>CM065593.1:201657202-202257202 GCA_033119425.1 Bufotes viridis | reverse complement strand
CAAATGACATCAGTAGTGAGGTCATCGATGGGGCAGGATTTTAGTTGTATAAATTAACCTCTTAGTTTCCAAGAACAAATATAAACTGTTGGCATCTTTTATATATATATATATATATATATATATATATATATATATATATACACTCACCTAAAGAATTATTAGGAACACCATACTAATACGGTGTTGGACCCCCTTTTGCCTTCAGAACTGCCTTAATTCTACGTGGCATTGATTCAACAATGTGCTGATAGCATTCTTTAGAAATGTTGGCCCATATTGATAGGATAGCATCTTGCAGTTGATGGAGATTTGAGGGATGCACATCCAGGGCACGAAGCTCCCGTTCCACCACATCCCAAAGATGCTCTATTGGGTTGAGATCTGGTGACTGTGGGGGACATTTTAGTACAGTGAACTCATTGTCATGTTCAAGAAACCAATTTGAAATGAGTCGAGCTTTGTGACATGGTGCATTATCCTGCTGGAAGTAGCCATCAGAGGATGGGTACATGGTGCTCATGAATGGATGGACATGGTCAGAAACAATGCTCAGGTAGCCCGTGGCATTTAAACGATGCCCAATTGGCACTAAGGGGCCTAAAGTGTGCCCAGAAAACATCCCCCACACCATTACACCACCACCACCAGCCTGCACAGTGGTAACAAGGCATGATGGATCCATGTTCTCATTCTGTTTACGCCAAATTCAGGCTTTTGGTGAGCTCGTGCAAATTGTAGCCTCTTTTTCCTATTTGTAGTGGAGATGAGTGGTACCCGGTGGGGTCTTCTGCTGTTGTAGCCCATCCGCCTCAAGGTTGTGCGTGTTGTGGCTTCACAAATGCTTTGCTGCATCCGTCGGTTGTAATGAGTGGTTATATCAGTCAACGTTGCTCTTCTATCAGCTTGAATCAGTCGGCCCATTCTCCTCTGACCTCTAGCATCAACAAGGCATTTTCGCCCACAGGACTGCCGCATACTGGATGTTTTTCCCTTTTCACACCATTCTTTGTAAACCCTAGAAATGGTTGTGCGAGAAAATCCCAGTAACTGAGCAGATTGTGAAATACTCAGACCGGCCCGTCTGGCACCAACAACCATGCTACGCTCAAAATTGCTTAAATCACCTTTCTTTCCCATTCTGACATTCAGTTTGGAGTTCAGGAGATTGTCTTGATCAGGACCACACCCCTAAATGCATTGAAGCAACTACCATGTGATTGGTTGACTAGATAATTGCATTAACCCCTTAGTGACCAAATGCGATTGCGGGGTGCTGATGTGCTGGGAAGCTTACGTAGTTTCCGATCAGGGCCCCGAGCCTGTCTCCCGGCATCTCCAGCAGACTGTGCCTCTCTGGCGCAGCCTGCTGGTCAAAGTTGGAATAGCATTGCTATTAAAATGTAATGCATTATAGACATAATGCATTACATTTTAAAAGCAATCAAAATACTGTATATTATAGTCCCCTTGTGAGACTATTAAGTTGTAAAAAAATAGAAAAAAATACACATTTATTAAATAAAAAAAATTCCATAAAATAAAAATATATGCTTTTTTTTTTCATTGAAAATACGCTTTTCAATGAAAAAAATTACAAAAAGAAAATATCCCCCATATATTTGGTATTGCCGCGTCCGTAACGACCCGGACTACATAAATATTACGTAAATTATCCCCTATAGTGAACGCCGTAAAAAATAAATTAAAAAAAGGACAGAATTTTTAATTTATTCTTAGTTTCCAACGAAATAAAACGTAATAACAAGCGATCAAAAAGCGTAATTTACTCCAAATTGATACCCTCAAAAATAAAGCCCTCAATCAACTCCATAGAATAAAAAATAAAAAAGTTATGGGTCTTGGGAAGTGGCAATGCAAAATAATTTTTTTGGTTAATAAAAGGGGTTTTATTGCAAAAAAAAGTAGTAAAACGTAAAAAAAATTATAAGTATTTAGTATCACTGTAATCGTACTGACCCTGAGAATAAAGATGTTATGTTATTTGTACCGAAAAATGAACGCCGTAAAATTTATAATGTAAAAACGCAGTGGCAGTATTGCCATTTTTCCCCATCTCCCTCCCAGAAAGAGTTAATAAAAGTTAATCAGAAAGTTTCATGTACCCCAAAATGGTGCCATTAAAAACTACATCTTGTCCCGTAAAAAACAAGCCCTCATAAAGCTATATAGACGAAAAAATAAAAAAGTTATAGCTCTTGGAACGAGACCATGAAAAAAGGAAGTAAAACGCTTGGTCATAAAGGCCCAAACAGGCTTGGTCACTAAGGGGTTAATGAGAAATAGAACAGGTGTTCCTAATAATTCTTTAGGTGAGTGTATATACATACATATATAGGTTGTATTGGATACATAAAGTGTTAATAATCACTAAATCAGAAGAACAAAAATAGTAAAACCAGAACATAAAACTGTACATATATAATATTTCATATCCGGATAATAAAGTAATATCAAAGAGCTCATTGGAGAATCTAATATATAGTCATATATAATTGGATGATTAAAAAATTATAAAATGATGATGGGATATATGGGCCAGATACTTCGGATTATATTTGGAATATTTTATATATATATTTTTTGTATATACTTTTTTCGTATGATGTTTTTATGAATATTTTTTGATTTTTGGGATTTTTATATGTGTATGAATTTTTTGTATACAATTTTTTTGGTTTATGAGTTTTTTTTTGTTTTTTTTATATATGTTTTTTATATAGAACGGGTTCCCAGTATTGGATTGCTAGAAGGATAGGGGGGTGTCGGTCGACAGGGAAGGAGGGGTCGGCGCACTAATAAACAGCCGGGCAGTCGACTCCCTGTCCCCCAATAGTCAGCACCCTAAAATCTATTCATATAAAACCCAAAAGTTCCATTTCTGCATTTAATTTGTGGGGGATCATGGAATCAAATTCAATCATCTTAGATTCTGCCTTTGACATGTTGGCTACACGGTCTCCTCCTCGCCAGGGTTTCTTAACTTTTGTCAGTGCTGCATATTTTAGTGAGCTTTGATCTTTATTGTGGTGTTGTTTATAATGCTGTGATAATAAGTGGGTCTCTACTCCTTTTCTGTTATTATTCATATGCTCGGCGATTCGTATTTTAAATGTTCTCTTCGTACGTCCAATATATTGTTTAAAACACGGGCATTGTATGATATAGATTACATCTGCTGAGTTACAGGATAAACTATCTTTGATTTTGTAACGGAAATTGTTGCTTGTTGATTGAAATTCCAAAGTTTTTCCTCTGGAAATTAGTTACTTTGCAATTGATGCAAAACCCACATCTATGAAAGCCCCTTGAAAAGAGCCAACTTTGGCTCCTTCCTAGGGATTTATTGTTTCTTACGGACGGGGCTACTAAGAGTCCAAGATTGGGTGCTCTCGTAAAAGAGATCTTAGGTCTAGCTGTAAGTGTAGGGCCAATAATCTTGTCCTTTAGCAAATGGTGCTAATGTTTATTTATTATTTTTTCTATGTTTTTGTATTGAGTGTTGAATGGAAATATTAGACGTAATTCTGCTTCCTGGTTTGTTGTGTTTGATTTTGTCACAAAGAAATCCTCCCTTCTCATGTCCCAACTTTGTCTAATGATGAATCTATGATATTTGGTGGGTAGTTCTTGGACTCAAATTGTTTTTTCAGTTCTATAGCCTCTTTTTCAAATTCCTCATTATGTGTACAATTCCTCTTGAGCTGTCTAAATTGGCTTGTCGGGACATTCATCAGCCAACGAGGGAGGTGACAGCTAGAGTATAAGATGTAGCAGTTCTTCATTACAGGTTTGTGATAGGTGCTACATATTAGTTTTTGATCGCTCACTGTAATGTTAAGATCCAAAAATTCAATACTCGATTTGCTGCTATTGCTGGAGAAAGTTAAGTTTTTGGTATTATTTAGTTGTTGTGTAAATTGTATTAGACTATCTTCTGTTCCTCTCCAGATCAGGATGATATCGTCTATGTATCTTCGCCAGAGTACCAGGTCAAAATCAAAGATAGTTTATCATGTAACTCAACAGATGTAATCTATATCATACAATGCCCGTGTTTTAAACAATATATTGGACGTACGAAGAGAACATTTAAAATACGGATCGCCGAGCATATGAATAATATCAGAAAAGGAGTAGAGACCCACTCATTATCACAGCATTATAAACAACACCACAATAAAGATCCAAGCTCACTAAAATATGCAGCACTGACAAAAGTTAAGAAACCCTAGCAAGGAGAAGTCCATGTAGCCAACATGTCAAAGGCAGAATCTAAGATGATCTTTGAATTTGATTCCTTGATCCCCCACGGATTATATGCAGAGATGGAACTTTTGGGTTTTATATGAATAGATTTTAGGGTGCTGACCGTTGGGGGACGGGGAGTCGACTGCCCGGCTGTTTATCAGCGCACCGACCCCTCCTTCCCTGTCGGCCGACACCCCCCTATCCTTCTAGCAATCCAATACTAAGAACCCGTTCTATATAAAAAACGTATAAATAAATAAACTAAAATTTGTATACAAAATATTCATACACATATAAAAATCCCAAAAATCTAAAAATATTCATAAAAACAAGTATATACAAAAAATATATATGGAAAATATTCCAAATGTAATCCGAAGTATCTGGCCCATATATACCATCATCTTTTTATCATCCAATTATATATGACTATATATTAGATTTTTCAATGAGCTCTTTGATATTACTTTATTATCCGGATATTTGAAATATTATATATGTACAGTTTTATGTTCTGTTTTTACTATTTTTGTCCCTCTGATTTAGTGATTATTAACACTTTATGTATCCAATACAACCTATATATATATATATATATATATATATATATATAATGCCAACAGTTTATATTTGTTCTTGGAAACTAAGAGGTTAATTTATACAACTGAAATTCTGCCCCATCGATGACCTCACTACTGACGTCATTTGCATATCAACTACCTTTTCTATATAAAAAGAGACACTGTTTGTAATGATGTTAACCGCTAAAGAAGGGACTGTGCGTCCCTAAACGCGTCTGGTGTAAATAAGGATAATTACCAGCATACAGAAGAACCCTATAAGACCCAAAAGACAGTAATCTGAGCGCTCAGTATTCCCACATTCCATTACAGCCGGCAGCATAAAGCACCACGTGGGACGCCACGTGTACCGCCGCCAACTACGGAACAGGACACCTTACTCTGACATCAATAACGGGAGACCACGCATGGCTAGGGATACAGCCAGAGCGCACCAGCAGCAGGGAATAGCACACGGCCGGAGCGGTAAAGTAGCCAGTACGGCACCCATTCCATTCACAGAGGGGCACACGGAGCAATTATCCCCTTATAGGGTATCCTCTGCTCCTCCATAGACTGTATAACCATTTTCCTCACCGCTAGTGGAAGCTCACCAATAATTTGAGACCACTGACTATTATTTTAACTCAATAAAAGAACCAAAAATCGTGTGGAGCCTCCAATCTTTAACCTGAGGTCATTAGAGTACAATATATTTAATGAAGGATTGTATCTTTTATATAACAGAATAATCTTTGGGGACAATAACCATCTATTAACCCATTGGACACCTCTCTGACACCCACTGATGTGGCTGGTACATTATTGATGTGATTACAGGGCATTTAATCAATCCTTTGCGCAACCCTCCACAGTGTTTAATGGTCAACAACAGTGTTTGACTAACCATATGGTTTTATTTGGATATAGCATCCCCCCTCTTTCTCCCATGTGATAGCACATGATTATAGAACAAAACATCCATATTGAGAGCAACTTTAAATACATAGAGCTTACCACCAAAGAAAGATTGTGAACCATTTGCAATCTTTATTTTGACCCATTTGCAATGGGCAAGTAACATCGACAAGGCTGATTCAATATTGATGTGATTCCAAGACATTTAACCAATTCTCTGTGCAACTTTTCATGGTGTCTAATGGTCAACACCAGTGTTTGACCAACCAATACGTTTTATTTGGAATTGTGAACTATTTACAAACTGTTTATCTTTTAAGTATATTTTAATCAATAATAGTACAGCATTTTTAACTGACAAAATAGCCCTAATATAGGAGTGCCCTCCCTCTCTATTCCTTTTGTTCTCACTAATCTCTGGGGCAGGGGTGTTGCCCAACGGGAGTGGGCACCCATTCCGTATAGTCTGACGGGTGAGCCATTGAATACCGATTAAAGTGCATTATTTTGTAGGAAATTGTTATAACCTTTACTTGTATGGTTTTTGCTTCACTTTCAGTTCTCGCTCATTACATTTCTGTTTTTTTTAGGAATGAACTGAGAAGTTTTGTTGAAAATGGTACATTAACCCATTTAAAGGTCTGCTTCTCAAGAGAGGCACCCTGTGCCACTGATGAATATATGTCTAAATATGTCCAGGAATACCTTCAGGTTTTCTCTCAAGATATTGTCCAAATATTGACCAAAGAGAATGGTTACTTTTATGTCTGTGGGTAAGTATTTTATACTATATTGTAATGTTTGTCACAAATGTATAATAGTATGTATATACTATATATGTATATTTTGTGCAATACTCATCAGCAAATGTAGAATTTGTAATTCATATTCACGCCATAGTCAAAAACTGATATGGTATTAATTGGATTTAATTAAAACAAATATTTATGGTTTAGATAAAAAATCTAATTCTGCACAGAAGCTTACATTTTAACAATATTAGTAGTTACCAACAACCTGTATGGAGCATTTTCCAGAAACTTTGAGAAAATGTGTCGCTTATTGAAGCATTCCATAATTTTTTGCCTATATAGTAAAGGATAGGCCATTATTAAGAAAGTGGATATCAGTTTAGTTGATGTGCACTGTGTTGGTTGTCTGCCATCTTCATTACACTGCCCTGCTCTGAGTCCTATCTAAGGACAACTATAACAGATCTAGAGATTAGTGAATTTTTCAAAAATTCGATTCACCGATTCGCCAAATTTTTCATGTAAAATTTGGTGCGATCCGAATATATTCGCACAGAATTTTGTTAAAAAACGTCTTTTTACTGGCTGCTGAGAGCCTTTATAGTGGTGTAGAACACTGTGCCTTGCAGTAACATGCATAGGGAGTCTGCTTTGGTAGTGAAATAATAAATATGACATACAGATGACAGTCGTCGCTCTTAAAATCACTGCACACTTCACTTATTGTGGCAGTCATAGGGCCAAAACTGACCAAATAACTCAAGTATGAACTCAGCCTTACAGGTCGATGTTAGCGCCAAGAAGAAGCGCACTCCTTTTACACTGTCATTAGCTGATTCTACATAGATGTATACAGAACCTGTTCTATTAAACGCTTAACATTCCTGGCGGTATTCCCGAACGTGACTCAGGGTTAATTTTCGCTGCCAGGAGCGGTAACCCCGAGTCACGCTCGGGGTAACATTGCAGAGCTGTCAGCGGATTCCCCTTACCTTCTCCGCTGTGATCGCCGACAAGGGCGCCGGCTGGCATCTGGCTTCCTGATTCCATTCCCTGCGAGCAGCAGTGGTGCATGGGAGCGGAACTTAGCGGGAAATTCAAAAGTGTAAACATAAGTGACACACTCACATAAAAGAGGTTATACATTGTACTCCGAGAGGATCACATGAGATATGACACTTGATCACTGTACAGTGCCCTTGTCTGCTATTTGTGCTCATAAAATATTTATAACATGGCATCAAAAAAGCGCCACTTTACTAAAAATCCGCTCTTCGACCAGTTGAGTGACACAGAAGGTCACATCATCTGTCCTTACACTGCTGGAGCCATTGCTGAACCAGGGATATTGTGTGACCACAGACAATTTCTACACGTCTCCGGAACTGTATGAGGTTTTGCTACAAAACAAGACTGATGCATATGGTACCGTTAGGCCTAACGGAAGTAACATGCCATCTATGTTTGCCAAGTAAAAAATCAAAACCGGAGAAATGGTTGCCTGGCAGAAGGGTAAGATGATGGCAATGCGATGGCGAGACAAGAAGGACGTGTGTCTCATGAGTACTGTGCACAATACCTCTACTGCCATGGTCCACACAAGAGGAGGGAAAGATGTGCTAAAACCGCAAGTCGTGATAAACTATAATAACACCATGGGAGGGGTCGACAGAGCCAATCAGGTAATTACATTTTATCTGGCTATGCGCAAAAAGCAAAAAAAAAATTTTAAGAAGATCTTCAGGCATCTTCTGGAACAATGCCTTTGGAATGCATATATCCTGCACAGAGCAAAAAATGACAAGCCTCTTGTTCATTCTAAGTTTATATGGAAGATGGTTGAGCGGATTTTTGTCAACCACCAGACGCCATCAGTACCTGTGAACAGACCGGGACCTCGTGCTGTTGATGTTGCCAACCCAGAACGCCTGACTAGTCGTCACTTTATGGACTACATTCTGCCAACTTCAAAAAAGGCAGCACCTACCAGGATGTGCGTGGTTTGCTGCTCAAAGAGAGATAACAAAGGAAAGAAAGTCTGAAAAGAAACCAGGTTTCATTGTCCTGATTGTGACGTTGGACTTTGTGCAGTCCCATGTTTCAAAATTTATCACACTTAGGATGTTTATTGAATTTTCTTTGATTGACAAATTTAATTACATTACTGAATAAAATTATATTATTTATTAGATTATAATTAATAATTTTGTGTTTCAAACGTTATCACATCGGGGATGTCTATTAGAGTCTTGTTTGGTCATTTAACCCCTTAAGGACTCGGAAACCATGACCTGTACGTCATGGTTTCCGAGTCCTTAAGGACCCATGACGTACCGGTACGTCATGAGTAGTTCCGATCACTGTTGCTCAGCCGGCAGTGATCGGAACAAGGTACCTGCTGAAATCATTCAGCAGGTACCTTGTTACAATGCCCAGGGGGGTCCTGTGATCCCCCCCATATCGGCGATCGCTGCAAACTGCAGGTCAATTCAGACCTGCGGTTTGCAGCGCTTTGTGCAATCTCTGATCCCCGCGGTCTGTGACCGTGGGGATCAGAGAGTTAATGCCCCCAAAGTGTTCATTTTTAACCCCTCCTGCAGCCCCAATCATATTATGGCTGCGGGGGTGCAGGGGGGTGGTTGCAGGAGGCGGGCCCGCCTCCTCTGTAATATTCCCTGGTGTCTAGTGGATCTATCAGAGTGTCAGCACATTGCTGACACTCTGATAGAAACGGCTGGCATCTGTGCTCCCTCCCTCTCCCATCGGGGGCTGCTGTGCTTTTGCAGCCCCCCAACAGGATGGAATCGCAGAGGGAGGGAGCCCCCCTCCCTCCTCATCCATCACCCGCTGCTCTCTTATGGCAGCGGGTGATGGTTGCCATGGGAGCAGGACGCGGAAGCGTCCTGCTCTCCATGGTGCTGAAAGTCTGAATAGACCTGCTAAAGGTCTATTCAGACTTTGTAAAGTACAAAATACAGCACAGTGCACTATATAGTGTACTGTACTGTATTATACACCAGATCCACTGGATCTACAAGAACAAAGTGGGTCTGGGTCAAAAAATTTTTAAAAAAGTCACATATCACGGAATAAAAATTAAAAAAACTAAAATACACTACACATATTAGGTATCGCCGCGTCCATAAAAACCTGTTCTATAAAAATATCACATGACTGAACTCCTCAGGTGAATGCCATAAAAAAAACACAAAAAATGTTGTAAATAAGCCATTTTTTGGCACCTTACATCACTAAAAGTGTAATACAAAGCGATCAAAAAGGCGTATGCCTCCCAAAATAGTACCAATCAAACCGCCATCTCATCCCACAAACAATGAGCCCCTAGCTAAAACAATTGGCCAAAAAATAAAAAAAACTTTGCCTCTCAGACTAAAACATGATTTATTTTTGTTTCAAAAATGCTTTTTAGTGTCAAATGTAAAAAAAAACAACTAAAAAGTAGACATATTGGGTATCTCCACGTCCGTAAGAATCTTCTCTATAAAAATATCACATGACCTAACCCCTCAAGTAAACACTGTAAAAAAAAATTAAATAAAAACTTTTTCAAAAAGCTATTTTTTGTCACCTTACATCACAAAAAGTGTAATAGCAAGCGATCAAAAAGTCATATGACCCCCCAAATAGTGCCAATCTAACCGTCACCTCATCCCCAAAAAATTAAAAAATAAACTGTGGCTTTCAGAATGTGGAGACCCTAAAAAATAATTTTTTCAAAAATGCTATATTATGTAAAACTGAAACAAAAACCCCCAAAAAGTAGTCATATTTGATATTGTCGCATCCGTAACAACCTGTTCTATAGAAATAGCACACAATCTAACCTGTCAGTTTAACGATGTAAATAACAAAAAATAAAAACGGTCCCAAAACAGCTATTTTTTGGCAAATTTTCCATTTTAATCCATTTTTCCAGTAACAAAGCAAGGGATAACAGCCAAACAAAACCTAATATTTATTCCCCCGATTCTGTAGTTTGCACGAACACCCAATATGTGGTCGTAAACTGCTGTATGGCCAAACTGCAAGGCGCATAGGGAAAGGAACGCCATATGGTTTTTGGAAGGTGGATTTTGCTGGACTGGTTTTTTGACACTATGTCCCATTTGAAGCCCCCCTGATGCACCCCTACAGTAGAAACTACAAAAAAGTGACCCCATTTTGGAAACTACGGGATAAGGTGTCAGTTTTGTTGGTACTATTTTAGGGTAAATATGATTTTTGGTTGCTCTATATTACACTTTTTTTGAGACAAGGTAACAAAAGATAGAAATTCTGAAATTTCATCTCCATTTGCCAATAACTCTTGAGGAACACCTAAAGGGTTAACAAAGTTTGTAAAACTGGTTTTGAATACCTTGAGGGGTGTAGTTCCTTAGATGAAGTCACTTTTATGGAGTTTCTACTCTAGGGGTGCATCGGGGGGCTTCAAATAGGACATGGTGTCAAAAAACCAGTCCAGCAAAATCCACCTTTCAAAAACCATATGGCATTCCTTTCCTTCTGCACTTTGCAGTTTGGCCATACAGCACATATTGGGTGTTCGTGCAAACTACAGAATCGGGGGAATAAATATTAGGTTTTGTTTGGCTGTTAACCCTTGCTTTGTTACTGGAAAAAATGGATTAAAATGGAAAATGTAAAAAAAAAAATCGAAATTCTGAAATTTTATCTACATTTGCTATTAACTCTTGTGGAAAACCTAAAGGGTTAATGACGTTTGTAAAATCAGTTTTGAATACCTTGAGGGGTGTAGTTTCTAGAATGGGGTAATTTTCGGGTGGTTTCTATTATGTAAGCCTCACAAAGTGACTTCAGACCTGAACTAGTCCCTAAAATGTGGGTTTTTGAAAATTTCTGAAAAATTTCAAAATTTGCTTCTAAACTTCTAAGCCTTGTAACGTCCCCAAAAAATGAAATGGCATTCCCAAAATGATCGATACATGAAGTAGACATATGGGGAATGTAAATCAATAACTTTTTTTGGCGGTATTACTATGTATTATAGAAGTAGAGAAATTGAAACTTGGAAAATTGCAAATTTTTCTAAATTTTTGGTAAATTTTGTATTTTTTTTATAAATAAAAATGAAATTTTTCGACTTCATTTTACCACTGTCATGAAGTACAATATGTGACAAAGGAACAATCTCAGAATGGCCTGGATAAGAAAAAGCGTTTTAAAGTTATCACCACGTAAAGTGACACTGGTCAGATTTGCAAAAAATGGCCAAGTCCTTAGGGTGAAATAGGGCTGAGTCCTTAACCCCTTAAGGACACGGCCCTATTTCACCTTAAGGACCAGGCCATTTTTTCAAAATCTGACCATTGTCACTTTATGTGGTGATAACTTTAAAACGCTTTTTCTTATCCAGTCCATTCTGAGATTGTTTTTTCGTCACATATTGTACTTCATGACAGTGGTAAAATGAAGTCGAAAAATTTCATTTTTATTTATAAAAAAATACCAAATTTACCAAAAATTTTGAAAAATTTGCAATTTTCCAAGTTTCAATTACTCTACTTCTATAATACATAGCAATACTGCCAAAAAAGTTATTGATTTACATTCCCCATATGTCTACTTCATGTATCGATCATTTTGGGAATGCTATTTCATTTTTGGGGACGTTACAAGGCTTAGAAGTTTAGAAGCAAATCTTGAAATTTTTCAGAAATTTTCAAAAACCCACTTTTAGGGACCGGTTCAGGTCTGAAGTCACTTTGTGAGGCTTACATAATAGAAACCATCCAAAAATGACCCCATTCTAGAAACTACACCCCTGAAGGTACTCAAAACTGATTTTACAAACGTCATTAACCCTTTAGGTTTTCCACAAGAGTTAATGGCAAATAAAGATAAAATTTCAGAATTTCAATTTTTTGAAAAATTTTCCGTTTGAATCCATTTTTCCAGTAACAAAGCAAGGGTTAACAGCCAAACAAAACTCAATTTTTATTGCCCCGATTCTGTAGTTTTCAGAAACACCCTATATGTGGTCAGTAAACTGCTGTATGGCCAAACTGCAGGGCGCAGAAGGAAAGGAGCGCCATATGGTTTTGGAAGGCAGATTTTGCTGGACTGGATTTTTGACACCATGTCCCATTTGAAGCCCCCGATGCACCCCTAGAGTAGAAACTCCATAAAAGTGACTCCATCTAAGAAACTACGCCCCTCAAGGTATTCAAAACCAGTTTTACAAACTTTGTTAACCCTTTAGGTGTTCCACAAGAGTTATTGGCAAATGGAGATGAAATTTCCAAATTTCTATTTTTGTTACCTTGTCTCAAAAAAAGTGTAATATAGAGCAACCAAAAATCATGTTTACCCTAGAATAGTACCAACAAAACTGACACCTTATCCCATAGTTTCCAAAATGGGGTCACTTTTTGGAGTTTCTACTGTAGGGGAGCATCAGGGGAGCTTCAAATGGGACATAGTGTCAAAAAACCAGTCCAGCAAAATCTGCCTTCCAAAAACCATATGGCGTTCCCTTCCTTCTACGCCCTGCCGTTTGGCCATACAGTAGTTTACGACCACATATGGGGTGTTTTTGCAAACAAGAGAATCAGGGCAATAAATATTGAGTTTTGCTTGGCTGTTAACCCTTGCTTTGTTACTGCAAAAATGGATTAAAATGGAAAATTTGCAAAAAATAGCTGTTTTGGGACTGTTTTTATTTTTGTTATTTACATAGTTGAACTGACAGGTTAGATTGTGTGCTATTTCTATAGAGCAGGTTGTTACGGACGCGACAATACCAAATATGACTACTTTTGGGGTTTTTGTTTCAGTTTTACATAATAAAGCCTTTTTGAAAATAATTTTTTTAGTGTCTCCACATTCTGAAAGCCATAGTTTTATTTTATTTTTTGGGCGAATGTGTTATGTAGGGGCTCATTTTTGCGGGATGAGATGGCGGTTTGATTGGCACCATCTTGGGGTGCATATGACATTTTGGTCGCTTGCTATGACACTTTTTGTGATGTAAGGTGACAAAAATGGCTCTTGACACCGTATTTTTTTTTTTTTTGCTGTGTTCAGCTGAGGGGTTAGGTCATGTGTTATTTATATAGATCAGGTTGTGACGGACGCGGCGATACATAATATGTATACTTTTTATTTATTTATATAAGTTTTACACAATAATATAATTTTTAAAACAAAAATAAATCATGTTTTAGTGTCTCCATAGTTTGAGAGCCATATATATTTTTTTTTTGGGCGATTGTCCTATGTAGGGGCTCATTTTTTGCGGGATGAGATGGCGGTTTGATTGGCACCATCTTGGGGTGCATATGACTTTTGATCGCTTACTATTACACTTTTTGTGATGTAAGGTGACAAAAAAATGGCTTGTTTGACAACGTTTTTATTTTTATGTTTACGGCGTTCATCTGAGGGGTTAGGTCATGTTATATTTTTATAGAGCAGGTCCTTACGGACGCTGACGATACATAATATGTATACCTTTTTTATTTATTTTGGTTTTACACAATAATATCCTTTTGAATGAAAAAAAAACATGTTTTAGTATCTCCATAGTCTGAGAGCCATATATTTTTCAGTTTTTAGGCGATTGTCTCAGGTTGGGTATCATTTTTGCGGGAGGAGGTGACGGATAGATTGGCACTATTTGGGGGTCATATGACTTTTTGATCGCTTGCTATTACACTTTTTGTGATGTAAGGTGGCAAAAAAATGGCTTTTGACAAAGTTTTTATTATTTTTTTACAGTGTTTACTTGAGGGGTTAGGTCATTGGATATTTTTATAGAGCAGATTCTTACGGACGTGTAGATACCAAATATGTCTACTTTTTAATTTTTTTTACATTTAACACTAAAAGCATTTTTGAAACAAAAAAATCATGTTTTAGTCTGAGAGGCATAGTTTTTTATTTTTGGCCAATTGTTTTAGGTAGGGGCTCGTTTTTGCGGGATGAGATGGCGGTTTGATTGGTACTATTTTGGGAGGCAAACGCCTTTTTGATCGCTTTGTATTACACTTTTAGTGATGTAATGTGCCAAAAATGGTTTATTTACACCATTTTTGGGGTTTTTTTATGGCGTTCATCTGAGGAGTTCAGTCATGTGATATTTTTATAGAGCAGGTTTTTACGGACGCGGCGATACCTAATATGTGTAGTGTATTTTATTTTTTAGTTTTTATTCAGTGTTATGTGTTTTTTCATTTTTACTTTTTTTCACTTTTTACATTTTTTGACCCAGACCCACTTGGTTCTGAAAGATCCAGTGGATCTGGTGTCTGTATAATACAGTACAGTACACTATATAGTGCACTGTACTGTATTTTGTACTTTAGAAAGTCTGAATAGACCTTTAGCAGGTCTATTCAGACTTTCAGCACCATGGAGAGCAGGGCGCTTCTGAAAGCGTCCTGTCTCCATGGCAACCATCACCCCCTGCCATAACTGGGCAGGGGTGATGGATAGGGAGGAGTGAAGCACCCTCCCTCTTCGATCCCATCCTGTTGGGGGCTGCAAAGGCACAGCAGCCCCCGATGGGAGAGGGAGGGCGCTCCCTCCTGTTAACCCTTCCATACCGCGGTCCGTGCGGACCGCGGTACGAAGAGGTTAAGCGGCTGGCATCTGCAGCACAGATGCCAGCCGTTTCTATCAGAGTGTCAGCAATGTGCTGACACTCTGATAGAACCACTAGACACCAGGGATAGATTACAGAGGAGGCGGGCGGGGATCGCAATCGCGATCCCGCCCGCCACCACCGCTCCCGCCTCCCGCCGCCCGCAACCACCCCCTGCACCCCCGCAGCCACAGTATGATTGGGGGCTGCAGGGGGTTAAAAAACTATTTGGGGGCATTAACTCTCTGATCCCCGCGGTCATAGACCGCGGGGATCAGAGATCGCTAAGCGCTGCAAACCGCAGGTCTGAATTGACCTGCGGTTTGCAGCGATCGCCCATATGGGGGGGTCACAGGACCCCCCTGGGCATTGTAACAAGGTACCTGCTGAATGATTTCAGCAGGTACCTTGTTCCGATCACTGCCAGCTGAGCAGCAGTGATCGGAACAACTCATGACGTACCGGTACGTCATGTGTCCTTAAGGACTCGGGAAACATGCCGTACCGGTACGTCATGTGTCCCAAAGGGGTTAAGGGGTTAAGTAAGTAATTACTATGAATTGCAGGCCTACAATACATAACACCAAATTTCCATGCAAAAAATTGTACCACTTTTGGTACAAAATTCCTGACATAATCATACTGCCAGGGAGGTTAAACAAGTAGAGCCCCCTGACAGAGTGGAGAGGGTGTCAGCAGTAAGTTTGTGTTGACGTGACTGATTATTTTGCCCTTTCTCTGATCTGTCAGAATAATAACACACAAAAAACTGATCCTGACTGTGGAGCATCCGCCTTCACTCGGTCAGTGTTTGGTCAGTAATCCATCAGTATTGCTAATGCCAAAAAAACAGGAGTGGATCCAAAACATAGAGGACACGTAAACTGAATATTTGCATGTCTTATGTGTTTTATACCGAGTCCTGCTTTTTGGCTACCAAATCACAAGCCAATTCTAATGGGACCATGCAGGCCTTACAGCTGCTACACAGAGAGGATCCGTTGTGCGTCTCATTTTTCCTGACAGATCAGAAAAAGGGTCAAATAAAAGATAATGTCCGTCAAACTAAAAAGGCTAAATAGTGGCCCAGTCATGAAGTGGTGAGGGTGGGAACAGTATGATGATGCCACAGAGTGGCCCTAGGACATAGTGGTGAGGTGAAAGCAGCATGAGGAGACCACAGAGTGGCAAGGTGACATAGTGTGGAGGTGCAGTAACATGAGGAGGCCATAGAGTGACACAACAATGAGAATTTGCAGAGTGGCAGCAGCTTGAGGAGGCCACAGAGTGGCACGTTGACGAGAGATTGCAGAGGTGGCAGCAGCATGAGGAGGCCACAGAGTGGCACGACGATGAGAGATTGTGGAGGTGGCAGCAGCAGCATCAGGAGGCCACAAAGTGGCATGACGACGAGAGATTGTGGAGGCCACAGATTGACATGACGATGAGAGATTGTGGAGGCAGCATCAGGAGTCCACAGAGTGGCACAACAGCAAGAGATTGTGGAGGTGGCAGCAGCATCAGGAGTCCACAGAGTGGCACAACAACAAGAGATTGTGGAGGTGGCAGCAGCATCAGGAGTCCACAGAGTGGCACAACAACAAGAGATTGTGGAGGTGGCAGCAGCATCAGGAGTCCACAGAGTGGCACAACAACAAGAGATTGTGGAGGTGGCAGCAGCATGAGGAGGCCACAGAGTGACACGACAACAGTGTGTGTAGGTGGCGGTGGCAGCAGCATCAGGTGGAGGCCACAAAGTGGCAAGATTACAGAGTGTGGAGGTGGCGGCAGCATGAGGAGGCCACAGAGTGGCACGATGACAGAGTGTGGAGGAGGGTGACAATAACAGTACTCGCTGATGATGGTGGGTGTAAGAAGGAGCACTTTGCATCAGATGTGTGGTGTCAGGCGGGTGGCAGCATCAGAATAGTAGCTGAGGCAGGTAGCCAGAAGAAACCGGTCTCTTTTGTCAAGGTTTGGGTGAGGCAGCATGGTCTAATCTGATGCATCAGGCATTGGTGGGTGGAAATCCTGGCTGATCCACGACTGACTCTTATTGACAAAGATCAGTCTCTCCACATTTTTAGTGGACAGGCGAGTTCTTCTTGGGGTAACTATAGCCCCCTGCCACACTAAACACCCACTCTGATGCCAGACTACTGGCCGGGCAGGACATGTTTTCCAGGGTAAACTCTGCCAATTGCGGCCACAAATCCAGTTTGGCTGCCCAGTAGTCCAGCGGATCTTCAATGTGGGGTGGCAGGGTGCTGGTTCAGGTTTTGCTCCAGGTCTAGCTGCTGCTGCTGGTGAGTACTTTCTTCACTAAGTGGGTGAAGAAAGCTGCTCATCAGCAACTCTAGACTCAGGCTACTGCTGATAGAGCTGGTACTGCTCCTGCCACCCCACCCCTCCTCAGCAGCCACGGCAGTGAAGTGTAGCGCAGAGGGCCTCTCGGTCGGACCGGCGAGAGGATGGATGATGGCGCAGATAGGCAGCGGCCAACTGACTACATAGGATGTCTCTATAGTAGTTCAGTTTGTCCTCCCTCTTAGCCAGTGTAATAAAGGCCCCCATTTTGGACCGGTAGCGAGGGTCTAACAAGGTGGAGAGGCAGAAGTCATCTCTTTGCCGAATGGTGACAATTCGGCTGTCACTACGCAAGCAAGTGAGCATGCATCGGGCCATTTGTGCAAGTGACTCGGATGGACTCCCTGCCTCCATCTCCACTGCATACTGCCACGGTGTGTCTTGGTCCTCTGCCTCATCTTCCTCATCGCCCTGTAGCTCCTCTGGCTAGTCCTGCTCCTCCTCTCCTGTCACCTGTGTAGAGAAACCACCCATTTCGCTACACATTGCTTATGCTCCAATGTTCTCCTCTTCCAGTTCAGCCCCCACAGGGCTCACGTGGCCGTGAGATCTAGACGCCACGTCTCTAGTCCCCTGACCAGCCAGATTTACCAGCATCTGTTCAGGACATGAAGCAGCGGAATGACGTTGTTCATCCCGTAGTCCTGGTGACTGACAAATAATGTGCCATCCTCAAAGGGCCTGAGGAAACTGCAGGTGTCACGCATAAGCTGCCACTGGCTGACATCAAAGTTACACAGGGGAGTACTCCTGTCCGCTTGGATCATTAAGAAATCGTTTATGGCCTTTCTCTGTTCCTATAGTCGGTCCAAAATATGAAGGGTGGAAACGTTGCATATCCGCCTATGTTGGGGGGTGCCGTTCTGCCGCTGCAGCTCAAGGAGGGTGTGCTTTGCAGTGTCCGAGTGGCTGAAGTGCATACAAAGGTTCCTAGCCATTTTTAGGATGTTTTGCAGATGGGTGGAAGACAGAACGCCGGCACAATGTTCTTCCCACTGTCAGTCACCATGGTTCCGATTTTAAGTTGTCGCGGAGAAAGCCAGGATTCCATTTCTTGACGAAGGACAGCAGTTTATCCCCTGTATGACTCAGTTCACCCAGTGAAATGAGGTGCAGAACAGCGTGACACCGCTGTGCCCTGCACATGTGGTATGCTGGGGGTCCCCTGTGAATTGTCCCTGCAGTGGAGGCTGAGGACACGGTGGAGCATGAGAAGGCAGAGGCGGACATTGTCGCCGGACTAACAGCATAGCAACGTGGAGGCGGAAGCGGCGTCACCTGGCCAAGTTACTGGTGTGGCTGTGCAGGGACCACATCCACACAGTGGGCCGTAAAGGACATGTTTTGTCCCTGCCCGTTTGGCAGACACTGACAGGCTCAAGGACTGGCCCACCTTGAAAAGTCCACCACTTGGAAAGGGAGGGACGGCAGCACCAGAAACTTGGACAGGAGCTTATTCAGCTTCTGCGCCGTTGGATTCGTGCACGCATACTGTTGTCTCTTGGCAATCGCTTCTGTGATCGATTGCTGACGGAATGACTGATAAAGAGTAGGAGGAGCAGGAGCATCAGGACCAGCAGATGATAGGAAGCTCCCTTCGGCTGAGGTGGTGGAGCCTTGACTGTCTGAAATCGGGTGCGTGCCACTGGGTGATGCAGCGGTTGCTGCAGCAGGCTGGACCACCACATTGGAGCCACGGTTGACCCAGCCCACTTTATGGTGACAATGAATTTGTTGACGCAGGGCCGTGGTGCCAACATTGGCACCCTGGCCACGCTCCACCTTCTGCCCACATATTCTACATATGGCCATGTTCACCTCCTCCGGCGGCTTAACAAAAAACTGCCACACTGCCGAGAAGGTTATGTTACCCCCAACACTACGCATTGACTGACTGCTACCACCGATGCCTCCGTGAACCCATGTACCGCTACTTCCCGGGCAGGTAGGTTCCGGCGAAGCGGGTGGTCTACATCGGGCACGTTTCACTCCCGACCTCCCACTGCTGACTTCTGGCCACTCTAGTGACTTGCTGGCTCACTGGCAAGCTGCCACCCTCTTCTCCCGATGATGATGAAGCCCCTTCGTCACCCGGCTCCCAAGTGCGATCAGCTACATCATCATCATAGAGTACTGTCTGCACGTCACTGATTTCCTCAACGGTCTCTGGGTCAGGAGCCAGACTGCTCACAACACTCTCCTCATCACTGCCTGCCCGCCTAGTGAAGGAAGGGGCGGATGTCTCCTCCACATCTTGGCTGGCCAGTAGTTGCTGACCGTCTTCTAGTAGCTCGTCCTCACTGTATAGTGGAACTGATCCCACAGCATACAATACGTCTCTGGATCTGGGAACTGAAAAGGACAGAGGCAGGTTGAGGACAGGTGAAGGCACAGGGCCTGCTCCCGGGCCATGCCAACTAAGCGTTGTGTCAGAGGAACCCACCGACTCTTGGCTGGAGGTTTCTGATGTCACTTCAACCATTCAAGAACCGCTGGGTTGCTGGTCAAGACACGACCGCTAGATGACACCGGGAGCTCAGGCACCTCGCTGTGACTCCTTCTGCCACGCCCCCTTACTCTGCTACGACCTTTGCCTTCACCAGAAACATTTAGGCCTCTGCCACTCCCCTGTGCAGGGCCTGGCACTTCTCTGTCTAACTGTCTATACTGTTAGATGAAATAATCAAATGTTAGATCAAATATTTTTTATTTCACCACTAATACACGGCAACCTGGGCTTTAGAATATTTCACTGCACCGCTGGCCGGCAATTAGGCCCTAATTTTTTTCCACTTTTACACAAAAGGCTTTTTAACAGATAAGTGCAACGCTGAATGGAGAATGTATTTTTATTTCGCCACTAATACACGGCAAACAGGGCTTCAGAATATATCACTGCACCGCAGAATGGCAATTAGGCCCTAATTTATTTCCACTTTTACTCAAAAGGCTTTTCAACTGATAATTGCAACGCTGAATGGAGAATATATTTTTATTTTGCCACTAATACACAGCAAACGGGGCTTTAAAATATATCACTGAGCTGCAAAGATATTTTTTCTTTTTCCACTAATACATGCAAAAAAGGGCTTTAAAACAGATAACTGCACTGCTGAGCGGCAAATAGTAAATATTTTTTTAATTTTTCCACTAATACACAGAAAAAAGGTTTTACAACAAATAACTGCACTACTGAGCGGCAAATATATTTTTTCTTTTTACACTAATACACGAAAAAAAAGCTTTAAAAAGATAACTGCTCCGCTGAGTGGCAAATATTTGTTTTCCTTTTCTACTAATACACAGAAAAAAGGGCTTTAAAACAGATAACTGCATCGCTGAGCAGCAAATAATTTTTTTCTATTTCCACTGATACACGGAAAAAAGGGCTTTAGCGGCAAATATATTTTACTTTTGCCACTAATATACAACAAAAAGGGCTGTAATATTCGCACTTCACCACACAACGGCTAATAAGCCCTTTATTTCCCACTAGTACTAGCCAAAAAATCAGACGTGAGTAAAAAGAAGACTGATGAACCCCTTTTTTACCGACGCTGCCAAGGATACCATCAGAGTAGAGCGTATAGTTCCAGAATCCTTTATTGTCCACGCGTTTCAGGGGTGAATAACCCCCTTCATCAGGACAGTAATATACACATAACAGACAACCTATACATATATATAGTGTATTTGTGACTGGGTTTTTGGCGCCAACATATGGGGGAAAAAAGGGGGGGGGGTCTGCAGGAGGGGCACCCCAAAGAGTGACAGCACTACTGGGAGTGCTCCTGATCGTGATCGCACGCTGTGTGTTTATCTGATGTCTATTCATAACGCGCTGAGGAGCTTGGCAAGTCGGGGGGCGTGGTCCGAGGCTCGGCCTCTCCTCCGAATCTCTGTGATTAGTCCAGGGGCATGGTTACAAGTCCGGCCTCTAAAACTGCACAGAGCGATAGGCCGCGCTGCTTTCACTGAGGCAGGAATGGCTGCGCCTCCCTCTCATGTCACGGACTTGCCGTGCGCTCGCTGTGCTGTCAGACACAGCCTTGGAGTGGCCGTGCCTACCTCCTGTGTTACAGGGTTCACCAAGCGCACGTAGGGCTGTAAGAAATAGAGCACGATCTCGTAGCAGACCACTTAACCTTAAATTAAGTATATCTTCAGTATAGGAAAAATATGTAATGTGTCTAAAAGTGGGGATTGAGAATCTACATATCTACTGGCATTTATACCAGCTTGTACATGTATGGTATCTCTGATATATAGGCTTCTACATATATACATAGGCATATATAAGTAATTAAATACATATAAGATCTGACTCGCATATACATATATGGTATATTCATATACTAGCTTGCACATATATATGTAGGCATATAGAAGTAATTAGATACATATAAAATATGACTCAGACAAAAAACATGGGGCTAAGGACAAAGACGGGTAGCGCCATCTATGGGCAATCTTTTTATGGGAGAATTCGAAAAAACACTTTGCCAACCATCCGACGTATAACGACCAAATAATTTATTTTAAAAGATACATAGATTACATTTTTATTATTTGGGATGGAGACAAAGTCCCGGCTAAGGCCTTTAGTGAATCTTTGAATAACACAGATTGGGGGATCACTTTCACCCCCCTTTTTAATAGAAAGGAAGTAGAATTTTTAAATATTATTATTACAAACACCAATAATTCAATACTCACCAAAACCTACTTCAAATCAGTGGACACCAATAGTTATATACATTTCACTAGCTTTTACCATAAGAAATGGCTACAGAACATCCCCTACAGTCAGTATAAGAGGATCCGGCGAAACTGCACCAACAATGATGACCCAAATACTCGGGAGATAAATTTGTTAGACAAAGGGTACCCGAGAAAACTAATCAAAAATGCAGTGGACAAATGTAAGTTAAACACACAAAAGGAACATCTGTATACATCCCCAAGAAAACGAGAAGGACCTGACTATATAAATTTTATTACCCAATACAGTACCTCCAACAAACCTATTCAGGCGGCCCTCATGAAACATTGGCAAAATATTGCTACAAGACCCACATCTAGCCAAACATCTACCAAGAATACCCAGGATTACATATAGACGGGCACCCACCATTAAGAGCATCCTTGCTCCTAGTAAACCAAAACAACACAAAAAAATACAGAATACGGGAAAGGCATTAATACACAAACCTCCGAAACAGGGGACCTTCAAGTGTGGGGTAAACAGGTGCTTGTGCTGTAAGGCAATCACACATAATCAAACCACTTTCACGTCCAAACATAATGGTACTACGTTCCCCATTAAACAACAAATTACATGTCAATCAGATTGTCATCTACCTCATTGAGTATGGTTGCGGCCTACAATATGTTGGCCGCACGACACAACCTCTGCATTGCTGTATAAATCAACATCGGTACAACATTAAAAGACATTATACCAAACACGGTCTATGCAGACACTGTATATCAACTCTAAACCATCTGTTCAAAGTAACACCCATTGAACCCGGAGAATCCTTTTAATAAATTTGACAATCTCCAAAAGAGAGAGGTCTTTTGGATCTACCAACTGGACACACTAGCCCCCTATGGATTAAATGAGATGAATGAAACCATACTATGAAGACTGGCCCTATATATATATATATATATATATATATATATATATATATATAATGAATCTCTCCATCCATCTATGCTCTTCTGCCTATATCATTTCTGGGCTCATTTCTTTGTCCTCAAGTCATTTACTTATGTATGTTTTTATTATTATTATTATTATTTTTAATTTCCTGGGTATTTTTACTACACTTGTTTTTTTAACCCTTGTCATAAATAATGGGGTTATTTTTAATTAAAAAAAATTTTATTGTCTTTGTCCTTAGCCCCATGTTTTTTGTCTGAGTCATATTTTATATGTATCTAATTACTTCTATATGCCTACATATACACTCACCTAAAGATTTATTAGGAACACCTGTTCTATTTCTCATTAATGCAATTATCTAGTCAACCAATCACATGGCAGTTGCTTCAATGCATTTAGGGGTGTGGTCCTGGTCAAGACAATCTCCTGAACTCCAAACTGAATGTCAGAATGGGAAAGAAAGGTGATTTAAGCAATTTTGAGCGTGGCATGGTTGTTGGTGCCAGACGGGCCGGTCTGAGTATTTCACAATCTGCTCAGTTACTGGGATTTTCACTCACAACCATTTCTAGGGTTTACAAAGAATGGTGTGAAAAGAGAAAAACATCCAGTATGCGGCAGTCCTGTGGGTGAAAATGCCTTGTGGATGCTAGAGGTCAGAGGAGAATGGGCCGACTGATTCAAGCTGATAGAAGAGCAACGTTGAATGAAATAACCACTCGTTACAACCGAGGTATGCAGCAAAGCATTTGTGAAGCCACAACACGCACAACCTTGAGGTGGATGGGCTACAAGAGCAGAAGACCCCACCGGGTACCACTCATCTCCACTACAAATAGGAAAAAGAAGCTACAATTTGCACGAGCTCACCAAAATTGGACTGTTGAAGACTGGAAAAATGTTGCCTGGTCTGATGAGTCTCGATTTCTGTTGAGACATTCAAATGGTAAAGTCCGAATTTGGCGTAAACAGAATGAGAACATGGATCCATCATGCCTTGTTGCCACTGTGCAGGCTGGTGATGGTGGTGTAATGGTGTGGGGGATGTTTTCTGGGGACACTTTAGGCCCCTTAGTGCCAATTGGCCATCGTTTAAATGCCCTGGGCTACCTGAGCATTGTTTCTGACCATGTCCATCCCTTCATGACCACCATGTACCCATCCTCTGATGGCTACTTCCAGCAGGATAATGCACCATGTCACAAAGCTCGAATCATTTCAAATTGGTTTCTTAAACATGACAATGAGTTTACTGTACTAAAATGGCCCCCACAGTCACCAGATCTCAACCCAATAGAGCATCTTTGGGATGTGGTGGAACAAGAGCTTCGTGCCCTGGATGTGCATCCCTCAAATCTCCATCAACTCCAAGATGCTATCCTATCAATATGGGCCAACATTTCTAAAGAATGCTATCAGCACCTTTTTGAATCAATGCCACGTAGAATTAAGGCAGTTCTGAAGGCAAAAGGGGGTCCAACACCGTATTAGTATGGTGTTCCTAATAATTCTTGAGGCGAGTGTATTTGTGCAAGCTAGTATATGTATATACCATATATGTATAAGCGAGTCAGATCTTATAGGTATTTAATTACTTTTATATGCTTATGTATCAGAGATACCATACATGTACAAGCTGGTATAAATGCCAGTAGATATGTAGATTGTCAATCCCCACTTTTTGACACATTACATATTTTTCCTATACTGAAAATATACTTCATGTAAGATTAAGTGCTCTGCTACAAGACCGTGCCCTATTACTTACAGCCCCGCGTGCGCGCGGTGTGCCCTGTAACATAGGAGGTATGCACGGCAACTCTGGTGCTGTGTCTGACAGCACAGCAAGCCCGTGACATGAGAGGGAGGCGCGGCCATATCTGCCTCAGTTAAAACAGCGCGACCTATCGCGCTGCACAGTTTTCGAGGCCGGGCTCGTAACCACGCCCCCGGACCAATCGCAGAGATTCAGAGGAGAGGCCGAGCCTCGGACCACGCTGAGCGCCTCAGTGCATTATGAATAGACATCAGATAAACACCCAGCATGTGATCACGATCAGGAGTACCCCCAGTAGTGCTGTCACTCTTTGGGGTGCCCCTCCTGCATGTCTGACTTCATCTCTAGCACCCGTATCTTTGGGCGCAGGAAGGAACCCAGGCTGCAGCCAAGACCCCGTTTACTGGTTCGGACATACACCAGCAGGAGCCTGTATAGCTGTTGTGCCTACCTAACAACAGATTCTGGTAAGCGAACTGCATACGTATATACGTTAATACTGTCAAACACCACCACACTGTCCTCTCTCTCATATTTTTCTCTTGAAAAAGCCAAAAAATGCTTTAGAACATATAACTGAACCACACAAGGACAAATAAAACATAGAAATATTTCCTTCTAATAAACCCTGTTAATGCCTGTATCAAACAGCACTTGCACCCTAATAACAACGGTTTGCTGGAATTACAGAGATGTATAATGGCAATTTGGATCCTCAGTCAGTGCAGCAAGGTGTAATCGGATTGTTACTAGTATCCAGGCTGTCACCTCCCCGACTAAACCCTGTTCTACAGAAATGCTGGTGGAATGATTCCTCCCTATCCGTTCCCTACACCTTGAATTTTTCCCTGCACTTTTAAATCGTTTTCACAATCAAGTCTTTCCTATCACCTGGTTGCTGATTGGCTGCATGTATGTCAGTATGCGTGATCCCGCCTTCCCAGAGTTCTTTGCCCCATGTCCTCACATGTGTAGCAGCCATTTTAGGAAAAAATGCAATTCGTTACCACGAAGTGCAAATCGAATTTTTACAGAAATTCAGAATAAATTCCATTTCGTCAGCTTCGATTCGCTCATCTCTAAACAGATCAATGACACAGGGCTTCTGTCCCCTCACACTTCAGAGTCTCAGTGTATATCATATGTGATGCAACTTTAGCCTCTCTGCCCTGTCAGCTCTTACATACAGGAGGAAGAGATACAAGTGCGAAGCTGCATCTCCTAGATCTACGCTGGAGAGGCTGCACACAGAGATACGTATCAATGAAAGCGTGGTTAAAAATTAACTTTTATCAGATATATTAAAATAGTGTAGTAAATCAAAAAAATTAGGGGCCCTAGGTGAAAAAACACAATCAAAACACGAAAGTAATAAATGAAAAAAGTTGGGCAGGGAGTTTTTTTTAAGGGGGGGGGGGGTTGTTCTATCCGTAGTTAACCCTACCTCCATACCCTAACCTTGATGGTAGGTGTACTCCGTGCTTGCACCTAACCTAATAGACCCTAAAAATGCCCTAGGTAAGTAAGTAGGATATAGAGATAGGTTTTCCCTACAAACAACCATAAGCATTGATCACCAAGGACAAAGTCTCTAAGTATCTATGTATCTAGAAGACAGATAGAGTCACGATTTAGAAAAAAATCACCAGTGCCAAAAAGGCACTTATAAAAGATACATGTAAGATTACTACTAGAGATGAGCGAACTTTAAAAAAAAGTTCGGTGTTCGGGTTCTGGTAACTCGCACATCCCGTTATGGATTCCAATAGTGGAATCCATAACGGGATGCGCGAGTTACCACAACCCGAACGCCGAACTTTTTTTTAAAGTTCGCTCATCTCTAATTACTACCCATGCCAGTAATGCCCAGGATCAGTATTAGTATCAGTAATGAAGACCACAACAAAGTTGGATAAATGATCATGCAAGATAATGCAAAAGCGACACCAAGACGTACAATGAAGCCACTCAGACTGTCCACCAATAAGATAAACACATAACCATACATATATTGCCTCTATACACATTGATAAGTGTGAAACAGAGATACGGCTCACAAGGGAGCCACTGACCCACTCTAAGTTGAAAGCAGGCAGCGGGCCAAGTAGGCTGTGGGCAGAGTATACTTCATGTGAAAATGCCGCGTTAGGATGGACGCCAGGAAGTAGGAGGGGGATACCTCTTCCTTAATAGGCCGCGCGGAAGGTGTTGCATTGCACAAATTCCTCTCAGGAAAGGGAGGGGGAGCACTGCTTAATTAGGAGGCTGATGGTAACACATCCCCTGAATAGGGAGCATGTCAATACAAATGCAGTATGGCATATACAAAGAATGTATGAATGATCATGCAAGAATGCAAATGCGACACCAGGGCTTACAATGAAGCCGCTCATACTGTCCACCAAAGGGTGCAATTGAGTCAGAGCCATCATCCTCAGATATTGAGAATTCTGACTGAGACAAAACCTCCTATTCTGGCCTCCTCTGGACAGGGTAGAGGCCAAACCAGAAATAGGGGTCGGGGTGGGAAAAGATAGCGTAAGCTTGGTAAGGGGTTTCCATGAAGACTCCTCCTCCATACTCTCACCTTCCAATTACATACCTGCTGCTGGATCTTCTGTCCTGTCGGCTACCTCCATGACCCAAATTCTTCCAACCACATCTTTTTTTTAGAGAAGGACGGAGTACCTTTCTAGCTACGAGACTGCCCTCGGGGGGACCAAAGGAGGAAGTAGGTGATTTGCTGATAATTTATCAGCCAGATATCTTGCGGATGATGAACTGGCACTACTGAAAATGGGCCTACCATTCATTCTGACCACTAAGTTCAGGCCTTTCACTTGGAACAAGGATCTTAATTTTTTTGTATGTAAACTTAAATGGAGGAAATTTTTTAAACATACCGATGCTAAGACCTGTTCTGGCCTAGGCATTTCTATTTCTGAATTTCCAGGTCTCCAACTACTGGTAGAAATGTTTGAGCATAGAGCACGATTACCAGGTGATGGACCCTTTACGGATTTACATCTTAAAAGCAACAAGCTGCCCCCCAATGTTAATTCAGATCATTTTGATATCTTTTTACAGACGGTTGTCGCTGAATTGGAGTACCTAACTACAATGTTAACTACAACTCTAACCTATCTTATTCTGAAATCAAAGTGCTATTGCACCTGGAGCAAGATCAATTAATAGTCATAAAACCATCTGTTAAAGGGGGAAGCCTGGTGGTCATGGATCATCAAACATACAGAAAAATGTGTTTTAGACCTCTTGTCTGATAGGGACTGTTATTGTATCCTTGATAAAGACCCCAATCCTGTGTATCTCGCCGAACTTAGAGATATCCTTTAAGTTGCGCTCTCAAATCACTTGATAAATCAGGCGGATTATTAGTTTTTTTTACCAAACTTACCCTAGATAGCAATTTTCTATGGGCAACCTAAGGTCCATAAAGGCCTTAATCCACTTAAGGATAGGCCCATTTTGTCTGGGGTGGGTTTGGTGACACAGAACTGTAGCATCTATGTTGACCGTATTTTACAGAACTTTGTTATTGCACTTCCGTCCTTCACACATGATACTATCTACTTTCTATGTAAAATTGCACATCTACATAGATGTAGAGTTGTTGTATATCTCCATTCCTCATAGATGGGGACTATTTGCAGCTTCACAGTAACTTCACACCCGAGGCAATTGCAGCATTAGACACAATGAGTTCGTACTTACTCCTTTTGAGTTTGTGCTTACTCATAACTACTTTTTGTTTGATGCTCGCTTCTACCACCAACCACATACGCTAATCCCCTCCTGGGCTGGTGGGAGGATACCACAATGTTTCTGGCAGAGGAGGCTTGGTGGAATTCCAAAACAGCCTTTTGGGCTTTAAACATTGATGACATTTTCTTAATTTGGACAAGTACCAATGTGGAACTCACTAAGTTTTGTAACAGCACTTAAAGGGCTTCTGTCACCCCTACTTATGCAATTTTCAGTAGCTGACATTAGCTACTTGCTAATGTCAGCTGAGTTCAAACATATGTTTCATACCTTTATTTGAGTTTTCTATCTTCTAAAAATCTTACTTTTATAATATGCAAATTGTCTTCGCTACCAGCAAGTTGGCCTGGTATTTGCTGGTAGCCGCCGCATCCTCATGCTCTGGGAACGCCCCCTCTGCTCTTGATAGACAGGGCCAGCGCACTCTTCTCCTCCCGCTGGCCCTGTCTGCAGCCGAAATCTTGCGCCTGCGCCGTATCAGTCTACAGTCGGCGCAGGTGCTCTGAGAGAAGGAGCAGCCAAGCGAGCGTCCTTCTCTCAGAGCTCCTGCGCCGATTGAGTATTCATGTGCTGGTTTGAAAACTGTAGAATATTTTTCATGGGACAACCCCTTTAGGGATGATCTGATAGATTCTATCCCCTCTTATCCAGGTGTTACATATAGACAGAGAAGAAATTTGCGTGATAGGCTAGTTCATAGCCATTACTCATGACCAATGGTATATGGCTTGAAAGATGCCCCCTTTTGGCTTCAGGCCTGTAATTTAATAAGTCCTTCCAAAACGAGTACATCGGCATTAACAAATCAGACATTTTCGATATGAGAAAACACGAGGGGTGGTCTATCTCTGCAAATGCACGTGCCCACTTGACTATATTGGTAAAACTATTAGAGAACTATGCAGGAGCACTTACCATTGGCACACTTGTGCCTTGGCAGTTACGGAGGCGTGGTGGGTAAAAGTGAAATGCTGTGTCACCGTCGGCCTCCTAATTAAGCAGTACTCCTCCTTCCTTTGCTGAGAGGAATATGTGGAATGCAACACCTTCAGCATGGCCTATTAAGAAATAGGTATCATCCTCCTACTTCCTAGCGTCCATCCGAATGTGGCATTTCCACATGGAGTATACTCTGCCCGCAGCCTGCTTGGCCTGCTTTCAACTTAGAGTGGGTCAGTAGCTCCCTTGTGAGCCGTATTTCTGTTTCACACTTATCAATGTGTATCGAGGCAATATGTTGGCAGACAATATACTGTATGTATAGTTATGTGTTTATCTTATTGGTGGACACTGGGCAGTCTGAGCGGCTTAATTGTAAGCCTTGGTGTCGCTTTAGAATTATCTTGCATGATCATTTATCCAACTTTGTGATGGTTATCATTAGTATGGCGGCACGATCTATACATATATAATGATCCTAGGCATTACTGGCTTGGTGTCACAGCATGTGGTAGGTGCCGTGACATGGTTGCCACACATGCAGTTGCCTTCTGCAACGTGGTGTTGTTCCATGCGGGGCCAGTGTCACGGCTTATGTTGTGTGTGCTGTGACACGGTTGCCACTCATGCAGTTGCCTGTGGCAACGTGTTGTTTCTGCATATGTGTGCGATTTCCCTTTTAGTTGTTTCTCTTACCTTTCTGGTGAACTCAGGGTTAATGTGTGTAAAAGATGTGGGTGTGGTCGCTTTGGGCTATTTAGCGTCTGCTGGTAGCCTGAAGTTCTGTCTTCCTCCAGCCTTTGTCTGTGCTGGTGGTTTGATGTTCCTGAATTCCATCTGTCCAGTCTGTGGGCCATCCTAATATAACATCGACGTCTTGCCCTTCTTTCTATGTTCACCCCTACCCTTACCTGTTGTCATGTTTGGTTTGGGATCGTGTTTTGCGTGTGTGGTGATGTCTGGTTTGGTGTTCTATGTCTGGCTTGTTTGGTGTTATGCCCGGCATGGTTGCTAGACATCTCCTTTGTCTGTACACGCCTGCGGAAGTGGGCCCGTTGGTTTCCTGGAGGGGTGAACCTAAAAACATTTAGCAGCCTTGCCTGAAGCCTCCTTGCTTCCAGTCTCTGCATGGGGGTCCAGGTTGTTTTGGTGTCGTTTGTTCCATCTTTGCTGTGGCAGGTAAGTGTTTGATGATCTGTTTCCTGTTGTTACATTGGGTGCTTACCTGCTGTTCAGTGGCTGCTCTAACCTTCTCCCCATGTGTTACTAGGCCGCTGGGAGATGCTGGTTCTTCCGTGTTTTGGAGGAACTGGTGGTCTCTGGCCCTGTCTCCTTATCCTAGGGCATTTTAGGGATTCCAGGGATCTGAGGTTCCTGAGTATGCGCCCTCCTACCTTCTGGGTCAGCTCATACAGCTAGGAGACCAGGTCTGTATTTAGGGATGCAGTAAACGATCTCCTGCTCCCTTTTCCCTGTTCCAGGCTTAGTCACAGTTCACTTTATACAGTAGGGAGTTTTCCCCACTCCCCACCGTGACACTTGGGCAGTCATCTTACATGTAATTGTATTGTTTAGAAGTGCCTTTTTGGCATTGGTGATTTTTTGATAGCCCTACTCTATCGGTTTTCTAGATATATAGATAATTAGAGACTTTATCAATGCCTATTTATTACTTGGTTGTAGGGCAAACCTATTCCCTTATCCTACTTACATACTAAGGTCCTTTTTATGGTCCGCTAGGTTAGGTATGAGTACTGACTACACAAACCATGAAGGTCTGACTAGGGGGTTAGTGTATAGAGGTAGGGTTAATTAGGAATAGAAAAATCTCCCCCTAAAAAAAAACCCACCCTGCCCAATATTTTTAATTTATTACTTTCGTGTTTTGATTGTGTTTTTCCACCTAGGGCCTGTATTTTCTTGATTTACTACACTATTCTAATATATCTAATAAAAGTTCACTTTTAAGTGATACTTGTTCTTGTATCACAATATTCCTATAGTCCGTCAATCAGATACTGAAGCACTCTTGCAGCGCATGAAGCACTCCTGCAATTTCATCATCCGGTTTTAGCAATACAGACTTGAAAAAGGAGCTCTGTTGTTCCGAAACACGTTTTCATCCTTCAAAAATAAAAAAGAGGTTAAATCTACATCCTCGTGGCGTGTGAATTTTCACTAACGCCTCTCTTACTTCAATAGGAAGGAGCAGATTGAGGGCAACTGCTCCTTCCCACTGAAGTGAATGTGGACAGAAAAGCTTCAATTTCACCTGCTTGCCACTGCAATGCTGACAGCGAGCAGGTAAACAGTGAAGAGAATGCAGAGCTCACACAACTGCTGCGTTCTTTTCAAACAGCTGATCTGCTGGAGTGCCACGAGTTTGGCCCCCGGCCGATCTGATATTGATAACCTATCTTGAGGAAAGATTATCAATATTGGAAACGGGACAACTCTTTAAAAAAAAACACTGATCCAGCATTTGAAACATAGTCTAGATCACTAGCCCTAGCAGCATAAACCTTGTGACTGATGCCCTTTACTATCAATATTGGCTGCTGAAATGTGATGTAGCTCCCCAGTGGTCTGGCCCTTTCAACCACGTTTTCAATGAATAGATGAAGTCTTGGCACCAAACACTTGTAGGTGGATGAGTTTATTAATACGTGTATATTTATAATGCATTTTGGGCTATAAAACGCCTCCTTCATCAGATAATATAATAGATCTAAAATGATTGGTGCAGATGAACTTAAAATACATAAAATTGGTGCCAAAAACACATTCCTCAGGTATTTATCTGATGAACCTATCCACCTAAAAGTGTTTTGTACCATGACTTTTTCTATTTGGGGAAAGCACAACCGGGGATTTCTTCTTCCATTGTACCTAATAAATCTACACTGGACATAGTATCCAGTAATATCCAGGTCTCCAGCAATATCACCCACTGTTTCATATGTATTGAGAATTGTGCCTCTACATAGATAAGCAAAGTGAGCAGTTAAGCTGTTGCTTTTTGATGTCTACCACCAGTTCTGTATTCAGACATTTTGCCTTGTGAAGTTCTGTTTTGCTTGCTTTTATATGTTAGCGCTGACCGCTTATCGGACACTGTGAAAAGTCCAGGAGGTGGATTTCTTCCTCCATTATACATGGTGCTACATTAAGATGGTGAATCAATGAGTTCCCTTGAATAAATTTAGAGTGGGACCTCTGGGTAACTAGTTAATAATAATCATTTTTTTTATATATATATAGCAGCAACACAATCTGTAGCTCTTTAAAGTATAAGTGTCAATTTTTTTTTTTTTTTTTACTATTGGATTTTGGTGATTAATATCACCTTGTTGGCCCTGTTTTAATTTCTGATTCTTAAATAAATAACCCCTAAAAGCCACCTAAAAGTCCCCAGTATTGGCTATTGTTACCTGAGATAAAATCAGGTTGCTATGCTCCTTCCGTCTACCAGATGAGGAGGACGGAGCACGCTGTGTGCACTGGGAACTGATAGTGAGTCAACATTGTAAGGGAATGTATAAAAAGCCAGGTTCTTCCTGACAGGAGATAACAGTGCTGGGCTGTGTGTGTGAACTTCTCCACATGCCTGTGCTTGGCAGACAATCCCTTAGCAGTGCTGGACAGATATGTCGGCTGCTCATTGTATAAATGAAAGCCTTATCTGATAAGAGGAGAGCTTGTAGGAGAGGACTACAGGCTTCAGCCAGACCTGGAAATTTAACTGCAAGACAGAGCAATACAGAGCTGGTCTTCACTTACTTCACTGCAGGTGTCCTATGGATTAGCCTCAGGGCTGAGGGCGGCCATTTTAACAGAATAGTGAAATTGCAGTTTTATGCAGACTGGTTGCTAAGGGCTGAATCTTATTAAATAAGGGGTAAGAAAGTCTAATAGTTATTGATTCAGGAATATTATCATATTAGTAACTACATATATGAAAACTGAAATTAGGGTCTAAATGTGACAGTTATCCTTTAACTATTGGGGACATCACATCAGCAGCCCATAGTAAGGTTGCTGCTCAATGGCTTATTAAAAGAAAAGTTATATATAGTTGGAATCAAATAAAAATTTATATGTGTGAATGTAATGATTATAGTATATGTGTAAGCGTTTACAATATTAGCGCAAAAGCATGTTTATTGGGAAAAAATATACAGTTGAAAAGAGGCTTTATTACCCTTTTGGGCGCCTTTTAACTTGGATGCAAGATGAAATATGGTTGGGCATGGAGGCATACTGGTTTTGTATGGTACCTTGTGGCATATTTGATCCAAAAGAATGATATCAGAGTCAAAAAATGAAGGAATATAAATAACAATACGTCTTTATTAGAACAATTTATGAAACATGATTGGTACAAAAAGTGTTAAAAAACAAGTAAAAACAATTACACAAAGAGCGACACACCACATGGTACAATCAGATTATAACTGGTGAAAATTGATAGCAACTATGCGCAAATATCCTCAGTCAGTGCACACACCAAATAGAAAATGGGACCCAACAAAACAGACAGTTTTTTATCCCTTTTTTTTTCCACTTTTGTAATTGCGGTCACTGATTTTGTATTTCATGTAATATTCACGTTCAATTATTTTTATTGAAATTACTTTCATTATTAGTGAATCATGTTTGTTTTTTTATCCTTTTTGTAATTGCGGTCACCGATTTCGTATTTTATACACTTTTATTCACATATCACTTAATCTTGCAATCATGGTTACCATCTTCGTTCACTTTCAACACGTTTTACACAGTATTGAGTTGTTATATATTGTCATAAACTATTGCTATATATGTCGACCCTTCTATATTTATATATGACCATCATGCTAACACTGGTATAATGGCTTTTAACGGTCTAATCAATTTCGCTTAAGTAAGTATTTATGCAGTATACTGGGCATTGTTATAATAGGCATACTATCGTGACATCCATCTTCCTGACTATTTGGGCGAATGCCCTTTTCCAATATGGCTCCCGCGGTGCGCGTGATCTTCTGAGCATGCTCCGGCATGCCGCGGCGCCCTGGTTTTTGGGATGAGGCGTCTCACGCCATATGTGCGTGACCGCCTTCCCCCACAGCCACGGCGCATGCGGATGCCGGCATTCATGACAGATATTCGTGCGCCAGGTATAGAGCGGAAGTGACACCGGCACTCAGCTGGTTGTGATATATATGTTAATCAGGTTGGTGGGTTGTCCTTAGTCCTTATTGGTTGATTATGGATCACATGGCCTGTGACATCAGGTATCTTCCTTATTTAAACCTTGATGCTGGTACACTCTCTTATCGCCCCTTGAGAAAGCTGACGGCGAAACGCGCGTCGGGGCGCGTTTGTTTGGCGACACTGCTGTGACCCATTGCTGGTGTGTATATTACTATGTTGTTTATCTTGTGCGACTATCCTCGTGTTTACTGTGGTTAAAACTTCTATGGTGACCGGCTACTTAGCCCAAACTAGCAACTGTCTGTTTTGTTGGGTCCCATTATCTATTTGGTGTGTGCACTGACTGAGGATATTTCCGCATAGTTGCTATCAATTTTCACCAGTTATAATCTGATTGTGCCATGTGGTGTGTCGCTCTTTGTGTAATTGTTTTTACTTGTTTTTTAACACTTTTTGTACCAATCATGTTTCATAAATTGTTCTAATAAAGACGTATTGTTATTTATATTCCTTCATTTTTTGACTCTGATATCATTCTTTTGGATCTCTATGTTTCTGATATTGGGTCTTGTACCAGTGGGAATCATTGTTGGTTAACTGACTTGTGGCATATTTGCCCACAGATGTTGCAGCTGGGCCTGTAGAGGCTGCACATGTATAGGCTGCTGGTGTCCCAGCTGATCCCATAAATTCTCAATTGCCAATAAATCTGGTGACCAGGAATATAAAAGAAGTTTTGCAATATGGCAGCAACATTCCTGGGAAACATGTGCTGTGTGTGGGTGAGCATTATCCTGCTTAGGGCTTGTTCACATCACCATTTGTCTTTTCCATTCTCCTGCTCAGTTAAGGAGCAGGAGAACAGAAAGGATGGATGCTGTACATAACTGACACCAACGGAGCCTAAAGACCCCATAGACTTTAATGGGGTCCATTTGGTGTCCACTCAGAACATGATTTTTGAGCGGACATGAAAGTACTGCATATGGGGTCTTTAGGCTCTGTTGGTGTTAGTTATGTACAGCTACCGTCCTTTCCATTCTCCTGCTCCTTAACGGAGCTGGAGAATGGAAAAGACAAACGGTGATGTGACCGAGCCCTTAAAAATACCAGTTAGAAGCCCTGCCATGAAGGCAACACATGTAGCCGCAGGATCTCCTACACATATCCCTGAGCTGTTAGTCTGCTTCTTATCCCTACCATATCATCACAACAGCAGTTGGGGCAGTGTGTTGCTCCATAGCAAAGGCAGGATGGAAGGACTCACCATGAGGCCTCCATACTGGAACCCAACCATTGTCAAATCCCAAATGAAGGTGACAGTGGCTGACTATCAATGGCAAGACACGTTATAGGCACTGTGACACCAAATTTAGTTCTGCTAAGGTAAATCGCTCATCGCAAAACAAATACGGTTGTGTGCATGAGGCCTTCTAGTCAGTGCGGTCCATCAGGTGACGTTCATTTCCATCATTTGAGACAACACTTCTATTATTTTAACTGGTGATTATGTGATTATTACTTAATGATGTGCCAATAATTTCGTTGCAATTGCTAAAATATATAAAATAATACCTCTGCATTTATCCTTAACCACCTCCCGACCGCCTAACGCAGGGATGCGTCCTTCGGGCGGCCGGGATGTTCCTCCTAGACGCATCGGCGCGTCATCTCGCGAGGAACAAGATTTTCAGGATCGCAACGGTAGGAACTTAAACTACAGCCTGAGGACACTGTAAGTGCACCATCCACCACACACCAACAAGCCCCCCCGTCACTGATTAACCCCTGATCACCCCCCCTGTCACTAATCACCCCCCTGTAAGGCTCATTCAGACGTCCGTATGTGTTTTGCGGATCCGCAAAACACGGACACCGGCAATGTGCTTTCCGCATTTTGCGGATCCGCACAATGCCAGAACTATATAGAAAATGCCCTTTCTTGTCCGCAATTGCGGACAAGAATGGGACATGTTCTATATTTTTGCAGAACGGAAGTGCAGATCCGCAATTCCGGATCAAAGCAGGACAAAATCTGTCCCCATAGAAATGAATGGGTCCGCAATTCTGTTCCAGCAAAATGCGGAATAGAATTGCGGACGTGTGAATGGTGCCTAAGGGTCCCTTATCACCGCCAGTTAATTAGCTACTTGTTGGGTAGCTAGCGCCCAGCCCACCGCACCGCAGTCACTGATTAGTCGCTGATTAGCATCATCGCTGTCGCTAATCAGCACTAGTACTATATAGTATCTGTAAGTGATCAAGACTGATCGCAATCAGATCTATATCAGTACATTAGGGTCACCTTAGGTTCTACAAAAAATTTAGCAGAAATTATTTTTTCTGATCACTGCAAAAACACTGTAAAATCGCTGTAAAGATCACTTTTGAGCTTTTTGGATCTTTATTAGCGATCGCAGCTTTAGGGTCCATTCACAGGTCCGTGGTGTGCTGCGGACCTGCAAATTGTGGATCCGCAGCACACCATGCCGGCACTCTCCATAGAGATTCCTATTCTTGTCTGCAGGCTGTGGACAAGAATAGGACATGCTCTATCTTGCGGAGCTGCGGCCAGATGTTTCGGGGCCGAAACCCGGAAGTTCGGGGCCGCAGCTCCGCAAATGCTGATGCGGAGAGCACACATCACCGTCAGCCCCATTCACACTGAATGGGTCTGCATCTATTCCGCAGAATTGCGGAATAGATGCGGACATTTTTGCGGACGTGTGAATGGGGCCTTACTTCGCAAGCACTCCTATGTCCTTTCCCCTCTTTTTTTTTTTTTTTTTTTTCAATATTTTTTGGCAGAGATTTTTTCATCCACATTGATCGATGCGAATGAATAAATCTGTGCCGTTCATTTTTTCTTTCAGCCCAGAGGCTGAACGGAAAAAAAAAATCTCATTACCTGTATGCTCAATATAAGGAGAATAGCAGAAACTCCTAATGCTGGCCATACATGTAATGATTGCGGAGACCCTCAAATGCCAGGGCAGTACAAACACCTCACATGTGACCCCATTTTGGAAAGAAGACACCCCAAGGTAATCGCTGAGGGGCATATTGAGTCCATGAAAGATTGAACTTTTTGTCACAAGTTAGCGGAAAGGGAGACTTTGTGAGAAAAAATTAAAAAAATTCCGCAAACTTGTGCCAAAAAAAAAATCTTCTATGAACTCGCATGCCCCCCACCCAATACCTTGGGGTGTCTTTCCAAAATGGGGTCACATGTGGGGTATTTATACTACACTGGCATTTTAGGGACCCTAAAGCGTGAGAAGAAGTCTGGAATCCAGACGTAAAAATGCCCTGTCAAATCCTAAAGGTACTCATTGAATTTGGGCCCCTTTGCGCATCTTGGCTGCAAAAAAGTGTCACTCATGTGGTATCGCCGAAGTAGGGCAATGTGTTTTGGCATATATTTTTACATATACCCATGCTTGGTCTGAGAAATATCTCTGTAAATGACAACTTTTTAAATTTTTTTATACAAAGTTGTAAATTTACAGAGATATTTCTCTCACCCAGCATGGGTATATGTAAAAATACATCTCAAAACACATTGCCCTACTTCTTCTGAGTACGGCGATACCACATGTGTGCCACTTTTTTGCCGCCAAGGGGCGTAAAGTCCAACAAGTACCTTTAGGCTTTACAGGGTTGCTCACAATTTAGCCCTTCCCAAAATGCCAGAACAGTATACACACCCCACAAATGACCCCATTTCGGAAAGTAGACACCCCAAGGTATTCACTGAGGGGCATAGTGAGTCTATGGGAGTTTTTTTTTTTGCCAGAAGTTAGCAGAAATGGAAACTTTATTATTATTATTTTTTCCTCAGAAAGTGTCATTTTCCGCTAACTTGTGAAAAAAAATGAAATGATACATGATCTCACCATGCCCTTCCGCGAATACTTTGGGGTGTCTTCTTTCTAAAATGGTGTCATTTGGGGGGTATTTATACTATCCTGACATTCTAGCACCTGAAGAAACATGACAGGTGCTCAGAAAGTCAGAGCTGCTTCAAAATGCGTAAATTCACTTTTTTGCACCATAGTTTGCAAACCAATAAGTATCACTTATTGTATTTTTTTTTATCAAAGACATGTAGAACAATAAATTGAGAAAAATTTATATAGAAAAGTCGTTTTTAAAAAAAAAGATTACAACAAAGTGAAAAATGTCATTTTTTTGCAAAAATTTCGGTAATTTTTTATTAATATCAAAAAAAGTAAAAATGTCAGCAACAATGAAATACCACCAAATGAATGCTCTATTTGTGAGAAGAAAAGGAGGTAAAATTCATTTGGGTGGAAAGTTGTATGGCCGAGCAATAAACCGTGAAAGTAGTGTAGTGCAGAATTGTAAAAAATTGGTCTGGTCATTAAGGGTGTTTAAGCTAGGGGGGCTGAAGAGGTTAAAAAAATAATAATAATAAGCTCCCATACAATATATATAGAGATGTATATGTAGATACTAATACATTGTGTATGTGAATACATAATACATAGGAAAAATACTACTGAGGTTTTTAGCCAGAGAAAAACTTCCACTTACTATCATTGAGGTCTGTGGCTCATTGGTTGATGTTTTTGCCTACAATACAGAAGGTTATGTGTTCAAATTCGGCAAAGGAAATTTTAAATGGAAACAAAATAAACGTTAAATATGCAGGGATATCCCCAAGCATACTGACAACCCCTTCATTTTCATAGCACTGACTCCATGCATGTACTCAATCATGAGGTCTGTTGAAAGTATTTTTTGTCCTTATTTTCCTCCCCATATCCTAGGTGCGTCTTATGGGCCAGTGCATCATATGGGGCAAAAAAATACATGTTGTTATGTTGCTGCCTTATGTTCAATTGAAAAAAATTCAAGTTTCCATCCATCAATCTGCACTCAATCCCTCTTTATAAGAATTAAAGGCTATGTACACCTTTGGGGGCAATTTTTGTTTATGATTTAATGTTACTCATTTTTGGCTAAAAATCATATTTTCAATTTGCCTTTATTAAAAATATTGAGACATTTTGTCACAAAGGGTTAACAGTTTCTCTAACTGTGTGACTGGTACTTTCACTTTGTATAACCCTTATCTCTAAACTACTAAGAGGTCATAAACACTTGTTTAAGCCACATTCTTATCAGTAGGATAAGAAGTGAGCTATAATGAGTGTTTTTAATGTCAAAGAGCAGAGATAACAAGTCCCTCTGCTCCCCAGATGACAGAAAAGGCAGAAAATCAACAGGCAGCTAGTAGAGCATCTCAGCTATGTACACAAAAAAGGAAGTCATATTGTTAATAAAGACCAATTGAAAAAATGTTTCTTTTTAGCTCGAAATAAGTACAATGCAATAATAAAAAATTGTCCCCAAAGATGTACATAGCCTTTAAAGCAGAATTTTTGAAATGTTTGCAAATTTATTAAAAAGGAAAAAATAAATTTTGCATGGACATACACTGTAAGTATGTGGAGTCCACCTGTGGAAAATTCAGTCGATCGGTTATGATTTGGAAAGACACACCCCTGTCTATTTAAGGTCTCACAGCTGATAATTGATATCAGAGCAAAAACAAAGCCATGAGGAGGTAAGAACTGCCTGGAGAGCCCAGAGGCACTGATCATGAGAAGGGTACAAAAAAGTTCTGCTGCACTGAAAGTTCCAAAGAGCACAGTGGCCACCATAATTATTAAGAGAAGTTTGAAACAACCAGGACTGTCCCACCAAACTAAGTAATAGAGGGGAGAAGGGCCTAGGTAAGAGAGGCGCCCAATGCTCACTCTGGCTGAGCTCCAAAGATCATGTGTGCAGATAGTAGAAACTTCCAGAAGGTCAACCATTACCACAGCATTCCACCAATCTGGGCTTTATGGCAAAGTGAAAAGAAACATGAAAGTTTGCAAAAAAAAACAAAAAACTGCACCTAAAGGGCTCTCAGACTGTGAGAAACAGGATTATGTGCTACATTGAAACTAAGATTGAATCTTTTGCCCTCAATACTTAGGCTACTTTCACACTAGCGTTTTTTCTGGATCCGGCAGGGTTCAGCAAAAACGCTTCCGTTACTGATAATATAACCATCTGCATCTGTTATGAACGGATCCGGTTGTATTATCTTTAACATAGCCAAGACGGATCCGTCATGAACTCCATTGAAAGTCAATGGGGGACAGATCCGTTTTCTATTGTCAGATTGTGTCAGAGAAAACAGATCTGCCCCCATTGACTTGCATTGTGGGTCATGGAGTCTTGCTTCTCATCCCAGGACTAAAACCAAACCGCAGCATGCTGCGGTTTGCTCTCCAGTATGGGAACGGAACGGAATGCATTTTGGAGCATTCCGTTCTGTTCGGTTACGTTTTGTCCCCATTGACAATGAATAGGGACAAAACGGAAGTGTTTTTTTCCCGCTATTGAGACCCTATGACTGATCTCAATACCGTAAAATAGAAACACTAGTGGGAAAGTAGCCTAAGCATCATGTTTGGCGGAAACCAGGGACTGCCCATGTTGTGGGGTGTTTTTCAGCAGCTACTGCAGAAAGACTTAATAAACACCTGACCCAGTGTGCTCTTTATCTATCTGCAGAGAAGAATGGCAAATGTGGCATCACACCCAAGAAGACTTGATGATGTTGTTATTACTGCTAAAAGGTGCTTTAATTAAGTATTAAGAAAAGGGTCTGAATACTTATGTCAATGCAATATTTTAGTTTTCCCTTCTCAATAAATGCAAAGATTTGAACATTATTTTTTCACTCTGTCATTATGGGGCATTTAGTGCAGAATGGTGGGGAAAAAAATTTGAATTTTCTTTTTATTTCAGCACGAGGCCGCAACATAAAATGTGAAAAAAGTGAAGGCGTCTGAAGACTTTTTTAATGCACTGTAGCACAATTGTTTTACATTTTTTTATTTGTATGTATAATATTTATATATTTTATTTACATTTAAAAATGTAATTACCATTACAATTTACAATTTACAAATATATTGTGAATACACACAATACTTTTTTTGTAGATAACTTTTTTACAGGCAGTAAGTGTGTGAACCTCTGTTTACAACTTGAGAGGGGGTGCTTACAACTTGAGAGGGATGATCACACCACAGTTTTGATAGCCTCCTGAGCCTTTCTCTGTTCGTGGCTCTGCAAACCGCTATGTCCCGACTTTTGCTACATGTTAAATAAGCAAGAAGGAAGTTCTGGGACACTAGGAAAACGTGATGGCCATAATCAGAGATGCAGGCTGGGCCCTCTTTGCAGATGAAGTATAAGTAAGCTAAAGAACTGGCTGTAATAAATAAATAAATCATCTGGCAATCTGCATAGATCTCCAGGGTGGATGGACGGGACCTCTGCTCCTCGTCACAGAAAGCTCTGCTTTCTGCTGTGAACATTGTTCTGCACTGAGTAGGACAAGTTCCTTACTGAGAGGTGGACCAGTCATACGACAGGGGTTGAAAAAAGATAATGCTGGCGTCTGCAGGAAGTCTGTTTGACTAAAAAGGTTGTCCCAGACCCCAGCCACTTATCTGCCTTTACTGGATCCAGACAAGTTTTTTTTTTCTTGATGGGTTACCCTTAATTTAGAAAAGAGTATGGATTATTTTATATTGCTCTACCTCAATCTTCCCTTAAAGAATGTGTCATCAGAAAGTGACCTATTGTTTAAATGGATATTTCCATCTTGGCTTTTCATGACTGAAACGGGAATGACTACCTTAACCATATTTCACTTTAAGGACCAGAAAGTTTTTTTGAGTGTCACTTTATGTGGTAATATCTTTGGAATGCTTTTACTTATCCAAGCCATTCTGAGATTGTTTTCTTGTGACACATTGTACTTCATGATAGTGGAAAATTTCAGTAAAAATATTTCATTTTTATTTATAAAAGAAATACCAAATTTATAAAAAAAAAAATATGGAAAAATTGCAACTTTCCAAATTTCAATTTTTCTACTTTTAAAACAGATAGGGATACCTCATAAAATATTTCTTACTTAACATTCCTCATATGTCTACTTTATGTTTGGATCATTTTGTAAATACCATTTTATTTTTTGGGACGTTAGAAGGCTTAGCATTTTAGAAGCAAATAGTAAAATTTTTAAGAAAATTTCCAAAACTCACTTTTTTAAGGACCAGTTCAGTTATGAAGTCACTGTTGGGCTTACATAATAGAAAACACCAATAAATGACTCAACTTTAGAAACTACACCAATCAAGATATTCAAAACTGATTTTACAAACTTTGTTAACCCTTTAGGTGTTCCACAAGAATTTAAGGAAAATGTAGATGAGATATCATAATTGCGCTTTTTGGGCAGATTTTCAATTTGAATCCATTTTTCCTGTAAAAAAAAAAGCAAGGGTTAACAGCCAAACAAAACTCAATATTTATTACCCTGATTCTGCAGTTTACAGAAACACCCCATTTGTGGTTGTAAACTGCTGTATGGACAGATGGCAGGATGCAGGAGAGAAGGAGGAATATATGGTTTTGGAGGGCAGATTTCACTGGGATAATTTTGTTGCTATGCCACATTTGACCCTCTGATGCACCCCTAGAGTAGAAACTCCAAAAAAGTGACCCCTTTTTGGAAACTATGGGATAAGGTGGCAGTTTTGTTGGTACTATTTTGGGGTACATATGATTTTTGATTGCCCTATATTATGCTTTTTTTGAGGTAAGGTAACAAACATTTGGCTGTTCTAGCACCGTTTTTATTTTTTGTTTTTTACCATTTTCATCTGACAGGTTTGATCATGTGCTATTTTTATAGATCAGCTTGTTACAGATGCGATATTATAAAATATGTCTACTTTTTTTGTTTCAGTTTTACATAATAAAGCATTTTTGAAAAAAAAATTACTTTTTAGTGTCTCCATATTTTGAGAGCCATAGTTTTTTGGGCGATTGTCTTATGTGGGGTAATTTTTTGTGGGATGAGGTGACGGTTTGATTGGTACTATTTTGTGGTGCATATGACTTTTTGATTGCTTAGTATTACACTTTTTGTGATGTAAGGTAACAAAAAATGGCTTTTTGGGCACTTTTTTTTTTTTACGGTGTTCACATGAGGGGTTAAGTCATGTGATATTTTTATAGAGCAGGTCATTATGGACTTGGCAATACCTAATATGTATACGTTTTTAAATTTATTTAAGTTCTACACAATAAAAGCATTTTTGAAACAAAATAAATCATGTTTTAGTGTCCCCATATTCTTTCTTTTTTTTTATTAAATTTGTTTTTATTCAAGTATGTATTGCATTATATGTTGTATAAAACATTTTGGGGCTACACAGAGCTCCCACTGTATATTAAATGGAAAAACAGTTGAGATACATAACACAATCAACGTACAGTAACAGAAAACAAGTACTGCCGCACTCCCACCTGTGACATTGTTCCTTCTATAGTATAAGGGTGTTTGGGGGGGTATATGGAATATTGAGAAGAAACATGTATATATATATAAACATGTACAGTATATATATCAAGAGACTGTGTTGTCTAAGCTCAACATAAGATTATTAATTATGGCCGCCATTTTTTGCGTATTGCATCAAGGGTTCCCATACTTTCATAAACTGATCATGCCTGTGAGTTTGCCAGCTGGTCAACTCCTCCTTCCTGCATATCTGGTTCACCTTCTCAACCCATTGGTATTCTGATTGTCTTAGGGTTTTCAACCACATTAGTGGTATTAGACACTTAGCTGCAGCTATGAGATGCGTTATTAGTGAGTTCTTAGATGGTCGGAATTTAGAGGTTGATAATGCCAGCAGGACTAGACCAGCTGTAAGAGAAAAGTCTGAGTTGCCTATAGCATGTATATGTCTCTCTATTTTTGCCCAAAAGGAGCCGACCAGCAGGCAATTCCACCAGATGTGGCTGCGTGTGCCTATCAGGGCTTGACATCTCCAGCACAATCTGTTAGATGCAAGTCCTTGTTGATACATAAGATCTGGGGTTTTGTACCATCTCAACAAGTTTGTAGTGGTTTTCCTGGATTTTAGTGCAGGGAGAAAAACCAAGTGAGTGGTTCAAAACAAAGAGCCTCTCCTTTGACATTAAGGATAAGCTTGGTTCCTTTTCCCATGAAACTAGGAAAGGTGGGTTATCTGGGTTATCAGAAAGTTGCAACTGTGAGTATAAAGTAGACAGTCTGTGTCTGTTTTGTTGGTGAGTGAGAATAAGTTTCTCAAACTATGATAAGTCCCTGCTAGCCCTGCTCTTAGATAGCTTGAGCACACTGTCCGGATTTGCTTATATTGTAGGAAGTTCAGGGAGGTGGTAGGTAATAGTGATTTGATAATGCCTTGGTCAGGAGTATTATTGGATGGCATGCAGTGGGCTATGGTGTGAGTTCGGAAATTTTTCCACACGTTGGGCTGGTGTACAGTAGTCTGACCTATTAACAAGGGTTGTAGGGAGCTTGGGTTCAATGGTGAGTGACCCATAAACAGCGTCTTCAAGTGTATCATAGAGTTCCGTATAGACATTGTACTCTGTAGCAAACTATGAGAAAACTGCTGTATATCAGAGCGCTGTGGTCTCTACAACAATCTTGAACTGTTGGGGCCCAAGATAGTAGAGTCAGATTCGGTTATAGTGTCTGTCTCCTTTCTGGTGGATATATCAAGGCATCTCTGACATCTAGCAACCCTAGACCCCCCCCCCCCCCCTTACTTTTTCTTTGTGAGAGCAATCTATAGGACAGCCTAGGCTTTTTATCTTTCCACAGAAAGGAGAAGGACCTCCTCAACCCATCGAAAAAGGTGTCAGGTAGATGCATGGGTATCATCTGTAGGTGATAGAAGATTAGTGGGAGGATATATGTTTGGATCAAATTCTTGCGGCCCATCCATGACATGTAAGGGAAGTCATATTCTTTTAGTTGTTTTTGCACTTTCTGAATGAGTGGGAGGAATTTTAGTGAGTAAAGATCAGCAAGATTGCTGAGTAATTGTTTTCCCAGGTATTGTACAGAGCTTTCTGCCCAATCAAACTGTGACAAGGTCCGTAAGGCCATTGCTTGGTGTGGAGGGAGGGTAATGTTAAGTACAGTATATCTAATTTGGAGTGATTAATTTAAAAATTCAAGAGTGAACCATACTCAGTGAATATGTCTAAAAGTCAAGGCATGGAGCCTATGGTATTGGAGAGTGATAACAGTAGATCATCAGCAAATGCGGATATCAAATGGGAATTGGAGTTGGGAGTGAAATCTTCTATTGAGTCGTCCTGCCTATGTTTTTGCAAAAGTGTTTCAATGGTTAAAATAAATAAGGAGGGAGATAGTAGGCAGCCCTGTCGTGTCCCATTTGTAATGTCAAAAGTTCTATTAACTTTAACTCTCGCCGTAGTTGTGTGTATAGTGTAAAAATTGCTTCATTAAAAGGTGTAGAGAAGCCAAATTTCTCTAAGGTGCATCTCATAAAATCCCACACAACTCTATCAAATGTCTTCTCTGCATCTGTACCTAGAAGGACTAGCGGCATTTTACGAGAGTGAGCTATATTATATATTTGATTAGTTTTATTGCATTAAATCTACCTTCCTGCCCTTTCCTAAAACCCATTTGATCTGGATGGGTCAGCTTAGGTAGTAAATTGGTCAAACGGCGGGCTAGGAGTTTTGCCCATATTTTTATGTCTAGATTTAAAAGAGAAATGGGTCTATAGCTAGAACATAAAGCGGGATCCTTCTCTTCCTTAGCCAATATAGCAATGGGAATGACCCTCCCATGAGAAGGTAGTTACATAAAAGGGTGAGTCTCGGGAGTAACAGGTCTTCGAATTTCTTATAAGGGTACTTTCACACTAGCGGCAAGGAACTCCGGCGGGCTGTTCGGGCGGGTGAACAGCCGGTCGGATCCGTGCTACCGCTAATGTACGCGTGACCCCGGACTACCGCTCCCGCCCTATTGACTATAATGGGAGCAGGCTGGAGTTACGGCGGCAGCACGTCAAACATGCCGACAGGCGGCCGGATTAAAAGTAGCAATATAGAAACCTTGTCCTTCTGCAGTAAGGACAGCAAGTGACTACGCTTAGCAGGGGAATTAAGTCCCTTGACATTATAGGTACATTCTATGATTTCAGCCTTGTTTATAAGCAGGGGGGTGGGAATAAGAGCACTTCCTTAAGTGTGCCCCTTGGGAAGGAAGGGATTCCCTGGATCTTAAGCGGGTAAAAGCCATATTGATGTAGTGGGTCAGTATGCAGCAAAAATGCCGCAGTAAACAATAAACAGCACAGCAATTACTTTTTGATAACTAGTGACTTGAAAACTACAGTAAATGCCATGAAAATAACAGAAGAAAAACAACATATTAAAGGATATGTTAGTGAGGTATAAGAGGGGGAGTGTCATCCTGATCCGAGACACGGTTTGTCCATCCTCCTTATTATTGATATCCATATATATTTAAAGGATTTTGATTATAATAAAATAAGATAGAAAAGGCAGAACTTAGTATGGTAGTTATATACAACCTATTAGAGCTCATTCTGGGTAAGGAAGACGGAGTGCACACTGTGCTACCGTCACCGATACAGTGCACACCAGGGTATCTCAAGGCAAGTCACAGCTAGCCCACATCGTGCCTAATATGCCTCGGTTCATGTTTACATAAGGGGAAAACATAAGAAAAGAAAAAGTACATTAAACTCTATAACTATGCATTGAAGACTATTAAACGTCAATCAGAGGTAAAGTGAGCAAAAGAATCACTGAAGTAGCCTCAGGTGGCCATCATGGTGGAGAGTGGCGTGGTCCCTGCTGGCCTTCAGGATAGCTGAGGTGTCTACGAAGCTCAGGAGGCTACAGATTATGTCTCTGGCAGGTTCTCCCTTTTTAGGCGTTGGGCACAGTCCACTACTATTTTAGAAGCTCTGACGGCCCCGAGTAACAAAGTAAATATCTGCTGCGCCACTCCGTTCAGGGATTCCGTGCCATATAGCTCCAGGAGTCCCTTGTGTCTACTCCTGTTCTCCATATCTTCAATTAAAGCCTTATTCAGTTGGGTTTCTTGGGCTCTGATCATGTGTCCCGCCATATCACGGAAATTAAGTAAGTCCGACATTGATTCCATGTGATCAACCTGGTGACCTATTGTTTTCAGGTCATTTTTAATCTCTGAAAGGTCCTGAATCATTGGATTCAGGGCTTGTAATATGGTCTTTTTCAGGAAAGCTCTAGTGATCGGGTCATGGTCTCCTGCATCTGTAGCCTTCATGCTCCCCGCGTCTGCATTGGAGTCATCTTTCACTTCAGTGTTGGGAAGCTGCGCCATTTTATGTCCCAGGCCAGGGCTAAGGGCTGACTTCTTACAGAGGAATTTATCCATGTCTGCTTGGTTTCTGCATGTCTCAGTGGAGATAGCTTGCTCATGGGACTTGTCTTTGCCAATCTTTACCATGGTGAGCTGAAAATAACTGCTGCTGGTGAGGATCTGCACTGAGGCTGTGTTGAGCTGCAGTACTATGCGGCCATCACTCTCTGCGGTCAGGCGCGGTCCCCTAGTGTCCCCATATTCTGAGACCCATAGTTTTCTTTATTTTTTGGCCGATTCTCTTATGTAGGGGCTCATTTTTTGCAGGATGAGTTGACTGGTATCATTGTGGGGTACATATGACTTTTTAAATGCTTTGTATTACACGTTTTGTGATGTAAGGTGCCATAGGTGGCTTTTTTGGTACAGTTTTTTTATTTTTACGGTGTTCACCTGAGGGGGTTAAGTCATGTGATATTTTAATAGAGCTGGTTGTTAGGGACGCAGCGATACCTAATATGTCTACTTTTTTTTTCACTTTAACACAATAAAAGCATTTTGAGACAAAAAAAATCATGTTTTAGTGTCTCCATATTCTGAGAGCCATTTTTTTTTTTTTGAGTGATTGTCTTATGTAGGGTCTCATTTTTTTTGCAGAATGAAATGACTGATTGGTACTATTTTGGGGTACATATGACTATTTGATCCCTTGGTATTACTAGAGATGAGCGAATTTCATATTAGAGCCAGTCATTACGGACTCAGCAATACCCAATATGTGTGTGTTTCTGTTTTTTCAATTTTTTTTGTACAATTTTATATGTTTTATTATGGGAAAGGGGCTTTTTTTTTTTTTTTTTACTTGAAACTTTATTTTTTTTATTATGAAAAACATAATTTTTTAAACTTTTGTCCTACTCTGGGATTTCAACTTTTGGGGTCTGATCTCCTCTGCCTTCTTTTGGTGGTATTTCATTGCTGCTGACATTTTTACTTTTTTTGATATTTTACTTTTTTTGACGAAATTTTTTCAAAATAATGACATTTTTTACTTTCTGTTGTAATTTTAAAAAAAAAAAGACATTTCTATAGAAATTTTTCTCTAAATTTATTGTTATACATGTCTTTGATAAAAAAAAATCCAATAAGTGTATATTTATTGGTTTGGGTAAAAGTTATAGCATTTACAAACTATGGTGCAAAAAAGTGAATTTCCGCATTTTGAAGCAGCTCTGACTTTCTTAGCACCTGTCATGTTTCTTCAGGTGCTAGAATGCGAGGATAGTATAAATATCCCCCAAATAACACCATTTTAGAAAGAAGACACCCCAAAGTATTCGCGGAGGAGCATGATGAGTTCATGTATCATTTCATTTTTTTTCACAAGTTAGCGGAAAATGACACTTTCTGAGGAAAAAAAAAAATAATAAAGTTTCCATTTCTAACTTCTGGCAAAAAAAAAAAAAATCTCCCACGGACTCACTATGCCCCTCAGTGAATACCTTGGGGTGTCTACTTTCCGAAATGGGGTCATTTGTGGGGTGTGTTTACTGTTCTGGCATTTTGGGCGGTGCTAAATTGTGAGCAGCCCTGTAAAGCCTAAAGGTACCCGTTGGACTTTATGCCCCTTTACGCACCTAGGCTGCAAAAAAGTGTCACACATGTGGTATCGCTGTACTTAGGAGAAGTAGGGCAATGTGTTTTGGGGTGTATTTTTACATATACCCATGTTGGGTGAGAGAAATATCTCTGTAAACTGACAACTTTGTATAAAAAAATGTAAAAAGGATTTCACAGGGCATTTTTACGCATTTCGATTCCAGACTTCTTCTCACGCTTTAGGGGCCCCTAAAATGCCAGGACAGTATATGTAAATACCCCACATGTGACCCCATTTTAGAAAGAAGACACTACAAGGTATTCCGTGAGGGGTATGATGAGTTCATGTAAAATTTTTTTTTTTGTCACAAGTTAGTGGAATATGAGACTTTGTGAAAAACAAAAATAAAAAAAATTAAATATCAATTTCCCCTAACTTGTGCCCAAAATTTTTTTTTCTATGAACTCGACATGCCCCTCACGGAATACCATGGGGTGTCTTCTTTCCAAAATGTGGTCACTTGTGGGGTATTTATACTGCCCTGGCATTTTCGGGGCCCTAAAGCGTGAGAAGAATAATGCGTAAAAATGCCCTGTGAAATCCTAAAGGTACTCATTGGAATTAGGGCCCCTTTGCGCATCTTGGCTGCAAAAATGTGTCACACATGTGGTATCGCCATACTAAGGAGAAGTAGGACAATGTGTTTTGGAGTGTATTTTTACATATACCCATACTGTGTGTGAGAAATATCTCTATAATTCACAACTTTTTTAAAAATTTTATACAAAGTTGTCAATCTGCAGAGTTATTTCTCTCAACCAGCATGGGTATATGTAAAAATACACCCCAAAACACATTGCCCTACTTCTTCTGAGTACGGCGATACCACATGTGTGCCACTTTGTTGCAGCCAAGATGCGCAAAGGGGCCCAAATTCCAATGAGTACCTTTTAGGAGGGCATTTTTACGTATTTTTCTTCTCACGCTTTAGGGCCCCTAAAATGCCAGGGCAGTATAAATACAGACACATACACAACTATAGACACATGTGACCCCATTTTGGAAAGAAGACACCCCAAGGTATTCCGTGAGGGGCATGGCAAGTTCATAGAAGATTTTTTTTTTGGCACAAGTTAGCGGAAATTTATTTTTTTATTGTTTTTTTCTCACAAAGTCTCCCTTTCCGCTAACTTGTGACAAAAAGTAAAATTTTTCATGGACTCACTATGCCCCTCAGCAAATACCTTGGGGTGTCTACTTTCCAAAATGGGGTCATTTGTGGGGTGTTTGTACTGTTCTGGCATTTTGGGCGGGGCTAAATTGTGAACAGCCCTGTAAAACCTAAAGGTACTCGTTGGAATTTGGGCCCCTTTGCACACACAGGCTGTACAAAAGTGTCACTCATGTGGTATCGCTGTACTCAGGAGAAGTAGGGCAATGTATTTTGGGGTGTATTTTTACATATACCCATGTTGGGTGAGAGAAATATCTCTGTAAATTGACAACTTTGTATAAAAAACTTTTAAAAGTTGTCGTTTACAGCAATATTTCTCACACGAAGTATGGGTATATATAAAAATACACCCCAAAACACATTGCCCTACTTCTCCTGAGTACGGCGATACCACATGAGTGACACTTTTTTGCAGCCAAGATGCGCAAAATGGTCCTAATTCCAATGAGTACCTTTAGGATTTCACAGGGCAATTTTACGCATTTGGATTCTCACGCTTTAGGACCCCTAAAATGCCAGGGCAGTATAAATGCCCCACAAGTGACCCCATTTTGGAAAGAAGACACCCCAAGGTATTCACGCTTTAGGACCCCTAAAATGCCAGGGCAGTATAAATGCCCCACAAGTGACCCCATTTTGGAAAGAAGACACCCCAAGGTATTCCGTGAGGGGTATGGTGAGTTCACAGCATGGCGAGTTCACAGAAAAAAAAAATTTGGGCACAAGTTAGCGGAATTTTTTTTTTTTTTTTTTTTTTTTACAAAGTCTCATATTCCACTAACTTGTGACAAAAAATAAAATTTTACATGAACTCACCATACCCCTCACGGAATACCTTGGGATGTCTTCTTTCTAAAATGGGGTCACATGTGGGGTGTTTGTACTGCCATGGCATTTGAGGGTCTTCGCAATCATTACATGTATGGCCAGCATTAGGAGTTTCTGCTATTCTCCTTATATTGAGCATACGGGTAATGAGATTTTTTTTTTCCGTTCAGCCTCTGGGCTGAAAAAAAATAAAAATGAACGGCACAGATTTTTTCATTCGCATCGATCAATGTGGATGAAAAAATTTCTGCCAAAATCAGTGACTGCGGTGCGGTGGGCGCCAACTACCTACCAAGTAGCTAACTAACTGGTGTTGATAAGGGACCCTTATGTTCCATTCACACGTCCGCAATTCTGTTTGCGGAACGGAATTGCGGACCCATCCATTTCTATGGGGACAGACTTTGTCCCGCTTGGATCTGGAATTGCGGATCCGCACTTCCAGGTCTGCACTTCCGTTTCGCAAAAATATAGAACATGTCCTATTCTTGTCCGCAATTGCGGACAAGAAAAGGCATTTTCTATATAGTTCTGGCAATGTGCAGATCTGCAAAATGCGGAAAGCACATTGCCGGTGTCCGTGTCCGCAAAACACATATGGACATGTGAATGGAGTCTTACAGGGGGGTGATCAGGGAGTCTAGATGGGGTGATCAGGGGTTAATAAGTGACCGGGGGGGGTGTAGTGTGGTGCTTGGTGCTACTTTACATAGCTACCTGGTCCTCTGGTGGTTGATCCCAGCAAACCAGAGGACCAGGTAGCAGGTATATCAGACGCTGTTAACAAAACAGCGTCTGATATACTTGTTTGATGCAATTTATTTCGCATCTACAGCCTGCCAGCGATTGATCATCGCTGGCAGGCTGTAGTTCAACTCCTGAGACGTGATCTTCTGTGAACGCGAGCACGCACGCGTTCACAGCAGATCTCGCCTCTCGTGAAATGGCGCACCGCCGCGTCAGAGAGGAACAGACCTGCCGCTTGGACGCATCCCTGCGTTAGGCGGTCGGCAGGCGGTTAAAAATCTGAGCGGTGCCTACTTAGCTCCTAAGTGGGAGCATCTTTAAAGATGCAACATCCACCATACATATATGGCAGATGTTGGCAGGGGGTTGAATTTGTTACCTGTCTTCCAGAATGACAGTATAGGAACAGTGAGGCTTGTTTTGTCTAGAATATATGGGCTTCTAAGAGAATTTAGCGCCGCCCCCAAATATTTCTAAGAACTTATTTTCCAAAACAACCCTTACTCTAAACCCAACACACAGGAAACCACAAAGAATGTGTAGAAAAAAGTCCCATAGCTCCCCAAAACAGAATACTTACATAAATGCTACTTTTCACTTATTCAGTACTGTTACTTTACTGTTAATTGGTTAAGGATCTATGATGACATTATCACATATCCTTGAGTGCTCCTATTCTTGGAACTGCATCCTTAAATTAGTGCTGTGTCCAGTACTCTTAGGTGTGCAAGGACCTGTCATGACATCATCACAGATCCTTAAAGGGGTATTCCCATCTTGCTAAATCAGCCAGAGCTGCAGTTACAGCAGAATTCATTTCCTGGTTTCCTGCTTCTGAGGCTTGGCTGGCTAAGGCAGCTAGAGTGAAGGCCGGCCACGCCTCCTTATGACATCACACTGAGAGCTGAGTCCTTGCTGTGCTCCTTCATGTGGATAGTAGGAGTCATCAGTCATCAGCTGACTGGCTCCCGGCAGTGTCTGTGAAGCTCATCTCTCTTGCTCTGGATTCCTATATACATATAAAACTTTCCAAATCTATTCAACACTGCATCTGTGCAGCAAAAACTGTAATTCACTACAGCCCAAATGCATGACAGCTATTATCCATTTGATTTGTGTTCTTGACTCCTATAAAACAACCAATGAATTGCACAGATGCAGATTTGTTACCATTATAGCAGTATTACATTTCCGTAATAACATGCATATACAACTCTGCTATATATCAGTGTATTCTCCTCCCCCATTTGTACTCGATTTCCACATTTCTGTCTACGACATATCTTGCTCATCCACCACACTGCCATCATTCTGGATGCTGAACAACATTTCTAGCTCTGCTACATCTGTCTGTTTCCCTACCCCAATTGTAATGTAAAATAGAAAGTTATAGATTTTCCAAATTCTGATTTTATTTTATTTTTTCAGGCTGCTACTAATCCATAGATCCCCATCTGCGTCACCCACAGATCCGCTCCATCAGTGTCACCCACAGATCCGCTCCATCAGTGTCACCCACAGATCCGCTCCATCAGTGTCACCCACAGATCCGCTACATCAGTGTCATCCATAGATCCCCATCAGTGTCACCCATAGATCCCCATCAGTGTCACCCACAGATCCATCTATCCATCCATGTCACCCACAGATCCATCCATCCATGTTACCCACAGATCCATCCATCCATCCATGTCACCCACAGATCCATCCATCCATGTCACCCACAGATCCATCCATGTCACGCACAGAGCCATCCATCCATCCATCCATGTCACCCACAGATCCATCCATCCATGTCACCCACAGATCCATCCATCCATCCATGTCACCCACAGATCCATACAAACATCCATGTCACCCACAGATCCATCCATCCATCCATGTCACCCACAGATCCATCCATCCATCCATGTCACCCACAGATCGATCCATCCATCCATCCATCCATCCATGTCACCCACAGATCCATCCATCCATCCATGTCACCCACAGATCCATCCATGTCACCCACAGATCCATCCATCCATCCATGTCACCCACCGATCCATCCATCCATCCATCCATCCATGTCACCCACAGATCCATCCATCCATCCATGTCACCCACAGATCCATCCATCCATGTCACCCACAGATCCATCCATCCATCCATGTCACCCACCCACCGATCCATCCATCCATCCATGTCACCCACCCACCGATCCATCCATCCATCCATGTCACCCACAGATCCATCCATCCATGTCACCCACAGATCCATCCATCCATCCATCCATGTCACCCACTGATCCATCCATCCATCCATGTCACCCACAGATCCATCCATCCATCCATGTCACCCACAGATCCATCCATCCATCCATGTCACCCACAGATCCATCCATCCATCCATGTCACCCACAGATCCATCCATCCATCCATGTCACCCACAGATCCATCCATCCATCCATATCACCCACAGATCCATCCATCCATGTCACCCACAGATCCATCCATCCATGTCACCCACAGATCCATCCATCCATGTCACCCACAGATCCATCCATCCATCCATGTCACCCACAGATCCATCCATCCATCCATGTCACCCACAGATCCATCCATCCATCCATGTCACCCACAGATCCATCCATCCATCCATGTCACCCACAGATCCATCCATCCATCCATGTCACCCACAGATCCATCCATCCATCCATGTCACCCACAGATCCATCCATCCATGTCACCCACAGATCCATCCATCCATGTCACCCACAGATCCATCCATCCATCCATCCATCCATGTCACCCACAGATCCATCCATCCATGTCACCCACAGATCCATCCATCCATCCATGTCACCCACAGATCCATCCATCCATGTCACCCACAGATCCATCCATCCATCCATGTCACCCACAGATCCATCCATCCATCCATGTCACCCACAGATCCATCCATCCATGTCACCCACAGATCCATCCATCCATCCATCCATGTCACCCACAGATCCATCCATCCATCCATGTCACCCACAGATCCATCCATCCATCCATGTCACCCACAGATCCATCCATCCATCCATGTCACCCACAGATCCATCCATCCATCCATGTCACCCACAGATCCATCCATCCATCCATGTCACCCACAGATCCATCCATCCATGTCACCCACAGATCCATCCATCCATGTCACCCACAGATCCATCCATCCATCCATCCATCCATCCATGTCACCCACAGATCCATCCATCCATCCATGTCACCCACAGATCCATCCATCCATGTCACCCACAGATCCATCCATCCATCCATGTCACCCACAGATCCATCCATCCATGTCACCCACAGATCCATCCATCCATCCATGTCACCCACAGATCCATCCATCCATCCATGTCACCCACAGATCCATCCATCCATCCATGTCACCCACAGATCCATCCATCCATGTCACCCACAGATCCATCCATCCATCCATCCATGTCACCCACAGATCCATCCATCCATCCATGTCACCCACAGATCCATCCATCCATCCATGTCACCCACAGATCCATCCATCCATGTCACCCACAGATCCATCCATCCATGTCACCCACAGATCCATCCATCCATCCATGTCACCCACAGATCCATCCATCCATCCATGTCACCCACAGATCCATCCATCCATGTCACCCACAGATCTATCCATCCATCCATCCATGTCGCCCACAGATCCATCCATCCATCCATGTCACCCACAGATCCATCCATCCATGTCACCCACAGATCCATCCATCCATCCATCCATCCATGTCGCCCACAGATCCATCCATCCATCCATGTCACCCACAGATCCATCCATCCATGTCACCCACAGATCTCCCCTCATTGTACTTTTGATCACACTGCTGCACCCCAGGCTCACTGCTGTCAGTCATTCCTTCCTGCTCTGCTTCTGTACAAAGTAGGAGCAGAGATGCTGGCCCAGACCACTCCCCCCTCAGCACTCACCACGTCTCTGGCTCCGCCCCTCTGCCCCGCCCCCAGCTTACTCCGACGGTGCAGCTCCTCTACCCTGTAGGCAGCGCGGCTCTGTAGCAGACGCGGCCGGGAATTGACCAGAACGCGCATGCGCGGCTAGCGTGCGCGTTCTGGTGCAGCCGTCTGGGTGAAAAGTAAGTTACATCTGCGCAAGCGCGGCCCATAGATGCGGCCCTGGAGAAGGGCCGTATCTATGGGTTACAGCACGAAAACAATAAGATAGAAAATTTGTAATATCTCTTTAGGGAATCATTTTTGAAAAACTGATGCATTTGGAAAAATAATGAGTATCACAAGGGGCATAATTAGAGAGACAATTAATAAGATGGGAATACCCCTTTAAGCACTCCTAACCTTGGAATTGCACTGATTACCTGTGCAGTTCCTGTACTTTCAGATGGTTAAAAAGGGGTTGTCCGAGTTATATCAATGTATGCTATGGTGGATTATAATAGTATTATAAACACCTTTGTAATTTACTTACATTATTTATTTTGCCCTGATTCCCCACAGCAGATTTGGGTCATGTGACATAGCCTATCTATCTATCTATCTATCTATCTATCTATCATGTATAAAAGATCCGATAGCCTACATGTTTTTTGCTGGACTTTGTAGGATGGGAAAATGTGGTACTCTACACTTTCCCATCCTGCAGAGTCCTCCAAAAAAATGTTTTTTTTTTTTGTTACAATGGCACTCCATGGTGCTGGATGTCACAGTATGGCATCTGCTGTGTATGTTGATCGTATGACAAAAATCCACCCTTACATGTCCGATCCAGCACTTCCGTTATTTTGGTTGTTCTGCTCCATTAGATGAGAAGAACAACAGAAATAAATAGCACTGGTGTGAATGGGGCCTAAAAGGTGGGGATTTATGCAGGGAACCATTACTGGCCTAACAGCAGGCAATCATAGCCAAGTGATAAAAATCCAGTCCAATATGGCAGATCTTCCCTGTACTTTATCACTTGGCTATAATAGCCTGTCTGCATTCACTACATACTGCGCCACATAATGTGTGTGATGTGTGTAGTGCAGCGTGTGATGTGTATGGTGAAGTGTGTAGTGTATTCATGTGTGTGATGTATGTGGTGCAAATCTTCTGCCTGTATGAACTAGGAGATACAATTAAAAAATAAACCTTTTGGCACACTGATTATTTGCTAGGAGTCGGGTTCCTACCCCGCTTAATATATGAAAAGATAACTCCAGCTTTATGCGTTTCAAGGTGCTTTTATTGAAAATGCGGCACGTAATAGTGACGTTTCGGCCTAAATGGCCTTTATCAAACTGTGTAACAAATAAGTAAACAATAATCAATAATTGTAGGCAATTAGAATAACCAACAAATGGTACATATTCCAGATAAATCACATGTATAGATGTATATCCATGTATATAGAAAGGTATATAACAAGGTCGCAAAAAATAAAGATTTATGCACTTATAAGGTTATCCGGATCAAATACAGGCTAACTGAAGAGCTGGTGACAGATAGGAGAGCGGATCAAGCTAAATTATGATAGTTAAGGAGCCAAACAATGCAATATATGATAGATCTCAGTAGATAAATACCGTCAGTTCCATGGTAGTATAGTGGATATGGTATATGATGTAAGTCACTGTAGGGAGACTAGAAGGCTAAGACTCGAAAACACAGAATATATGTGTCGATATCCTGATGTAGAAGGGTACACTACATACAATGCAATGTTATATCTGAATGGACTTACCGATTGCCGCTGGTGGGTATAAGGTATAGGAAAGAAGCGCTGTGGGTAGAAAGAGCGTGAATCCACACGCTTGTGAGAGGAGCGCATGGTAAAGTGGTACCGCTGCCGCTATAAAGTCAAGGAAGCGGAGGTGACGTCACCGGATGTGCGTCACTACTCCAAGTGAGGGCGGAAGTATTGCGGTCCATCTCATGTGCGTCAAGCCTCACTCCCACGGAGGAAGCGCATGCGCAATGTGCGAACCTCCTAAATTGAACTGAAATAGTGTCTCTGTGTCAGTGCGTGTCCATCTCAAAATCTACCAAGTGTATAGTGGATGTGTGTGTCAGTGTGAAGGAGTAGTGGGACATATATAGAATATCTATGTTTGGAACAAGGTGTAAGAATGTAGGGATATAATATTTGGTCCTGTGTGAGTAGTGTTAGTACCATGAGAATAGTATTGTATAGTTAGAAAGAACATAGATAGCTAGGGTGTTACTAAAAAGGATACCGCTCTCCTAGGTCAAGGATCAACTGTCTTTAAAATGCCTGAGGAAAAAGATAGAAAACTGTTAGTATAGGCATTGTCTGTGGACACTGAAAAGTCATCAGATCAAGAGCACAATTTTAGTATAATGTATAAGAAGATATCCGATTCATCATCCATAATGTAGTGTTACTTATAAACGACACTTATGAGTGTCGAGTGATACATCAAGGTCGCTTGGGAGATTCTTAATATTATTTTCCGAATACTCATCCTCAGAATGGAAACATCAGGTGAAGCTCTGTATCTCATAGTCTCTGTTCAATCCCTTCGGTTCCAGGGTGTCCAGTTTATGTATCCAGAAGGCCTCACGTTTTTTAAGTTGTGTAATCCGATCATGGCCTCGTCTATGTGGTAATATTTGTTCTATCACCTGAAACTTTAGTTGTGATAGATTATGATTAGCCACTTCAAAGTGGGCAGGGACTGGGAAAAGCAGGTTTTTACGTCTTATGGACGATTTGTGTTGACATACACGATCCCGTATCTTCTGTGTGGTTTCCCCCACGTACATTTTGCCACATGGGCATTTCAGCAGATAAACCACATATGAAGAGTCGCACGTGAAAAAATCATTAATTGGGAAACGTTTACCTGATTGAGGGTGAAAGAAATGGGGTCCTCTTTGGACATTTGTGCACTGAGCACAGTGAATGCAAGGAAATGTACCTTTCTTTGGTGTGGTGAGAAACCTTTGTCTGGGGATGGGCAGTGATGAGCCTATATCTGCTTTGACTAAAAGGTCTTTCAGGTTTCTTGGTCGGCGGGTACATGCTAATACTGGATTTTTAAATTCAGGTACGTCCGGAAAGGCCTTTTGTAAAATGGGCCAATGGTTTCTAATACTGTTTAGTACTTTCTTAGTGGTAGGATGGTAAGTATGGACGAAAGGTATGCGATTGCTATTGGTATTGAGTTTACGGGATGTGGTAGTCATGGTTTCTTTGAGTAGATGATTAGGGTATCCCCTTTCTTTGAAGCGATCCTTCATTTCAGTTAGGCGTGTCTGTAATTTGTCTTCTGATGTGACTATGCGTCTGATTCGCATATATTGTGAGGTCGGGAGAGATTTTTTAGTGTTGATGGAGTGGAAGCTCGTGTAATGTAACAAGTTGTTACGGTCTGTCGCTTTGCGGAAAAGATCTGTGGAAAGTGTTCCACTGGAAGATTTAGTTACAGTTGTGTCTAAAAAGTCAATAGAAACGGGGTCAAAATGTATTGTGAACTGTAGTTCTTCGTATATGCTATTGAGGAATTCATGAAAAGTAATCAGGGAATCTATGGGGCCCCTCCAAATGCAAAAAATATCATCTATATATCTTTTCCAGATAATGGAATGTGTGGAAAACCGGGCATCTGGGTAAATAAAAGTCTCTTCAAAATCATTCATATAGCAATTTGCATAAGGAGGGGCCACGTTCGACCCCATAGCGGTCCCTTGGCACTGTAGGTAAAAAGAATCCTCAAAGAGAAAAAAGTTATTGGTGAGAACTATTTCTAAGAGTTCCAAATAGAATGCTATTGTGTCTGGATTGTTAAGATAGGATGTGAGGAATTTGCGGACGGCCTGGAGTCCTTTTTGGTGTTGGATAGATGTATACAAGCTGGAAACGTCCCATGTGACTAGGAGACTATCTGGGGGTAATGGTGGAAGGTGATGAATGAGATGGAGAAAGTCTGACGTGTCCAGTAGGAAAGATTTGGTTTGTTTGATGAGGGGAGTGAGGGATTTCTCTAAGAGAATTGAGAGGGGTGATAAGATCGAGTTGGTAGATGCTACAATAGGTCGACCAGGGGGGTTTTGGAGATCCTTATGTATTTTGGGAAGGATATATAAAACCGGAACCACGGGGGAATTGTTGGATAGAAATTTGACTGTAGCCTCATCGATCGTACCCCTATTGTGATAATGTTGTAAGGTTTTCTGTATTTTTCCTTTGATTTGAAGTGAGGGGTCAAAGGGAAGTTTTTTGTAGACTGTCTCATTCTGAAGTTGGCGATATATCTCTGACTTGTATTGGGTTCTGTCCATTAGTACAAGTGCGCCCCCTTTGTCTGCCGGTTTCATGATGAGTTCTTTCTTGTTAAGTAAGGAACGAAGGGCTTGTTTTTGGACATTATTTAAGTTGCTCTGGTATTTATATCTACCCATTTGTAAATCTTTTCTAAATTGGGCCGTGTCTCTCTGTACCAATGAGACAAATGTTTCTATGGCAGGTATGTTTTTAGGAGGCATGTATTGGCTTTTATTCCTTAGTCCCAAGTCTCGTATGGAAACCTGTGGGCTAAGGGCATGAGTGGCAGTCCTGTTGGTGGCATCCTTTCCAGCGAAGTGTGCTTTAAGTCGTATGTTTCTATATAGTCTGTTCAAGTCTAAATCCAATTGGAAAGTGTCCACTTGGTTAGACGGACAGAAAGACAACCCCTTTTCCAGTAGGGATAACTCAGCCGGTCCCAGTGCATATGAAGAAATATTAACAACTAAAGACGGTACCTGGGATCTAGTTGTCATCTGTGTTGGTCCTCGTTGCGTAGTTGTGGCTCCACCTCTGTTACCTCGTCGTCCTCTTGGGGGTCGTTGTCCATGTGAACCTTGTTGGATGTAGGAGTCGCTATTGGAACCTGAGTGTGAAGACTCTCTGGAGCGTGATCGATATCTTTGTCCGGTGTTTCTTGATGTCATGTTGTCTGGCCACTTATAGACACGGTTGAGTCTATAGTCCTCAGTGTCCCGTAAGAATTTGGTGCGTTTGACGGTTTCAATCTCTTTCCTCTGAGTCTGTAAAGTAGACTCAATCTTTGTTCGTAGTTGATGTAGATCTTCTGTAGATAGTATTGCAGATAGCTGATCCTCTATAGTTTTTACTTCATTTTTGGTCTTGATAATTGCTTCTTGAAGGTATGATAATGTTAGGGCCAAAAGATCAAATGAGCACTTGTTGAGGATGCGTTCGAATTTCTTGCAAAATTCTACATCGTCCTTGAAGAATGTGGGTCTAGTGCGGATCCTTAGACCTCGAGGGATTCTTTGAACCCGTAGATATTCTGCCAATGTGGCACAATGAAGCTCATAGCTCATCAGTCGTCTAGATTCTCTCTCTAAGTCTCGTGACTTTAGTTCAGATGGTGAAGTTTTCAGGAATTCACAGGAGATGTTGACTTGTGAAAGCATATGTGAGATCTCCTCCTGTTCAAAGGAGAGGGTCTCACTAGCCATATTGTTGGTTTACAGGTGCTCAATCCGGTTCAGGAAGATTCAATTAAAAAATAAACCTTTTGGCACACTGATTATTTGCTAGGAGTCGGGTTCCTACCCCGCTTAATATATGAAAAGATAACTCCAGCTTTATGCGTTTCAAGGTGCTTTTATTGAAAATGCGGCACGTAATAGTGACGTTTCGGCCTAAATGGCCTTTATCAAACTGTGTAACAAATAAGTAAACAATAATCAATAATTGTAGGCAATTAGAATAACCAACAAATGGTACATATTCCAGATAAATCACATGTATAGATGTATATCCATGTATATAGAAAGGTATATACCAAGGTCGCAAAAAATAAAGATTTATGCACTTATAAGGTTATCCGGATCAATACAGGCTAACTGAAGAGCTGGTGACAGATAGGAGAGCGGATCAAGCTAAATTATAATAGTTAAGGAGCCAAACAGTGCAATATATGATAGATCTCAGTAGATAAATACCGTCAGTTCCATGGTAGTATAGTGGATATGGTATATGATGTAAGTCACTGTAGGGAGACTAGAAGGCTAAGACTCGAAAACACAGAATATATGTGTCGATATCCTGATGTAGAAGGGTACACTACATACAATGCAATGTTACATCTGAATGGACTTACCGATTGCCGCTGGTGGGTATAAGGTATAGGAAAGAAGCGCTGTGGGTAGAAAGGGCGTGAATCCACACGCTTGTGAGAGGAGCGCATGGTAAAGTGGTACCGCTGCCGCTATAAAGTCAAGGAAGCGGAGGTGACGTCACCGGATGTGCGTCACTACTCCAAGTGAGGGCGGAAGTATTGCGGTCCATCTCATGTGTGTCAAGCCTCATTCCCACGGAGGAGGCGCATGCGCAATGTGCGAACCTCCTAAATTGAACTGAAATAGTGTCTCTGTGTCCGTGCGTGTCCATCTCAGAATCTGCCAAGTGTATAGTAGATGTGTATGTACCGTGTGAAGGAGTAGTGGGACATATATAGAATATCTATTTTTAGAACAAGGTGTAAGAATGTAGGGATATAATATTTGGTCCTGTGTGAGTAGTGTCAGTACCATGAGAATAGTATTGTATAGTTAGAAAGAACAAAGATAGCTAGGGTGTTACTAAAAAGGATACCGCTCTCCTAGGTCAAGGATCAACTGTCTTTAAAATGCCTGAGGAAAAAGATAGAAAACTGTTAGTATAGGCATTATCCGTGGACACTGAAAAGTCATCAGATCAAGAGTACAATTTTAGTATAATGTATAAGAAGATATCCGATTCATCATCCATAATGTAGTGTTACTTATAAACGACACTTATGAGTGTCGAGTGATACATCAAGGTCGCTTGGGAGATTCTTAATATTATTTTCCGAATACTCATCCTCAGAATGGAAACATCAGGTGAAGCTCTGTATCTCATAGTCTCTGTTCAATCCCTTCGGTTCCAGGGTGTCCAGTTTATGTATCCAGAAGGCCTCACGTTTTTTAAGTTGTGTAATCCGATCATGGCCTCGTCTATGTGGTAATATTTGTTCTATCACCTGAAACTTTAGTTGTGTTAGATTATGATTAGCCGCTTCAAAGTGGGCAGGGACTGGGAAAAGAAGGTTTTTACGTCTTATGGACGATTTGTGTTGACACACACGATCCCGTATCTTCTGTGTGGTTTCCCCCACGTATTCCCCCGGTATTTATCTACTGAGATCTATCATATATTGCACTGTTTGGCTCCTTAACTATTATAATTTAGCTTGATCCGCTCTCCTATCTGTCACCAGCTCTTCAGTTAGCCTGTATTGATCCGGATAACCTTATAAGTGCATAAATCTTTATTTTTTGCGACCTTGGTATATACCTTTCTATATACATGGATATACATCTATACATGTGATTTATCTGGAATATGTACCATTTGTTGGTTATTCTAATTGTCTACAATTATTGATTATTGTTTACTTATTTGTTACACAGTTTGATAAAGGCCATCTAGGCCGAAACGTCACTATTACGTGCCGCATTTTCAATAAAAGCACCTTGAAACGCATAAAGCTGGAGTTATCTTTTCATATATGAACTAGGAGATAATCATGATCATGTGACTGTTTGTATGATATGTCAGGATGTGCAGAGCAGGGGGCGGGGAGGGACAGATTATTCACACCCACAAATATTCATGAGGGAGAGCTGAGTCATTGTTGTTACATGCCCCCTCAGCTTTACTGCAGCTTGTAAACAAAGCAATAATAACAGGACTATGAACAGGTTTAAGGGTTCTCTCACACTTGCGTTCTGAGGATCCGGCAGGCACTTAAAATGCTTTCAGGTTACCATGGCAGCCAGGACGCTACTGAAGTCCTGGCTGCCATGGTACTCTGCAGCAGTGTACTTACCTGCGCTGCGGCTGCCGGGCGCACCTTCATGACGTCACAGGTCTCCGCGACGCATAGATCAATGCGCCGCCCCGGACCTGTGACGTCATGAAAGAGCACCCGGGGGCCACAGAGCAGGTAAGTAAACGGAGTACTTACCATGGCAGCCAGGACTTCAGTAGCTTCCTGGCTGCCATGGTAACTGATCGGAGCCCCAGCTTACACTGGGGCCCCGATCGGAACTGCTGCTGCGCATGCGCAGAGCTAAACGTCGGATCCTGCGATACACCGAAATGACGTTTAGCTTGATTCCAGGTCCAGATTAATGCACTTTAATGGGCATTAATCCTGGATACGGCGTTACGACAAGTCTTCCGGATTTTTAGACGGAGACAAATCCGCAGCATGCTGCTGTTTTGTCAACGTCCAAAAAATGTTACAATACTGAACGGAAGACATCCTGATGCATCCTGAATGGATTTCTCTCCATTCAGAATGCATGGCGATAATCCTGATCAGTTTCTTTCCGGCATAGAGACCCGACGACAGATCTCTACGCCGGAAAGTAAAAACCCAAGTGTGAAAGCACCCTTAGTATGGTTCTTTTTTTCAAAAAATCAAGCTAAACCAATGTATTTGTTAGTCCTGATGAGTTTTATAATTTTGTTTTTTTTTTTTGTTTTTTTTTCAATAACTCGGATAACCCCTTTAAGGACCTGCAATGATCTGCTAATGTGTGCATTCCCAAATTCTTTCCCAGCCAATGGCTGAAAGTCCCAATGTATTTAAAGCAGAGGGTCCTTGAGCTTTAAATTCCCTAGTAACCAGCAAAGGTGTTTGATCGTTTAGTGTTACTGCGATTTACCAGCATGTATCCAGCATTTTTTTTCTGCCTGTGTTCCTTCCATGCTCTAAGTTTTGTTTCCATCCTGCCTGTGTGCTTCTACACTTGCAAGTCCAGATTCCATTTGTGTTTAGATTAATCAAGTCTGTCTTCGCTCTGTGCTCCTGCCTGTCTTATGTGTGCCACACAACTACTCCGCCTGCAAGTCTTTTTACAGTGTGCTGCCTGGAACAACAGAAAAAAAACAGCATTCAAGCCTTGGTGCCTGTTCAGACTATACCTGCTATTCTCCTGTGTTTATGCGTTTTCTGTATCCAGAGTCCAGTGGGTCACCTTCCTACTACATCAGGACTATCCCAGGAGATAGCAATCTGGTTGCTAACCCGCAATGAAGTCCATATCCTTGTATAGAGGTTAAAGAATACAGTGGAAGCGCCAGAATAATGCCCTTAGGGTTAGCCCTACACCAAACCGTTTAGTTGGCACAGTGGGTTCACACTCGCTGATCCATAACACAAATATTTGGAAACATTAGAAATTTTTGGATTTCTCTGCTTTTATAACAGTCATACCACTAAACATTTAAGGGGTTATCGAAGCCTGAATAACCCCCCCTTTCCCCTTACAATGCACGGCCCCCTGATGCTGAGCATACTAACCTGGTTCCCAATGCTGGTTTCCTCCCGGATCGCTCCAGGTGACGCAAAGGGGCAGGTCACCGCCGCGGCCTGCTTTTGGCTTTACCCCCTCCGTCTCCAGATGTTATTTTTTGCAGGTTAGATTGCTGTGAAGACTGCCGTGGAGCATTTTGACAGGAAACCAGCCTCTGGGACCAGGTAAGTATGCTCTCAGAGGGCCAGGCATTACATAATAAGATAGTATAAGTATATAAGACCGAAAAAAGACATTTGTCCATCCAGTTCGGCCTGTTTCCTACAAGTTGATCCAGAGGAAGGCAAAAAACCCCTGTGAGGCAGAAGCCAATTTTCCCCACTTAAGGGGGAAAAAAATTACTTCCCGACTCCAATCAGAATCACTCCCTGGATCAACGACCCCTCTCTAGTAGCTATAGCCTGTAATATTATTACACTCCAGAAATACATCCAGTCCCCTCTTGAATTCCTTTATTGTACTTACCATCACCACCTCCTCAGGCAGAGAGTTCCATAGTCCCACTGCTCTTACAGTGAAGAATCCTTTTCTATGTTTGTGTACAAACCTTCTTTCCTCCAGACGCAGATGATGTCCGCTCGTCACAGTCCTGGGGATAAATAGATGATAGGAGAGATCTCTGTACTGACCCCTGATATATTTATACATAGTTATTAGATCTCCCCTCAGTTGTCTTTTTTCTAAAGTGAATAACCCTAATTTTAATAACCTTTCAGGGTACTGTTGTTTCCCCATTCCAGTTATTACTTTAGTTGCCCTCCTCTGAACCCTCTCTAGCTCTGCTATGTCTGCCTTGTTCACAGGTGCCCAGAACTGTACACAGTACTCCATGTGTGGTCTGACTAGTGATTAGGACTATGTTCTCATTACGGGCATCTATGCCCCTTTTGATGCAACCCATTATCTTATTGGTCTTGGCAGTAGCTGCCTGACACTGGTTTTTGCAGCTTAATTTGCTGTTTATTAAAATTCCTAGATCCTTTTCCATGTCAGTGTTACCGAGTGTTTTACCATTTAATAGATACGGGTTACTTGCATTATTCCTTCCCATGTGCATAACTTTACATTTGTCAGTGTTAAACCTCATCTGCCATTTCTCTGTCCAAGCCTCCAATCTATCCAGATCCCTCTGTAGGAGAAAACTGTCCTCTTCCGTGTTAATTACTTTACACAGTTTAGTGTCATCTGCAAAAATTGATATTTTACTGTGCAAGCCTTCTACAAGATCATTAATAAATATATTGAAGAGAATAGGTCCCAGTAATGACCCCTGAGGTACCCGACTAGTTACAGTGACCCAATCTGAGTATCTACCGTTAATAACCACCCTCTGTTTTCTGTCACTCAGCCAGTTACTTACCCACATACAGACATTTTCTCCCAGTCCGAGCATCCTCATTTTATATACTAACCTTTTATGAGGTACAGTATCAAATGCTTTGGAGAAGTCCAGATATATGACATCCATTGATTTGCCGCTGTCAAGTCTAGAACTTACCTCCTCATAGAAGCTGATTAAATTAGTTTGGCATGACCGATCCCTCATGAAGCCATGCTGATATGGCGTTATTTGCTTATTTTCATTGAGATACTCCAAGATAGCATCTCTTAAAAACCCTTCAAATAGTTTACCAACAATAGATGTTAAACTTACCGGCCTATAATTTCCAGGCTCTGTTTTTGGACCCTTTTTGAATATTGGCACCACATTTGCTATGCGCCAATCCTGTGGAACATTCCCTGTTATTATAGAGTCCGTAAATATCAGAAATAATGGTCTGGCTATGACATCACTTAATTCCCTTAGGATACGGGGGTGTATGCCATCCGGTCCTGGCGATTTGTCTATTTTAATCTTTTTAAGTCGCTGTTGTACTTCTTCCTGGGTCAGACAGGGCACTTTTAATGGGGAATTTACTTTTACATTCTGCATTTCATCTGACAGTTTATTTTCTTCAGTGACTATAGTGGAGAAAAAAATATTTAATAGTTTTGCTTTATCCTCGTCGCTCTCAGCAACACCCCCCTCATTGCTATGTAGAGGGCCGACTCCTTCAGATTTATATTTTTTACTATTTATATAATTGAAGAATATTTTAGGGTTAGTTACTCTCTTTGGCAATTAATCTCTAGTTTGGCAATTTTTATTAGTTTTTTTTACATATTCTATTTTTTCCCTTATAGCCTATCAGTGCTTCCTGGCTCCCCTCCTGTTTTACCCTGGGTTTACACCTGAGCTCTTCTGAGACGCGCGTATTACAGTGCGTTTTTGCAAATAGGAAACGCGCGTCATACGAGCGTTCGTGACTCTAGAGACCAATTGAAAAAGGCATATCTACACTTTAACGCGTGTTAAACGCGCGTTTTACGCGCGTTCCCATTGAAGTCTATGGGTGCAAACGCGCGACAAAACGCCCCAAAGAAGCTCAAGAACTTCTTTGAGCGTAGGGCGTTTTACAGCGCGTTCAAACGCGCTGTAAAACGCTCAGGTGAGAATCATGCCCATAGGGAAACATGAGTTTTCTCCTGTTGAGCGTTTTACAGCGCGTTCGAACGCGCTGTAAAACGCGCAAGTGTGAACTGAGGGTTAGTGATATATATGCTTTCTTTTTGTCATTTATTGCTTTCTTTACAGTTCTATTTATCCACATTGGTTTCTTATTGTTTCTTAGCCTTTTATTCCTATAAGGTATGTACCTCTCACAATTAGATGTTACACTGCTTTTAAAAATCTCCCATTTTGTAGTTGTATTTTTATTTTTGAGGACTTTGTTCCAGTTAGTTAGGCCTATGGCCTCGCTTAGTTGGCTAAATTTTGCTTTTTTGAAGTCTGGTATTTTTGTTCCTCCCTTTAGAAACTCTCGTTTGAAGGATAATTGGAAGGTTATTACTTTATGGTCACTATTTCCTAGGTGTCCCCCAACCCGCACATCTGTTGTTCTATCAGGTCTATTGGTTAATACTAAGTCCAGCATTGTAGGGAGATTATTCAGTCTTGGATAACCCCTTTAATGATTACCATTTACCATATGTCTGGCTGATGTTGCCATCATTTCGTAAATGTTATTTGCTGTTAGAATGCGTATACGTTTAGCAGCAATTTTTTAACATTTTCAAGAAAATTTTAAATTTTTCTTTTTCTAGAAACCAATTCAATTCTGAAGAAGCTTTGCAAACCCTATGTATTAGAAAAACAACTTAAATCACCCTATCATGCGATGCACCAATGCATCAATGCACCCCTCAAAGTACTTAAAACCACACTTCAAAAATCTGTTACCCCTCTAGGTGCTTACAAAAATTAATGCAAAATTTAGATGACATCTTTTTTTTGGGCAGATTTTCAGTTTTAATCCATTTTTTCTGTAGTACAGCATTTCGTGGATGACACTGTTATGGGGAAGCGGATCTGTGGATGACACTTATGGGGAGGGGGATGTGTGGATGACACATATAGCATAGGATGCTATACTGTATATACGGTATTTGTCATCCACAGATCCCCCCCCATAGCAGTGTCATCCACAGATCCCCTCCCTATAAGTGTCATCCACAGATCCCCCTCCCCATAACAGTGTCATCCACAGATCCCCCTCCCCATAACAGTGTCATCCACAGATCCCCCTCCCCATAACAGTGCCATCCACAGATGCCCCCATAAGTGTAATCCACAGATCCACCCCATGACAGTGTTCCCGCCGCTCACAGCAGTGTACATAGGTCTGCGCAGCCTATTGCATTAGGGTGTGCACCCTAAAGCACAAACACACACGCCGCTCGTGCGCGTGTATGTACGTATGTATATATATTATATACACACATATATATACACAAATACACTCTGCATACATACAGACCCGCATCAATATAATGAAGGGAGAAGAAATCATTTTTAAACTTACCGTATTTTTCGCCCTATAAGACAGTCTTATAGGGCGAAAAATATAGTAAGTTTAAAAATATATTTGTACGGGTGAGCTGGTGTGGTTTTATCTGTTCTCTCCCTGGGGTCTGAATGATTTGGAGCGGCAGAGTTCTTTATCCCCTTCCATCCCTTCGGCTCCTTTAAATGAATATAGCTAACGGACCCTGGAGGGTCAGAGTCGGTGGTGCCTCTAAAGAAATTCCAGGAGTGCTTAGTGGAGCAAGAACTTCAGAGCCCTCTATTGACACTGTGCTATATTCCATGCTCTGCTCTAGCCCAGATATCTGGAGGTTGAGCTTGTTTCTGGTCTTACAGGAACTTTTGGTGTTGGCACTTTCAGTGCCTTATTTTATTGGGACTGATAAGGACTGATAAACTCAGATTTATTTTCAGACTGTGGGTCCGAGGCGAGCTGGGACATTTGCTCTATTTATAGTGCTGGACTGTTTAAATCTGTCTGAACTATCCTTTTTTTTTTTTTTTTTCAGCTTTAAACTGGACTCTACTATTATAAGCAGAAAAGGATGAGTATTATACAAGCCCTTTATAAGCTTTAGCGGATTTGTAATCACCTTGTCTAAACCTGGCTTACTTGTACTAAGCTTATTTGTGCTCAATTTATTTGTATTTACCTATTTACACTTACACTTGTGTTTAGTTTATTATCGTCTAACATACTTGTACTTTGCATACTCATATTTAGTATATGTCTACTCAGTTTATTTAAACTCACTATACTATGTAGTTAGCACATTTTGTATTTAGTTTAATTGTGTTTGACCTATCTGTGCTTGGTGCACTGGCATTCAGTTTGTACGGTCTATGGTGACACCTTCACTGATGTTTTGTAGGGTTAGGGTTAAGAGTTGGACGTTTTAAAATGCCTCTTAAACCACGGAAATCTGGAGGGGTGTCCTCGCCAAAGGGAGGGGTAGGGGGTAGCCCCCAGACTCGGCTAGACAAGTTCTTGAAGTCATCTCCCTCTAAAACTAGAAGTGGGGCACAAAGGACCGCTATACAGTTTGAGACGGGAGAGGGTAATAGGGAACATTTAGCACAGGATTTATCTCAAACTAAGGTCTCTCAGACCGAGGGATTAGAAACTATTAATACTAAATTGGCAGATATACTGAACGTTGTAAACTCTACTAATGCCACTGTGGCAGATCTCTCCTCTTCTCTTTCGGCTGTACAAGGAGATGTTACGATAATAAAAGATGAGATTACAAAGCTGAGGATGAAGGTGAAAGATCTGGAAACAGTGGTGACAACTGTTACATCAGAGAATAATTTATTAAAAAAGAGGTTAGAAGAAGTGGATCAAGACCGTCTCTGGCTTAGAAGGAAGGTGATAGACATGGAAGATAGATCTCGTAGATATAATCTGAGAATAATAGGCTTTCCTGAGGGGGTTGAACAGGATAACCCTGCGGCCTTTATACAGAAATGGCTGGTTGATAATCTTGGTCCAGACCACGATGCCGCAACTTTTTGTGTGGAAAGGGCCCATAGAATTCCATTAAAAAAAAACGCCCCCAGGAGCCCCTCCAAGGGCAGTCTTGGCCAAATTGGTGTGTTCAAAGGACCGGGATTGGGCACTGAGACGTAAAAGAGAAATCCCAGAGATTTTATATAATGGAAATTTGATATCGATATACCCGGATTTCTCGCAGGAGACCCAGATTAAAAGACGTGCTTTCTTAGAAGTTAAAAAAAGGTTAGCCCAGGCTAAAATAGAATATTCACTCCTATTTCCGTCCAAATTGAGAGTGGTACATAATGATTTGGTCCGATTCTTCTCTGCCCCTTCGGAGGTTGTCCAATGGCTCGACTCATTAGGTTTGCAATGAATTACATTTATGTAATGCAGCGGGGAGATGGGGGAGGTTTGGGGGGAGGTTGGTAGAGGGAGGGGTCTCGGGGATATGTAAGAGGTTGATGGGTAAGGTTTTATACTTCATTAACGAGGTGGAGGGATTTCTGGGGCTGGGGGGCTGGGTTAGCTTGGCTGTCGTCGCTGGACCTGTTTTTGCACGTGCCCTTACTCCTGCTTTGGGGGCTCACTCATGATAAGTAATCCAGGATGTGTAACATTCTGGTTTGGAATGTGAGAGGGCTGGGAGATAGATTCAAGAGAACCGTGGTTTTTGACCTGGTTGTGCGTCATCTACCGGCGATAGTAGTATTTCTGGAAACTCATGCGTCAGAGGATAAGCTGCACACATTAAAAAGAAAATGGGCCGTTCTTGATTATCATGCATGCTTCTCCTCCTATGCACGAGGGGTAAGCGTTTACGTTCACCGTGGGATTGACTTTGTACCAGTTGATAATATGATAGATAGGGAAGGCAGATTTGTTTTCTTGCATGGACTTTGGAATGGGCAGGAGATTATAATGGCTTTTATTTATTTTCCACCGCCATATAGTTCTGCTGTCTTTTCTATATTGTCTAAATATTTGTCTAAGAAAAATCAGTGTCCACTTTTAGTTGCAGGAGATTTTAATTCTGTTCTTGATCCAGACTTGGATAGGTTTTCCGTCTCAGTTGAACGAGGTCGGGTTTGTTCTCCTCTGAATGCCATATGTCAGGAGCTGGCGCTGGTTGATGTCTGGCGCCACCTCTATGGCAATAAAAAATTTTTTTCTTGTTTTAGTCGGTCTTATGGCTCAATGTCACGTATTGACCTGGCTTTTGCAACCTGGGATCTCATTTACCGGATTGCTAAGATGAAGTATGAACCTCATGGAGTCTCTGATCATTCTCCATTTTTGATTCAGTTCAGGGAGGCGGAAACTTCACGTCTGTGTAGATTATTTAAACTCAATTCGCACTGGTTGGATGTAATAGCAGAGCAACGCTATTACAACTTGTAGATTTAGACTTCCAGGAATTCTGTCAGTTAAATGTAGGCTCTACACATATACACTATGTTTGGGATGTCTTAAAGGCACATATAAGGGGCCTATATTTTACCAAAATTAATAAGTTTAGATCTGACCTCCGCCGAGAGGAGACGGGGCTGATGCAAAAAAATAATTCCCTACAAGGATTAGTGGCATCCCACTATAGTGACCAACACGTAGAGCAGTTAAAGGAGGCCAATCTACAGCTTAAGACACTCATGTATAAAAAGGTTCAACATAAGCTTATCTTTCAAGGACAGAATCGATTTTGCGAATCGGGCAAAATGGGTAGGTTTTTGGCATGTCTGGTTGCTAATCAGAAAGATCTGACAATGATACGGGAGATTAGGGACGCAAATGGTAAAGAGGTGAGGACTTCAGAACAGATCAGGGAGGTGTTTGAGAAGTTTTACGCTGAGCTCTATCAGACAGAGACTACTTGTAGGTTGGGAGATATAGACCAATTTTTACAACAATTGGGGTTGCCCCAAGTAGAGGCTCAGGATAGGGAAATTTTGAATTCCCCCATCTCGTTGGAAGAGTTGCGATCGACACTTCCAAAGTTAAATATAACTCTTCTCCAGGCCCGGACGGTTTACCGTTTGAGTTATATAGATACCATGCTAATTCGCTACTCCCCATTTTATTACAGGTTTTGAATGAATCCTGTGTATCTGGCTCCTTACCTCCTTCATTTAGAGAGGCAGTGATTATCCTGATACTAAAAAAAGGATAAGGACGAATGTGAGGTGGGGTCATATAGACCCATATCCCTCTTTAATACAGATTATAAAATCCTTGCAAAAATCCTTGCGAATCGTCTCGGGCGGGTCATTGCCTCTTTGATACATCCTAACCAGACAGGATTTATACCAGGGAGACAAATACAGACGAGCCTGTACAGGGTCCATTTGAACTTACTATTGGGGGAGAGTGGTGACCGCTCCATCCTGTCTTTAGATGCCGCAAAGGCATTTGACAGGATGGAGTGGGCTTTTTTATGGCGTGCTATGACCTACTTTGGTCTAGGGGACGCATTTATGCGAATTACAAAAATGCTTTATGAACAGCCAACAGCATGTATCAGTATCAATGGAGTTACCTCTTTGCCGGTCAGAATGTACCGTGGGATGAGACAGGGGTGTCCCCTCTCCCCGCTCCTTTTTGCCTTATTCATTGAACCATTGGCCTCTAAAATTCGATCTGACAACTGCATTGAGGGTTTTGGGGTTGCAGGAGTGAGCGATAAAATAAGTCTTTACGCAGACGATGTCATCTTATTCTTGGACCAGGGATGGAAAATTCTTCCCTATGTGGTAGAAACCATAGAGGAGTTCGGTAAATTATCTGGTTATTTGATTAACTGGTCCAAGTCATCGCTCCTCCCGCTTAACCGCAAGGCCGTAGATACGGGTAGTGGGGTTCGGGTTCTTTCTGTTAATGACACTTTGGACTATTTGGGGACTAAGATAGGGACCCCAATAAATAGGTTTTATGACCTTAACTTGGCCCCAGTATTAAATAAAATTAAGGTCAAAATAAGCGCTTGGCAGAAATTTGTTTTAGCTCAGACTGACCGAATAGCTCTAATAAAAATGATTATTTTACCGATTATGCTGTATCCGATTTGTGCCTCCCCCATTTGGATACCGGATGTTTTTTTCTATACATTGGAATCCTTAATGAGTTAATTTGGGGAAGGAAGAGGGTGCGCATAAAACAGAGGTACCTATGGCTGTCTGAAGCGGAGGGAGGACTATCAATTCCTTTTTTTCAAGGTTATTTTTTGTGTGCTCAAGTCCAACGTTGTTGTAAATTTAAAGATAGTCCACTTGCACAGTATCTTTTACACGTTACAGGTAATTATGTAGAGAACATTTTCACTTCTTTGGAATGTGGTCACTTGGGTTTGAGGAAGTCACTACTGATTCCTTGGACCCTACAGAGGGTATGGAATAAACTTAAGAGTATTCTTAAAGTGTCTCATGCCTTTTGGTTCACCCCTCTGTGGGAGAACAGGGGTCTGAAGGAATTCCTCAAAATCACAGACCATACCTATTGGCTTCATAAAGGTATAGTCAGGGTGTCTCACCTTATGTCTTCAGGACACTTTAAGTCTTTATCGGAATATAATAGCACTGTTATTACTTCACTAGATTTAAATAAGCATTTTTTAAAACACGCATATGGGACCACTACGGATAAGGGTTTTCTTTTTGTTCGTCACCACTTATTTTTTGACTACTGTTTTGTTCAGGGGGAAGTAGATATTTTTAAACTCCGAAGGTCATTGGCGGATATAATGGTATTTAAGAGTCCATGTAAGTGGGAGCAAGAGTTGCAATGCCCACCACTGCAATGGGCTAATATTTATAGAAACATTAGAAAGATTACAATCTCTAATGCGCATAGATTAATCCAATTTAAGATCATACATCGACTCTACTACACGCCTAAGATTCAAGCAAAATTCGCTAGAAATAAGGACCGATTGTGTTGTTGCCCGAAATGTGGACGGCACGAAGTAGATTATGTACATACTCTTTGGGAATGTAGTAAGTTGAGGAGGTTCTGGGAACAGGTCTTTCTGGCTATTCAAAAAGAGACCTCCCACCAATACGAACCTGATATCCGGACGGTGCTGTTGGGATATCTTGATTTGGAAACAGCAATTCCAGCTCGGGTTAGATTGGCGTGGACAGTCAACAGGGGTGGGGGATTTGGGGAATAAATTTGTGTACTTTGATACATATTAAAATTTTGATACAAGGACATTGACTGTGTTTACTTTTGCTATGTATTCGTCATTTGATAAATTTGTAACTTTCTTATGAATAAAATAAAAAAATATATATATATATATTTTTTTCTTATTGTCTCTCTCTAAAACCTAGGTCCGTCTTAACGACCGGAGCGGTCCATAAGACGGACCTAGGTTTTAGAGGGGGACAATAAGAAAAAAATATTTTTCATTACACCTCAGGTCAGACTACCAATCAGACCTCCAATGTTAATCAGACCTCAGCTGACAACCCCAATCAGACCCTCAATGTCAATAAGACCTCAGCTCAGACCCCAATGTGAATGACCCCCAATCAGACCTCAGATAAGAGCCCCAGTGCCTCATATCACCCCCCAATGCCCCTCTTTAGCCCCCAGTGCCTCATATCAGCCCCCAAATAAAATAAAAAAAACACTTACCTTTCCTGCTCCGGACGCCGCCGCTCCTCACCGCCTGCACTCTGTCATCCTCTTGTACAGTCTGCTGTGTGGGCGCGCACAGTGTGAGGTCACAGTGCAGCCTCACACTATGCGCAGCTTTCACAGTGGAGCACCGAGAACCAGGAAGAGGTGAGTATAGCGCTTTCAGCGCTTCCCAGCCCTCCTGTACTTGATTAGTATTTGCCCCATAAGACGCAGGGGCCTTTTCCCCCCACTTTTTGGGGAAAAAATACATCTTATGGGGCGAAAAAGTGAAGCATGGAGGTGATAGAACCAGTGTTCCCTCTAAGCTTTGGCAGCTGCTGAGCGGGATCGGCTCAGAGCTGAGCACAGCGCCATCAAAGGTGGGTGATAGGAAAACCTAAGACAGTTTTCACATCAAAAAGCATACAAACCCCTGCACCATCCCATGCAATACAGCATAACCCCTGCACCATCCCGTACAATATACAGTATAGTCCTCTCTGTGATCACTGGACATTGTGCTCCATATATAAACAATACGGGGGGGAAAACTCTCATTGATCCAGAGAACTTACATAGAAAAACTAATAACCAAGAGGCTAAACAAAACTCTGTTTCTGACCTTTAAGGTTAAAACATAACTTTCATTTGATTGCTCTAATACCTAAACAGCTAAAGGAAAAAAAGAATTTTAAAAAGCTGCTGTTTCTCTAGATGACCGTATGTTGATAGTAGTGGTGATAGAGTCTCAAGGGTCTATAAAACCAGCTACACTATTTTTACAGACCTTTGAGAATCTATTAACACTACTATCAATATAACGTCATCTAGAGAAACAGTAGGTTTTTAAAATATTTTTTTCCCTCTAGGTGTTAAAACATAACTTTTTATGCCTAAAGGAAAAAAAAAGAATTTTAAAAACCTGCTGTTTTTCTAGATGACCTTATGTTGATAGTAGTGTTAATAGATTCTCAAAGGTCTGTAAAAATAGTGTAGCTGCTTTTATAGACCCTTGAGACTGTATTACCACTACTATAAACATAAGGTCATCTAAAGAAATAGCAGGTTTTTGAAAAAAAATGTTTTCCTTTAGGTGTTAAAGCAGGGGTGCACAATGTTTCCTGGTTGGGGGCCACATTGCCAGACTGAACCAATGACGAGGGCCAAAATAAAAATTTAAATGTGTATTAACAACTGAAATATTGTACTTATGGCATATTAAACACACATTATATGCCATTAATATCTAGTTACACTTCCAGGACTCCCATCTAATGGGAGAAATACATAAAAAATACATGTGAGCAGCCACAAGACATAGACATACATGTCTGTTACCGAATGGTTGGGGGCCGCACAGGATGGTATCAAGGGCCGCATGTGACCCCCGGGCCACAGGTTGTGCACCCCTGTGTTAAAGCAATCAAATGAAGGTTATGTTGTAACATAAGGGTCAGAAGCAGGGTTTTGTTTAGCCGCTATTAGTTTTTCCATTCATGAAGCTGCACATTGAGCTCCCAGCAGTAGATATAAGCCCGCAGGGCACTTCTGTTGTCACATCACCTGGGCACATGGTGATGGCTCCGTTCCTATGCTGTCCCTGGCACTTCAGCAGCCAGCAATGACTTGGGTGTCGCGCTATTCCTGTTTTCATAATAACTGAAAAGGAAGCTGCTGCTGCTGCTGTGTTCATCTCCGAGAGAAGGGGGTGTGAGAGGATCAGCCAATGGCACGGCAGCCAGCTGATACTGGCCAATCAGCAGCCTCCTCCCTAATAACAAAGCTCTGTAATGTAGGGAGCTCTGTTACTGGAGATTTCAGGCATCAGCTTTATTGCTTTGCTGCTTGCTGTGCCTGCGCCGTTCACAGCGATCAGTGCGCTGATGAATGGCAGTGAAATTGGTGGCTGAGCGCACATTCTAAACCTCGAGTTGGCTTGATTAGGGTGTGCCCAGGCACACCTGGCACACCGCGTGCGCACGCCTATGGCAGTGTACATTTCTAAACAGTAATCCTTAACCTCCAGTAACCTTAACTTTAAAGCAGCGCTATCCTCTTTACTACCTTACAATCAAGCTCCAGTAACATGCAGTGCGGGCGGTGGCATAACTTCACTCACTGACGTCACGCACCTGCTTCATTCATAATGTGGGAGGAACAGGCGCGTCACGTTGAGTGAGTGAAGTTACACCGCCGCCCGCACTGCCTGCTACAAGAGCTTGATTGTAAGGTAGTAAAGAGGATAGCGCTGCTTTAAGGATTACTGTTTAGAAATGTGTATTGCTGTGAGCGGCGGGGCTGGTGTAAGAGTACAGTGACTACACCGGCCCCGCCATGAGTTGCCTCCAGCCCCTCCTCCCTCCCCGCTGATACATCACTGCCACAGCCAGCGATGTATCAGCGTTAGCGATGCAAAAATAGCAGTATTCGTCCAATAAGATGCACTGCCATTTCCCTCCCACTTTTGGGGGGGAAAAGTGCATCTTATGGGGCGAAAAATACGGTACATCCTTAGAGACAGATTTAGCTTAGGGAAGTTCATTATCTCCCGTTCCTTCAGATGCAGAAACAGGTGCATTAAAATAAGCAGTAAGTTTCCTAGGTCGCACAGACAGTCCTCTTTTTTAGTCATGTTGAATAATAAACAGAAGCATGCTGTCACTTTTGTACTGTACTGAAATAATCACTGTCCAAGTTGGTAAATTAAGAGTTTTGTGAGACAAAGAAGCAGAGTAATAATGGATTTACAGTAAGAGCGTTACTATGAAAACTCATTCCTTATAATCTGCCCATTTATATGTGCCGCAAATTACCAGATGAATGAGCAAAGAGCTCATTCATCGACTGATTTTTCATGTAGTACATTAAGTCATAGTTTCTGGGCAGCAGATTGTGATGTGTGAACAACAATCTGCTGCCAAGAAACAATGAATCTGCATGAGGAGTAGGAGCCATTACTCATCCCAATTCAGTGGAGGTGATCACTGCATGTACAGTACATGCAGCTCTTTCCTCCACTGCTGAGCAGGCAATTATTGAGAAGGAACTCTCCCTTCTCCTTAATGGCCCTCTCAATAGGCACGTCTGAATGCGCCATAAGGTTTTATGAGCAGCAGTCTGATAATGAACATGCACTAGAGGTCCTAGCACTTCAAATGTGGTTTGTTAATTAGCACACAAAATACCCCAGGTTACAGAATGTATGTGGGTGAGGCCCAAAATACAGAAGAGCTGCTGTGGGGGTGTAACGTAAAGTGAATTAGAAAGATTTGAGAATGAATAAGCTTAGGTAGGCTACCTGAATAAATATATTTACTAAGTAATTAAATATACGATAACACAAAGAAATCACATACAGAATAATAAGAAGTAAATAAACATCACTAGCCTAAATGGGGTGGAGACTCTGTCGATCATGCTATAACCCATGGCTGTCTAACCCGTTATAACACATGAGCGACACCCCAGGGTGTACAAAAAAGATAGGGCAATCATACTCACATCCTACCTAGAATGAAGGGCCTGATGGAGTCTGCTAAGTGAATTTGTGTCATAATGTTTTTTTAACCTGTTAGCCCCTCCTCCAGTGTGCAGCACACATGTCCCTGACATCACTCAGGAATGTAGTCTTATCAGCACAATGGGGGATGGGTACTATCTCTAACCCATTTCATTACAAGGGAAACTTATAAACTATTACACAAAGTATTAATTAAAGGGGAGAACCAATCAGTCACTTAAAAATACCCTTACTCCACCCCTGGTTCTTCCTCTTTATTACATTTTCAACAGTCAATATCAGAACCTATTCTACATATATAGCCTAATCATTTGACAGAAAACGACTTCGGGACCATTGGATCTCTAAAAAAAAAAAAGCTGTGTTGGACTAACAAGAAGTGTCTCATTGAGGTCGTCTTCAATTCTGGTCTTCTTGGATAACAAAGTCTCTGGTGCAAAGTCAGTTGTCCATTTCTTGATGTTATGTGCACTTGCATGGCCCATTTTTGTGCTGTTACAAAGTTCAGTCTATTACCCCTCCTTATTTAGGTGAAAGGGGTTTTGCAGGTGTAACGACAGTGCAGATCTTATCAGTGGGTGATAGACAGTCCATTACCTTGTCTGTGGGAGAAGCTTTGACACAAGGACCGCCTCCCCTCACTGGTCTGCAGATCATTGTTTCAGCCCTGATGGTTGGTCAGGAAGTCTTGGGCAGACGATTACCTTTGAGGTTCACAGCTGTAGTATGAGCAGTAAGGCCTTGTGCATAATGGCAGACCAGTGGTTGTAGCCTTTGCTTGTTGATGACAGTCAGGTCACTGAAAACTGTTTCTTACCACACTTGGTTCTGTTGGCTTGGCCAGCCCCTGGACTGTTTAACAGCTGATTCAACCTGCACTTAGGAAAGATGTTCAAAACACTCAGTCCATAACTTAGTCCATGTCAGAGAAAGCCAGTGATGGGGTGGTTTTCTCTTTACCACTGCATCAAATGAATCAAATAAACAAACAAAAGACACTTTCCAATGGTGTCATAGAGGTCTTCTGCCAAAGCAAAATATACTAGTAAACCCTGAACCTCGTCTAATTATCTGTATTAATATTATTGATAATATTTGAAAAACAAACATACATGTTTTTTGCAAATAATAGAGATCTTTGTCTTCATACTTCAACACATTAAACAATAGCAATGAACGGGTATCTTTTTCAAGGTAAACCTTTTAACCAATTATAATCTTAATAAAACACACCACCAGTAATATCCTTTTTTTTTCTTGACCCTTCTTAAGATACCCAATGCTCTTTGGTGTTACTCTGCATTTAATACCCTTTGGCATTTTGGTTTACAGAAGTAGCCAGCTTTTCTTAATGTGGAAATTAATAGACAGTTTTTTTTTTTTCGTGAAGGAACACAGGACTTCTCATCTTTCATGGGGGTGTCTTCTAACTAGGGGATGGGCACAAGGGCTGTCTTTGTGTCTGTGACGTCCACCCTGTCCTCCTCCCTCCCCTCTAAGTCATCTAAGTCCACCCCTTCCAGTCGGACGGTGTGATCCTCCCTCTTTTAGTCAGTCTTGTCTCAGCTGTTCATGAGGACAGATCTCTGGTGTTAGCACAACATTTAACAAATAACATGTAACTACAAACATCGAAGTGAACAGATCTGACAATACAGACTTGAACACATGAAGGGCCCATAGGAAACGTTTCATTGACTTCAATTGAAAAATGTAGAGCTCAATTAAAATTTTTGACACCAATAAAAACCAAAAATCTTTAAAAAAAAAATCCTCAATGTGCATTATAAAAAAAACAAATATTGTACTCCATCAACATTCACGTTTTCATTTGTTCATTTCTTGCTGCAGCATCATTTATTCATATTCACACACAGTTCATAATCACACCCTTATCTGTGAAGTACAGACAGCACACACAGCTCTGCTAAGCATCCATAATTTTTCACAACTTCACATATATTCAACTCAACTACAATTTAAAGCCACATTCATTCACCTTCCAATGAATGAGTTGACTCTCAGCTACACAGTTTTTCTTTGTCTGATATTTCTGAAAATATATAGTCACACAGCTTTTCTGGATACAGATACACACCACACCCAGAATTGCTCATAATCTCTGTTGCTGTTCTGCCATTCTTTCCAAGACCTTCTGGTCTTCAATTGTGATCAATCAAAACCCTGTAACAAGACAGCATACAAGTTGTAATGATAAAACAATTTTTGTTAAAACTGATTCATTTTATATTCCACGTGGCCTTAATTGGTGTTGCACATGTATAATAATCTTCCTTTAATGCTGGGTTCCCACATTACAGTTAGCTGCTTGGGAAAGAAGAAGGAAAAATTATTAAATAACCTTCACCTTTTTGTGTCTTTTAAAAGTTATTACACATATCACATCACTTACTAAACACAATTTATACTCTTTGTCTTACGTCAGATCTCGACCCCCCCCCCCCCCCCCCCTTGGCACACACTAGGTACTTATTCATTAACTGACCATCCTTTACAGCTCTAATCTCTAATGCTGTGGCCACAGATCTTTCCTTCTTAGACACACACACATAGCATTAGGGTAACAAAACAAAACATAAACCGTTCACTTTTGAACATTTACCACAAGTGCCTTTTTGATTGTACACATTTGGGCGCTTTCTCTCTTGCCAGTGCCATAAATTAACATCCTGATACTGCTCTGTTTTCTAACTCATCTGACTCCTGCTCAACATCACAGAAGCTCTGATGTCCACAGTCTGCAAGCTCTAACTTCACAGAGTCTTACAGATTTTCACTAGAATCTGCTAAATTCTAAAACTTTCAAAAGAACTTTGCTAGATTCAACCAAGCCTACTACAGCTCCATTCTAAGCTCATAGCAGATTTGCACAACATGTGCAATCCTAATAATCTACCTGCAGATTATTAATAATCCACCTGCAGATTATTAATTCCAGCGAATGCCTGGGTTTCCATTTGGAGTGGCGTGTCCAAGCTACCCTATCTCTATGTAACACCCTGTCGAGGATAAGCATATTCACACTTAAAATCCCACCCCTGCCACCATTTGAAACATAAAGTGAATTCGAAAGATTTGAGAATGAATAAGCTTATGCGGGCTATGTGAATAAATATATTTACTAAGTGATTAAATATATGAAATCACATACAGAAAAATAAAAAGTAAATAAACATCACTAGCCTAAATGGGGTGAAGACTCCATTGATCATGCTATAACCCATGGTTGTCTACCCCGTTATAACACATGACCGACACCCCAGGGTGTACAAGAAAGATAAGGCAATCATACTCACATCCTACCTAGAATGGAGGGTCTGTGGAGTCTGCTAAGTGAATGTGTGTCATAATGTTTTAACCTGTTAGCCCCTCCTCCTGTGTGCTGCACGCATATCTCTGAGATCACTCAGGAATGTGGGCTTATCAGCACAATGGGGGATGGATACTATCTCTAACACACTACATTACAAGGGAAACGTATAAACTATTACACAAAGTATTAATTGAAGGGGAGAACCAATCGGTCACTTAAAAATACCCTTCCATTCAGAGGGTAAGATGTTAAAATGCAGCTTAAGTCTCTGATTACTTCAGAAGATGTGCCCCCTGTAGACAGGCTGAGTTATCTGTGCACTCAGTACCTGTTTATAGTGGCATCCATAGGAAGCAAGGATGTGCCAATATGGACACCTGTTAGGAGCAACCTCCCCAACTAAGCTGCCAGTCACCAGACAGTGAAAAAGCTTGACTGAGGCTGCATGCAGTAAAGAAGATGATGGGCTTCTTTATTTAATTATGTGAGGGACGCCTCTTGCTTCCTGCATGAGTGCTCAATTCACTCCTCTGGACCTGCTAAGACAAACAGAAAGTACCCCTGGGGATCCTAAGGTCACTAAAGTGTAGGTGTAATAATTTTTGAAAAGATATGGTCGTCAATGGAGATCTAGTGCAGAACGTTGTACTTTAGGCAGCAATTCCCATTAGAGTACAAACTCTGCCACTTTCATTTTAGTTTTTTAACACACAAATCATATTAATTTTCTTTCCCTTCAAGAGAGATTCCTGTTTTTTGCCTCCCAAACCTGTCTCAATTGATAATAATAATAATAATAATCCATGCCACTAGTCCCAGTTATAAATCAGGGATCATCATTATCTCTGTCATGTTCTATGATTGCAAAATTATAGGAACTTTTTATTTGTTTGTGATTTTGTACTAATTTTCAGTAAAATTAGAAGTTCTATTCTCTTATGTATAGTGTAAAAAGGCACCAGATTGAGAAACTCATTTATTTTGTAGAAATATTTTTGAAATTGTTTTGTATATTGAATAAAATTAACATTTTTGTCTTTTCTTGTTTGTTCCAGAGATGCCAAAAATATGGCCAAGGATGTTAATAATTCTTTAGCTGATATTTTATGTGCTGAGCTATGTGTGGACAAGCTTGATGCGATGAAGATACTTGCTTCACTAAAAGATGAAAAGAGATATTTACAAGACATTTGGGGTTGATACATTTAATGCACATGCTGCAACATGGTTTGGAGTCCATTACAATTACCACAAACAAATTATCCGATTTATTATCATTATTTATATTTCTAAAGCAATAGTAGAACTAACCATGATATGGTTCTTCAAGATGGACATCATGGTTTCAGGGGTATAGCTAACGGCTCATGGGCCCTGGTGCAATATTTCAGCTTGGCCCCCTTCCCTCAGTGCTTTGTGTGTCTTCTTATGCGGCACAAGGGTCTTTGGGCCCCCTCAGGCTTTTGGGCCCGGTAGCGGCTGCTACCTCTGCACCCTCTATAGCTACACCCATGCATGGTTTGTTTATAGTCATTAAGTGGATTTTCTAACGATTAAAGGGAATCTGTCACCTGCACTATGCCTCCCTCACCGAGGGCAGTATAATGTAGCAACAGACCAGCTGATTTTAGTGGTCTGTCACTTCTGGGATGGAAGTCTGTACTTTGAGTACTGACCTGCTGAACCCCTCAGCTCGTGCCAGCGCTGCAAGGGAGATTAATTCCATAAAGCTCACTGCCCCCAACCTCTTAGGCTCCTCTCCCTCACAGCGCTGGCACTCACTGCGGTGTTGGGCATGTCAGTACTCTACAGTACACACTGCTATTCTAGAAGTGACAGACTGCTGAAATCAGTGCGTCTGTCACTACACTATGCAGCCCACAGTTACAGGTTCCCTTTAAATATTACATTTACAGTTAGATCACACAACATATAACAATTTATTAAAATTATTCTTTTTTTCTTTTGATTCCCTCTCAGCATTTCTACCAGATATGTTTAATGTAAGTTGTCAAACAGGCCCAGTATCTCAATCCCACCATTTGGATAATCTTATACATTGGTGGCATAATGATTCCTGCCAGCCAGTAACATTCGCGTACAAGCAGTTCTTCTCACCAAAACACATTATATGGACTTTCTGAGAGGGAATAAATTACATCAGGGAGCCAATATAGGAATCTAACAGCAATATCTTGACACAGGAGCAGTTTTCAAACCTTATTTGATTTCAAAATTCTGTTTGATCAAGGACAACACCTTTAACAATAGCTATTTTATAGCATGTTAAATGGCACAGTAGTTAGACATAACTTTGATCTGTGTTCATTTTCAGTGTGATTCTGTTTTCTGTGCATAAAACTCATCTTGAATTTTAATTAAAACAAGTTTTCCATTTTTGTCAATGTATTTTCTTATTGTAGATTTTCCCTTAGCTCTTTTTCATGCTACTTTTTTGTCATTGTTATCATATTGCTTATCTTATATAGTTGTTTATGCTATATGCACATATACGCACTGTGTACACAATTAAAAGGCTCTTGCCTTTGGTTAGCTAACATGCTAAGTTTCAAGTTGAGGACTGCTGCATCGATATGTGTAATTTATTGAAACCAATAACATTTTAACTGTACAATAGAAATCAGGGGTGTGGAAATAAAAAAAATAAAAAAACTACTTGTCGAAGGACTAAAGTGGGGGCTCGATCTACTTGTCCCTCATGACAATCTACTTGTCCTGATACAAAAAATAATTTTAAATCAAAACCATATTTAAATAAGGTCTTTATTGATAGCAACTTAGAAGACAGGCCCAAAATGTATGGGGGCCACAAGGAGACGTTATACTGGGGTTTATAAACTCCTACTACCTCTCAGATGGATTTCCTGAGGGTTGTGAATGGGTTGAACTCTTTGCACTCGTTCACATGGTGCAGTACTGCGTGTCTGCCGTTGCTGCCTCAGTGGTGGAGTGGTGGGGCCCAGAGCCAAGGAGGCTTTGCTGCACAGTGGGGATGCTGTGTGGCTTCTGGGTCCCGCCGTCTGCTGCTGGTGCTCGCCGCGCACTGCTGCGCCATTTAGGTTAGAGTAGGTCCCCACTTGTAGAGGCTACCTTGTCGCGGTAAGTGGGCCTATGCTCTTTGATCAAACTGTATACTAATGCCTCTTATGCACAGCATAGAATGTATTACAAATTGGGCAGATATGCCACGTAATTATGCTGAAGGACAGTCATTATATCAAAAGCATAGTACAGAGGATGTGCGATCCAGATATGGTATACTGTATGGGGGCCACCAGGAGACCTTAAACTGTGTGGGGGCAGCCACAAGGGGCTGTGTGTGGAAGTGTAGGGACGCCTCTTACGATCCTTGTAACTGGGGTTATATCCTATTAGGGTAATTAGTGCAGGAAGTCGTCTTTGGGCGACGCCTCTGAAAACCCCATCAATGTAAACCATCAGTCTACCGGAAGCCCAGTACACACGATATATACAGATATACATGTCATGTATGTACACAGTGACCTCTCTATTTACATGCGTGTCACATCACAGGGGGACAACCTGTGACACTGGAGTGAAGCCACGTGTTGGTGACATATTAAAGAAGTCTTTCACCACAAATGTCTATTATATAACATTAACACCATTTTGTCCTTAACAGTCCCCATATTAAATGCTTCTTACCATATTTTGGTCCGTTGCAGGGTTGGGCTAAAAAACACTTTTATTCAATATGCAAATGAGGGTCTGAAGGTGCCCTGCGCCGATAAACGGGACGTCTGCGCCTGCGCACTGTATGACCCATTATGGGCAGAGGCATCAGAGTTTCGAGTGCGCATGCGCCAGCCCGTACGTCACATTCCAGCCAGCGATTTCAGAATGGAGGACGGAGGTGATCAGCCAAAGGGCGGGCCAAAGGGGTGAAAGAGGAGTGGTTGGATATGAAAATCAGCGAGAGGCCTGGGCACCGGCCATTGGAACGCAGCCCCTGGGCTCCTTCAGACCCTCATTTGCATATCAAATAAAAGTGTTTTTTAGCCCAACTTTGCAACGGACCGAAATATGGTAAGAAGCATTTTAATATGGGGACATTTATGGACAAAATGGTGTTAATTTTATATAATGGACATTTGTGGTGAAAGACTCCCTTTCATGTTTGTACAAAGTCTTGGTAATGTTCCACTTACTGCTTTATATGTTAGCTGCCCCATGACTCAGAGAAACGTCTATTTGTTAGGTTCCACTGAGTTGTAGGCATGTCACTCAAACTACTGCACTGCCAAGGGGAGGCAGAGCCTAGCGGGACGGGGGTGGAGCCAACCGATGCGGAGCAAGGGTAGGCGGAGCTAAGCGCGGCAGAGCGGGGGAGGCGGAGCCAAGCAGAGCAGAGCGAGGGGAAGGCGGAGCTGGGGGAGGCAGAGCAGAGCGAGGGGGAGGCGGAGCTGGGGGAGGCAGAGCAGAGCGAGGAGGAGGTGAAGCACCAGACTTGTTCGGCAGTTTATAACAGGTTTATTTATGACAAGTCAGGTGCTTGCCCCCTCCCTCCAGTGCACTTGTGGTCATGTCCAGCCCTCCACACTCTAGTAGTAATGCAGGAGGCATATTGCCCAACCCTATCTCATCCCTGCTACTTGCCCGAAGCAAGGCTAAGCTTCTGAACATACTACATGCCCGGCGCCCGGAACTGCATGTCCAGGGTTTTGGGCGATACGATTTCCACACCCCTGGAAATTATGATTAGGAATGAGCGGACCGCTGGATATTCGTGTTCGACTGGCTCAACCGTACTGAGTTTCACTTGACCCCGAACACCGAACCACATTAAAGTCAAGAGGGACCCGAAATTTGGGGCACTAAAATGGGCTGTAAAAAAGTAATAGAAAGCTAGAGAGCTGCAAAAGGATCCAAAATGGGGGTAAGATAAGTACAATTGCTCCGCAAACAAATGTGGATAGGAAAATGACTTAAAATAACATAAATACATAAAAAAATAATATTCTAGAACCAGGAGGCGGAAGTCCAAGTGGAGTAGGAAGTTGAGGAGGCTGTGGATGTGGCGCTGTAGGTGGAGGAAGAAGCCAACACTCTTTCTGTTTTGTTTTTTATATGTGTCTATTAAGAGGCGGAGGTCCGAGTAGAGGAGATGGCGGTACAGGTGGAAGAGGTCACCAACATTTTTTTTTCTTATTTTTTATTTTTTGTTTGTGGAGGCCCCAAAACATTGGGAAATAACAAAGACAATGCACGAACTGCGCTGGGCAGGGCAGGCCAGCACTTCCAAGGCGTAAAGGGCAAGTTCAGGCCATGTGCTCAATTTGGTCACACAGAAGTTAAATGGGGTAGACCCATCAGTCAATATGTGCAGACATGTGGACACGTACTGTTCCACCATGTTGCTAAAATGCTGCTTCCGGCTAAGACTATCCTTATCAGATGGTAGTGCTGGACATTGTGGCATGCTGAAAAAGCTTTTCTACATTTTGGCCATGCTAACCCTTCTTTTTGAGGTGCTGACCATGCCCCAGTTGCATTGGCGACTTCCTCCTCTGTCTCAGCCTCATGCTTGCACAAAGCCCCCACTGTCAGATGGGAACACCATCAGTAGCGCATCTACCAGTGTGCGCTTGTACTCTCACATCTTCGGATCACACTCAAGTGACGGAAGTAAGGACGGCACGTTGTCCTTGTAGTGGGAATCAGCAGGGTGGCCACCCAGTAAACAGTACTGGTAAGAATGAGGGCACCTTGGCGGTTGTTGTGCAGGCACTGCAGCATGTAGTTGTTCATGTGTGCCAGACTGTTCAGAGGCAACGACAAGCTGTCCACGGTGGGAGTTGTATCGTTTGTGTCCTTGGTATCCCCCCAGTCACGCTCCAGTGATGCCGTGAGCTGATTTGGGTGCCACCCTGCTGTGAATGCGGATCCTCATCATCATCCTCCTCCAAAACTATGCCCTGGCTGGACAGTTGTGTACCTGGCCGGTGTTAGTGCAGGAACCCACCCTCTGAGCCACCTATGGACGACTGGCCTGATAACCGTGGGAATGATCCAAGTTCCCCCATCTTTTCCTCGTCAAGAAGACATAGAAGTGGGATAGTAACGCTGATGACGGCGTTATCAACGCTGGCCATGTACACGAAACAGCGCAACAAGGCACACGTGCCGTATGGAGAGCCGCTCGCTGGTGGTCAAGTGGTGCTGTTCCACAGAGCGACTCACCTGTGTGTGCTGCAGCTGAAACTCCGCTGAAACATTTACCCAGTGGGAAGTTAGGGAGATAGAATGTCCCTGCTCGTATGTACAGGTCCACGTTATGACCTTGCCACTGATGGCGTTGGGCAGCACACACTTTATTTTTTCCGCCACTTGTTCGTGCAGGGCAGGGACGGCTCACCTGGAAAAGTAGTGGTGGCTGGGATCCGCATACCGTGGGACAGCTGCCGTCATGAGATTTTTAAAACTGCCGTCTCCACCAGACGGAATGGCAGCATTTCATAGGCCATCAATTTTGAAATGCTGCCGTTCAGGGCCAGGGCTCGAGTTTGCGTAGGGGGGTACTGTGGCGAAACCGCGCCACTGGGTTTTGGAGGGGACAGATTGCCAGCCTCTTGCCCCAGGATTATGGGCCCTCTCATCAGCCCATGCTAAACTTAAGCCCCATGGCGATTTGACTGTGTTTGTGGCATCTGAGCGCTGTTTGGATATATTGAGCGCTCAGATCAATGCCATCTGGGGATATGTTAAATGTCTGTGTGTACTGTAAAGGGTGGGACATTGTATATTGAATAGTGATGTCTGTCCTATTGTCCCCACGTGTGTATTGGCGATTTCCCTTTGTCCTGAGAGATAATTGAATGAGTCCTCGATTGTCTCCAGGACAGAAGACATTGTGTATTCTCCTGCCTGTGATGATTACATTAACCTGTGTAGGGTAATTGTATCACAGGCAGAGGGGAGGGATATGCTGGGGGTGTCTATATTGTCCCATTGTGTGTGATTGGCTGCTGTATCCCGTGTCGCAGTCTTCCTTCTGGTCCTTCTAGGGGAGTGTCCACCAGGTGGGAGACCTGCATAAATACCGGGCAGGCAGCCCTCAATAAAGAGAGAATTCCTGTTTAACCATCAATACGGAGCCTCGTCTCGTACTTTGGGGGAATTGCTACTTCAGAACGTTCTCTTGCCTGTTCCAGGAGAGGAGGACTTCGTATGGTTCCAGTTCGGTGGATTCCAGTGTTTGTGGGTTGCTGTGCTCTTCGCCAGGGGAATCGCCTGAACGGTATTAACCCTCACTATACCGGGTTATACCGTAACAGGTACTTTCTCTTTCTCTCCAGTGTTTGGATGGACAGCTGAATGCCCACATTGGACAGTGTGGAGAAACTTGGTGACGGTGGTAGTTTTGCTGTGACATGCTCTCTTTGCGAGGTAGTGGTGTTGTGACATCCTCTCTTTGCGAGGTGGCAGGTGCCCCTGCCACTACTGAGGAGGAGGAAGAAGCAGAGACCACAGCAGAAGAGGGAGCAGCAGGAGCCTCATCACTTTTGTGGTTTTTCAGGTGTCTACTCCACTGCAGACCATGCTTTTCATTTAGATGCCAGGTCATGCAGGTGGCGCTCAGGTAGAGAACATTTATGCCTCCCTTCAGGCATTTATGCTCTGATTGCACAGCGTGCAAACCACCCATGTCCTGTCGTCAGCACACTGCCTGAAGAACTGCCACGCTAGGGAACTCCTTTGCACTGGCTTTAGTGTGCTATGCTTCTTGGAGCATTGGGCAGTAGCAGGCGTATTGGCTGGGGGACGGCCACTCTGCTTTTGCACCCTGCTCCCTCTTTTGCTGTGTGGCTGGCGCTGCGTGACCTCCACCTGTTCTTCTGAACTGCACACATCACTGGCATGACCTGGATGCCATGTGAGGTCTAGGACCTCATCATCCTCCACATCATCTTCCATCCACTCGTCTCCCCTGCCCTCATGGCCAGTCTGCACACTACAGAAAGCTTCAGCAGTTGACACCTGGGTTCCGTCATCGTCACTAGAGACATGCTGTGTCCTCCTCCTCAAACATAAGTGGTAGGGAATCTGCTCACTCAATTTCTTTCGCTTCTGTGGCAGGGCTAGCTGGATGGCCCAAGTAAACCCCGCCAGCAGAGTCATCAAAAAGCAGCAAACTGCTGCATGACTTTGGGGCTCAGACTGCTTGGCTGATGTGGAAGACTGATGCCTGTGTACCGCCGGTACCAACTCTGCATTTTTAGCAGTGGACCGGGTGGAAGACAATGTGAGGGAACTGGAGGCACTCTCAGCCATCCAATCTACTACAACCTCTACTTGTTCCGACCTCACCATTCATAGACATCCCCTAGTTGATGCTCCTCTCATTTTTTTTACGGTCACCCACAAAATTGGCTGACAAATGAACAATTATATTTCTGTGTCACAAATGCAAAGAAGGTGCATCTCACTCAAAAAAATGGGATTATGTCACCCACAGAATTAACAGACAGGATAACTATTGTATTTCCGTGTCACAGATGCAAAGGAGGTGTTTATCACCACAAAAAATAGGTATGTCTCACCGACACAATTAACAGACTGATCAACTATTATATTTCCCTGTGACGGTGGCAAGTAAAGGGTTTTACTAAATATATTCGTTTTAGCGCTCACCTATCTGTAGTTATGGATATGGTGCTCTGTCAAATTGATTCACCCCGTCAATGATTAATGAAACAAATATGGCAGAGACAGGCACTCCTCATCTGAAATCATCCAGAACCAGTGTACTTTCTATACAGACATTTATTATGCAATCATTGCATACATTTTCATATCAATTAAAAACAAAAACTAATTTGAAATACACAAAAATTAAAAATAAAAATACATATATTTTTTTAAATATATATTAAAACAAAAATAACTCCTAATGACGCCAAAAAAAAAGTGGGGGGATACCTTCAATACCAAAATGTGCCTGGTTAGGTCCACTAATAAACCACTCTTGTGTGTGTGTATATATATATATATTGTGCCAATGTGAATAGGAGGGGTGTAGTAAAGTCCCGGGGAAGCATAAAAAAGGGGTTTGCACCAGGAGCGTGTCACCAAGGGGCCAAGCCTTGGTGAAGTAAAGGCCCTAGATATAGGTGGCCACTAAGTTAGTTGGTGGACACCAAGATAATTAGCTTAGCTGGCTCCAGCTAGTCCAGGGCGGGCTTTTACTGGGAGCAGGCAATGTGCTGGGTGGGTGCCTGTCCCCATGCTCCAGTCCGGGATTTTGGACAGTGCTCATGTCCAGGGATGCTATTTAATCCTGTTGCTGGACTTGGGTGTGGCTCAGTCTGTGAAAGGAGCAGGTTGTGGCAAGACCTGTGGGAGCCGGGACCCTCTAACCCTGTGTGTAGGGTAAGCACTGGTGATGTGTTTTGGGGAGCTGGGTGGTAGACCCAGATCCTGATAGAGAGGGAAATACTGTTTAGTCAGTGGCCAGACGGCCAAGGATTTATGTTTTGATTGCTGTTTTGTGCTGGAAAATAAAGCATCGTTTGGACTTCAATCTGGTGTCTGTGGCAAACTCTGCGAGAATGACCCCCGAATAAGAGAAGATCCCTACATATGGTGGAGGATGCGGGCAATAACAGCATGTTGCTAGGGGCAACGACCTGACTGAGAAGAGCAGGTGCTGTAAATGTTGCCAAGGAATTGCTGTGCAGTGATTTAAAGGGCCGGAAGCCTGTTTTATGCAGTGGAGCAAGTGCTGCTCATGCGTTTGTGGACAGTTTTTTTTTTGGGCTGTGCGCGTATTTAAAGGGCCAGAAGCAAAGAAACAGACCTGTCAAAATGGCTGCAAAGTGGTGGAGCCCATGGAAAAAGTCCTGCAAGATGGAGATCGGTGGAATACTGCTGGGGGTTACACTAGACTCCCGCCAGAAGGTGTCTCGGGTCATGCCCGAAGTACTGGACTTTCTAGAGAGGGGGCCAGAGACAGATGTCACCGTGTCACTGACCTTTGTAACAGACTATGGTTCTGTACAATGCAAGCTCTTAAAATGTGAGACTCTGGAAGTGGAGTTTGTGCTCGGCAAAGACTTTCCATTATTCTGGCAGCTGTGGAGCGGAGAACCTGATAAACACCAGATATGTGCCGCTGCCGATGGCAACCGTCAGGAAGACAGGAAGGTGGAGAGTGGTGCATTTCTCAGGAGTGCCTATTTTCCTTGCGACTGTACACAGAGTCCTCAAGGATGCAGTTGGAGGGACCATCCAGGGAAAATCGTGACTCCAGGCCATGTTGTTTCTAGTGGCAACGGTTACAGTAAGGAGTCTGCTGGTGTTTGGGATACCAAAAACCAAGAGAAGGCTGGTGATCTCGGTAGAGGTGTCAGGGGAAGATCCTCGTCTCCTGAGACTGCGAATCCCGGGACATTGCTGGTAAGACTGTTCCTGTTGATAATGTTGTGACAGTGAGCCGGCGGCAGTTGCTACCTGCCGGGCCGGTGAGTGATGAAGCACTGAGGCGAGAAACTGTCACAAAAATGAATGACTATGTGAAAAATGCTGTGTCTGAACAGACGGGTAAGCCTGTTGCGGTTGCTGCCTTGCAAGGATCTGCACTGGAGAAGGTTATGGTGTTGCCTAAAGTACCTGTGACCACGGCTAGATTTGGGATGGCGAAAGTCAGAGATCCCATGCTAGCCCGGGTAAGAGATGACATAATAGCCGCCCCTGAGACTGGTAGATTAATAAATGTGCGGGACAATTATAAGGATAATACTGACTATCCAGTGGTTCTCACTGAGGGTGAGACTCCCGTGACAACTGGGACAACTGATCTTGATGCCATAAATGTGCTTGTACATGAGAGAATGATGTTCTGTGATATTGGGGGCACTGGAGACACTTCTATAGAAAGTGATGAAGCCCCTGCAGAACCTATACCTGTCCCTTTTAAATGAAGGTATAAGGGAAATGCAGATAAACCATTGCTTTCTAAGTGAAGTGACCATTAAAAACAGTGGAGCTGATAAGGTGCAAAGTGATGGTACCGTGTCGGCCAAAATACATAATGTTAATGCGGATTTTTGTGAAGGATGTGATAATGACATACCTTTTACATTGCAGGTTATAGACAGGGGAGAAGCGCCCCATGGTGGTAAAAATGTAAAATTTGAAAAAATGCAGATAAATGTTGAGAGCACCGAGTTGGGGGAACCCACTGTAGTGAAAAATGTGCAAGTACATGGGGCAGTCCTAGAGGGTGTACCTCACGTACTAGAAGTGGATATGCAGTCTCCACAGGTTTCTATGATTAATAAAATGTCCCAGGTGGGGATTAGCTCGTCAGTGCCCCTAGAGGACAGGATTGAGAATGACACGAGCGGTATATATAACGCATGTTCTGTGACCAATAGCAACTCAGAGAGAGAGGCTTCCATGTCGAGGTTTTGCCAAACTAAAGTGGTTACTTGTAGCGACCAGATGACGGTTATATCTGACGAGACGGGAGTTCAGTCAGGTGACGTCAGCCTAGTGTCTGAAGCTCATATCCAGACAGTTTTAGATGACCTGACAGGACAGTACAGCTGCAAACAGGAGCCTGACCTCACTCTCGCCACACGGTCCCTAGATATAATAGAGAAGGGACTAGCTGTCGATACAGAGTCACCGAAGAAGGCTGCAGAAGGATCAAAAGAAAAGACCTCGGAAAAGATGAGTGAACTGAAGGGTCTACCGCCTGGTGTCCTGGGGAAGGGAAAAGACTCCAGAAAGACACAAAAGTCTATAGTAGACCTCAACAATGGGCTTGAAGAGTCCCTGGGTGGAAATCCCACAGAGTGTCTAAGGAAGAATGGTGGTACTCCTACAACTGCTGTTACACCAGAACAGAGTGAAGAGCAGCTGGACCAGAAGGCCCAAGAGTGGGGCGCTGCTAACAAGCTGGTGCGAAAAACTATAAAGAAGACCAAGGCCCTCTCCTTGACTAGAGCCCTTAAAAAAGTGCTTAAGGAGCGAGATGAATTGGAGAGGCTGAACAAGCAACTCAGAGCAGAGATGGAAGATCTCAGGAGCTCAAAAGATGAAGTCAATGAGTTGGAGAAGTCTCTGCATGCTCCAGCGCAGCAGGTGGAAGAAAATGAGATACCTGAAGAGGAAAATCCTCTAAAAGATGCCAAGAAGTCAGAGCCCGTTAAGAATGGGTCTGGAGGTGGTGGCGCTGTGGTGCCGGCCGAGTCAGAGAAGAAGATGGAAGATGTATCTGCTGAACCAGATGATGGTGCTGAGGTGGATGCAGAAGCCCAGAGACTCATGGCAGTGTGTGGCCAGGACCTGGTCATAAAAGACATTACCTCTGCTGTCAATGCCTTCCAGAAAGCCAGCAGTCTGCTGGGGAAGAAATACGGGGGGACCAATGACCAGTATGAGGGTCCTGTTTACTCTGATGGGCTGGCTCTCCTGAATCCTGCCCAAAAGGAGAACCATATCCTGGGTGAACCTCTGCAGGGATTGCCAGAAGACGACGAGTCTGGTGAAGATCCTGATGTCCCCAGTGCCTCCAACCTTGATGAGAAAGAGGAGGAGGAGTTAAGAAGGAAAGGATATGATGCCATGTCCGTGAAGGATAAGACGGCTAATAAAGTGAATGGAGACTCCAAAGAAACAGAGGCCGAAGAAGCTAAGGCCGAGGTCTTGAAGTGGGAGAAATCCTCGGATGTTCCAGAAACCAAGGAGAAAGGGTCTGAACACGACCATGGCTGGGAACAACTATGCAAACAGTCCAGTCAAGAGCTGCAGCAGTACAAGAAAAGGCCTGTGCATGAGAGCAAGAATCAAAGAGTGCGAGAGCATGTTATTGTCACTCAGAAAACAGTAAGAAAAGAGTATCTGGCCTTTAGTTGGGGACAGAAGGCCTTTGGACAGTTTCTACTAGGTAGAAAGGCAGTGTTTATGACAAACCGAGCTCTTCTGGCCTGGGTCTGGCAGAATAAAGGGAAGCCTGTGATGCTGGCCACATCTTCCAGGGGACCGTTGAGCTGAAAGATGGCAGGATAATGCGGATGCCCTATCACGAGCATCCGGTTGGTACATGTGTTCACCCCCACAGGTTTGAACAGAGGGGGGATATGTGGCAATGTGAATAGGAGGGGTGTAGTAAAGTCCCGGGAAGCATAAAAAGGGGTTTGCACCAGGAGCGTGTCACCAAGGGGCCAAGCCTTGGTGAAGTAAAGGCCCTAGATATAGGTGGCCACTAAGTTAGTTGGTGGACACCAAGATAATTAGCTTAGCTGGCTCCAGCTAGTCCAGGGCGGGCTTTTACTGGGAGCAGGCAATGTGCTGGGTGGGTGCCTGTTCCCCATGCTCCAGTCCGGGATTTTGGACAATGCTCATGTCCAGGGATGCTATTTAATCCTGTTGCTGGACTTGGGTGTGGCTCAGTCTGTGAAAGGAGCAGGTTGTGGCAAGACCCGTGGGAGCCGGGACCCTCTAACCCTGTGTGTAGGGTAAGCACTGGTGATGTGTTTTGGGGAGCTGGGTGGTAGACCCAGATCCTGATAGAGAGGGAAATACTGTTTAGTCAGTGGCCAGACGGCCAAGGATTTATGTTTTGATTGCTGTTTTGTGCTGGAAAATAAAGCATCGTTTGGACTTCAATCTGGTGTCTGTGGCAAACTCTGCGAGAATGACCCCCGAATAAGAGAAGATCCCTACAATATATATATATATATATATATATATATATATATCATGTATTGCTCCAACTTGCATAACTACAATAGGTGATTTATGGCTGTCCATACATTGAAATCCCATAAAATGCTGATATATAAGCAAAGATATATATATATACTGCCAAAAATCACACACTATATTCAGTCATGTCAGGTAGTCCACGGATATTCAATAGTTGGAAAAAAAGAGTTTGTTAATGCAGCAGGTCTTCTATTAGTAACTCCACTCTTCAACCATACAGTTTATGATGCAGTCAGTAGATGGATATATCCTGTTGGTTATGGTATGGCATATATACTCACCCTACAACTTCTACCTATTTATCATTGTCTTCATATAGATGTAAAATGTCACCATTAATGTCTATATGTCACGTTCTTTGGATCGATATATTATATCCTCTTTTGGGACAGTATAGTTGGTGAGTGTATTTTTTATAGCATACAGTAAATGGTAGATATATGTCCCCAGTTAATGCTTATGCATCAATTCTCATCTGGTAAAAATGTCTGCTGTTAGTTACCACTGTAGTCGTTTTGATGTTAACGGCCGAGTACTGCATGTACTCAAGTGCAATGCTCGAGTCTCCTCCCCGCACTGGCATGCACTGTAATGCCATGTTGGCTACTGGCATTACAGTGATTGGCTGGCCAGAACGTGTCATCGGGTGCTATATAGCACCCAATGACATGTGTTTGGCTCAGTATTAGTCAGGGAGACCCTAGCATAGGAAGGGACAGACAGTGTAAGGAGTGTTATTGGAAGTTTTTTATTAGAAAAACTTTTCAGAGACCCAAAAGTCCTTTTAAGGACTAATGTGTGTGACAGCAGCAGTATATGTTTGTAGCGCAACCTGCGCTAAATTGCTCAGTCTTAGGGACTGCTGTTCATAGGAAGGGACAGACAGTGTAAGGAGTGTTATTGGAAGATTTTTATTAGAAAACTTTTTATAGACCCAAAAGTCCTTTTAAGGACTATTGTGTGCGACAGCAGCAATATATATTTTTAGCACATCTTGCGCTAAATAGCGTCTAATAGGCCGCTGCGGACAGTTAAATTATACGCGCCACATCTCCTGTGTACAGTGTGCACATCCCTAAAATATCAGTGACATCCAGTGAACCTTTTCCATAGACGGTGTCCACTGCAGAGAGTTAAATTATCCGCGCCACATCTCCTGTGTAAAGTGTGCGCATCCCAAAAATATCTGGACATCCAGTGAACCTTTTCCATAGACGGTGTCTGCTACGGACAGTAACATTAGTTACGCCACACCTGCAGTGTAACGTGTGCACGGAAAAAAATTATCTGTGACATACAGTGTTCTTTTTCAATAGACGGTGTCCACTGTGGACAGTGACATTAGTTGCGCCACATCTGCAGTGTAACGTGTGCGCTGAAAAAATTTATCTGACATACAGTGTACTTTTTCAATAGACGGTGTCTGCTTCTGACAGTGACATTACCAGGGGTACATCCCCAGTGTAACGTGTGCGCTTAAAAAATTTATCTATTACATACAGTTGACTTTTTCCGTAGACGCTGCGGACAGTGACATTACCTGTGGTACCTCTCCTGTATAACGTTTCCTCATCCCAAATACCTGTGACATTCTATGTAATTTTTTATTAGCCGCTGGTGACAGAATTGACATTATCTGCGGGATATCTCCTGTGTGACGTTTCCACATCCCAAATTCCTTTTTACATTTTTTTGTGCATACACTTCCAAATCCTATGCTACTGTACGTGTGACATACTTTCAAGCATATATACCATTTAAAATCAAGAAGGCGAGCAGTAAGGGATGGGGAAGTGGTCGTGATTCTGATGGTGCACACGGAGGCCATGGCCCTGGGCAGGTTGAACCTGTGCCTGCTGCCAGAGCACAAGAAAAACAATCGTCTATGATACCTAGCTTCATGTCCGACTTTACAGGGCGGCGCAGGTCACCACTCTTAAAATCAGACCAGAGCGACCAGGTGGTCGGTTGGATTGCAGCAGATAATGCTTCCAGTTCCACCTAGTCCAGTCTCAGTAGCCAACAGTTTGTTCAATGCAATCCTCACCCTGATCCTCCTTCCTCCCACTATTACTGTTTAATGAGGTGGATGATGATGAGACACAGTTGCCATTAAGTGAACGGCAATTACTGTCTCAAGAGGTTGATGAAGAGGATGACGCACAGTTGTTAATCACTGAGGTTGTGCTTAGGTCAACAAGTCAGGAGGATTAGCAGAGTGAGGAAGTGGAAGAGGAGGTGGTAGACGATGAAGTCACTGACCCAACCTGGGAAGGTGAAAAGCCGAGCGAGGACAGCAGTACAGAGGGGGAGACATCTGCAGCACTGCAACAGGCTGGAAGAGGCAGTGGGGTGGCAAAAGGGAGAAGGCAGGCCACACCAAACAGGCTTGCAACTGTTCCATGGAGCACCCCCTTGCTGAAATCTCCCTTGCCAAGGGGTAGGTGTTCCGCAGTATGGCGGGTTTTTTTTGAGGAAAGTGCGGACGACAAAAGAATAGTAGTTTGCAACCTGTGCCATACCAAAATGAGCCAGCTTGAACACTAGCACCTCACCAACACCAGCATGATCCGCCACATGGCATCCAAGCACCGTAATAAGTGGGATGAACGCCTGGGTCCACAATCTGTGTCTGCGGTTCACACCACTGCCTCCTCTTCCCCTATCTTACATGCTGGCCAATCCCCTGACGAAGGCGCAGGCCCGGATGCCCCCCGCCCTGCACCTGGACCTTCGCAAGCACCATCAGCGACCACCTTCACTTCCGTGTCCCAGTGCAGCATCCAAATGTCCTTACCCCAGGCCTTTGAACACAAGCGCAAATACCCAGCCACCCACCCACAGGCCATAGCACTAAATGCGCCGCTTTCCAAATTACTGGCCCTGAAAATGTTGCCATTTAGGCTTGTGGACACTGAGGCTTTCCGTTGCCTGATGTCGGCGGCTGTCCCATCGTTACGCAGTCCCCAGCTGCCACTATTTTTCAAGGTGTGCCGTGCCCGCCTTACACCAACATGTGTTCCGTAACATCACACGTGCCCTGACCAGCGCAGTTACTGGGAAGGTCCACTTAACCATGGACACATGGACATGGACGCTACATTTCCCTGACGACACACTGGGTGAACGTTGTAGAGGCCAGGAGCGAGTCGTACCCTGGGATTGCACAGGGCCCTACGCCGATCAGGATTTCCGCCAGCACCTACATTATTGGCTCCAACCCCCACTTCGCCGCCTCCTCCACTTCACTGCAGCACGGAATCGGCAACAGGCCCTGCTTAAGCTGATATGCTTAGGGGACAAACAGCACACCGCCACAGAGCTGTGGCAGAGGATAAGAGACCAAACTGAGCTTTGGCTCTTGCCACTCAACCTACAATCAGGCATGGTTGTGTCTGATAATGGCCGTAAATTGGTGGCAGCTTTGGAGCTCGGCAAGCTCACACACATCCCATGCCTAGCCCACGTCTTAAACTTAGTGGTTTAGCGGTTTCTCAAAACCTACCTCAATTTGCCTGAGCTACTGGTGAAGGTGCTCCGCGTGTGTGCACGTTTCCGCAAGTCATCGACAGCCTCAGCCGGTCTGTTGTGCGACTTGAGCACGCGCTGGAACTCCACATTCTACATGTTGGCCAGGCTTTGTGAGCAGCAGAGGGCAGTAGTGAAATACCAGCTTCAACATGGTCCTCACCTTTCCAGTCAGCTTCCGCTATTCACAAGCAAGGAGTGGGCATGGATGTCTGACCTCTGTGAGGTTTTAAGAAACTTAGATGAATCAACACAGATTGTAAGCGGCGATATTGCTATTATCAGCGTAACCATCCCACTTCTGTGTCTACTCAAACACTTGCTGCTCACAATTAAGGACGACGCTTTGCATGTGGAAGAGGTGGAATTCGGGGAAGACATTACACAGGGTGATAGCCAGACCACCCTCAGCACAACTTGGACGATGAAGAGGAGCAGGAGACGGTTGCCTCTGCTACAGAGAGTAGTACCCATGGAAGTTTAATTCCATCTGTTCAGCGTGGGTGGGCAGATGAACAGGATGAGGAGATTGAGAGTCATCCTCCTGATGACAATAGTGAACTCTTGCCTGTTGGTACTCTGGCACCCATGGCTGACTTAATGTTAGGCAGCCTTTCCTTCGAGCTGCGCGTTATACGCATTTTAGAATACACAGATGGTTGTTCACCCTTCTTGACCCCTGCTACAAAGAGAACTCCTCATCTCCCATTCCTCTGGTGTAGTGGACGAGCAAAACGGTGTAATACCAGAAGGTCCTTATTGAAAAATTGACAACGCTGGTGGCAGAACGAAAGCAGACAGAAACGGTCAGCACTCCACCTCACTGTGTGAACGGTGCAGGAATCCAGAGACGGCAGGCTCACAAAATCAATGAAGAAAGGATCAGCACTCAAATTCAGTTCTTTGCAGCTATATTCCTTTTATTTTGCCCATAGATGAGGAGACAAAATGCTACACGTGTTTCGGCTATGTACTAGCCTTTGTCAAGCATGTCAACGCTGGTGGCAGAGTCCGTAGTTCCTTGGGAAATCGAGGAGGGGAGACAATGGGAACACACAGCAGTTCCAACAGAGGCAAGGAAACACTCTCCAAAGCCTGGGACAGTTTCATGACACCCTGCCAGCACCCTCACCCTGATGCTCAGCCTACTGTCACAAGGAGCGAACATTTTTGGAAGATGGTGAAGGAGTACATAGCAGACCGTGTCAGCATCCTTAATGATCCCTTAGTGCCTTACAACTACTGGGTGTCCAAGCTGCACACGTGGCACGAACTGGCGCTCTACACCTTGGAGGTGCTGGCCTTCCCTGCCACCAGCGTTTTGTCTGAGCGGGTATTTAGTGCTGCTGGTGGCATTATAACAGATAAGCGTATCCGCCTGTCAACTGAAAATGCTGACAGGTTGACACCTATAAAAATGAACAAGGCCTGGATTGCCCCTGACTTCTTGACTCCACCAGAGGAAAGCTGATGAACATAAAGGCACTTTAAATGTGTTTATAATGTACTGAATACACTATATACCCCTTCCACCACAAAAAAGGGTATATGGTTGAATCTTCCCTTTCTCCTCTTCTTTCATCATATCAACATACTTATTCTTCGCATATAATGTTTTACAAGGTCAGCTCAACTGCAGGCCCTCGCATATAACTTTTTTATAGGGTCAGCTCACCAGCAGGCCCTCACCTACAATCTTTTACAGGGTCATTTCACCTGCAGGCCCTCGCCTATAATATTTTACAGGGTCAGCTCACCTGCAGGCCCTCACCTACAACCTTTTACAGGGTCAGCTCACCAGCAGACCCTCGCCCCTAATGTTTTAGATGGCCAGATCAGCAGACCCTCGCCCCTAATGTTTTAGATGGTCAGATCAGCAGAGCCTTGCTCCAAATGTTTTTGAGGGTCACTAGCAGGCCATCAATCATAATTTTTCAAGGGTGTGTATGATGCCCTCCTTTATATGTAAAAAGGGTGTATTGGAGTGCCGGTTCCTTGCATTTTTTGGCAGCCCTTTCATGCATAGGCTTTGAGTGTAGGAGTCCTACTACATGAACAATTGTACCACAATGTGAATGAGGCCCTCCTTTATGTGATATACAGGTTGTATCGGAGTGCCACTTGCTTGTAATTTTTGGCAGCACTTGCACTTTGTATACAAGTAAATATACAGAAAAGAATGTTCCCTAACAATTTTTCCTCTAAAATCGATTTTATCTTTGGTTTTGTGCGTATTAAGAACACAAGCCTAACAAATTCTTTGATCGTTCTCCCATCTCACGCCCAACCTGGGTTTCACCTCCGCTTCATCAGGGGCGTACGTCCCACCTTTTGGGGGCGTATCTTTTATATCCAGCCGGGAGTTACTCCTCTCTCCATATATCATGTTCACATAATAATCCCCTCCCTTCACAATTTTAATTCATGCCTCCTTTTCAATAAATTACTATCCATTAGCTTACAATTCATACATAAAAATGGTAAAAATACAAAAAAAACCTAATTATTCATAACATAATCTTTCAAGATGGCACTCTTACCCCAGCTCCTATCCCATTTTAATAGATCCAACAAATGAAGACCACACTTCAACTCCCCTTCATGGTCACATGATCAAAATCAGCCATTCAGTCATCACTACTTTAATCTCATTCATATGAACGGAGTCATGTGCATGGCGTCAACCAACAGGCTAACATTTCAAGGAACTCATTCATTCATAAAGAACGTGATCCCAAATTTTCTATTAAAGATTGTTGTGTCTACTCCAATACCTCATTATTCGCCTCCACCTCCTCAGGACAGGAAACAGGAACCAGAACCGCCTTTTAAAAGAGGGATCATCCCCTCTACCTCCAGTTCTGTTTCCTGTCCTAAGGGGCAGGTGGGAATCGGATCCTCTGGATAGAGTTTAATATGGAGCTGCGGGGGCCCTTGCTGTGTCTTAGTGTGAGGAGGGTTACTTCATGCGGCATAAGATTCCTTTAGGAGCCGCTGCAGAAGTCTGGGCTCCCTTCTCTCTCCCTACCCCTTTCATTCTCCTTCCTGGGACCTGGGGGGGTTTTGGCCTTACTGGGCTCCTGCGAACCTCTACGGCCGTGTCTGCATGTTCGGACACCGGCCAGCTTGCTGGATTCCTTTACTTCCAGGTTGTGGCGGTGGGAGAAAGCTGATGCTGCGGACCGGAAAGGGAGAGAGCCGGCTTTTGCACGCCGAGGAGCAAAACCCAGCCGTCTCACTGTAATGCCGAGTGGGAAAACTTGGCAGTTCCTCCATTCTGGCTTGTGTTTGCTGTAGGAACATGGAGCAGGCTTAGCATGCTGAAACCACTAAAAGCACCAATGATACATCGGTGCCACGGTGGGGTAAGAGGGGTAATACCCTGGCATGTTTTTTCATAATATGTGCTTATGGGGTCATGTTTTGTGCTTAGGTGTCAAAGGAGTCTTCCAGGAAGGCCTCCAGAGCAAAAGAAAGCGGATGCGCTGTGTGTAAAAAGAAGCTACCTTCTGCCTGGGCAAAACCCCTATGCCAGGGTTAATGGAGGAGAAAGCTCCGTCTCTGATGGGCAGCATTAAGCAGCTGATCCGTGAAGAGGTCAGAGAGTTTGTTAGCAGTTTGATTAAAAGCAGCCTCAATACTTCTGCAGCTAAAGATTCCACCTCCAGTGAGAATGATATACTTTCTGGTTTGGAAGGAGAATGGGTGTCATCAAATGAGTCCTCTGAGGATGAAGCCGCAGGGAAACCACTGTTTCATGTTGAGAACACTAACTGCCTAGTCAAGGCGGTTTGAGCTACCATAGGGTTGGATGATCATAAATCACAGCAGTCAGTCCAGGACTCTGTTTGAAGGTTTAGGTCCCAGAAGAGGAAACGTGTTTGACGTGCATAAAAACATTCTAGCGGTTATTGCCAGAGAGTGGAAGAAACCTGATAGGAAGTTTTTTGTTCCTTCTTCTGTGAACTGGAAATATCCGTTTGATGAGGAGATCTCCGCTCCTTGGGATAGGGCCCCGAAGCTTGACGCTCCAGTGGCAAAAATGTCCAGAAAAGTTATACTCCCTTTTGAGGATATGGCTTCGCTTAAGGACCCGATGGAAAAAAGAGCAGAGGTTTATTTAAAAAAGATCTGGGAGGCCTCTGCGGCGGCTTTTAACCCCTTAAGGACGAAGGGCGTACATGTACGCCCTTGCATCCGGGTACTTAAGGACCAAGGGCGTACATGTACGCCCTGTGTTTAAACTGCTACTGCACCCGATGTGGGCGCAGTAGCAACATGGTTCCTGCTGATGTAGATCAGCAGGAACCATGTTCTAATGCCGAGGGGGGTCATGTGACCCCCAGATCAGTGATCGCTGCAAACCGCAGGTCAATTCAGACCTGCGGTTTGCAGCGAGCTCAGTGATCTTGATCCCGCGGTCTGTGACCGCGGGATCAGAGAGTTAATTGCCCCAAAGGTAATTATTTTAACCCCCTGCAGCCCCCAATCTTGTTATGGCGGCGGGGTGCAATAATTCCCTGGTGTCTAGTGGATTCTATCAGAGTGCCAGCACATTGCTGGCACTCTGATAGAAAACGGCTGGCATCTGTGCTGCAGATGCCAGCCGCTTAACCCTTTCCTTACCGCGGTCCGGACGGACCACGGTATGGAAGGTGTTAACAGGGAGGGAGCTCCTCCTCTCCCATCGGGGGCTGCTGTGCCTATGCAGCCCCCCAGGATGGGATCGCAGAGGGAGGGAGCTCCTCCTCCCTATCCATCACCCACTGCTCTCTAATGGCAGCGGGTGATGGTTACATGGCAGCAGGACGCTTTCAGAAGCGCCCTGCTTGCCATGGTAGGTAACTCTGGTCAGACTAATGCTAAAGGCAGAAGTCTGACCAGACTGTGAAAGTAAAAATACAGTGCAGTACACTATATAGTGTACTGTACTGTATTATATAGACACCAGATCCACTGGATCTACAAGAATCAAGTGGGTCTGGGTCCAAAAAAATGTAAAAGCGAAAAAAGTAAAAATAAAAAAACACAAATCACTGAATAAAAAGTAAAAAAAAAAAATACACTACACATATTAGGTATCGCGCGTCCGTAAAAAACAGCTCTATAAAAATATCACATGACTGAACCCCTCACGTGAACGCCATAAAAAAAACCAAAAATGGTGTAAATAAGCCATTTTTGGCACCTTACATCACTAAAAGTGTAATACAAAGCGATCAAAAAGGCGTATGCCTCCCAAAATAGGACCAATCTAACCGCCATCTCATCCCGCAAAAAATGAGCCCCTTCATAAAACAATTGCCCAAAAATAAAAAAACTATGCCTCTCAGACTAAAAACATGATTTTTTTGTTTCAAAAATGCTTTTCAGTGTTAAATGTAAAAATTAAAAAAAGTAGACATATTGGGTATCTCCACGTCCGTAAGAATCTGCTCTATAAAAATATCACATGACCCAACCCCTCAAGTAAACACTGTAAAAAAAAAAAAAACTTTGTCAAAAAGCCATTTTTTTGTCACCTTACATCACAAAAAGTGTAATAGCAAGCGATCAAAACGTCATATGACCCCCAAATAGTGCCAATCTAACCGCCACCTCATCCCGCAAAAATTATACCCAACCTGAGACAATCGCCTAAAAACTGAAAAAAATATGGCTCTCAGACTATGGAGACACTAAAACATATTTTTTTTGTTTCAAAAGGATATTATTGTGTAAAACCAAAATAAATAAAAAAAGTATACATATTGGGTATCGTCGTGTTCAGTAACGACCTGCTCTATAAAAATATAACATGACCTAACCCCTCAGGTGAACGCCGTAAACATAAAAATAAAAACGTTGTAAAAAGTCATTTTTTGTCACCTTACATCACAAAAAGTGTAATAGCAAGTGATCAAAAAGTCATATGCACCCCAAGATAGTACCATTCAAACCGCCATCTCATCCCGCAAAAAATGAGACCCTACATAGGACAATTGCCAAAAAAAAATAAAAAAACTTTGGCTTTCAGAATGTGGAGACACTAAAAAATCATTTTTTTCAAAAATGCTTTATTATGTAAAACTGAAACAAAAAACCCCAAAAAGTAGACATATTTGGTATTGTCGCGTCCGTAACAACCTGCTCTGTAGAAATAGCACACAATCTAACCTGTCAGTTCAACGATGTAAATAACAAAAAATACAAAACTGTCCCAAAACAGCTATTTTTTTGAAAATTATCCATTTTAATCCATTTTTCCAGTAACAAAGCAAGGGTTAACAGCCAAACAAAACTTAATATTTATTGCCCTGATTCTGTAGTTTGCAGAAACACCCCATATGTGGTCGTAAACTGCTGTATGGCCAAACGGCAGGGCGTAGAAGGAAGGGAACGCCATATGGTTTTTGGAAGGCAGATTTTGCTGGACTGGTTATTTGACACCATGTCCCATTTGAAGACCCCCTGATGCACCCCTACAGTGGAAACTCCAAAAAAGCAACCCCATTTTGGAAAGTACAGGATAAGGTGGCAGTTTTGTTTGTATTATTTTAGGGTAAATATGATTTTTGGTTGCTCTATATTACACTTTTTTTGAGGCAAGGTAACAAAAAATAGAAATTCCAAAATTTCATCTCCATTTGCCAATAACTCTTGTGGAACACCTAAAGGGTTAACAAAGTTTGTAAAATCAGTTTTGAATACCTTGAGGGGTGTAGTTTCTTAGATGGAGTAACTTTTATGGAGTTTCTACTCTAGGGGTGCATCGGGGGGCTTCAAATGGGACATGGTGTCAAAAATCCAGACCAGCAAAATCCGCCTTCCAAAAACCATATGGCGTTCCCTTACTTCTGTGCCCTGCCGTTTGGCCATACAGCAGTTTACGCCCAAATATGGGGTGTTTCTGAAAACTACAGAATCGGGGCAATAAATATTGAGTTTTGTTTGGCTGTTAACCCTTGCTTTGTTACTGGAAAGAATGGATTCAAACGGAAAATTTTCCAAAAAATCGAAATTCAGAAATTTTATCTCCATTTGCCATTAACTCTTGTGGAAAACCTAAAGGGTTAATGACGTTTGTAAAATCAGTTTTGAATACCTTGAGGGGTGTAGTTTCTAGAATGGGGTCATTTTTGGATGGTTTTTATTATGTAAGCCTCACAAAGTGACTTCAGACCTGAACTGGTCCTTAAAAAGTGGGTTTTTGAAAATTTCTGAAAAATTTCAAAATTTGCTTCTAAACTTCTAAGCCTTGTAACGTCCCCAAAAAATAAAATGGCATTCCCAAAATGATCGATACATGAAGTAGACATATGGGGAATGTAAATCAATAACTTTTTTGGGCGGTATTACTATGTATTATAGAAGTAGAGAAATTGAAACTTGGAAAATTGCTAATTTTTCCATATTTTTGGTAAATTTGATATTTTTTTATAAATAAAAATGAAATTTTTCGACTTCATTTTACCAGTGTCATGAAGTACAATATGTGACGAAAAAACAATCTCAGAATGGCCTGGATAAGAAAAAGCGTTTTAAAGTTATCACCACATAAAGTGACACTGGTCAGATTTTCAAAAAATGGCCTGGTCCTAAGGTGAAAATGAGCCCGGTCCTTAAGGGGTTAAACCCGCTATTGCCGCTACTTCTGTTGCTAGGTCCATAAAAGTGTGGATGGGGGAGGTAGAGGCTCACATTAATTAGCCCTAGGGAGAAGTTACTTTCTTCCTTCGCTACGAAAAATAATGCCTTCGATTTTTTAGCCGACACTTCTGCAAACTCTTTAAAATTTTCCACTAGGGATTCCGCCTTATCTAACTCTGCCCGTAGGGCTATTTGGTTAAAAGGCTGAAATGGGGATGTTAGTTCCAAGGCAAAACTTTGTGCTATCCCTTGTCAGGGTGAATTTTTATTTGGGCAGGTCCTTGACAATTTACTAGAAAAGGCCTCTGAGAAGAAAGAAGGCTTTCCCTTTGTTAGTCAGCCCCCTAGGAGATTTTTCCGTCCCAGCCCTTGAATAAATTCTTTGATAAGGGTGGGAATAAAACTAATATTTCAAAGAATTCCAGGAAGGAGATTTGTGATAACAGATTACCGTTCAGATCCCACAAAGCAGTCGGCCATCATCTCAGAAGTTTTTTACCCATTAGAGAAAAAGGTGTTGGTAAGGGTTCCAGAGCAGGAAGTGACAAACCAATTTGCTTGTTTCGGAAAAATAATAAACTTAGTGTTTGAACCGGTATCTGCTGTACAAGACATTTCGTATTGAATCCAACAGGTCAGCTGTCAATAATGTGTTCCCAGGCTGCTTTATGGCTACAATAAACCTGAGGGATGCGTACTATCATGTCCCTATCCATCCCGGCCACCAGATGTTTTTGAGGGTAGCAGTCCAGTTAGAAAGATAAGTTCTGCATCTTCAGTTCCAGACCTTAACCTTTGAACTCTCTCACAAGCTCCATGGGTCTTTACAAAGATTGTATTAGAGATGATAGCCCATGTGAGGGAGAAAGAGACCATCATTTTACCGTATCTGGATGATTTTCTTCTAGTTTCCTGCTCAGTCAGATTCTTCAGGGACAAATTTCCTGGTTGAGGGAGATTCTGGAGAAACCGGGATGGGAAGTAAACCTAGAGAAATCCAGTTTATCCCCAAGCCAGAGATGCAGCTTCTTAGGAATGATCCTGGACTCCAGTTCCCAGAGGTGCCTGTTACCCCTTCAAAAAGCTATGCTTATCAGATCGAGGGTTCAGCTACTGCACTTGTGTCCATCAGTCAGCCTAAGGGAGGCCATGTGGGTGCTGGGTCTCATGACGGCCACTATTTCGGGGGTAGAGTGGGCCCAGTATCATTCAAGGCTTTTCCAGCTTTAGATTCTGCATGATTTTGACAGATGTCTCCTCTCTCTGGATGCAGAGATCTCTCTGGATGCAGAGATCTCTCTATCACCCCAGAATCTGAATTCCTTGGGGTGGTGGATGGATCTGCGAAATTTACAGGAAGGGGTTCCTTGGCTCAGGGAGGCGGTTCTCCCTTTTACCACGGATGCAAGGTTGGGGAGCCCATGTGGTGTTCCTTCTGTTGCAGGGGAGCTGGGACAGCAGTTCGCTATCCCAGTCACACAATTTAAAGGAATTTAATGCGATCAGGATAGCCTTAGCACAGAGTCTCCCGATTATCAAAGGCAGAAATGTGAGAGTTTACTTGGAAATACAACCGTGGTGGCCTATATCAACCAACAGGAAGGTACAAGGGCTCTGGATCTCACGGGTCTCACGCATCAGATTTTCAGTCTAGCAGAAGCCTATTTTCTCTTTCTGCAGTACATCTAAGAGGTTCAGACAATGTGAAAGCGGACTTCCTCAGCAGTCATCATCTAAACCAGGGAGAGTGGTCCCTAGATCAGGGGGTATTCAATCAGATTACAGCATTATGGGGAATTCCGGAGATAGATCTTTTTGCCACTAGGTCAATCAGAAAGGTAGAAACCTTCTTTTCCCTATCTCCAGGGGAGCATCTGAGAGCAGTGGATGCTTTGGCTCAATTATGTCTTCCCCTCTCTAAAGTTGTTACCAAGGGTTCTCTAAAAATGTAAATACTTTCATCCTCTAGTATGATGTCACCCAACATCCTGTCATTCATACAGACCATATGGCTTATTCTATTTAACCCTTCGATCCCCTCTTAAGTCATGAATATGACTTATCTTCTTTCTCTCATTGAGAGGTAATAAATATATTGTGGGTCTTGGACACATTCCACAAAAGGTCTGTATGAGGGAAGGGATACATTGGATACAACAACATATAATAATCAAGGAAGCGAATATAATTATAATACTGATTAATAATGTTCTTAACCAACTCAAATCCGGCAGCCAGCTCAATAACCAGTCCCACCAAGAGGATGAATCAACATCCTTCTTGATATTATTGGCAATTTCATGTAACACTTGAATACGGGACTGGATTGATCTGGAATGGTCAGATAACTTAAAGCAACACATTCCTTTAAAATCTTGACATCCTATATTATGTTTAATTTTTCTCATGAGAAGTGTGGTTCTAAGGTGTGGCATTTTTTTGAAGGGGTTTGCAGTCACGTGACCACAATTAGTGAAGACAGGTGCAATCTCTCCTACAAATAGTGCCATTTTTATGTCTTACTGTGTCATGAGTAAGGGCTTGAATTGTTTCTTGTAGCCCGAAACGCGTAGACAAGACTTTTGTAACCGTAACTGGATGTGATTTTACCGCAAGCAAAATAAATATTCCTTTACCGAAGTGGAGCTGGATTCCTTGAACCTTTTTGCACTATATTACCCGGGCCTGACACGGGTCCTCCGTGCCCACAGGTGAAGGTGGGGCAGGTGAGAGCTGCTGAACTTTCCTTTTTACTATATTATGTTTAAGTAATAGATAATCCACACCAAATCTAGTTTCTAGCACTGCTCCTCTTACGCTTTGTAGATCTAAAAGCATGTCTGATAAGGCGATAGAGGTATGATTCAGAGATTTAGCCAAGGCACATGCAATAGAATTTTATAGTATGAGCATTATATATAGCCAGTCCTGGCACTCCTAATATAGAGGCGCCCAAACTTGTATATTCTGCACGGCTGAGATGGGGTAAAGTAGAGTCAGAGTTTTCTGATAAAGTCTTGGTAACCGATCTATAAGCTCTTCTGATAGGGGGTTGACTGGGAAGGGCCAAAGTCAGCCTGGATAACGCACAGGGACCCCCAATAACATTAGCAGGAATCTAATTGCAAGTACTGTTACCACAAGACAAAAACCATCCCTTAGGGAGCATTATATTATAGATAAAACTAGGAGTCACAATGGTCCTATTACAACTCATGGAATTATTCAGGGAGCTAGCAAGCCTACTATTATTTTTACAGGTGTCGTTAATATAATCATATACACTATTCTTAGGTAATCCACTTTTTATGTCTCTACTATCACAATAAAAAGTCATATCCTGGAAAAAGGTAAAACAGGTCTCTGCTGTAGTCATATTAAGAGTAATTATTCTAATATTATCCCTGCCATTTCCTAATTTCTGACACTCCCCACAGAAGTCCTACAAGGGAATAAAAGATTGTGTATTGTTAGCCATCGACTCCAAGGAGGGATTCATCGGGTGTATGCCCAGCAATAACACATGTTTAGGGCATCTGCCATCCTGACTATACTATTCTGTTCAGAATAAAAGAGGCTGGGAGCAAAGGGATCTTGCTCCTGAGCTCTTTTATATACCGATTGATTATTTGGTGCACCGCAGAAGAAACTCATCTCCTCTGGGTGATAAATACTAGTGTTGAGCGCGAATATTCGAATAGCGAATATTAATCGCGAATATCGCAACTTCGATAATTCGCGAATATTGCGAATATACTGCTATATATTCGTTATATCGAATATTCGTCATTTTTTCCATCTGAACAAATGATTCCTCCCTGCTTAAAATGCTTGTGGGTCAATGAGTCATCGGCCCACAAGCAAGAAGCAGGGAGGAATCATGACTTTAGATGTTGAAAAAAGACGAATATTCTAAAAAACGAATATATAGCACTATAGCGAATATATTCGTTTTGACATTTTTAGAATATTCGTCTTTTTTCCCCTCCAAACAGTACAGTTAAACCCCTTTGGCATACTCCTCCCCACAGCGTCCCGTCACCATGGGAACGCCTGGCGGTTAGAATATACCATCGGATCTGAGTTAGATCGTGAAAACTCAAATCCGATGGTATATTCTAACACAGAGGCGTTCCCATGGTGATGGGGACGCTGAGTTAGAGTATACCAACACGCGCATACATACCGGCTCCCTGCTGCCTGGAGGCACCTGTCCTCTGACAGGGCACTGTGATCTGCACTAGGTGCCGCACCTGAGGGGTTAATAGTGCGGATCACAGCACCCTGTCAGAGGTCGGGTGCCGCCGAGCAGCAGTGCTTCCCACTATTAAAATCATTAATGGGCAGTGCGCCTAATTCCCCCTCACCAGTATTACAAACAATAATTGGTGGCCAGTGCCGATCCCCCTATTAAACATCATTGGTGGCCAGTGTGCGCCGACAATCCCTCCCCAGTATTAATTATCGCTGGTCAGTGCGCACTCAATCCCCCTCCTCCCCAGTAAAAATCATTGCTGGCAGTGCGCCTCCCTCTCCCCTCCATCATTGGTGGCAGCGGCAGCTCGATCAGAGTCCCAGCAGTGTAATGCTGGGGCTCCGATCGATTACCATGGCAGCCAGGCGCTACTGCAGTCCTGGCTGCCATGGTTAGTTAGTCAGCATTGTACTTACCTGCGCTGGGGCCGCCGGGCGCCTTCTTCTCAAACTCACAGTTTGAGGGGAAGGAGCGCCCGCGCCCAGCGCAGGTAAGTACAATGCTGACTAACTAACCATGGCAGCCAGGACTGCAGTAGCGTCCTGGCTGCCATGGTAATCGATCGGAGCCCCAGCATTACACTGCTGGGACTCTGATCGAGCTGCGCTGCACCAATGATGGGAGGGGGAGAGGGAGGCGCACTGCCAGCAATGATTTTTACTGGGGAGGAGGGGGATTGAGTGCGCACTGACCAGCGATAATTAATACGGGGAGGGATTGTCGGCGCACACTGGCCACCAATGATGTTTAATAGGAGGATCGGCACTGGCCACCAATTATTGTTTGTAATACTGGTGAGGGGGAATTAGGCGCACTGCCCATTAATGATTTTAATAGTGGGAGAGCACAGCTGCGGCGGCACCCGACCTCTGACAGGTTGCTGTGATCGCACTATTAACCCTCAGGTGCGGCATCTGAGGGGTTAATAGTGCAGATCACAGTGCCCTGTCAGAGGACAGGTGCCTCCAGGCAGCAGGAGCCGGTATGTATGCGCGTGTTGGTATACTCTAACTTCAGCGTCCCCATCACCATGGGAACGCCTCTGTGTTAGAATATACCATCGGATTTGAGTTTTCACGATCTAACTCAGATCCGATGGTATATTCTAACCACCAGGCGTTCCCATGGTGACGGGACGCTTGTGGGGAGGAGTATGCCAAAGGAGTTAATGAATATGGAATATAGCTATGCACTAGCAGTGCTAAGTTGAAATCGCAATGCGAATACTTTAAGTTAAATTAATCGCATTGTGATTTCAACTTAGCACTGCTGCTATATTCCATATTCGTTAACTTCATTAATTCTAGCAAGCTGACCCATTATAAACCCAGCTCTAAGTTGAAATCGCAATGCGATTAATATAACTTGAATTAATCGCATTGCGATTTCAACGTAATTCCTCAAATCCGACAGTACATTTTAGTATATGGAGACGTTCCCATGGTGATGGGGACGCTAGGGGAAGGAGCGCCCGCGGCCCAGCGCAGGTAAGTACAATGCTGACTATCTAACCATGGCAGCCAGGACTGCAGTAGCGCCCTGGTTGCCATGGTAATCGATCGGAGCCCCAGCATTACACTGCTGGGACTCTGATCGAGCTGCCGCTGCCACCAATGATGGGAGGGGGAGAGGGAGGCGCACTGCCAGCAATGATTTTTTACTGGGGAGGGAGGGGGATTGAGTGCGCACTGACCAGCGATAATTAATACTGGGGAGGGATTGTCGGCGCACACTGGCCACCAATGATGTTTAATAGGGGGATCGGCACTGGCCACCAATTATTGTTTGTAATACTGGTGAGGGGGAATTAGGGCGCACTGCCCATTAATGATTTTAATAGTGGGGAGGCGACTGCTGCTCGGCGGCACCCGACCTCTGACAGGTTGTTAGATCCGCACTATTAACCCCTCAGGTGCGGCATCTGAGGGGTTAATAGTGCAGATCACAGTGCCCTGTCAGAGGACAGGTGCCTCCAGGCAGCAGGGAGCCGGTATGTATGCGCGTGTTGGTATACTCTAACTAAGCGTCCCCATCACCATGGGAACGCCTCTGTGTTAGAATATACCATCGGATTTGAGTTTTCACGATCTAACTCAGATCCGATGGTATATTCTAACCACCAGGCGTTCCCATGGTGACGGGACGCTGTGGGGAGGAGTATGCCAAAGGGTTAATGAATATGGAATATAGCTATGCACTAGCAGTGCTAAGTTGAAATCGCAATGCGAATACTTTAAGTTAAATTAATCGCATTGTGATTTCAACTTAGCACTGCTGCTATATTCCATATTCGTTAACTTCATTAATTCTAGCAAGCTGACCCATTATAAACCCAGCTCTAAGTTGAAATCGCAATGCGATTAATATAACTTGAATTAATCGCATTGCGATTTCAACGTAATTCCTCAAATCCGACAGTACATTTTAGTATATGGAGACGTTCCCATGGTGATGGGGACGCTCCATGAGCACGGAAGTTATGGTTGGCTTGGTAGAATTAGCGAATAGCGAATATGACGAATGTATTCGTCATATTCCTCAAAACGAAGATAACGAGTATTCTACATCTTCGTTTTAGCAACCTATTCGTCAACTTCGCTATTCGCTAATTCTAGCAATCAAATAGGAAGGTTGACTTACCAGACAGCTGTGTTAAATTCGCTATGCGATTTAATTTTTTTAATACAATAATTATATTACTTAATAAAATTATTATATTATATTATTATTATTCTATTTATTAAAAAAAAAAATCGCATAGCGAATTAAACACAGCTGTCTCTATAGTCAACCTTCCTATTTGATTGCTAGAATTAGCGAAGTTGACGAATAGGTTGCTAAAACGAAGATGTAGAATACTTCGTTATCTTCGTTTTGAGGAATATGACGAATACATTCGTCATATTCGTCATCCTCGCTAATTCTAGATATGAAACCAATAGGAAAGTAGCCTTAAGTTAAAATCGCAATATGCGATTATTTAAATCGCATGTTAATCGCGATAACTAGAAAAATGACGAATATTCGATTTCGACGAATATGAAACGAATATTCATACGAATATTCGCGAATTTCGTCGAAATCGAATATGGCACCTGCCGCTCATCACTAATAAATACATGTAATAATAAGCCAGACTGGCAAGAAAACATAAATATTAATAATTATCAGCAGACAAACAAATCTCCCAGAATATTGTGGGGTCATCATCTTCAGCCTGTGGCAAGGCACTTTTCAGGGAAACAACTTCTGAGCTCCCCTCTTTGTTCAGGGATTTCACACCTGCTTCACCCTCTTTGTCTGTCTCCGGAGAGGAAGCCTCAGGGACCCTTTTCACTCTGCTAGCGTGAATCCAGATTGGAGCCTCTTCTGTAACAATCGCTGTTCTGGTGACTGCTACCACTCGGGTGGGTGATCCAAACTCAGTCTGTTTTCGTCCTTTCGCCAGGCGCTGGACTATCACCACATCTCCTGGTTGGAAAGGATGCGTAGGTTCCTGTGGAGAGAAAGGAGAGGCACGAGCAACATCTCGTTAAATTTGATCTAAAGTTTCTACAAGTTTCCTCACATTTTCTGCCTGTACTACTTTTAGATCTCCTTTTTGTATCACGGGGGCCTTTGGACCCCAAGGGGTGGGGAAGGGTCTTCCCATTAGTACCTCAAATGGTGAGTAACCAGTATTCTTATTAGGCTGCATTCTAATTTCTGCCAGGGCTACAGGCAAGAACTTTTTCTAATTAATGAACGTGCCTCCAGTAATTTTCCTTATTTTATCTTTAATTGTTCGATTCATCCTTTCTACTACCCCGGAACTCTCTGGATGATACAGGAGATGGAACTTCCAGTCAATCCTAAGGACTTTGGAAAGCTCCTTACATACCCTGGACGCAAAAGCTGGGCCATTATCTGAGTTAATTTGGACAGGATAGCCCTATCTGGGGATGATCTCTTGTAACAAGATTTTTACCACAGTTTGTGTGGTTTCATTGGTAGTAGGAAAAACCTCCGGCCATCTAGAGAACATATCCACAATTACTTCTGCTTACTTCCCGTCTTTGGGATATGGGTGAAGTCATTTTGTAAGTGAGTGAATGGCGGTCAGGTAATCCAGATGCGGGTGTTGGGCCTTCTTTGAATTATTTGGGTTATTTCTGAGACATATAATACACCGTGAAACATAAGATTGTACCATTGATCTAAGACTTGGTATAAAAAAATCTCTCCGAATGAGGTCAGTGGTTGCCTGTGCTCCGCTATTGCCAAGACCATGATATTGTGCAATTAAAATCGGGGTGCTTGCAACTGGAATACATGTTTTCCCCTTTTTGCAGATAAGACCCATATCAGGGTCGTGTACTGCACCTATCGACTGCCATTCTATCTTGTCACTACTAGTAGCCAAATCCTGGAGGCTTAGCAATAGATTGTCAGTAAGGGTAAGTTATGGAACTAGGGAGGGCATTTGAACTGTTGCTGCCTTTCTAATAGCAGCCTCTTTTGCTGCATGATCAGCTAGGGCATTCCCTTTAGCTATGTGCGTTTGGAGACCAGTATGTGCCTTACAATGGATAATAGCAACTTTGCTTGGTAATAGGATGGTGGCCAGGAGATCCTGTACTAGGGTGGAATGTGAGAGTTGCTTCCCATCTGCAGCTATGAAGCCTTATTCTCTGCCAGATTACCCCATGATCACGTACAACCCCAAAGGCATTTTTGGAATCGGTGTATATATTCACATCTCTTCCCTCAAAAAGACAACAAGCTCTAGTGAGGGCAATCAGTTCAGCTGCTTGAACTGATTTGATTCAAGAATAACATCAGGGAGTTGAACCACAGCGTATCCTGCATGATGAGTGTTGTCATTAGGGCGGGAACAGGATCCATCCACAAAAATATCAGGTGCTCCTTCAATGGGTGTGGACTATAAGTCAGGCCTAGGTGAGGTATGTTCATGTATAAGTTCAGTACATACATGGGAAGGAGGCAAATCATCCTGCTCTCCCTTGTAGCCAAGTAGGGCATTCAGTATAGCCATTGGACCGAATGTGGGTGCTAAGTATTTGATATGAAGTTGAGGATTTGTGCTGACATATGTTGTGTATGTATGTTCTTCAATAGGGCCTGAACATTGTGTGAGGTATGCAGAGTGGTGGGATGACCTATGGTGATAGGCGTGGCCATCTCAGTGACCATAGCACAGGCTGCCAAACTCCTGAGACACGCAGGGATGCCCTGAACCTGTACGGGAACCACCTTTAAGAAAAAGGCAACAGGGCGGAATTTGCCTCCATGTTCTTGCGCCAGGACTCCCACCATGGTTTTACAATTGTCCCTGGCAAATAAGTGAAACATCATGCCATAGTCGGGTAGGCTCAAACCAGGACTTGAAACCATTGCACATTTCAAATAACTAAAAGCTTGTAACATTTCATCAGACCATTTAATGAAGTCAGGCATATCAGTATTAGTGGCTTGTCTCAGAATATTATAATAGTATGAACAATCATCAATCCATTGGCGGCAGTAACCAATCATGCCAAGAAAGGTCAACATGTTTTTCTTGGTTTGTGGGCGGGGCAGACCCAGTACGGCAGGCCTTCCGAATAGAACTACATATGAGGAGATCATCCACATATTGTAGAAGGACAGAACCATGAGGGGCAGTCCAAGGGCGCAGTGTAGCTTGGAGGACAATGGAGTAGACTACTGGGGAGTCTACATAACCGTTAGTCATTCTACACCAAGTATACTGGTAAAATTTAAATGTAAAGGCAAAAAGTGTCCGTGTCTCCCTGTCAACTGGGACAGAAAAAAATGCATTCTTTAAATCAACAACAGAGAAAAACTCTGCATGAGCAGGAATAGCTGATAGCAGAGATGGTACGCCTGGAACCACAGGGGCTATGGGTATGATCTGTGCATTTACCGCTCTAAGATCCTGGACAAATCTAAAGGTATTATCAGCCTTTCTCACTAGGTTTATAGGTGTATTATAGGTGGAAATAATTTCCTCAATAACCCCTGCCTCTAGGAATTTCATCAACATAGACTCAATCCCCTTTTCTTTTTCTGGGGAAAGGGGGTATTGTTTAATATAAACAGGTGCAGCGCCAGGCTTAAGCATTGCCTTATATGGTGTACAAGAGATAAGGCCAACATCTTGGTCAGTATTTTTCCAAGCCTCAGGAGGAACCTGATCAAGTGGCGGATACTGAGGTTGGCATTCCAAATATAAAAAACAATTACCCTTTGGTACATGAGTGGGCATTACTGAGGATGTGACATGTAGGTGTCCCATCTTGCTAATCCCCAACTGCAACCTTAACAGAACAAACAAATCTCTCCCTAATAAATTCATAGGACAATTCGGAATAATCCTAAAACTGTGTGTGAACATTGACTGGTGCTTGTATGGATGTTGAATTGAAATAGGAGGAGTTTTATAAGATCTAGTCAGTATACCATTAATTCCCACAGAGGGCTCAGCATTCTATCTTGGACCACTATAATAATCCTCACAGATAGTACTACTAGTAGCACCAGAATCTACAAGTAAAGGGAGAGGACGTCTCTCTATGGTTAACACAATCAGTGGTGATTCCTTATAGTGGTTTGTGATGAGAATGAATGCTGGGATACTGTCCCCTGGGCATCCTCATCGTGATGTCTGCTGCCCCCAGGCTATGGGAAAACTAGGGGTATTATTCTAGGGCTGTGGCAGTGTTTAACAATCTTATTAATATCATCTACTTCAATAATTGGCGAAAGCATTCTTCTACAGTCCATATATCACTCTTGACAAATCTGTAGGCAGAGAAGAGGATGAGCACTGCCCACAGCTGCTTACCCCCCTCCTTCTTTCCTCAGTGTTGCATAAACACACAGCAAAGAAGGGAGGGGAGGCATTTGAGATAAGGAACAAGCAGCTTAAATGGGTTGTCTGTGCTCAGAACTGAACACATATCCTTTTACCATGTCCATATGGAAGGTGTCATTAGCCCCTTCCTGAGGGACCAAATTTATACTTTTCATCCCCTCTGTCCATCCTGCTATATTATCCACCCAGGGAGTAACTAAATAATGAATAATCCAACAGACCCTGGCTACATAATCCTTACATGTTTTTCCTACATACGGAGGGGGTGGAGAGACCTTTCCTTGCTTTGCACCCATTTCTTATAACTTGAGACGGAGACAGAGCAGAAGTCTCCCCAGGACTGGCGGTACTGAACTGTAAAGGCTCCGACAATTCCTGTCAACTGGATGGAGAGGACTTATGTCTATGCTCAACTTCCTTCTCAACTGTCTGTTAGTATTATACCTTAGAACCGTCACTTGCTTTCACCAGTTTCTGGGTTAGCTGGTTCCCCCTTGCCAGAGTGGTGGGGCGCCTTACAGTTTTCCAGGACACACACAATAAAGTTAGTACAGTTTTCACAGTATCATTTGCTGCTTACCTTCAGCATAAAATTTACTTAATGCATCATAACATAAAAGAGAGCATAAGAAAGCGACAGATAAGAAGCGGTAGAAATGGGCTAACAAGAGAGACCATGGTGCAGACAATATTAGAATTCTTCCCAAATGAATTCCTCTTTTAAATCCCTGCCTAAAGAATTTATCTTTTAGACTTGGCCATTAGTCTAAGTAAAATCTATCTTCCCTAAAGATAGATGCTGTTCCTTTCAGTGTGTCTGAAGTGGATTTAAGATAGAAACAACAGAGAGTTTGCGGAAAGCATTGGAATTTCCCACGTCCTGAAGGCAGGGATTTTACGTACTTACCGAATTCCTGTGTGCTCTATCCCGGACGAGTCCCCAGCGCGGAGGTATCTGCTTCTGTATGCACCCTGATTACTCCTTCGTCCCCAATGACAGGTGAGCTATGTCAAAGACACACAGAGTCAGTGGTCTTCAAAACAGCTCTAACTTTTTCTATACAATACGCTTCTTATACATACATACATAACAGGAAACAGATGTGGCTCACATATACAATGGTGCTGAGCAAAAACACTTCCTTATATGGAAATACGGCTAAATGTAAATACCTTCCTCCTGTAGTATGATGTCACCCAACATCTGTCAGGGATGAAGTTGCAGATAGCTGGAACTTATAAATAAACGACTGACTGGCTTGATCCAAAACTAAGGAGCATATAGGTGAGCCCTTTAAAACCCTAAGAGATCTCCCTGACTGCTACACATGCAAAGGCCTCAATGGTAGACGATTGCATGCCCACATACCTAAGACTGTGTGACACCTGAAAACCCTATAGTAGTGAGGGGACACGGCCACTGGCTTCATGCACTGAATACGGAGGGAGTCAGGGTCACCTAGAATCAAGCCAGCAAGGAAATACAATAAAGGGAAAAGACTTATCTGATCAAACAGCAGCAGCAGCCTCCAGCAGTGAACATTTCATCCAGGAAGTAGTATAAACTGCAAGGAGAAGCAGTAAGGGAGAGAATATAAAGCAAACCAATTAATCAAGATAAGAGGCAGCTGAGGGAGAGAAAGGAACTGAGCAAAGTGAAACCAAAACAAAGAACGTCATACACAAGACAGGGAGGAACCTTTGATCGACCGTCTCCCAGAACCGGCAGTGACAGTACCCCCCCTTCTACGGGTGGACTCAGGACCAACCTTCTCAGGATGAGACCGATGGAAAGCCCTGATGAGACGAGTGGCCTTAATGTCCGCCAGTGGGACCCACATCCTCTCCTCAGGACCATAACCTTCCCAATGAACGAGGTACGGAAGAGAACCGCGGATAATGCGGGAATCCACAATCCTGGAGACCTGAAACTCAAGATTACCATCAACTAAAATCGGGGGAGGAGGCAAAGAGGAAGGAACAGTAGGTTGGACATAAGGTTTCAGTAGGGACTTGTGAAAAACATTATGGATCTTCCAAGTCTGAGGAAGATCAAGACTGAAAGCAACGGGATTGATGACGGATAAGATCTTGTAAGGCCCAATAAACCTAGGACCCAACTTCCAGGAGGGAACCTTCAGTTTGATATTCTTTGTAGACAACCACACCAGATCACCCACATTCAGGTCCGGACCAGGCACACGTCTCTTATCTGCCACACGCTTATATCTCTCACTCATTGTCTTTAGATTACCCTGAATCTTTTGCCAAATAAGTGACAAGTGACTTATCAGAGGAGTCCTGACGACGGTTATTTAAAGCAAACTCCGCAAGGGACAAAAAAGAACACCAATTCTCCTGATTCTCGCAACAAAACAGCGCAGATATGTCTCCAGATTCTGATTGACGCGTTCGGTCTGACCATTCGACTGCGGATGAAAAGCAGAAGAAAATGACAACCGAACCCCCAAGCGAGAACAGAAGGCCTTCCAGAATCTGGAAACAAATTGCGTGCCTGAATCAGAAACGATGTCAGAAGGAATGCAATGTAATTTAACAATATCATCAACAAACGCTTGCGCCAGCGTCTTAGCATTGGGTAACCCAGGGAAAGGAATAAAATGCGCCATTTTGCTAAAACGGTCCACTACCACCAGAATCACAGTCTTCCCCGAGGAGTGAGGCAGGTCCATAATGAAGTCCATGGACAGATGCGTCCAAGGACGGGAAGGTATGGGTAAGGGGAGGAGAGATCCCGATGGCTGTGAATGAGGGACCTTGGCACAAGCGCAGGTCTCGCAGGCTGCCACAAACCCCTCAACCCTCTTACGAAGAGCTGGCCACCAGAATCTGCGAGCAATGAAATCCACTGTGGCTCTACTCCCCGGGTGCCCAGCAAGAACACTGTCATGGTGCTCCTTAAAAACTTTGTGTCGCAAAGCGAGCAGCACAAATAACCTCCCAGGAGGACAAAGATCAGGTGCCTCTGCCTGGGCTGCCTGAACCTCTGCCTCCAAATAAGGATAAAGAGCAGAGATGACCACCCCATCAGCCAAAATGGGACCTGGGTCCTCAAAGTTCCCCCCTCCCGGAAAACAACGTGACAGGGCATCCGCCTTCACATTTGTAACCCCAGGGCGGAATGTAACAACAAAATTAAACCTAGAAAAGAACAAGGACCATCTGGCCTGTCTCTGGTTCAGATGCTTGGCTGATTCCAAATAGGCCAGATTCTAATGGTCGGTAAACACGGTAATTGGGTGTCTGGCTCCCTCCAACCAATGATGCCATTCCTCAAAAGCCAATTTGATGGCCAACAACTCACTATTTCCCACATCGTAATTTCTCTCTGCGGCTGAGAGCTTTTTTGAGAAAAAGGCACACGGTCGCCATTTAGCGGGAGAGGGACCCTGAGATAAGACTGCGCCCACCCCCACCTCAGAGGCATCCACCTCAACAATAAAAGGTAGAGACATCAGGCTGTACCAAAATGGGAGCGGAAGCAAAACGCTCTTTAATACTAGAAAAGGCTTGAAGCGCCTCTTCCGGCCATGAGGAAAAATCCACCCCCTTTTTAGTCATATCAGTGAGTGGCTTAACAACAGAGGAATAATTCAAAATGAACTTTCTGTAATAATTAGCAAAACCCAAAAACCGCATCAGCGCCTTCTGATTTTCAGCAAGCTCCCAATCAAGCACGGCGCGGACCTTCTCCGGGTTCATCCGAAAACCAGAAGCAGAGAGAAGAAAACCAAGAAATTGAATCTCTGGAACCGCAAACACACATTTTTCCAGTTTAGCGTACAATTTATTCTCCCGCAAAATCAGCAGGACCTGACATAGGTGGTCCCGATGAGTCTTGAAATCAGGAGAAAAAATCAAAATGTCATCTAGATACACCAGTACAAATTTCCCCATTAAATGATAGAAAATGCTGTTTACAAAATGTTGGAAGACGGCCGGAGTATTCATCAAACCAAAGGGCATAACCAAGTTCTCAAAATGACCCTCCGGGGTATTGAAGGCCGTCTTCCATTCTTCCTCCTTCCTGACCCTGACAAGGTTGTATGCCCCTCTTAAATCCAACTTAGAAAAAACTTTAGCCCCCCCCAATCTGGTTAAACAAATCCGGGATCAGAGGAAGCGGATAGGGGTCACGAATCGTGATACGGTTAAGCTCCCTGAAATCCAGACAAGGTCTTAAAGAAGCATCTTTTTTTTAACAAAGAAAAAACCAGCGGCAAGAGGTGATTTCGAGGGTCTGATATGTCCTTTCTCAGGCTCTCAGAGATATAAGTACGCATGGCGTCTCTCTCAAGTTGAGAGAAATTGTATAATCATGATTTAGGCAGCTTGGCGCATGGAATAAGATTAATTGGACAATCATACTCCCGATGAGGGGGCAACTCCCGGACGCCACTCTCGGAAAACACATCAGAAAATTCAGAGAGAAAAGAAGGTACAGTCTGGGTAGAAACCTCTGCGAGAGTTGCCGTGAGGCAATTCTCTCTGCAAAACTCACTCCAACCATTTATTTGCCTTGCTTGCCAATCAATGGTGGGGTTATGTTTAGTGAGCCAGGGTAGCCCCAACACTAGAGGAGTAGGTAATCCGCTTAAGACAAAACTATGACACATCCTCAACATGAGTGTCACCCACAGTCAAATGTATATTGTGAACTATGCCCTTTAACGATTTTTGAGAAAGTGGAGCGGAATCGATAGCAAAATCAGGTATAGCTTTTTCCAAAGTGCACACCTGGAAACCATGTGTTGTAGCAAATTGACTATCAATGAGATTGACAGCTGCTCCACTATCTACAAAAAGCTGTCTAGCGCCACCCTAGCAGGTAGGAGAAAAAGGGAACTACAAGCAAACGGCAAATCTTCAATTTCCGCATTAACCTTGCCAATTGTAGCAAATGGAAAGTTTTTAGAGGGTTTCTTTTCCCTTTTCTTTTTATTACCCTCAGAAAACCCCATGAAGCTCCTAGAAGGGCAAACATTAGCTAAATCTTTAATACCTCCACAACAGAAACATACCCTCCTCTGAGGGATAAATCCTCTAGTATCAGAGGCAACTAAACCCAGCTGCATGGGGTGCTCTACGGAGGGTATAGAGACAGAGTGAGACCCCCTGCGCACTGCATGAGACAACTCCAGTGTCCTTGGTCTGAATATGACAGGAAAAAGTAGTCTCCTCTCTCTCTCTCAGACGCCTGTCAATACTAACAGCTAGAGACATGGCAGACTCTAAAGACACTGGCCTCTCATGAAACGCAAATGCATCTTTTACCCTGGGAACACACCTGAGCGTTTTTCCGCGCGTTCAAACGCGCTGAAAAACGCTCAACATGTGAAAAGCCATGCATCCCTATGGGCATGGTTCACATTTGGGCGTTTTACAGCACGTTTGAACGCGCTGTAAAACGCCCAACGCCCAAACAAGTACATGAGCTTCTTTGGGGCGTTTTAACGCGCCTATGGACAATGTTGCCATAGGGGAGAATCACTGAATCGCGCGTATGCCGCGCGTTTCTTAGTTACAAAAACGCGCATCCAAAAACGCGCGTCATACGCGCGATTCAGAAACGCCTAGGTGTGTTCCCAGCCTGAATCTCTCAGAAAGACCATAACAAAATTGACTTCGGAGTGCAGCGTCATTCCAACCAGTATCGGCTGCCCATCTCCGAAATTCAGAACAATATATCTCTGCGGACTGTTTACCCTGGCATAAAAGACGCAGTTTAGATTCAGTCAGAGCAAAACAACACGGATCATCATATATCTGACTAAGGGCTATAAAAAAAAAATGTATCTACCGATTGGAGGGAGCGTGCCCCCGCCAGCAGTGAAAAGGCCCAAGACTGAGCATTATCCCTAAGCAGCGAGATGATGATCCCCACCCTCTGCTCCTTATCACCAGAGGAATGGGGACATAAGCGAAAATGGAGTTTGCAAGCCTGTCTAAAACGAACAAAATTCTCACTACCCCCGGAAAACGTATCCGGAAGAGAGATTTTAGGCTCGGAACAAACTCCATGAAAGCCAGCAGAACCGGTCACCTGAAGCTGAGAAACAGTTTCACGGAGATCTGCTTCCTCCAGAGAAAGACCTAGCATGCGGTCAATCGTGGCTGAAGCCGGATCCATGCTTGAGACGGTTATGGCGGTTTATAATGTCAGGGATGAAGTTGCAGATAGCTGGAACTTATAAATAAACGACTGACTGGCTTGATCCAAAACTAAGGAGGATATAGATGAGCCCTTTAAAACCCTAAGAGCTCTCCCTGACTGCTACACATGCAAAGGCCTCAATGGTAGACGATTGCATGCCCACGTACCTAAAAATGTGTGACACCTGAAAACCCTATAGTAGTGAGGGGACACGGCCACCGGCTCCCTGCACTGAATACGGAGGGAGTCAGGGTCACCTAGAATCAAGCCAGCAAGGAAACACAATAAAGGGAAAAGACTTATCTGAGCAAACAGCAGCAGCAGCCTCCAGCAGTGAACATTTCATCCAGGAAGTAGTATAAAGGAGAAGCAGTAAGGCCTTATTCACACGTCCGCATGTATTCCGCAATTCTGTGGAATACATGCGGACCCATTGACTGTGAATAGGGGCACGGAACGATGCGGAGAGCACACACTGTGCTCTCCGCATCAGTTTTTGCGGAGTGCGCCGCCGATCTTACGGCCGCAATTTGCGGATCCATAAACACTACGGACGTGTGAATAAGGCCTAAGGGAGAGAATATAAAGCAAACCAATTAATCAAGATAAGTGGCAGCTGAGGGAGAGAAAGGAACTGAGCAAAGTGAAACCAAAACAAAGAACATCATACACAAGACAGGGAGGAACCTCTGACCGACCATCTCCCAGAACCGGTGGTGACAACATCCTGTCATTCATACAGACCATATGGCTTATTCTATTTAACCCTTCAGAGGGGATGATCCCTCTTTTAAAAAGTGGTTCTGGTTCCTGTTTCCTGTCCTGGGGAGGTGGAGGTAGTCTCTCCAGAGGTACTGTCATAGGCTCAAAGAAAAACAATTACCGGTAAATGTAATCCAATATTTTTGTGTACTTGGAAAAAACAGCAGGTGTGTCATAGTTTTTTTATTTCATTTTTTTGAAAATAACATAACTTTATTTTGTAGGTCGTTTAAATTAAGGTGACACCAAATAGATTGTTTTTAAGTATTACTTCTTTATGTAATAAAAACACTTTAACAAATATTAAAAGTTAATTTTCAATCACGGTATCCAAGACCCATGACATTTCTATTATTCTGTTGGTCTTGGGGTACATACAACTTTTTGATCACATTTAATTCCGTTTTTTGGGAGGCGGGATAAAAAAAATGCAATTCTGGAGAATCTTTTTTAGGTTTCTTTACGGCATTTGTTATATGGGATAAACAACATGATAATCTTATAGCTTGCATTATTATGGGTGCAGCACTACCAATTATTATTTTTTTATATATATTTTCAGTGTTTCCCCTAAATAAAGGTCTTTCTGAGAAAAAATAAATATATTTAATACTTTATGAAGCACTTGAACTTTTCTTTTTTTTTTCTGTCCTAGTAGGAGTCCTTTGCTCACTCTGCAACTGCACTTTGATTTATAGGGTCAGGCAGTGAAAATATCATTATGCTTGGCCATGTCAATTAAAGTGCAGAGGGCGAGGAAGATGCAGAGAAAGTGGAGCCTCTAGGTGTAATGCCCCCGTTGCTCCTACATGCTCTCTTGCATATATTAAAACATCGTTTCTCTCAGCAATGCGGGCAAAAAACATGGGTCCAACATAGATGCCTTCAGCTGCCAAGCACACATGCAACAGGTCCGCTAGTTTTTAGCATGTGCTGACAGATGCCCTTTAACGGTTGCAGGAAAGACAGCCTATTAGATCCTACCTCTGGAAGGCTTCGTAGATTGCATAGCAAGAACACATTGTACATATATCTGTAATAGTGCCAGCCCGTGTTCACCTGCTCCAGCGCTCCTGTATTCTGGTGGCTTGGACCTGCCAGCCTTTTTTTCTTCCTTGCCAACGGGTCCCGCCACTGAAGTAGCTCTGTTCCTCCACACAGCCTGCTTCCTGCTCGCCAGACCTCTATCTGCCTGTAGGGTGCATGCTTACAGTTCCTCCAGCCCTATTCTTTCCCGGACAATGCCTGACAACCATGGGGTACTTAAAGTGAACCTGTCACCAGGATTTAGTGTATAGAGCTGGGGACATGGGCTGCTAGATGGTCGCTAGCACATCCGCAGTACCCAGTCCCCTTAGCTCTATGTGCCTTCATTGCGTCAAAAAAAGGATTTTTGTGATATGTAAATTAGCCTGATATGAGTCCTGTGTCCGGAGATGAGTCAAACTTCCTGAGCGCAGCACCGCCCCGCGTCCTCGGAATCTCCTCCTTACTGGCCGACGTCACATAGCTGGAGCGCCGAAATCTCGCAATGCGCGAGCTAGCGCATGCGCAGTGTCGGCATCATGTTCCTATCCTGTGCTGGCATCAGCACAGGGAACAAACTACGCATGCGCTAGCTCGCGCATCGCGAGATTTCGGCGCTCCAGCTATGTGACGTCAGGCCAGTAAGGAGGAGATTCCGAGGACACGGGGCGGTGCTGCACTCAGGAAGTTTGACTCATCTCCGGACACAGGACTCATATCAGGCTAATTTACATATCACAAAAATCCTTTTTTTGACGCAATGAAGGCACATAGAGCTAAGGGGACTGGGTACTGCGGATGTGCTAGCGACCATCTAGCAGCCCATGTCCCCAGCTCTATACACTAAATCCTGGTGACAGGTTCCCTTTAAGACGCTTTCCCCTATGGGAAGGTGCCTGAGCCTGTTAGTGTCCTGAAAAGGTGTGTTGTTCTATATTTATCTGCCCGTGTACTGAATTCTGCATGTTTCCCATATTTGACCCTTTGCTGTTTGACTTCACCTTTGCCTGATCTCATCCCCTGAGCTGTCTGTTCCTGACTACATTTTTGCCTGATCCATCAGTGCCTATAAAAGTGCAACAGAAACAACTCCAAGAGGTAGCGGCCTGGTGGTTCCTCTGCAGAAAAGTCCAGATACCTGTACAGGGGTTAAAGGATAAACACCTGGAGCGGCCACTAAGCAATGCTCTTAGGAGTAGCCCCAAGCAAAATCTGTTCAAGTGACACAGCAGATCCACATCTGCTTCATAACACTTCCAGCGGCCACAGCAGCCCTTGGCATCCTGCAATTGCGTAGCTGTTGGTCAACGGGAGTTGTCAATAAAAGCAGTTCTCAGAGGAGTGATGTTTTTAGAGAAGGATAGTCCAGAGTCCCTAGTGATAAAGATCGTCCTTACATTTCTGATCAGACCCCCATATAAAACCCCAGATGAGACCCCCCCCCCATCTCAGACCAGACCCCCTTTAGACCTACATGTCACACCCCAGTTGTAGACCTCAGATCAGACCCCCATTAGACCTCCATGTCAGACCTCACCCCAATATCAGACCTCAGATAAGACCCCCATTAAAACTTTAGACCTCCAGACCCCCGATCAGACCCCATTAGACCTCTCAGAACCCCCATATCAGACCTCAGATCAGACAAGATAAATAAATTAACTTACCTCCCCTGCTCCGCCGCCACTCTCCCGGTCTGGCGGTCTCCCCTCTCTTCTCAGGGCCCGCACTGCAGCGTCAGGTCAAAGTGTGCTCTGTAGGCAGCCAGGACACAGTAGTGCGGGCCCCAGGAAGAGCAAGCACTCCCCCGCCTCCTGCATACTAGTGAGCACTTCCATTATGGAAGAGTTCACTAGTATTCCCTTTGCAATGCACTGCATCTTATAAAGGGAAATATACAGCATCACTGGCAAGGGGTGCCCTCTGGCTTAAAGGCCCGGTTGCAACTGCGACCGCTGCGACCCTTTTAGCCATAGTGCTGCCCTACCCATCCATTAGTGCACATGATGTCACCAGCCTCACTGCTAGGTGGAAGCCTCCGCCTAGCAGTCCCCATGTAGAGCCTGGTACGTCACCAGATCTCCAAAAAATGCCTTTGTTCTGGCGATTCAGAGCAGGGCAAAGGAGAAATTAGGATTAGAGATGAGTGAATCAAAGTTGACAAAGTGGAATTCGATACGAATTTCAGGAAAAATTCGATTCATACCGAATTTGAATTTCCTTGTGCTTCGTGGTAAGGAATCGTATTTTTTCCTAAAATGGCTGCTGCACATGTTAGAATATGGAACTAAGAACTCTGGAAATGAGGGATCACCCACCATACCATGCAAGTAGCCAATCGGCAGCCAGCCAACCCTGTGATGTCACAGCCTCAGCCATCTTGGTTTCTGCCATTTTCCAGTGTACTTCCAGTGTCCAGGGAAATACGATTATGCAGTTTATAGAAAGATCATTCATAGTATAAAGAAAGGATAGGGAGGCATTATCTACACTATAGGGGGAGAGCAGGGACCAATAGGGGAGTGTAAAGCCTGGGTAATAGGAGCAATTACTGCTTGCTGCACTAATTGGGGATCCAAATTGCTCTAATACTACTGCTTTTAGGTTGTTTTCAACCTAAAAGCATTTGACACCGTACCTCATAAAAGGTTAGTATATAAAATGAGGCTGCTCGGACTGGGAGAAAATGTCTGTATGTGGGTAAGTAACTGGCTAAGTGACAGAAAACAGAGGGTGGTTATTAACGGTAGATACTCAGATTGGGTCACTGTAACTAGTGGGGTACCTCAGGGGTCAGTATTGGGCCCTATTCTCTTCAATATATTTATCTTGTAGAAGGCCTGCACAGTAAAATATCTATTTTTGCAGATGACACTAAACTGTGTAAAGTAATTAACACGGAAGAGGACAGTTTTCTGCTACAGAGGGATCTGGATAGATTGGAGGCTTGGGCAGAAAAATGGTAAATGTAACTGACAAATGTAAAGTTATGCACATGGGAAGGAATAATGCAAGTCACCCGTACATATTAAATGGTAAAACACTCGGTAACACTGACATGGAAAAGGATCTAGGAATTTTAATAAACAGCAAATTAAGCTGCAAAAACCAGTGTCAGGCAGCTACTGCCAAGGCCAATAAGATAATGGGTTGCATCAAAAGGGGCATAGATGCCCGTGATGAGAACATAGTCCTACCACTTTACAAATCACTAGTCAGACCACACATGGAGTACAGTGTACAGTTCTGGGCTCCTGTGAACAACACAGACATAGCAGAGCTGGAGAGGGTTCAGAGGAGGGCAACTAAAGTAATAACTGGAATGAGGGATCTACAGTACCCTGAAAGATTATCAAAATTAGGGTTATTCACTTTAGAAAAAAGACGACTGAGGGGAGATCTAATAACTATGTATAAATATATCAGGGGTCAGTACAGAGATCTGTCCCATCATCTATTTATCCCCAGGACTGTGACTGCGACAAGGGGACATCCTCTGCGTCTGGAGGAAAGAAGGTTTGTACACAAACATAGAAAAGGATTCTTCACTGTAAGAGCAGTGAGACTATGGAACTCTCTGCCTGAGGAGGTGGTGATGGTGAGTACAATAAAGGAATTCAAGAGGGGACTGGAATTATTTCTGGAGTGTAATAATATTACAAGCTACAGCTACTAGAGAGGGGTCGTTGATCCAGGGAGTTATTCTGATTGCCTGATTGGAGTCGGGAAGGAATTTTTTCCCCTTAAGTGGGGAAAATTGGCTTCTGCCTCACAGGGGTTTTTTGCCTTCTTCTGGATCAACTTGTAGGAAACAGGCCGAACTGAATGGACAAATGTCTTTTTTCGGTCTTATATACTATGTTACTATGTTACTAAATGATGGCTCAGTAATTCCAGCAATCCTTGCTTGTTATTGGGGTGAAAGTGCTGTGTGATGCAACCAGTTTTTGGGTGTATTTAGGTGAAAATAACTATTTCCATTCACCCTTGCTTCTTTAAGGAAAGAGCGGTTTGATAAGCCAGTTTTGGGGTGCATTAATAGGAAATATAAGTACATCCACTTGCCGTTCTGTGGTGAAATTACATTGTGATACAGCCATTTTTGGAGTATATTTCATAGGAAATATAAGTACATGCACTTGCCATTCTGCGGTAAAAGGTACATTGTGATTCAGTCAGTTTTTGTGTGTATGAATAGGAAATATAAGTACATCCACTCGCCGTTCTACGGTGAAAGTACATTGTGATACAGCCATTTTTTGTGTGTATTGATAGGAAATATAAGTACATCCACTCGCAGTTCTGCAGTGAAATTATATTGTGATACAGCCATTTTTGTGGTGTATTAATAGGAAACATAAGTATGTCTGTTCGCCGTTTTGCGCTGACATTACATTGTGATGCGGCCAGTTTTTAGTGTATTAATAGGAAATATAAGTACATCCACTCGCCCTTCTGCAGTGAAATTACATTGTAATACAGCAATTTTTGGGGTGTATTAATAGGAAATATAAGTAAATCCACTCGCAGTTCTGTCACAATTACACAATTTTGTGATACAGCCATTTTTGTGGTGTATTAATAGGAAATATAAGTACATCAACTCGCCGTTCTGCGGTGAAGTTACATTGTGATACAGCCAGTTTTGGGGTGTATTAATTTACTTTTAATTTAATTCTTTTAATTTACAGTATGGTAAAGAGACGTGATAGGCTCTTTAAAGGGAACGGGTAGTGGCCAAAATGTTTCTGGCGCAGGCAGAAGTAGCAACAGAAAAAGAAGAGGTGGCAGCAGGAGTCGCAGTGCCAGGCCTGAGCTCCCAGTGTCAGTGTCTGAGCTCTCAGTGTCAGTGGTCGTGTCTTGACCAGCAACCCAGCGGTGCTTGAATGGTTGACTTGTTCTTCTACACCCCCAGCCAAGAATTGGTGGGTTTCTCTGACACAACGTTTAGTTGGCATGGCCAACAGGCAGGCCCTGTGCCCCCAACTGTCCTCAACCTGCCTGTGTCATTTTCTGTTCCCTCAGCTCAAGAAGTATTATATGCGGTAGGCCCGGCTCTGCTTTTCAACGAAGATAAGGTTCTAGAGGACAGTCAGAAGCTACTGCCCTGCCAAGATCTGGAAGAAAGATCCGCCGCTTACTCCGGTAGGCGGGCAAGTAGTGATGATGAGAGTTGCGTGGGAGATGGTGTTGCGAGTGGTCAGGCTCCTGGCCCTGAGACCACCCTGGGACTTCAGTGATGCGCAGACTGTAGTGGATGATGATGTAGCCGATCGCATTTGGGAGCCGGGAGAAGAGGGGGATTCATCATCATCAGGAGAAGAGGGTGGCAGCTTGCACGTGAAGCAGTGGCTGAGCAAGCAAGGTGGTAGCGTGGCCATGAGTCAGCAGGGTGGCAGCAGTGCGAAGTCAGGAGCCAAACGTGCCCGGGGTAAACCGGCCGCTTGGCAGGAGCCTACCTGTCCGGAAAGTAGTGGCGCAGGGGTTCATGGAGGCAGCGGTAGCACGCAGTCAGAGCATGGTGTTGGGGGAAACTGCAGTGTGGCAGTTTTTCATCAAGCCGCTGGAGCCTACCTCCCCGGAAATTAGTGGGCATAGGTCGCATCAGCATTAGACCACAGAGTGGTGAGGTGGCAGCAGCATGAGGAGACCACAGAGTGGCGCAGGGACAGAGTGGTGAGGTGGCAGCACCATGAGGAGCCAGTACCAGCACAAGATGGTGGGTGGCAGTAGGATCACCTGGCAGCAGGTGTGTGGCATCAGGCGGGTGGCAGCATCAGAATAGTAGCTGAAGCAGGTAGCCATAGTAACAGTATATAAGACCAAAAAAAGACATTTCTCCATCTAGTTTGGCCTGTTTCCTACAATTTGATCCAGATGGTCATGTTCACCTCCTCTGGAGGCTTGATGAAAAACTGACACACCACCGTGTATGGCATTTTACCCCCAAAGCTGATTGCCTGCTACCGCTGCCTCTGTGAACCCCTGCACCACTACTTTCCAGGCAGGTCATAGAGTGCCTTCCTGGAAGGAGGTGGCTATGAGCCCAAAGGGAACCTGATTCTGGTAGCTATAAGGCCTCTTTCACACGGGCGTCATGTTTGACGCCCGGATAAGAGGCGGATGCGTTGCGGGAATATGCACGATTTTCCCGCGCGGGTGCAAACATTTGTAATGCGTTTTGCACGTGTGTGAGAAAAATCGCCATGTTTGGTACCCAGACCCGAAGCCGGACTTCATCACTGAAGTCCGGTTTCGGGTCTTCTGGAGAATTTATTATTTTCCCTTATAACATGGTAATAAGGGGAAATAATAGCATTCTTAATAAAGAATGCATAGTAAAATGAAGTGGAAGGGGTTAAAAATAATAAAAGTTAACTTACCTTAGCCACTTGATCGCGTAGTTTCGATCTGTCCTCTCTTTCCCTGCATCAGCTAAGAACTAAAGGACCTGTGATGACGTCACATCACATGGTCCATCACCATGGTAAGATGGACCATGTGATTGGATCATGTGATGTGACATCATCACAGGTCCTTTAGTTCTTATCTGATGCATGGAAAGAGAGGACAGATCGCAACTACGCGATCAAGTGGCAAAGGTAAGTTAACTTTTATGATTTTTAACCCCTTCCTCTTCATTTTACTTTGCATTCTTTATTAAGAATGCTATTATTTCCCCTTATAACCATGTTATAAGGGAAAATAATAAAGATCGGGTCCCGTTGCTAAGCAACCATGCAGGAAAATCGCAACGCATCCGCACTTGCTTGCGGATGCTTGCGATTTTCCCGCAGCCCCATTCACTTCTATGGGGCCTGCGTTGTGTGAAAAACACACAATATAGAGCATGCTGCGATTTTCACGCAACGCAGAAGTGATGCGTGAAAATCACCGCTCATGTGCACAGCCCCATAGAAATGAATGGGTCCGGATTCAGTGCGGGTGCAATGCGTCCTCCTCACGCATTGCACCTGCGCGGAAAACTCGCTCGTGTGAAAGGGGCCTAACTCATTTTTTCTACATTACTGAATGGTTATTATGTCTTCTTTTTAGGTTGTGTAATATTGTTTTGTTAACTGGTTTTGCTTTTGTGATTTATGTCTAGGATTCTTTAGGCCAGGAATCTGTGAAATAGTGTTGTAGTTTAATGTTGTTTCTGTCCTACATATAGGTGTGTTTTGGTTTGTGAAATATCTGTTTTATTGCTTTAAGTGGTTTTCTTTTATGTTATGATAATTGGTTTATTTGTATCTTATCAATATTAATGCTGCACAACTGATTCTGTATATAATATATTTTCTCTTTTTTTTTTTTTTGAATATACACTTTTGTTGGTGTGCTTTCTTTGCTGACCGTCCCCTAGAACTTATGTATGAATATTTTTATTGCTCAATATTATCATCTTATTCAATATTAATATTGTCAATCATCATATTTCTTACATAATTGGCGAACCGCAGGTAGGAGGTTGAAGTGTAGTTGTGAGGTGCATTTTTGAATGTAACATATAGTGGGGAATTTTGATTGTATAGTTGTTTGTGTAAAATTTACCATGGAATGTTTTTTTTAAAAAAGATTGCAAAGGTCAAGGACACAAACGATTATAAATTTGAGTGTGGGTTTTGGAGATCCCTGGTTAGAGGCCAAAAGTTTTGTGACTGATGCAATTTCTGTCAAGAAGTTTACAAAGTCAGAAGGAAAATATGTTCTAGTTTTTGCTGCCTGCTGGATAGCAGAACAGCATTCAAAGCTAAAGGAGCGGGGTGCGGGGGGTGCTCTGGCACTGCTCTGCATTGAGGAATATAATCCATCGGCATCTACCCTTCCCCATGATACACAGTGCTATCTACAACTATTATTGTTGAATATACACCCCACTACAGTTTAAGCCGTAAAGGTTGCTCCTAGCACGTGTAGGAGCGAAGATATTTTCGAGACCTACTATTCGCGCCAATCCACGGCCTAAAGTAGTGTTGCACGCCCGGTGTGCGGTAGTTCTAAGCACCCAGGAAAGTACCTGATCGTTCTGCTGCTGAAAGAGGGTCAAGCCAGGGTCTGGACCACTGCTGAGAACAGCGGAGGAAGACAGTGATTGCCGAGTTTCCCGCTCCAGCTGTCTCACTAATTTAGTGTAAGCCCTGCAACAAGACCGTGCCATCTTACCAGCTACACGTCGGGGCCCACAGTCTGGAGTAACATAGTATATAAGACCGAAAAAAGACATTTGTCCATCCAGTTCGGCCTGTTTCCTACAAGTTGATCCAGAGGAAGGCAAAAAACCCCTGTGAGGCAGAAGCCAATTTTCCTCACTTAAGGGGGAAAAAAAATTTCTTCCCGACTCCAATCAGGCAATCAGAATAACTCCCTGGATCAACGACCCCTCTCTAGTAGCTGTAGCCTGTAATATTATTACACTCCAGAAATAAATCCAGTCCCCTCTTGAATTCCTTTATTGTACTCACCATCACCACCTCCTCAGGCAGAGAGTTCCATAGTCTCACTGCTCTTACAGTGAAGAATCCTTTTCTATGTTTGTGTACAAACCTTCTTTCCTCCAGACGCAGAGGATGTCCCCTTGTCACAGTCACAGTCCTGGGGGTAAATAGATGATGGGACAGATCTCTGTACTGACCCCTGATATATTTATACATAGTTATTAGATCTCCCCTCAGTCGTCTTTTTTCTAAAGTGAATAACCCTAATTTTGATAACCTTTCAGGGTACTGTAGATCCCTCATTCCAGTTATTACTTTAGTTGCCCTCTTCTGAACCCTCTCCAGCTCTGCTATGTCTGTCTTGTTCACAGGAGCCCAGAACTGTACACAGTACTCCATGTGTGGTCTAACCAGTGATTTGTAAAGTTGTAGGACTATGTTCTCATCACGGGCGTCTATGCCCCTTTTGATGCAACCCATTATCTTATTGGCCTTGGCAGTAGCTGCCTGACACTGGTTTTTGCAGCTTAATTTGCTGTTTATTAAAATTCCTAGATCCTTTTCCATGTCAGTGTTACCGAGTGTTTTACCATTTAATATGTACGGGTGACTTGCATTATTCCTTCCCATGTGCATAACTTTACATTTGTCAGTGTTAAACCTCATCTGCCATTTTTCTGCCCAAGCCTCCAATCTATCCAGATCCCTCTGTAGCAGAAAACTGTCCTCTTCAGTGTTAATTACTTTACACAGTTTAGTGTCATCTGCAAAAATAGATATTTTACTGTGCAGGCCTTCTACAAGATCATTAATAAATATATTGAAGAGAATAGGGCCCAATACTGACCCCTGAGGTACCCCACTAGTTACAGTGACCCAATCTGAGTATCTACCGTTAATAACCACCCTCTGTTTTCTGTCACTCAGCCAGTTACTTACCCACATACAGACATTTTCTCCCAGTCCGAGCATCCTCATTTTATATACTAACCTTTTATGAGGTACGGTGTCAAATGCTTTGGAGAAGTCCAGATATACGACATCCATTGATTCGCCGCTGTCAAGTCTAGAACTTACCTCCTCATAGAAGCTGATTAAATTTGTTTGGCATGACCGATCCCTCATGAAGCCATGCTGATATGGCGTTATTTGCTTATTTTTATTGAGATGCTCCAAAATAGCATCTCTTAAAAACCCTTCAAATAGTTTACCAACAATAGATGTTAAACTTACCGGCCTATAATTTCCAGGCTCTGTTTTTGGACCCTTTTTGAATATTGGCACCACATTTGCTATGCGCCAATCCTGTGGAACATTCCCTGTTATTATAGAGTCCGTAAATATCAGAAATAATGGTCTGGCTATGACATCACTTAATTCCCTTAGGATACGGGGTGTATGCCATCCGGTCCTGGCGATTTGTCTATTTTAATCTTTTTAAGTCGCTGTTGTACTTCTTCCTGGGTCAGACAGGGCACTTTTAATGGGGGATTTATTTTTACATTCTGCATTTCATCTGACAGTTTATTTTCCTCAGTGAATATAGTGGAGAAAAAAATATTTAATAGTTTTGCTTTATCCTCGTCGCTCTCTGCAACACCCCCTCATTGCTATGTAGAGGGCCGACTCCTTCAGATTTATATTTTTTACTATTTATATAATTGAAGAACATTTTAGGGTTAGTTTTACTCTCTTTGGCAATTAATCTCTCGGTCTCTAGTTTGGCAAATTTTATTAGTTTTTTACATATTCTATTTTTTTCCTTATAGTTTATCAGTGCTTCCTGACTGCCCTCCTGTTTTAGCGATTTATATGCTTTCTTTTTGTCATTTATTGCCTTCTTTACGGTTCCATTTATCCACATTGGTCTCTTATTGTTCCTTAGCCTTTTATTCCTATAAGGTATGTACCTCTCACAATTAGATGTTACAATGCTTTTAAAAATCTCCCATTTTTGGAGTGAACATCAAAGGATCCAGGAACAGTGCTCTTCAAGTGAGTCTTTTCAATAAAAAGTCTACTGTGAGTAGAAGATATTGTCTGCACATCCCTAGACTGGCAGAGATCACTGAGATCTGCCGGGTGTTTGCTGCTCTGCCGTGACAGTCTCCACCAACCTAACTGAGCTTCCTCACCCCCTTATCCAAAGTGCATTCCAAATAAGACAGGGAAGTCACAGACCTTTGCATCATACTAGAATAAACTTAAGATTCTAATAGAGCTGGAGAGCTCCAAATCTTTCGGATATACTCAGCACTTTTATGTACTCAGCATCACCTACTAAGAGATTTCAGTGTACTCAGCGCCTCTTACCTGTGTGGTGAGGATTAGTAGGACTCTTTAAGACCGCATAGGCAGGCTACAGTATCCATTATCTTTGTATTCAGCTCTTCCATATACTCAGCTCCCCTCATCAGACCTTCTTCCTGTACTCAGCACCTCCTATAGGTACAGCCGTGATTGAAAATTTGTTCGGGACCATGTTGTCGGTCCATTGTAATTAATTTATCTGTACCCAGCTCCTAATGATATCTTAAAGCAAAGCCATAAGAGTGAAGTGTACCCCATCTGTATTCCAAATACTGGCTATTAGTTCACTCCCCCCAATATGGTCAAAGTGGGCAAGTAAGAGGCATCAACCGTCCCAAAGCAGAAAATATCACAAGACATGGAGAAGTTCTTGCATAAAAACTTTTCTCACTCCAAGCAGAATTAGCATTCACATACAACTAGCTCTAGAATTCCGGCTTCTGCGAAGTCCTCTGATGCAGAAAGTGTAGGGGGTGAACGACCATTATCAAAAGATCTTCAACTGGTCACCACACAAAAGGGCTTACAGAAAATAATTAAATTAGCTCTCCAACCAGTTTTGGCTGACCTCTCAGATATTAAAAAATATATAGGAGACATTGGAGGGAGAGTAGAACACCTGGAAGAAAACCAAGCTCCTTTAATATCGTTTGGGGAAGCCATGTCAGAGGCTCTTCATATGTGTCAAGCAAGAATGAACAATCTTTTGGCTTATATTGATGATCAGACAATAGGGGTAGGAGAAACAATCTCAGAATCAAAGGGGTTCCAGAAACACTAACTGAATTTAACATAATAGAAGTCACCTACTCCATCCTGAGACCCCATTTGGACTTTGATGTGGCCAAGGATCTGACACTAGAAAGGGCTCACAGAGGTCTGAGACCCAGACCCAAAGATGGAGAACCTTCCCGAGACATTATATGCAGAATCCTCCTCTCACAACGTAGGGGCGCAATCCTACGGGCCGCCAGGGAGGCAAGGGAGATTATGTTTGAAGGTGCAAAAATTTCCATTTTTTAGGATCTGTCCCCGGTCACACTAAACAAGAGGAGGCAGTTGAAACCTGTCACTGATGCCCTACGTGCAAAATGAATAAAATACTGGTGACTATTTCCTTTTGGCATATCCTTTGCAATTCAGGGATCCACCAAGTTTATCAGGAGACCAGATGACCTGCTTCCTCTATGTGACGCTATTGATCTACCAGCCTCTGAGATTCCATCTTGGTTGCAAATCACAGACCTAACAGATCTTCCAAAACTCCCAGAAACAGCTCGGTGAAAATCTGCTAAAGGTCGTCAACCACGCAAAAGATGCCCTACGATGGAGAACTGAAGTGATCCACAATGCTCTTGCTTTCATGTCAGCTGTGTAGTGATGGTCAAATCATTATTGCCTCCTCCCTAGTTAATGTGTATGCTACTGTGGCCTAAATGCATCTGGGGGGGGAGAGGTTTCTGTTATCCACCTCAGGCATCGAGATGGGGCATTAATCACAAACTTGTGGTTCAGCCCGCTCTGTACATCTCAAGATCTAACTCCGGATCTTTTGGAGATCTTTCTTTCAACCTAATTTCTCCAGTATATGATAGCTTTATTAGTATTGTTTACAATGCTAGGACATAGTGGGTCCACTTCCTCTTGCCGAGGCATTGAGGTACAAAAGGAAATTCTCCTTGGTTATAACCTCTTTCATTAGAGTTAATATCTCTAATGTTTTTTTTTATTGTATTATTTGTTCCCATGGTTTCTGTTAAAATTGTCACATGGAATGCGTGGGGTTTGAATTCACCACGGAAAATATCCCGGGTCCTCCAACATCTGTGATCGCTACAGGCAGAAGTGGTGATCCTACAAGAAACCCATTTCAAGTTAGGTAAGACCCCTGCTTTACCTCAGGGAAAATTGTAATCTTTTGGGACTGGGAAGTTTGTGGTAGGAGGGGACCTCATTTTAGTCTTAGAACCCACAATAGATTCCACTTTGAAACGTTTGAATGTTTCGCAAAGGAAACTCAAAGCCTTAAAAAAATCTTTGGCTTCGATGCAGCTACAGGACACAAGGCGGGTAACACACCCACATGACAAGGACTACACTTATTATTCTGAAGCACATAAATCTTGTCAGAGATTAAATTATCTGTTTATCCCTTCAGCACTTCTCCCTAATATGGCACACTCCTCCATAGGTACCATAGGCATTTCTGATCATGCCCCGGTCTGTATCTCTCTCGACATTGAATCTCAACCCAAGAGATCCTTTACATGGCGCCTGAACGACGCTTTACTTAAGTCAACCCCACATAGAGATAAGATAACTAAAACAATATCTAACTATTTTCAGGAAAATACCACTCCTCAGATATCCCCATCTGGGATATGGGAAGTTCATAAGACAGTTGTACGTGGGGACCTAATAGCTCTTGGGAACTTTGTCAAGAAGCAAAGGCAAAAAGACATAGATGACACATTACTATCCATCGCCAAACTAGAGTAGAAACACAAGTACTCTTTGGCTCTGAGAGACTTTGCCGAACTCACGGCTGAAAGAGAAAAGTTGACCCAATTGCTGAACTATAACTCCAAATCTAACGTATGCCAAACACAGAGTTTACGTACATGGTAACAGAGGCTCTAGACTATTGGCGTTGATGGCGAAACGCAGACAAGACCAAGCGTTTATTAAAGAGATTCGTACACCTTCGGGGGGGGGGGGCGACGACCACAGACACAAAGGGCATAGCGACTCAGTTTGAAAAGTTTTATACCGCTCTGTATAACTTGAGAACTGAGGATTCATCTCAAGATTAAGCTATAAGATAGAAACATATGGACAAATTTCTACACTCCTTACACTTACCATCTTTATCTATCTCGCAGAGAGATCAGCTCTTGACTCCTTTGACCTCACAAGAACTACAAACTGCTTTGAAAGACACTCCCTCAGGTAAAAGCCCTGGTCCAGATGGGTTTTCGATAAATTACTATAAAACGTTTCGGAGGAACTCTCTCCCCATTTATTGCTGGCTTTCAATTCAGCAGCCAAAGACGGTAATTTTCCCACACATTCATTAGCTGCACACATCACTGTACTACCCAAGGAAGGAAAGGATGACAAATTATGTAGCAGCTATAGACCTATTTCCCTGCTAAACGTGGACATCAAACTGTATGCCAAAATGATGGCCAACAGGATGCAACATCTACTTCCTTTCTTGGTTATTCAGGAACAGGTCGGTTTCGTAAAAGGAAGGGAGGGAAAGGACAACACCTTAAGGGTTCTGCAGATGAGACAATATGTAAAAAATAAGTGTGTCCCCGTGACTTTATTATCCACTGACACGGAAAAAGCATTTGACAGGATAGATTGGGTGTATATGAAAAAAACGTTAGAAAAATGTAACTTCCCTGACCCCTTCATTACCACTATATTTGCACTGTACACTAACCTGTCCGCCTCAATCAAGATAAACGGGACCCTGTCCTCTAACTTTAGGATCACTAACGAAACACAACAGGGTTGTCCGCTCTCTCCAATCTTATTTGTCCTCACTATGGAAACGCTCATTCAATGTATTAGGAAGCATTCAGAAATTAAGGGAGTCACAATTGGGGGACAGTGCCATAAAACGGCTGCATATGCAGATGATTTGTTATTCATAACCTCCAATCCGGACACCTCTTCCCCTGTTCTATCGCAGTTGTTTGAAGAGTTCCAGTTGATCTCAAATTTTAAAATAAATCCATCTAAATCTACAGCAATTAATGTTTCCTGCCCACAGAATATGATAAGACGAGCTCAGACAGTCACTGGCTTCCCGTGGTCAAACAGTCACATAAAATATCTGGGCTTACAAATATCCCCAAACCCGGATAACTGGTATGCAGTAAACTACACTCCACTACTTCCCCAAATAAAGGACATAATAAATTCATGGAAAATATCATATATTTCATGGATGGGTAGGGGGAACCTACTAAAGATGTTGATCATGGCAAAGGTGATGTACCTATTTCAAACATAACCCATGTTTTTATTGAGAGCATTCTTTTCCAAGCTCAAAAGTGTTTTTCTAAAATACACATGGGCGAATGGGATCTGTAGAGTTGCACACTCCACTATGGTCAAACTTAAGCAATTTGGGGGTATAGGATTTCCTGACATGGAAAATATATATAAAGGAGTTCAACTTACTAGGGTACTAGACTGGTTTAGGAGCCCTTCCTTTAAACTGTATGTTCAGATTGAAGAGGAGGTTGTGGGCTTTTCAGGCCCACAACCCAGGCAAGCACTGATGGGAGTAGGAATGGGTACTCAGCCTCCTAATAACTAGTGTTGAGCGCGAATATTCGAATAGCGAATTTTTATCGCGAATATCAGCACTTCGCTAATTCACGAATATTTCGAATATAGCGCTATAAATTCGCTATTTCGAATATTCGTTTTTTTTGGTTTTTTTTAGTTATATTTTTTTCTTTCCCACTTCCCGTAAGTAGCTCTTACCTGTCCTGAGGATTCCTGGCTTCCTGGCTGCTCCAGTCAGTGCCCGTTGCCGCTTCTGCCGACTTCCGTGCTCATGAGAACCATGGGAACGTCTCCATATACTGAACGTCTCCATATACTAAAATGTACTGTCGGATTTGAGAATTACGTTGAAATTGCAATGCGATTAATTCAAGTTATATTAATCGCATTGCGATTTCAACTTAGCACTGCTATATTCCATATTCGTTAACTTCGTTAATTCTAGCAAGCTGACCCATTATAAACCCAGCTCTAAGTTGAAATCGCAATGCGATTAATATAACTTGAATTAATCGCATTGCGATTTCTACTTAGCACTGCTGCTATATTCCATATTTGTTAATTGTAGACTAATATGTAAGATAGCAGTGCTAAGTTGTAATCGCAATGTGATTAATATAACTTGAATTAACCGCATTGCGATTTCAACAGACATGGTTTACTATAGTTGCTAAAACGAAGATGGAGAATACTGCGTTATCTTCGTTTTGAGGAATATGACGAATACATTCGTCATATTCGCTAATTCTACCAAGCCAACCATAGTAAACCAGGTCTAAGTAGAAATCGCAATGCGAATAATTCAAGTTATATTAATCGCATTGCGATTTCAACGTAATTCTCAAATCCGACAGTACATTCTAGTATGGAGACGTTCTTGGCTTGGTAGAATTAGCGAATCGGACGAATGTATTCGTCATATTCCTCAAAACGAAGATAACGAAGTATTCTTCATCTTCGTTTTAGCAACCTATTCGTCAACTTCGCTAATTCTAGCAATCAAATATGAAGGTTGACTATAGAGACAGCTGTGTTTAATTCACTATGCGATTATATTAATATTTTTTTTAATAAATAGAATAATTATAATAATTATCAAGTAATCTAATTATTCTATTAAAAAAAGCAAAGTAATATAATCGCATAGCGAATTAAACACAGCTGTCTCTATAGTCAACCCTCCTATTTGATTGCTAGAATTAGCGAAGTTGACAAATAGGTAGCTAAAACGAAGATGGAGAATACTTCATTATCTTCGTTTTGTGGAATATGACGAATACATTCGTCATATTCGTCATCTTCGCTATAAGTCTAGATATGAAACCAATAGGAAAGTAGCCTAAGTTAAAATCGCAATACGCGATTATTTAAATCGCATATTAATCGCGATAACTAGAATAATGACGAATATTCGATTTCAACGAATATGAAACGGATATTCTTTCGAATATTCGCGAATTTCGTCGAAATCGAATATGGCACCTGCCGCTCATCACTACTAATAACATTCCCCTGTTGATGAAGGCTCCGTTAGCGGTTTGGGCAACCACTCATAGCAGACACAAGTTGTGGGCTCATCCCTCACCATTGTTAACTTTAGGAGATATGTTAGGGCTTAAAGAACCATTTACTACATACTGGCTGGACAAACAGAGATTATTAAAAAGCAATAGACTAGGGGACATTCTTGTAAATGGTACGCTCCTGGACTTGCCAACACTACGTCTCAACACTCCAGGACTTAGGATAGACCATCTTACATATTCTCAAATTTCAAACAATTTTAAGTGTCCGGTTTTCCGATTCCTGGAACACAGACTATCTTTGGTTTGAAAAGCTGGCAGCACAGAGATCCCCACCTCCAAAACTGATCTCCTCGATATACAAATTGCTGGTGTGTCCAGATGATGGCCCCGCCCCCTCATACATAGAAACGTGGGAGAAAGAATTAAACCTAAAATTAACCAAAGAAAATGTTGCAATGGTATATAGAAATGCATGTGGCCCATCCAAATGTATTACTATGCAAGAGACATCTTATAAGATTGTCAGCAGGTGGTACAAAACACCAGTGATTTTGCATTTAACCCACTTATACCCTCCTCTTGCTGGAGATGCAATTCTGATATTGGCTCATATGTACACATATGGTGGACTTGTTCACTGATTGTCCCATTCTCGAATGAAGTGGACAAAATACTACAGAAAGTGTGTGTAGGATCCTGTAAGGTCACCCCGCTCTTCTTATTTTTAAACATTATTCCGGACTCCCTGACTAAATTCAACATTGCCCTTTGGAAACATATGGTGTTAACAGCGAAAAGCATGATCCCTCTTTATTGGAAGCAAATGGTGACGCCACCCCTAGCTCGTTGGCTGAACAAATTAAATCAAGTGGGTAGGCTGGAGGGGATGAGTGTCCTCACCCATAGGGCTATGGTCAAATACAACAAACAATGGGAACCCTGGTGGAGTTTCCTTTCTCTTTAGTGTATTTTGACACTTTACTGCTAATCTTAAACTCTGCCTGAAGATATAGGCTGTCCATTGAACATGAATCAGTTTATAACAACTAGGTCAATGTTGGTCTGGTTGTGACATTGGATAATAGCTGTTTTACTATTACTAATTTGTTGTAAACAATAGGAATTGTACAAAAAAAATAAAAAATACTCCATACTTTTGTGCATTATTATGTTACCTGCTTTATTGTAATGGAGACATAAATAAAGAATTTAAAAACAAAGCTAAAGGAGCAAAATTAAATTCTACATAACAAAGTTGAGTGTTTGGATGAGTTATATGGAGGCATGAGAGATTAAAAAGAAAATTTAGAAGATCATATAAAAGAACTAACTAAAGAGGTTAAAGCATTAAAAGGTCTGTCTACTTAAAGTGCTGCTTCTATGTCTGTCTATCAGCTAATTATAGCAAAGTGTTTGAAAGTTGAAAATGAGGAGCTTACTAAGAGGCTGAAGGCAGCAGAAAGCCATATTGTTGGGCCGACCGCTTCCATCAGCACACATCTGGTTGATCAATCTAAAAGAGAAAGGTGTGAAGCACAAGAGGACAGGGTCCAAATGTCCTTTGTTAGAACTTTGATACAAATGTTGGATTTAAGTCTTTTGTTTAGTATAAGCCAGTAAAATGCTTTTCTTGTGGTATTGTCGGTTTTCTGTTAGTGAGTCACAGGAAAAGGACGACAAGGTGAAGTGCTTTGCATGTGGACATGTGGGTCACATTGCAAGGTACTGTCCAGCACAAAAAGAAAGGCATTTGAAAACTTGTTATACTTGCGGTAAGACTGGTCATATATCAAGAAATTTCTACACTATAAAGGGTGCAGCGAGGGTCCCAAAAGCTGGAAAGAGTGAACCTAAAATGGAGGGAAAAGAGCAGCAAAATACTGCCACATGGTGGAAGTATAGACAATGGCAATATGGCTACCAAAGACCTTTCCACTGGGTTCCATTTCATGTGGTCAGGACCTAAAATCAAAAACTAGAAAGTGAAATAAGGTAACTTAAATTGCAGATAAGACCAGAAGAAAGTGAAGGTTTAAAATCTCCAAATTGTGTTAAAGGGGTTGTCTCACTTCAGCAAGCTAACTAATATATTGTTATTATCCATATTGCTTCCTTTGCTGGCTGGATTCTTTTTTCTGTCACATTATACACTGCTTGTTTCCATGGTTACAGACCACCCTGCAATCCATCAGTGATGGTTGCGCTTGCACACCATAGAAAAAAGCGTCAGTCTCTCTGGTGGCTGGGGCCATGGGAGTGCACATAAGCTAATGTTTTTTTCTATATTGTGCAAGCACGACCATCACTGATGAATTGCAGGGTGGCCTGTAACCATGGAAACGAGCAGTGTATAATGTGATGGAAAAATGAATCCAGCCAGCAAAGGAAGCAATATGGATAATAACAATACATTAGTAAGTACCTTGTATTAACTTTCTCTACATGATAAATGCTACTTACTAAAGTGAGACAACCCCTTTAAGAGAGCAGAAGAAGGGCTTCCCAATTTGAACCTCTCGAGGAAGTTCTGTCTGTTGTTAATAATGTTTCACTAGTTTTGTCTTACAGGGAAAAATAGAGATTTGGACTACAATCAATATACCGATATGTGTCTCAGTATTCTGAATGATCCAAAGTGTTACAATATTCTACCAACTAACCCTCTGACATCAGATATACATCAGATAGAAAAGAACTGAATGAAATACTCTCACAGGCCCTTCGATGCAAACTCATCAGTAAAACTGAGATTGTTTTTTTGTTCCCCCCATACCCAAAAATGGCATGTTTTTATGGCCTAACGAAGGTCCAAAAAGGCCTGAAGCCACTAAAAGGGAGACCGATATTCTTGGGTATGGACAGTTTGACACATCCAGTCAGTACCTATGTTAATCAAATATTGCAGTCCTTCCATCCTACGTCAGTGATTCGATGGACGTTAATAAAAGGGTGAATGGTCTTCAGGTGGAAATGGACGTATGCCTGGCTAGTTTGGATGTGGAGGCACTGTACAACCCAATCCCACATGATAAGGGATGTGCAATTGTGGCGTCCTTTTTACAACAAAGAGGTATACATCTGTGGCCCCATAATGACTTTGTATTACAGTTGTTGAGGTTTATTCTGAACCACAGTAACTTCATGTTTAACAAGAAAGTTTACCACCAAGTAAGGGGCGTGGCGATGGGGAGCCCTTGTGCCCCACTTACGCAAACCTTTACTTGGGTGGTTGGGAATGTGATGTGGTGTTTGGGGAAGACATGAGTAGTTTTGAGTCGTCAATTGTGCTTTGGTTGAGGTACATTGATGACATGTTGATCATGTGATGTTGGGTGGGTGTGGCCTCAATAAACTATGGAAGGGGTTTACTCTATAAATATCCGCTGTTGCGGCGGATGCTTTACGGCCGTACCAGTGCCGGAGCGCTGCCTCTGTAAGGGAGATGTGCCACTTTGAGATTTGAACAGAACACTATGCTTTTGATATGGGGCTCCTGAGGAAGTTTATGGTAAAGAAATGCGTCGGGCCATGGATGTATAAGCAATTAGCATAGTTAGATTATCTCAGTTCTGATATGTGCAGCTAGGGGTAGTTGATAATAATCTCTGACTGAGCGCGATGAGGTGTGTGAGCAGACGCCAGCTGTGTGCAGGGGCAGCGTGTGGTGTATTCGGCTCTCTAAGTGATACATAACAAAGTGATTTAGTATCACAGAAGATACATTGTAGCCAGTCAGGTGTTTCATTTAAGTGGCATGCAGCGTTCAGCCTGTGTTCTTTCATCATACCAGGTTGAAGCTGCTGCTTATGATTAATGGTGCAGACTGGAATTTTCTCGATTTGTGGGGACAATCAGCCAGTGTATTTGACCTGGGACTTCTTGTTGTAGTCCCATATTTATACCCTATTCTGCACCATTGATTGGTATAAATAAAAAGTGAATTTAACTACATCCCCTCCTGATTTTATATCTTTCAATCTTAATAAATATTTTTTGTTTTCATTTTAACAGCCCCAAATTGCTGTGAGAAATATAACAACAGAGATTTACAGAAGAACCTGGAGATGCGTGATTTTAACTGAATTTTTCCTTGCAGGAAATAACTAGATATTAGAGGACCTTTTAGTATTCATTTTTGTTTTTCACTTTTTTTTTTAAGGAGAAGCCTCTAAATTTATGTGCATGTGATGATGTGCAGTCGGGCATGTTAAATTCTAACCTTACAAGAGTCATTTGAACAAGAAGCTCTCCAATTGAAGTCACTCTTCTTTGAGAAACAATATCCATCAGATCAAGTAGAAAAGTCGCTTGAAAAAGTAAGAAAAATGCAGAGAGAATCATTGTTTGCCCCAAAAAAAGAATTGAAAGAAAATACAGAACAATATCCTAGAATAATATTGTCATTTAATACTAAGTATAAAGAGATTCAAAAAAGTATAATGAAAAATTGGCATTTACTACAGAAGGATAAAATTATAGGGAACCATATACCCGTAAAACCTTTAATTACATTCACAAGAGCACCAAATTTAGCTTTGAAAGTAGCTCCGACAATTAAAGCTCCTAAGAGACCTCAAAATACGGTGACAAAATGGGCGTGGTTGGAAGGTTTCTATAGGTGCGGCAAATGTAATATGTGTGCCATTACATCTTTTCCAAAGAAAACCACAGAAATAATTTCCCGTACCAATGGAATGAAACACAAAATTAAGGATTTTTTAACTTGTAGTTCTGAGAGAGTAATATATATAGTCGGCTGCCGTGTGGCAAGCAATATATTGGCCGCACAAAAAGAACGCAGAAAAAACGCTTAGCCGAGCATGTGACTAATATTCGTAATGACTATATCAAACATACCCTGTCACAACATTTTAGAGATCAGCATAACAAAGACCCTACAGGTCTGAAGTTTGCAGCGATTGACCAGATCAATGTACACTGGAGGGGGGCGATATCATCAAACAAATGTCACGAGTAGAGTCCCGCCGCATCTTTGAATTAAATACATTAGTACCGTTTGGTCTAAATGCTGACCTCGAAATTTTTGGGTTCCTGTGATTGATGGAGTGGGGGTCTCCAGTCGACAGGTGACCTTAGGTTATGTTATTTCCTGGAGTCCCTCTCTACTGTAAACCCCTACTCCCTAATAAAACCAACCAACAAAAACACAGAAATATGAGAAGCAGAAGATAAACTAGGGAAACGAGAAGCCATTGATATGTTGAAAACCCAAATACGGGGAATGGGGAAAATTATATTTCAGATTTATGACATTAGATGTATTACACTAACACCACAGCAAACAATGGCAACAAAAACGCATGTGCAGAAAAAAACGCACAAAAATTGCAATAAGATATTAATGCGTTATTTTAAATCGATGTTTACAATAATGAATACAATATGTGGATAGGGTTGAAATATGATCTAAATTTGATAAGATGACCGTTACTATGTATTATATATAGCAGCAGTAGGATACATTTTGAATGTTGATTACATTGTTCAATGTTGATTACTCGGTAGAATTTAATTGAAGTGAAATACACTGTATACTCGGATTGAAGGATTTTTGAGATCCATACCAGAATTTAGGAATACCCCATAAATGAGGGGAATTGGAAACTCTATAAAATGGGTACGACATTGCTTCACTCAGTACCACTGAGGAAGGGACAAGGTACACAATAGTCCCGAAACGCGTCTGGTTACTTCAAAGTGGAGCACACAGTACCCATGTGACAAGTGACAAGTATATGAATAATCTGCCGGCAGATGAAAAGGGTATTCAATCCACTCACAAGCAAGTTCAAGCTATCTAAAGCTCTCCATACCAGTGGAGATTTTCTCAGGACCTCACAGGACAAACCGAAACTAAACCAAAACTGAACTACGCAGGGTTTGAGCGTGGGACGCCACGACTACGCCGAATATACAAGGTTCAAGTCCGCAATAGTGAGTACAAATAACTAAGTACACTAAAGTACATCAATACTGAACTAATCGCTAATAGCTTGGATTACTGCTATAGATGCTTGGATTACTGTTATAGGCGCTTGATTCACCCAGCGCAAACTATTTTAGACTTGCAATATTAGAGATTCTTTCCAAGTTAAATTGTGGATCCACACATGCGATTATACATTCCAGCTCAATCCGAAGATCGAATACCGTAACTACTATTTGGTTACATGAACGTTTTATCCATTTCATTTATTTTATTTGTATGGTTGATTTTAGTATTAAATATGTTATTTTATTGATAGTTGCCTACTACTGTATGATTTTCTCCAACATAATCCAGATAAGGAGTGCCTAACTTACTGTGGTTTGAATATGTTAAATTCTAAATTTACTTTTTTGCTGTTTTGTTTTTCCCCCAAAAGCTTGTACTGTATAGATAGAAAATTGTGAGGATGTGATGGAGAGGATTGTATTTGGGGGACAATCACATCTCTCTAGGAATGTGGCTGGCTATAATCAGGGCGTAGTCTCATTTATGCATTCTAATGATGCAGTAGTTTGCATATCTTTGATTTTTTTTTGCATTGGTCTCAATGGCAGAAAGTTGAATCATTTTTTTTGCATGCTCCTTTAATACCAGCAAAGTCATCCATGATAAAATAATGGTATAAGAAGCAGCATTCAGTCTGCGATTTTTTTTTAAACTGTTTAGATGTCTATGTGTGTTGTGGAAGGCCTGTTTCAATAAATGCATTGTTGTCTGTAGCTCACACAAGAGCTATAATTACACAGTAGTTTGTTTGTAAAGTGATTATATGACAAACACACAATATTATATGGTACACGTACACTACATTATGGGTTTTCTAAATTTCACAAGGTCTCTCCAAAAGGTCTTTATTCAAAGTGAGCTCTCTTTCTTTAATAAACTGTATTTAGTTTTTATGATAGAACTTGGATCTGATAGAAGCTCTGAAACAAAGGTGACATGAACAACCTTAGCAATTGGCTGGGTAGTACAATACCCTAATTTTGGTTAGATTAGTAATAAGTCCTGAAGCCACCAGGATTCAGAGTTATCTTGTGTCATGTGATGTTTTGTATGGGAATACGTTTGCTTTTCTGCTCCCACCTGAATAGTGACTGCTCCTACACCAGTGCATCAGCGAGCAAAAATCTGTCCTGCAAAATGTGTTTCTAAAGACTGTGAAATGGACTTAATGGTCCAATACAAAACTTGTTTGTGTGGTGCAAGGTCTTATAAGGTGGCTGATAAAGCAAATAATACATTGAAGTGTCTGTGAATAGTTACAAATTTACTTTAACAGAACCATGGAAAATTATATTGATGGTTGTCAGGTTAAGTCTGTCTCAGTAATTCTTATCACTTTCAACAGAAAAGGTATTAGCCCAACCCCATTACAAGAAAAAGCTCATGTCAAGTTATCATTATGGATTACATTTATATATTTAGAGGACTCATACCTCTGCGTGTTTTTCACCCTCTAGGTGGGAAATCTGTAAGAAATACAGGTTTTGGAAATAATATATACATTATATTGTATAGATTATGAGGGATTTGTGGGAATCAGAGATGGGTAGGTGACTGTATGTGTGTATAATTCATTAGTATGAATCTAGCTTCTTTTGACTTAGGGTACTTTAACACTTGCGGCAGGATGGATCCGACAGGCTGTTCACCCTGTCGGATCAGTCCTGCCGCCATTTCGCCGTGCCGCCGGACTGACTATAATGGCGGCGGGGGCAAAGCTACGGCGCTGCACGGCGAGATGCTGCCGGACTAAAAAGTCAGACATGCAGTACTTTTAGTCCGGCGGCCTCTCGCCGTGCACTGCCGTATCTCCGCCCCCACCCCCATTATAGTCAATGGGGACAGAGCAGCAGTCAGGCAGCATGGCGAAATAGCGGCAGGACGGATCCGACAGGGTAAACAGCCTGTCGGATCCGTCCTGCCGCAAGTGTGAAAGTACCCTTACTCGGATTCTCACAGATAAAGGTCTTGGAGAATCCTGTATCTCTTACATATGCTGATTGGTAAAAAACAAAAGGCACCTAAAATGTGTGGTATAAGAGCAAAGTGTCATAAAATGCTAAAATAACAAGTTGACCAAGATTCAGTTTCTGGGAAGGCCCACAGACTCTCAGATAACCAATATGGGGCGTTGACAAGGAGGGAAGTGTTGATAACTTTCAAGAGATAAAAGATCCATGCTTTGGGGGAGAGGGGGGAAGCTGAAACTGGAGACTGGAAGCTTGGGAGGGAGCTGCAAGGAAAAGAGGACTGGAGAGGGCATAGGAGAGACAAGGATTGGAGGCCCATGTGTGGTAACTATAAACTGTAGGAAATGTTAATGTTGAGTTATCAAGTGGTCTTTAAAGTAGCATAATATTGTATCCTGGAATTTGTAGCTGTAATTATTGTTATCTGTATAAGCCTCTCTGGTAGTAATCTCTCTATATTTAATATTTATTTATTTTTGTTCCACTATAACTACATACTCATAAATAACAGTACTGTAATATAAATTTTCCACACTATACAATATATCTTTTTTTTTTATACGTTCACTCTTGTGTCTCATTTATTGTATCCAACCTTGAAATCAGACAGAGGATGTATTGTATATAGTATATATTTATATATAATAATTTCTTAGTTATGCTGCTGCCACCTCCCCACTCTGTCAATGGGTCACTCTGTGGTCTCCTCATGCTGCTGCCACCTCCCCACTCTGTCACTGGGCCACTCTGTGGTCTTCTCATGCTGCTGCCACCTCATCACTCTGTCACTGGGTCACTCTGTGGACTTCTCATGTTGCTGCTACCTCCCCACTCTGTCTATGGGCCACTCTGTGGTCTCCTCGTGCTACTGCCACCTCACCACTCTGTGGTCTCCTCATGCTGCTGCAACCTCTCCACACTGTCAATGGGCCACTCTGTGGTCTCCTAATGCTGCTGCCACCTCACCACTCTGTGGACTTCTCATGCTGCTGCCACCTCACCACTCTGTGGTCTCCTCATGCTATTCCCACTCTGTAGCAGAACAGGTTCTGTCGAAATCTGTGGAATCGGTTGATAACGGTGAAAAAGGAGTGCACTCTTTCACGCTATAGTAGAATATTGGGCCGCTGCATGGTCCTTCATACTTGGTGCTAACATTAACCTGTTAGGATGAGTTAACACTTGAGTTATTTGGTTCATTTTGAGCCCCGTAAGTGACCAAATAAATTAAGTGTGAAATGATTCTAAGAGTGACACCTGTCATCTGTGTAAGGACACAAATAGACTCAGTGAAGAGTCAAAAGAACCACCCTAAAAATGCACATCCAGCAATAACCATAAGTAAAAATATATAAAGTTTATTAGACAACACAGACAAATAGACACATTAAAATTTTTTATACAATATGAACAACGTGTCGGTGACTAATAAGACCGACACATACAAGATCCACTGAACGTCCACAAAATCAGGACATGAAATATATATCAGCTATGCACAATGTAAACATATAAGCAACATATAGAAAATATTAAGTAAGGTATGGCCACAGATAAATGGAAACAGACCGCAATGAGGTCAAAGAGTAAGAGCCAGAACCTGTGAAAGCAGCTGGTACAGTGGATCTGAGCAAAATGAGAGGCGCCCAACGCGTATCGCCGGCGCAGTCCGGCTTCCTCAAGGGCAATGAGTCCAATGAGAGTGTGTCATATATATACACAAAAATAAAACACATCAATATAGTTCACCCTGTGGGAGTGGAATCCGCTCTGGGAGCGCGGCAGCATTCCAAATGGCATAGCGCGATGACATGCAAAGGCCGGAAGCCAGGGATCCCCTGGTCACATGACCAAAGGGAAATTATTATTGTGGAACGCAAGATGCGATCCACCAGCAGAAAGGAACCGCCCCAGAACACAAGAATCACGGACCAAGGAAACAACAGGTCAGGTAACCGGAAGGAGGCGGTTGTAATGGAATGCAAGATGCGTTCCACCAGCGGAAGATGGCCGCCGTGGTGCGCACGATGCGCTCAAAAATGCATAAAATAATCGCAGGACGATCTGTAGCATAGTATGTATAAACACATATGAGCATATATGCATATATAAGCATGGTTGATGCAGGAAGAGCGCACAATAAATGATCAAACAGTGAAGGATAAATGAAAAAAGTGATGGTGTATTCAACATCATGCAAAACAAACAGTGAAAAGGTGATAGGAAAATAAAAAAATAAAATATGAAAAGTGATTGTGGATCACCAAGTGAAAGTGCCAGTGCATGGAGGATAAACATAATTATGTTAAATTAATGATTAATTTTAGTAACAACAAATAAATAAATAATTATATATACATACTAATAAATACATAAAAAAATAAATACCAAAATAAATACAATATATAAATAAATAAATAGAACATATATATATACTGTATATATATAATAAATAAAAAGTGACCTAATTCATAGTGGACAAAAAAAATATATACCAAAACTATAATGCCAAGATGCATATACAGTGAATACAATAGGAAGATGTATACACAGTAAGGTGCATACGAAAAAACCTGCATACACAATAATCTGTGGATACAATAAAGACCATAAATAAAATAAAAACATGATACACAAATCAGCATATAAAGATAAGATGTACATATATGTGCCACAATGGAAGGAATTTTTTTTTTTAAATTATCTTCTGCAATATTGCAGAAATGTGTGATTATCTGCACTAAAAACATATGTGCAGATGGTAAAAACCTATGACTACACAAAAGGTGCGCAGATCAACTGTAAAAACCAGCAAATGTAAGTTCTTCATTTAATCCATGAGGGGCCACCGTATCCAACGAAAAAATCCATTTGGATTCCAGACAATCCAAATAATGCGCAGCTACTGAAGTTAAAGGTTTCTTGGCTTGGGCTCAATCCTGTCAAGCCAAAGCAATATTTGATAGATGCTGTTGAATGCGCTTCCGTATTTCCTGACCAGTCTGACCAACATAAATTTTGTCACATTCACAGATAAGTGCATAGACCACATTTTGAGACCGACAGTTGATGTAGTGTCCAAGGGAAATCTTGTCCGGGTGCCAATTTGTCTCGTAGGCTTGGAGCTCTTCGTGCGATGATCTTGGGGCTTAATCTCGTATCTTAGAATCCGCCAATAAGAGGTGCCAGTGTGTACTTATTACACTGTATTTAATACTTTGTAACCTCAAGGAATTCCTTTTCTTTTTTAGTGATAATATTGAACTGATATGCAGAAGTAAGAAGTCTCTCCATTTTGTTCATGAAGGTTTGTGTCGGATCCCCCTTATCCGCCTCCTTGATAACAAAGGCCGAGTTTCGTTGTAGACTTCTGATGGCAGCTGCCTCCGCATTGGACAGGTTTTTGTTGTAAACACTATTAGGTTGCAGTTTTCTTATTTCCGATATCATAACCTGTCTCACATTTACTTTCTTTTAATAGGTCCATCAAATCCATGAAGACTCCCCTTTCATGCTCAGGCAGTTGCTGTAATAGTGAAGGTTGAGCGTATAGTGCTCTAAAACACAATTGTCAGAACCGATTTTTCCGTCTGTGTAAGTGCATATGAAGAAAGGTTGATAATCTTCAAGAAGTCCTCCTCAGTTGTGGGGCCTGCATCCAGTGCATCTATTAATGTTGAGGTCGTTGTTTGCGGGTTAGGGGATGTTGGTTGTTGCCCCTCTGTTGTGCAAATGTTCTCTTTCTTGGATTTAAGTAATCCCCGCCTGACACGTCGCTTGTTTCAGATAAAAAATCGTCACTGGTATTATTGATGGAACAGTTAATACTTGATGCCATATTATCACTACGATTAGTAGGGGTGTTAGTGTTCCAACGACCCCGACCCACCAGTATGTTTCCATTTATATGCTTGTTTACGTTCAAAATCTGATTTGTCCCTCTGAAATTTGATTTTCTTTTTTCTTTCATTTTTGAGCACATCGTGCGCACTACAGCGGCCTTCTTCCACTGGTGGAATGCATCTTGCGTTCCATTACAACCTCCTCCTTCCGGTCACCTGACCTGTTGTTTCCTTGGTCCGTGATTCTTGCGTTCCGGGGCGGTTCCTCTCTGCTGGTGGAATGCATCTTGCCTTCCAGAATAATCATTTCCCTTTGGTTATGTGACCAGGGGATCCCTGGCTTCCGGCATTTGCATGTCATCGCGCTATGCCATTTGGAATGCTGCCGTGCTCCCACAGCTGATTCCACTCCCACAGGTGAACTATATTGATGTGTTTTATTTTTGTGTATGTATATGACACACTCTCATTGGACTCATTACCCTTGAGGAAGCCGGACTGCGGCGGCGATACGCGTTGGGCGTCTCTCATTTTGCTCAGATCCACTGTACCAGCTGCTTTCACAGGTTCTGGCTCTTACTCTTTGACCTCATTGCGGTCTGTTTCCATTTATCTGTGGCCATACCTTATTTAATATTTTCTATATGTTGCTTATATGTTTACCTTGTGCATAGCTGATATATATTTCATGTCCTGATTTTGTGGACGTTCAGTGGATCTTGTATGTGTCGGTCTTATTAGTCACCGACACGTTGTTCATATTGTATACAATTTTTTAATGTGTCTGTTTGTCTGTGTTGTCTAATAAACTTTATATATTTTTACTTATGGTTTTTGCTGGATGTGCATTTTTAGGGTGGTTCTTTTGACTCTTCAGTGAGTCTATTTGTGTCCTTATTATATTTAAAACCACTCTTTTGCACTCCTTATATTTTTTCTTATTTGGTGTGCCCCCTCCATCCATAGTATTTGCCTGTCATCTGTGTGTCATACTGACTCACAGTATTGTTTCACTGCCACAGCAGACTCCCTATGCATGTTTCTAAAAAGGACAGTGTTCTACACCACTATACAGGCTATAACTAAGGCCCCAGTTCCAGCTGAAGAAAAACAGCCCCAAAGCATGATGCTGCCACCACCACACTTCACTGTGGGTATGTTGTTCTTTTGGTGATGTGCAGTGTTGTTTTTGCGCTATACATATGTTTTGGAGTTATGGCCAAAAAGTTCAACCTTGGTTTCATAAGACCATAACACCTTTTCCCACATGCTTTTGGGAGACTTCAGATGTGTTTTTGCAAAATGTAGCCTGGCTTGGATGTTTTTCTTCGTAAGAAAAGGCTTTCTTCTTGCCACTCTACCCCATAGCCCAGACATATGAAGAATACGGGAGATTGTTGTCACATGTACCACGCAGCTAGTACTTGCCAGACATTCCTGAAGCTCCTTTAATGTTGCTGTAGGCCTCTTGGTAGCCTCCCAGACCAGTTTCCTTCTCGTCTTTTCTTCAATTTTGGAGGGACGTCTAGTTCTTTGTAATGTCACTGTTGTGCCATATTTTCTCCACTTGATGATGACTGTCTTCACTGTGTTGCATGGTATATCTAATGCTTTGGAAATTCTTTTGTACCCTTCTCCTGACTGATACCTATTAACAATGAGATCCCTCTGATGTTTTGGAAGCCCTATGTGGACCATGGCTTTTGCTGTGGAATGCGACTAAGAAAATTTCAGGAAAGACAAACTAGAGCAGCTGAACTTTATTTGGGGTTAATCAGAGGCACTTTAAATGATGGCAGGTGTATGCTGACTCCTATTTAACATGATTTTGAATGTGATTGCTTAATTCTGAACACAGCTACATCCCCAGTTATAAGAGGATGTGCACACCTATGCAACCAGATTATTTTAGTTTTTTTTGTTTTCTTCCCTCCACCTAAAAGATTTCAGTTTGTTTCAATTCAGTGGTACAGTTTATAGGTCACATAGAAACCTAACATTTTAACAGGGGTGTGTAGACTTTTTATATCCACTGTACACACTGCACTGTTGCAGTTATTTCTGGTGAAAGCCGTATAGGCTCGTATTTCAGTACTACAAGAAAAATATATTCACACTTTACTCTTAATATGTTTTCTGGTTAAAGCGTATAGTAGTCTTTTTCTGTCAAACAAGAAATATATATTCTCTGGTAACTTCTGCACTTATTTCTGGTGAAAGGGTATAGGGACGTATTACAGTAAAAAAAAGAAAAATATATATACGCACTGCACTGTTGCAGTGATTTCTGTTGAAAGGGTATAGGGGCTTAGTTCATTAAAAACAGAAAAATATATACGCACTGCACTGTTGCAGTTACTTCTGGTGAAAGCGTGTATTTCAGTACTACAAGAAAAATATATACGTACTTCACTCTTTAATTGTTTTCTGGTTAAAGCGTATGGCCTTTTTCTGTCCAACAAGAAATATATATTCTCTGGTCACTTCTGCAATTATTTCTGGTGAAAGGGTGTAGGGGCGTATTACAGTAAAAAAATATATATATATCACTGTTGCAGTGATTTCTGTTGAAAGCCTATAGGGGCTTATTTAATTAAAAACAGCAAAATATATACACACTGCACTGTTGCAGATATTTGTCGTGAAAGCCGTATAGGCTCATATTTCTGTACTTCGAGAAAAATATATATGCACTTCACTCTTTAAAGGCGTTCTGCAGTTTGTTTAAACTGATGATCTATCCTCTGGATAGATCATCAGCATCTGATCGGCGGCGGTCCGACACCTGGGACCTCCATTGATCAGCTGTTTGAGAAGGCAGCGGCGCTCCTGGAGTGCTGCGGCCTTCTCACTGTTTACCGCTGGCCCAGTGACGTCACGACTTGTATCAACCGGCCTGGGCGCAGCTAAACTGTGTTCACTTGAATGAAGCTTACCCGCGCCCAGGCCAGTTGATATAAGTCGTAACGTCACTGGGCCAGCGGTAAACAGTGAGAAGGCCGAAGGCCTCCAGGAGCACCGCTGCCTTCTCAAACAGCTGAAAGGCGGAGGTCCCGGGTGTCGGACCCCACCGATCAGATGCTGATGATCTATCCAGTGGATAGATCATCAGTTTAAACAAACTGCAGAACCCCTTTAATTGTTTTCTGGTTAAAGCGTATAGTGGCCTTTTTCCATCCAACAAGAAATATATATTCTCGGGTCACTTCTACAGTTATTTCTGGTGAAAGGGTATAGGGGCGTATTACAGTAAAAAAAGAAAAATATATATACGCACTGCACTGTTGCAGTGATTTCTGTTGAAAGCGTATAGGGGCGTATTTCTGTACTTCAAGAAATATATATATGCACTTCACTGTTTAATTTTTTTCTGGTCAAAGCATATAGTGGCCATTTTCAATGCAACAAGAAATATATATTCTCAGTGCACTGCTGCAGTGATATATGTTGAAAGCGTATAGGGGATTATTTCATTACTTCAAGAAATATATATACGCAGTTCACTCTAATTTTTATCTGGTCAAAGCTGTTTAGTTCAGCTACAAGTATGTCAAGCAGAGAAGTGCCAGGCCATGCACAGAGGAGTGGCAGAGGCCTGAATGTTTCTGGAGCAAGCATAGGTCGCAGAAGAGTAAGGGGTCATGGCAGCAGTAGTCGCAGCGAGAGGCCTGAGCTCCCGGTGTCATCTACCGGTCGTGTCTTGATCAGCAAACCAACGGTTATTGATTGGTTAACTCGGTCATCCACGTTATTGCAAGTGACATCAGACACCCCCAGCCAGCAGTCGGTGGGTTTGTCAGACACAACCCATAGTTGGCATGGCCCAGGAGAAGACCCTGTGCCCTCACCTGTCCTCAACCTACATCTGGCCTGTTCCCTCTCCATGAGAAGTACTGCATGCAGTGGGCTCAGTTTCACTTTTCAGCGAGGAAGAGCTACAACAGGACAGTCAGCAGCTACTGCCTAGCCAAGATGTGGAGGAGACATCCGCCAATTCCTCCGCTAGGCAGGCAAGTAGTGATGAGGAGAGTGGTACGGGAGCTTGTGTTGCAAGTGGTCAGGCTCCTGACCCAGAGGCCATTGAGGAGGACATCAGTGATGTGCAGACATGATGAAGCCTATTGCACTTGGGAGGAGGGTGAAGAAGGGGCTTCGTCATCATCAGGAGAAGAGGGTGGCATCTTGCCCATCAGGCTGCGGCAGAGCCAGCAAGTCGCTAGCGTGGCTGGGAGTCAGCAGGGTGGCAGCAGTGGGAGGTCGGGAGCCAAACGGGAATGGGGTAGACCACCCACTTTGCAGCAGCCTACCTGCCCGGAAAGGAGTGGTGCACGGGTTTCACGGAAACAGCAGCGTTAGCAGTCAGCCAGTGAGTAATGTTGGTGGAAAAATAAGGTATTCGGCAGTGTGGCAGTTTTTTGTGAAGCCGCCGGAGTAGGTCAACATGGCCATATGTGGAATATGTGAGCAGAAGGTGAAGCGTGGCCAGGGTGCCAATGTTGGCACCATGGCCCTTCATCAACATATGCAGAGTCAGCATCAAGTAGCCTGGGAGAACCGTGGCTCCGATGAGGTGGTCCAGCCTGCCACAGCTACCGCTACATCACACAGTGGCACGCACCCAGTTTCAGCCAGTGAAGGCTCCACCACCTCAGCTGAAGGAAGCTGTCTGTCAATCCCCTCTTCTGCTGGTCCAGATGCTCCTGCTCCTACTCCTCGTCAGTCATTCTGTCAGCAATTGATCACCGAAGCGATTGCCAAGAGACAACAGTATGCGTGCACGCATCCAACGGCTCAGAAGCTGAACGTGCTCCTGTCCAAGTTGCTGGTGTTTCAGTCCCTCCCTTTCCAAGTGGTGGACTCTGCACCTTTCAGAGAACTGAAGGCTTGTGCCAAGACGAGGTGGAGAGTCCCAAGCCATCATTTCTTTGCGAAAAAGGCAGTACCAGCCCTGCACACACATGTAGAACAGAAGGTGGGCCAGTCCTTAAGACTGTCAGTCTCTTCCAAACTGCATGGCAGTGCTGACGAGTGGAGCAGTAACAACGGTCAGGGACAATACATGTCCTTTACGACCCACTGGGTGAATGTAGTTCCTGCACAGCCACACCAGCAACTTGGACAGGTCACACCGCTTCTGCCTCCACGGTGTCACGCCGTTGGTCCTGCGACAATGTCCGCCTCTGCCTCCTCATCCTCCACCATGTCTTCAGCCTCCACTGCAGGGACAAGTCACAGTGCCCCTCCAGCATACCACATGTGCAGGGCTGTGTCACGCTGTTCTACACCTGGTTTGCCTTGGCGAACAGAGTCACACAGGGGAGGAACTGCTCCGTGTGATGCATCAAGAAATATATATATGCACTTCACTCTTTAATTTTTACCGACAACGGGAAGAACACGGTGTCAGCGCTGCATCAAGGAAGGCTGAGCCATGCGCCTTGCATGGCACACGTGTTCAATCTGGTTGTCAAGCAGTTCCTGAAGTCTTCCACCCATCTGCAAGACATCCTAAAAATGGCCAAGAAACTTTGCATGCACTTCAGCCACTCGTACACCGCAAAGCACACCCTCCTTGAGCTGCAGCGGCAGAGCGAGATCCCCCAACATAGGCTGATATGTGACGTTTACACCCTCCATATGTGGACCGACTATACGAACAGAAGAAGGCCATCAACGATTTCTTGATGATGCAAGCGGATAGGAATACTCCCCTGTGTAACTTCGATGTCAGCCAGTGGCAGCTGATGCGTGACACCTGCTGTTTGCTCAGGTCCTTTGAGGACGCCACATTCCACTGCTTTATGTCCTGGAACAGATGGTGGTAACAATGGCTGATCAGGGGACAGGAGACTTGGCGCCTCGATCTCATGGCCACATGAGCCCTGTGGGGGCTGAACTGGAAGAGGAGGAGGAGGGGGAGGAGGACATTGGAGCACAGACAATGTGTTGCCAAATGGGTGGTTTTTCTACTCAGCTGACAGGACAGGAGAAGAGAGAGGAGCTACAGGGCGATGAGAAAGACGAGACACAGGACCCCGACACACCATGGCAGTATGCAATGGAGATGGGGGCAGGGAGTCCCTCCGAGTCACTTTCACAAATGGCATGATGCATGTTCGCTTGCTTGCGTAGTGACAGCCGAATTGTCACCATTCAGCAGAGGGACTTCTGGCTCTCCACCTTGTTGGACCCTCGCAACCGGTCCAGAATGGGGGCCTTTTTTACATCCACTGAGAGGGAGGACAAACTGAACTACTACAGAGACATCCAATGTAGTTAGTTGCCCGCTGCCTATCTGCGCCATCGTCCATCCTCTTGCAGATCTGACCGGGGGGGCCCTCTGTATTCATGTTCCTCTGCCATAAATGCTGGGGAGGGGTGCGGTGGCAGGAGCAGTACCAGCTCCATCAGCAGCAGCCTGAGTCTACAGTTGTTGATGAGTAGGCTTCTTCACCGCATAGTGAAGAAATGACTCACCAGAAGCAGCAGCAGGTAGACCTGGAGCAGGACCTGAACCAGCAAGTGGTGGCATACTTAGACTGCACCCTGCCACCCCATATTCGTTTGACTACTGGGTAGCTAAACTGGATTTGTGGCCGCAACCATTAGAGTTTGCCCTGGAAATGCTGTCCTGCCCGGCCAGTAGTGTAACATCAAAGCAGGTGTTTACTGCGGCGGGGGCCATAGTTACCCCAAGAAAAACTCGCCGGTCCACTCAAAATGTGAAGAGACTGAACTTTGTCCAGATGAATCAGATGTGGATCAGCCAGGATTTCCAACCACCAATTCCTGATGCATCAGACTAGATAATCCATGGTGCCACACCAACACTGATAAAAGAGACCAGTTTCTTCAGACTACCTGCCTCAGCTACTACTTTGATGCTGCAACCTATCTGATGCCAAGTGCTCCTTATTTCACCCACCTTCATCGGTGGGTACTAGTATTGCCACCCACTGCCCCACTTTGTTACTAAGTCACTTTGTGGTCTCCTGAAGCAACTGCTGCTGCCATCTCCAAACTATGTCAACTTGACACTCTGTGGTATCCTCCTAATGCTGCTGCTGATACTGCCATCTCCACATTATGTCACCTAGCCACTCTATGGTCTCCCCATGCTGCTGCCATATCCACACTATGTCACCTTGCCACTCTGCAGCCTCCTGATGTTATCGCCACCTCCAAACTATGTCACCTTGCCACTCTGTGGTATCCTGCTGCCATCTCCACACTATGTCACCTTGCCACTCCGTGGTCTCCTCATGCTGCTGCCACCTCCACACTCTGTCATAATGCCTCTATGTGATATTCTCATGCTGCTGCCACCTCCAGACTGTCATTGTGCCACTCTGTGGCCTACTCATGCTGGTGCAACCTCTAGACTCTGTAATTGTGCCACTCTCTGGCCTACTCATGCCGCTGCCACCTTGAGACTCAGTCATTGTGCTGCTCTGTAACCTACTCATGCTTCTGCCACCTCCAGACTCAGTCATTGTGCTACTCTGTGTCCTACTCATGCTGCTGCCACCTCCACACTCTGTCATTGTGCCGCTCTGTGGCCTACTCATGCTGCTGCCACCTCCAGACTCTGTAATTGTGCTGCTATGTAATCTACTCATGCTGCTGCCACCTCCAGACCCTGTCATTGTGCCACTCTCTGGCCTACTCATGCTGCTGCCACCTCCAGACTCGGTCATTGTGCCACTCTCTGGCCTTCTCATGTTGCTGCCATCTCCAGACTGTAATTGTTACTTCACACCAAATGCCACAGTGGGCGTAACCTATTTATCTCCCAAAAAAAAAAAAAAAATTGTTCTAAAAACCGTATCTTTATTGACTCTCTTAAAAATGCTCTGACATCTTCTGAGCTTCACACATATGTTTAAAACCCTGGTAATGCCTCCACATAATGATCATATATAACTCCAAGGGTGGGAGATGTGCACTGTCTCCCAGCTTGGTAGACTAAATGTGATGGAGGGCTCCACTATGCAGAGAACAACATACCATAGAAAACGTGTTCTGCAATAGAGTTATTTTCCTTGCACTTGTAGTAGTCTCTGACCCTCAGTGCTATCTCTGCTAATGCACTACCTGCTAGCACCACATACTAAAACACTTGTATGCTTTCTACTGTATGTAGATTGACCCTCACTCTGGAGAGCTACTAATTAGCTCCACTACAATACTGAAAGTTGCTATATTGATACACTTGTTCCTCTAACTAATGTGTCGGCATTATCCACAACCTAAAAGATTAACTGCCCCCCGACATGTTTGGCCACATCCAGGGCTTCATCAGGGGAAAAAATGGGCAGCATTGTTCATCCCAGGTGTGCCTAGTATATTTATAGTGTATTGACATTGATCGATGGCATCCACCACCTATCGGAACGTCGACATCGACAAAAAAGACCTCCTAACACCTACTGAATACACCTATCACATTGCATTACTTTACCTGACGTGCTGCGCAGAGAGAGCCTGCGCTCACACTTAGTTAAAATTAGTCTGCAGTCGGCCGTCTGCGCAGCTGCTGCGCACAAACTTCTGCTCCCACACTTAGCCGATGACTCCCTAGGCTCCACTGACTGCGCAGCTGCTGCGCACAATCACCTGCTCCCACACTTAGCCAAATGACAAGCTAAGCTGTCTGCGCAGCCGCTGCGCTCTCCCCTCTGCTCCAACACTTACAAAAGATTTTTATCTCGAGCCGCAGTTGACATGTGCTCGGACATAGAAAGAATTCAGTGTATGGTGAGACTCTTAGCATATTGTGCGCTGATAGATCGCGCTTTTGTTTGGTTGGCATTGGTACAGGGATAGCAGTGGTCAGACATTGGTGTAACTCACATCATTCTGTATATGATGTGCTAGCTAGTGATGGATCTCTGTACAGCTATCCTGCAAACCGTCTCTTCTTACCTTTTATTACGAGTTACACATATTCAGAAGGGACACATTTAAGTTGAGGTGCTTTTTAATACCCTCCTTATTCACACTGAGGTCTATATTATTTCATCTGATACTTTATTGTCACAAACTGATGTTTAATGTCAACACTACACCGTTACTGAGTTTCATTACCTTTGATACATTGTCAACCATTAACAAATGAAATATTGACTACCTGAGACATAATTTATGATATATTGTGTCATGCTCAATAGCTAAATAACATATCTATCACTAATTGATCAGCGATTGTCCTAAGTCACAACAATATTTACAAGAATGACGCATACGTGAACCCTTCATTTAACCCCTTAGGGCTTAGACTATCTAGTCTGTATATCCATTTTGTTTCTTCACGTAAAAGAATCGTATCCAGATCACCTTTCCTAGCACCTAGCATTTTCTTGCAGATGCCCCAAAAACGTAGGCATTTACTATTGCTCCCATGGTACATCCTAACATGACGTGATAACGTAGTGTCAGTCTTCGTGTTAATTTTGCTTAGATGTTGTCCTATACGTTTTCTGAGCTCTTGGGAAGTTTTTCCCACATATAGCTTAGGACATGGGCACTTAGCTATATACACAACGCCCTTAGTTTTGCAGTTAATGTAATCTCTAATTTCATACTCTTTCCCATCAACAGGATTCTGAAAGGACTTGCATCTCTGGATCAACGGACAGTACACACAGTCACCACACGGGTAAGTGCCAGTAATAGTAGATTTTAGCCATGTTTGAGGTTGTTTTGTCTGAAAAAAGCTGTGGACAAGCAAATCCTTCAGATTTTTTCCTCTACGGTAGGTCACTGATGGTCGTGCTGTTATCACATTTCTTAAGTCATTATCCGCTCATAAGACGTGCCAGTGTCTATTAAGAATCTGGAAAATCTGATTGTTTTGGGCATCATAAGTCCCTATACATCTAACAGTCTGTGCCCGGTCGTCCCTTTTTACGGTTGTTAGCAAGTTTACTCTTCTCATGTTTTTAGCTTTAGCGTAAGCTCGATGTAAGACTCGCTTGGGATACCCTCTATCCCTAAATCGCTTGTACAGTAACTCGCTTTCTTTTTCAAACGCCAGTTCACTGGAACAATTTCTTCGCGCCCTAATATATTGTCCAGTTGGTATGCCCATTTTTAGTGGCTTAGGATGAAAACTACTCCAGTGCAACAAATTATTTGTTGCCGTAGGTTTACGAAAAACTTCAGTTTGAATACTACCATCTGATGTTAATGTCAATCTTAAATCCAAAAAAGTGATGGTGGTGTCGTGAATTTCGGATGTGAATGTCATTCCTATTGTATTCTCATTAAGTGCCAAAACAAAATTGTGAAACTCCTCAATGGTGCCGTCCCAAAGGATCAATACATCATCGATGTATCGTCCCCAAAACAAAATGTGCTGTGTAAACTGTGATAGCTCTTGAGAGAACACAATAGTGTCCTCCCACCACCCTAAAAACAAATTAGCATAATTTGGTGCACACTTACTCCCCATAGCGGTACCGACTGATTGTAAATAAAATTGACCATCAAAAATAAAGAAATTGTGAGTGAGAAGATATTCTAAAAGTGTCAGTATAAACTGATTGTGTCGGTGAAAATGAGTGCTCTTCGTGCTGAGAAAAGTAGATATTGCTCGTAATCCCAAATGATGCTGGATGTTAGTATATAAACTCTCAACATCCAAGCTCGCTAGTTTGGTGTTTGCTGTCACTTGTAGTTCTTGGAGTTTAGTCACAACATCCTTTGTATCCTGTATGAATGATGGTAGCGTGGGGACAAATGGCGCTATAAATTCATCTACGTACTGGCTTAAATTTTCAGTGAGACTGTTGTTTCCTGACATAATGGGGCGACCGGGCACCGGTCGTCGCTGCTTATGGATTTTGGGAATGGCGTACAAAGTCGCTATCGTGGGGTGCTTCTTATAAAGAAATGAGTATTCTTCTTTTGAAATTAGTCCATCCTCTTTAGCTTTTAACAGTATTGTTTTTAATTCCCCTAGGAATCTCTCCGTAGGATTTCCATCCAGTTTCTTGTATGTACCTGGCTTCTCCAAAAGGTCTACAACCATCCTCTTATAGTCAAATCGATCCATGAGGACAACATTGCCACCCTTATCTGAGGATTTAATAATTATATTTTCATTGCTGCTTAGTTCTTGCAGCGCTCTCTTCTCACTATCTTCCAAGTTTACCTGCACAACTCTTTTACTACTACTCAATTTTTTGAGATCTTGTGTTACTAGTTGCACAAATGTATCGATGTTACCATATTGTGCAAATGGTGGTGTGAATTTCGACTTGGGTTTTAGAGAGGCGAGGGGTAGTATAATGTTGTCCTGTACGCTGTCACTCAAAGTGTCTAAAGACTCAAGGATGGCTAATGTATCTTTCTCTTTTTGTTGCATTGCTCTCCAATCGTTCGATTGGTGAGTGAAAGATTTATGCAAGGCCAATTTTCGGGCGAAAAGATTAAAGGGCTTCTGTCACCCCCCTTAACCCATTTTTCACTAGCTGACATTACCTATTTGCTAATGTCAGCTGAGTCGAAATATATATTTATTACCTTGTCCGAAGTTGTAAATAACGTTAAAAAGCCACTTTTATATTATGCAAATGATCTTCGCTACCAGCAAGTTGGGCGTTTACTTGCTGGTAGCCGCCGCATCTAGATGAGTTATGCACGCCCCCTTCCTCGTTTGATAGACAGGGCCAGCGCTTTCTCCTCCTCGCACTGGCCCTGTCTGAAGATGAATCCGCGCCTGCGCCGTACCGCTCAGTAGTCGGCGCAGGCTCTCTGAGTGAAGGACGCGAGCTTTGCCGCTCCGTCCTCAGTGCGCCTGCGCCGATACGTCACCGCTACACCCGGAAGGGAAGCGGGTGTAGCGGTGATGTAATCGGCGCAGGCGCACTGAGGACGGAGCGGCAAAGCTCGCGTCCTTCACTCAGAGAGCCTGCGCCGACTATTGAGCGGTACGGCGCAGGCGCGGGATTTCATCTTCAGACAGGGCCAGTGCGAGGAGGAGAAAGCGCTGGCCCTGTCTATCAAACGAGGAAGGGGGCGTGCATAACTCATCTAGATGCGGCGGCTACCAGCAAGTAAACGCCCAACTTGCTGGTAGCGAAGATCATGTGCATAATATAAAAGTGGCTTTTTAACGTTATTTACAACTTCGGACAAGGTAATAAATATATATTTCGACTCAGCTGACATTAGCAAATAGCTAATGTCAGCTAGTGAAAAATGGGTTAAGGGGGGTGACAGAAGCCCTTTAATATCTTTTACCCAATCGACACAGAAAAAGTTAGGTGTAGGGGTATAAGAAAGTCCTTTATTTAAAAGCTGTACATGTCTATCCTCCAGCTTGAACGATGACAAGCTGACAATACGTGAATGGTCATCTACGTTTTGGCATTGTATGCCCACTTCTCCCTGTCTCTCAAAGCCGATCCCTGTGATAAAAAAAGTCTGAGAAAGAGATGGAACTGCAGTTGTAGCCACTGTCATAGGGGGTGCACAATAGGAGATTGAAGGCAAGGATGACAGCAAATGTCCTCCAGAGGCCCCATTGTACTGATTTGAACTGGCGCCAGCTATTCTTTGAGACATATTTTCTGTCACTTGCACTGATTGTGGTGTGCCTGATTGTGAATGCTGCCATATCTGAGCCTCTTGTGCAGTCGTATTTACCTGATGCACTACTGGTGCTTTCTTGTGTGTATTGGGGCCACGTCCCTTAAATTTACGTTTTGTGCTCGGGAATCTACTTACTGCACTTTTACCGCTTCTGCTATCAGACTCTGACCAGTCTGATTCAGATACCTCAGAATGTGTGGCGCTACCTCTTTGATACGCCCCGCTCTTTAGCTGGGACCTATTATTAAATTTAGTTGAGTATATTTGTCCCGTTTCGAAGTCCCTCTTGTCCCTAATGTATTTCTTATGTTTCCTTTCTTTTATTTCAGCCTGAAAGGACTCAATGTGTTTCTGAAGTTTTACCTCCTGCTCAACATATAGAGGATTTGACCTAAAACTATGTATTTGGGTAATTTCCTGCTCCAATTGTTTGGTAATTTTTTCAAAAGACTGTTTCTCAAGTTCTAATAAATACTGTTGCATTCTCAACGAATTTTCTGTGAGAACTTGCTGCCAACCACGGAACACTAGACCTTGCTGTAAATAGGTCTCTAAACTAGCTATCTCCCACCTTGACCTCACATATTTTTTATATTGTGACACAGTGAGAGGTTTGGTGGTAAAAAACAGGTATTTTCCTCTCAGCCTGTGCTGCTGGGTTGATTGCAGCCAGGTGAGGGCAAGTACTGGACCGGATTTTAGGTGCCGGTCCGGGTTTTTTTTGGGTTAATACCTAGCTGCCTTTAAAAGACAGCTGGGTTTATGCAAAGCTCTCTCTGTGTTTGGGATCTGAGCCGTGTGCTGGGCTGAAAAGCTGAGACCTGTGTGTCAGGAGAGCAGGCCATGTAAAGACGGTCAGTGGACTTTTTGTGTTGCCGAGCATTCAGCCAGGTGTGAACTAACACCTAGGATTTGAGGTGATTTAACCTGGAAACTGCTGGTGTTCCGTGGAGCTCTCAGGGCTGGAAGCAAGAGCTTGCAAAGAGGCGTGCAGTCTGCCTGGAAGCCTGAGGTTGGACTTTCCTGCGGCTGGGCTGACAGCCGGGTGTGAACACGCACCTAAACCACACAGGTGAATTTGATTCCGTCTTGGACTTTTGTTTTGCCTCAAGTTTTTGCTATGTGTGTGATGTAACACTAAGTGACTGTTTTGAGTTTTGTTTGTGCAAGTGTGAAATAAAACACTGTTTGCTGCACTACCTGGACTCTCTTTGCCTCTATACTGCACCCGCACCACTGTCTACCAGAGCAACTCCCCACATTTGGTGGAGGATGCGAGCAATTGCAGTGAGGCTGGCGGGAAGCCAAAACTTTTTGTAGCATTTTTTTTTTTTTTTTTTTTTTTTTGGGCACTGTTGTATGTCCTGGATTAAGCCTGCCAAGCTGCAACCACCAACACAGGACAAGATGGAGGAGATGATAAAGCAGCTTGTCCACGCCAACTTAAAGGAACAGCAGGCCATGGATGTCCAACAGCAGGCCATCACACAACAGCAAAAAAGACATGAAGAAGCCTTACTTGTCCAACAGGAGGCCGTCGCACAGCTGCTAGAGGCAAATCAGCGACAGCAGGACACGAACCAGCGGCTGCTTTGATTTACCGGACAACCAAGCAGCAGACTACTCTGTGGTTAGGGGTGAGATCCTGGCGAGACTGGGGGTGAATGTGTTGGTCAGGGCCCAGCGGGTACATCAGTGGGAGTTTAACCCAGCTGAGCCAGCATGACCCCAGTATTACCATTTGCTAAAACTCTCACAAAAATGGCTACCGCCTGACGTACTTAGTCCCACTGCTATGCTGGACCGTATTGTAGCTGACAAATTCTGGAGGGCATTGCCACTACCCCTCCAGCGCTGGGTTGGCCAGACATCTCCTACTAGTGCCCTGGAGATGGTGGACCTGGTCGAACGTTATGGGGCTACTGAGGAACTTAAGGGGGGAACTCTGGGGAAGGGAGTAATAAAACCCAGAAAATCCCCTCCCAGACCCTGCAGCCTGAGCTGAGAAAGACCGCACGGGATGTGCCCTTTGGGGATCGGGACTCTATAATATGCTGGCGGTGCCAGGAGCCTGGCCATGTACGGGCCAACTGTCCCCTCCTGGGTGAGCCCATGGATGTAAACTTTGGGTATCGACAGTCATTGTATGCCAGAAGGGTCGATGTGTCAGAGGTTAACCATGATGAACATTTGTGTCGGGTGGAGGTGGGAGACACTCCAGTGGCAGCTCTGCTGGATTCAGGGAGTCAGGTGACCCTGGTGAGGGCTTCCCTGGTGCGACCCACAGAGTTTACAGGCCGGAGAGTCGGGGTTTCCAGCATTCATGGAGATTTAAAAGAATACCCCACTGCTCTGTTGTCTGTAAGCACGTGTGCCGGCAGGCAGGTCCATGAGGTGGTTGTAACCACGAGTATGCCCTATGATGTGATAATAGGAAGAGACTTTCCATTGTTCCCAGCCCTGTGGCCGGCCATTGTACGTACAGTTCCCAGACAGGTAGGAAAACTTCCAGTAGTAAGGCCTAACCCAGGTGAGGTGTTAGAACCCCAGAAACCCAAGGCAGAGGGACCCACAGTAGGTCCGGTGGTTGAGGGGAAGACAGTCCCCCTAAATGGGATAGGTAGAAAACATAGGAAGGTGGCTCAGCCAGGCCAAAGCCGGACCTGCAATCGAGTGTCTGGGGTCCGTAGCCAAAGGGACCCGGGTTTGGTTGTTGGGCCACCTGTGGACAGTAAGGACAGCGCTAGGGGGAAGGGGACCTATAAAATAGCACAGAAAGTTGGAGACCCAAATTACAAGGTACACCAGCCAGGACTGCAAAAGCCGGAGCCGGTCTACCATGTAAATTTACGGAAACCTTGGAAGGTTAGAGAGACTTGTATTGAGAACAACCCGCGGCTGGTTTATCTAGGGAAAGAGATTCCGGTCCCTCTGTCTGCTAACAGGAAGCGGCTGCCACAGATAAAATTACTGGCAGCCTTTCCACTGAACAGACTCAGAGAGCCAAGGAGTTTGTTAGTCGGAACACAGAGGTGTTCTGTGATTTCCCTGAATGCCCTTCCATAACTCACCGTGATGTTGTCACTGAGCCCCAGGCAAAAGTCTGGTTAAAGCCGTACCAGGTGCCCGTGGCTCGGCGACAAGCCATCTCTGAAAGAGTGATATGGGGTTGCCCGCAGCCTGTCCCCATCTGGACAAAGAAGGAAAGTCCTGGGTCACCAGAGGGTTCGGGTGACTTCAGAACTTTAGATTTTCAGTGGAACACGGAGCAGGGCAGTTACAGGGAAATGCGATTGCCCGGTTCTGGGTATACTGTCTGGCGTGTGTTCACCCACTCAGGGTTGAACAAAGGGGGGGGGGGTATGTGACACAGTGAGAGGTTTGGTGGTAAAAAACAGGTATTTTCCTCTCAGCCTGTGCTGCTGGGTTGATTGCAGCCAGGTGAGGGCAAGTACTGGACCGGATTTTAGGTGCCGGTCCGGGTTTTTTTTGGGTTAATACCTAGCTGCCTTTAAAAGACAGCTGGGTTTATGCAAAGCTCTCTCTGTGTTTGGGATCTGAGCCGTGTGCTGGGCTGAAAAGCTGAGACCTATGTGTCAGGAGAGCAGGCCATGTAAAGACGGTCAGTGGACTTTTTGTGTTGCCGAGCATTCAGCCAGGTGTGAACTAACACCTAGGATTTGAGGTGATTTAACCTGGAAACTGCTGGTGTTCCGTAGAGCTCTCAGGGCTGGAAGCAAGAGCTTGCAAAGAGGCGTGCAGTCTGCCTGGAAGCCTGAGGTTGGACTTTCCTGCGGCTGGGCTGACAGCCGGGTGTGAACACGCACCTAAACCACACAGGTGAATTTGATTCCGTCTTGGACTTTTGTTTTGCCTCAAGTTTTTGCTATGTGTGTGATGTAACACTAAGTGACTGTTTTGAGTTTTGTTTGTGCAAGTGTGAAATAAAACACTGTTTGCTGCACTACCTGGACTCTCTTTGCCTCTATACTGCACCCGCACCACTGTCTACCAGAGCAACTCCCCACAATATGTACTATTTAGCTCTCTGAAAGCAGCTTGTACGTCTATTGTATTTAAGGTACAATACTTTCTATGTCCGAGTGCATGTCAACTGCGGCTCGAGATAAAAATTTATTGTAAGTGTTGGAGCAGAGGGGAGAGCGCAGCGGCTGCGCAGACAGCTTAGCTTGTCATTTGGCTAAGTGTGGGAGCAGGTGATTGTGCGCAGCAGCTGCGCAGTCAGTGGAGCCTAGGGAGTCATCGGCTAAGTGTGGGAGCAGAAGTTTGTGCGCAGCAGCTGCGCAGACGGCCGACTGCAGGCTAATTTTAACTAAGTGTGAGCGCAGGCTCTCTCTGCGCAGCACGTCAGGTAAGGTAACGCAATGTGATAGGTGTATTCAGTAGGTGTTAGGAGGTCCTGTTTTGCCGATGTCGACGTTCCGATAGGTGGTGGATGCCATCGATCAATGTCAATACGCTATAAATATACTAGGCACACCTGGGATGAACAATGCTGCCCAATTTTTCCCCTGATGAAGCCATGGATGTGGCGAAACATGTCGGGGGGCAGTTAATCTTTTAGGTTGTGGATAATGCCGACACATTAGTTAGAGGAACAAGTGTATCAATATAGCAACTTTCAGTATTGTAGTGGAGCTAATTAGTAGCTCTCCAGAGTGAGGGTTAATCTACATGCAGTAGAAAGCATACAAGTGTTTTAGTATGTGGTGCTAGCAGGTAGTGCATTAGCAGAGATAGCACTGAGGGTCAGAGACTACTATAAGTGCAAGGAAAATAACTCTATTGCAGAACACTTTTTCTATGGTATGTTGTTCTCTGCATAGTGGAGCCCTCCATCACATTTAGTCTACCAAGCTGGGAGACAGTGCACATCTCCCACCCTTGGAGTTATATATGATCATTATGTGGAGGCATTACCAGGGTTTTAAATATATGTGTGAAGCTCAGAAGATGTCAGAGCATTTTTAAGAGAGTCAATAAAGATACGGTTTTTAGAACAATTTTTTTTTTTTTTGGGGAGATAAATAGGTTACGCCCACTGTGGCATTTGGTGTGAAGTAAAAGTTATTAAACCTGATCCCCCAAAATTAGTCCGCTAGTTTGGGAGCAGACTGTAATTGTGCCACTCTCTGGCCTACTCATGCTGCTGCTACCTCCAGACCCTGCAATTGTGCCACTCTCTGGCCTACTCATGCAGCTGACACCTCGAGACTCTTCACTTGTACCACTCTCTAGCCGACTCATGCAGATGACACCTCGAGACTCGGTCATTGTGCCACTCTGTGGCCTACTCATGCAGCTGCCACCTCGAGACTCGGTCATTGTGCCGTTCTTTGGTAACATCATCCTGCTGCTACTTCCAGACTCTGTCATTGTGCCACTCTCTGGCCTACTCATGCTGCTGCCACCTCCAGACTCGGTCATTGTGCCGTTCTGTGGTAACCTCATGCTGCTGCCACTTCCAAACTCGGTCACTGTGCTACTCTCTGGCCTACTCATGCTGCTGCTAGCTCCAGATTCTGCAATTCTGCTACTCTCTGGCCTACTCATGCAGCTGCTACCTCGAGACTCGGTCATTGTGCTGCTCTGTGGCCTACTCGCTCTGCTGCCACCTCCAGACTCGGTCATTGTGCCGTTCTGTGGTAACCTCATGCTGCTGCCACCTACAGAATCTGTCATTGTGCCACTCTCTGGCCTACTCATGCTGCTGCTACCTCCAGACCCAGACATTGTGCTGTTCTGTGGTAAACTAATGTTGCTGCCACCTCCAGACTCTGTAATTGTGCTGCCATGTGATCTACTCATGCTGCTGCCACCGCCAGACTCGGTCATTGTGCCGTTCTGTGTTAACCTCATGCTGCTGCTACTTCCAGACTCGGCCGTACCACTCTCTGACCTACTTATGCTGCTGCCACCTCCAGACTCTTCACCTGTGCCACTCTATGGCCTACTCATGCAGCTGCCACCTCGAGACTCGGTTATTGTGCCGTTCTTTGGTAACATCATCCTGCTGCTACTTCCAGACTCTGTCATTGTGCCACTCTCTGGCCTACTCATGCTGCTGCTACCTCCAGATTCTGCAATTCTGCTACTCTCTGGCCTACTCATGCAGCTGCCACCTCGAGACTCGGTCATTGTGCCTTTCTGTGGTAACCTCATGCTGCTGCTACTTCCAGACTCTGTAATTGTGCCACTCTCTTACCTACTCATGCTGCTGCCACCTTCAGACTCTGTAATTGTGCCACTCTCTGAAGTACTCATGCTGCTGCCTCCTCGAGACTGTCATTGTGCCACTCTGTGGCCTATTCATGCTGCTGACACCTCCAGACTCTGTCATTGTTCCACTCTCTGGCCTACTCATGCTGCTGCCACCTCCAGACTCTGTAATTGTGTTACTCTCTGGCCTACTCATGCTGCTGCCACCTCCAGACTCAGTCATTGTGCCTTTCTGTGGTAACCTCATGCTGCTGCTATTTCCAGACTCTGTCATTGTGCCACTCTCTGGCCTACTCATTCAGCTGCCACTCTGAGACTCGGTCATTGTGCCACTCTCTGGCCTACTCCTGCTGCTGCCATCTCCAGACTCTGTAATTGTGCCACTCTGTGGCCTACTCATGCTGCTGCCACCTCGGGACTGTCATTGTGCCACTCTGTGGCCTACTCATGCTGCTGCCATCTCCACACACTATCATTGTGCCACTAAGTGGTCTACTCATGCTGCTGCCACCTCCAGACTCGGTCATTGTGCCACTATGTGGCCTACTCATGCTGCTGCCACCTCCAGACTCGGTCATTGTGAAACTCTCTGGCCTACTCCTGCTGCTGCCATCTCCAGACTCTGTAATTGTGCCACTCTGTGGCCTACTCATGCTGCTGCCACCTCCAGACTCTTCAGTTGTACCACTCTCTAGCCTACTCATGCAGCTGACACTTCGAAACTCGGTGATTGTGCCACTCTCTTGCCTACTCATGCTGCTGCCACCTTCAGACTCTGTAATTGTGCCACTCCCTGAAGTACTCATGCTGCTGCCTCCTCGAGACTTTCATTGTTCCACTCAGTGGCCTATTCATGCTGCTGCCACCTCCAGACTCTGTCATTGTTCCACTCTCTGGCCTACTCATGCTGCTGCCACCTCAAGACTCTTCAGTTGTACCACACTCTAGCCTACTCATGCAGCTAACACCTCGAGACTCGGTCATTGTGCCACTCTCTGGCCTACTCATGCTGCTGCCAACTTCAGACTCTGTAATTGTGATGCTATGTGATCTACTCATGCTGCTGCCACCTCCAGAATCTGTCATTGTGCCGCTATGTGGTCTACTCATGCTGCTGCCACCTCCAGACTCGGTCATTGTGCCACTCTCTGACCTACTCATGCTGCTGCCACCTCCACACTCTTCAGTTGTGCCACTCTCTAGCCTACTCATGCAGCTGCCACCTCGAGACTCGGTTATGGTGCCAATCTCTGGCCTACTCCTGCTGCTGCCACCTCCAGACTCTGTAATTGTGCTACTCTCTGACCTACTCATGCTGCTGCCACCTCGGGACTGTCATTGTGCCACTCTGTGGCCTACTCATGCTGGTGCCATCTCCACACACTGTCATTGTGCCACTAAGTGGTCTACTCATGCTGCTGCCACCTCCAGACTCTGTAATTGTGACGCTATGTGATCTGCTCATGCTGCTGCCACCTCCAGACTCTGTAATTGTGCCACTCTCTGGCCTACTCATGCTGCTACCACATCCAGACTCTGTAATTGTGCCACTCTCTGGCCTATTCATGCTGCTGCCATCTCCAGACTCGGTCATTGTGCCGTTCTGTGGTAACCTCATGCTGCTGCTACTTCCAGACTCGGTCATTGTGCCACTCTCTAGCCTACTCATGCAGCTGCCACCTCGAGATTCGGTCATTGTGCCAATCTCTGGCCAACTCATGCTGCTCCCACCTCCAGACTCTGTAATTGTGCCAATCTCTGACCTACTCATGCTGCTGCCACCTCGAGACTGTCATTGTGCCACTCTGTGGCCTACTCATGCTGCTGACATCTCCACACACTGTCTTTGTGTCACTATGTGGCCTACTCATGCTGCTGCTACCTCCAGACTCGGTCATTGTGCCGCTATGTGGTCTACTCATGCTGCTGCCATCTCCAGACTCGGTCATTGTGCCGTTCTGTGGTAACCTCATGCTGCTGCCACTTCCAGACTCGGTCACCGTGCTACTCTCTGGCCTACTTATGCTGCTTCTACCTCCAGATTCTGCAATTCTGCCACTCTCTGCCCCAGGGGCGTAGCTAACGGCTCATGGGCCCTGGTGCAAGAGTTCAGCTTGGGCCCCCTTGCCTCAGTGCTTTGTGTGTCTTCTTATGTGGTACAAGGGTCTTTGGGCCCCCTCAGGCTCCTGGGCCCGGTAGCGACTGCTACCTCTGCACGCCCTATAGCTATGACCATGCTCTGGCCTACTCATGCAGCTGCCACCTCGAGACTCGGTCATTGTGCTGCTCTGTGGCCTACTCGTGCTGCTGCCACCTCCAGACTCGGTCATTGTGCCACTTTGTGTCCTAGTCATGCTGCTGCCACCTCCAGACTCTGTTATTGTGCTACTATCTGGCCTACTCATACTGCTACCACCATCAGACTCTGTAATCTTGCCACACTCTGGCCTACTCATGCTGCTGCCAATTCTAGACTCAGTCATTGTGCCGTTCTGTGGTAATCTCATGCCGCTGCTACCTCCAGACTCAGTAATTGTGCCACTGTCTGGCCTACTCATGCTGCTGCCACCTCCAGACTCTGTAATTGTGCCACTGTCTGGCCTACTCATGCTGCTGCCACCTCCAGACTCTGTAATTGTGCCACTCTCTGGCCTACTCATGCTGCTGCCACCCCCAGACTTGGTCATTGTGCCTTTCTGTGGTAACCTCATGCTGCTGCTACTTCCAGACTCGGTAATTGTGCCACTCTCTGGCCTACTCATGCAGCTGCCACTCTGAGACTCGGTCATTGTGCCACTCTCTGAACTACTCATGCAGCTGCCACCTCAAGACTCCTTCATTGTGCCAATCTCTGGCCAACTCCTGCTGCTGCCATCTCCAGACTCTGTAATTGTGCTACTCTCTGAACTACTCATGCTGTTGCCACCTCGGGACTGTCATTGTGCCACTCTGTGGCCTACTCATGCTGCTGCCATCTCCACACACTGTCATTGTGCCACTAAGTGGTCTACCCATGCTGCTACCACCTCCAGACTCGGTCATTGTGCCACTCTCTGGCCTACTCATACTGCTACCACATCCAGACTCTGTAATTGTGCCACTCTCTGGCCTATTCATGCTGCTGCCACCTCCAGACTCTTCAGTTGTACCACTCTCTAGCCTACTCATGCAGCTGACACCTCGAGACTCGGTCATTTTGCCCATCTCTTGCCTACTCATGCTGCTGCCACCTTCAGACTCTGTAATTGTCCCACTCTCTGAAGTACTCATGCTGCTGCCTCCTTGAGACTGTCATTGCGCCACTCTGTGGCCTATTCATGCTGCTGCCACCTCCACACACTGTCATTGTGCCAATATGTGGTCTACTAATGCTGCTGCCACCTCAAGACTCGGTCATTGTGCCACTCTCTAGCCTACTCATGCTGCTGCCACCTCCAGACTCAGACATTGTGCCGTTCTGTGGTAAACTCATGTTGCTGCCACCTCCGGACTCTGTCTTTGTGCCACTATCTGGCCTACTCATGCTTCTGCCACCTCCAGACTCGGTCATTGTGCCACTCTCTGGCCTACTCATACTGCTACCACCTCCAGACTCTGTAATTGTGCCATTCTCTGGCCTACTCATGCTGCTGCCACCTCCAGAACTTGCAATTGTGCCACTCTCTGGCCTACTCATGCTGCTGCCACCTCCAGACTTGTTCATTGTGCCGTTCTGTGGTAACCTAATGCTGCTGCTACTTCCAAACTCGGTCATTGTGCCACTCTCTGGCCTACTCATGCTGCTGCCGCCACCTCCAGACCCTGCAATTGTGCCACTCTCTAGCCTACTCACGCAGCTGCCACCTCGAGACTCGGTCATTGTGCAACTCTCTGGCCTACTCATGCTGCTGCCACCTTCAGACTCTATAATTGTGCCACTCTCTGAAGTACTCATGCTGCCTCCTCGAGACTGTCATTGTGCCACTCTGTGACCTATTCATGCTGCTGCCACCTCCACACACTGTCATTGTGCCACTATGTGGTCTACTAATGCTGCTGCCACCTCCAGTCTTGGTCATTGTGCCACTCTGTGGCCTACTCATGCTGCTGCCACCTCCAGACTCTGTAATTGTGCCGCTGTGTGGTCTACTCATGCAGCTGCCACCTCCAGACTCGGTCATTGTGCCGTTCTGTGGTAAGCTCAGGATGCTGCTACTTCCAGACTCGGTCACTGTGCTACTCTCTGGCCTACTCGTGCTAATGGCACCTCCAGACTCGGTCATTGTGCCGTTCTGTGGTAACCTCATGCTGCTGCCACTTCCAGACTCGTTCACTGTGCTATTCTCTGGCCTACTCATGTTGCTGTTACCTCCAGATTCTGCAATTCTGACACTCTCTGGCCTACTCATGCAGCTGCCACCTCGAGTCTCAGTCATTGTGCCGCTATGTGGCCTACTCGTGCTGCTGCCACCTCCAGACTCAGTCATTGTGCCACTTTGTGTCCTAGTCATGCTGCTGCCACCTCCAGACTCTGTCATTGTGCCACTGTCTGGCCTACTCATGCTGCTGCCACCTCCAGACTCTGTAATTGTGCCTCTGTGTGGTCTACTCATGCAGCTGCCACCTCCAGACTCGATCATTGTGCCGTTCTGTGGTAACCTCATGCTGCTGCTACTTCCGGACTCGGTCATTGTGCCACTCTCTGGCCTACTCATGCAGCTGCCAACTCGAGACTCGGTCATTGTGCCACTCTCTGACCTACTCATGCTGCTGCCACCTCCACACTCTTCAGTTCTGCCACTCTCTAGCCTACTCATGCAGCTGCCACCTCCAGACTCTGTAATTGTGCCACTCTCTGGCCTACTCATGCTGCTGCCACCTCCAGACTCAGACATTGTGCCGTTCTGTGGAAAACTCATGCTGCCGCCACCTCCAGACTCTGTAATTGTGATGCTATGTGATCTACTCATGCTGCTGCCACCTCCAGAATCTGTCATTGTGCCGCTATGTGGTCTACTCATGCTGCTGCCACCTCCAGACTTGGTCATTGTGCCACTCTCTGACCTACTCATGCTGCTGCCACCTCCACACTCTTCAGTTGTGCCACTCTCTAGCCTACTCATGCAGCTGCCACCTCGAGACTCGGTTATGGTGCCAATCGCTGGCCTACTCCTGCTGCTGCCACCTCCAGACTCTGTAATTGTGCTACTCTCTGACCTACTCATGCTGCTGCCACCTCGGGACTGTCATTGTGCCACTCTGTGGCCTACTCATGCTGGTGCCATCTCCACACTCTGTCATTGTGCCACTAAGTGGTCTACTCATGCTGCTGCCACCTCCAGACTCTGTCATTGTGCCACTCTCTGGCCGACTCATGCTGCTGCCACCTCCAGACTCAGACATTGTGCCGTTCTGTGGAAAACTCATGCTGTCGCCACCTCCAGACTCTGTAATTGTGATGCTATGTGATCTACTTATGCTGCTGCCACCTCCAGAATCTGTCATTGTGCCACTCTCTGGCCTACTCATGCTGCTACCACATCCAGACTCTGTAATTGTGCCACTCTCTGGCCTATTCATGCTGCTGCCATCTCCAGACTCGGTCATTATGCCGTTCTGTGGCAACCTCATGCTGCTGCTACTTCCAGACTCGGTCATTGTGCCACTCTCTGGCCTACTCATGCTGCTGCCACCTCCAGACTCTTCACATGTGCCACTCTCTAGCCTACTCATGCAGCTGCCACCTTGAGACTCGGTCATTGTGCCAATCTCTGGCCTACTCATGCTGCTCCCACCTTCAGACTCTGTAATTGTGCCAATCTCTGACCTACTCATGCTGCTGCCACCTCGAGACTGTCATTGTGCCACTCTGTGGCCTACTCATGCTTCTGCTACATCCAGACTTGGTCATTGTGCCGCTATGTGGTCTACTCATGCTGCTGCCATCTCCAGACTCGGTCATTGTGCCGTTCTGTGGTAACCTCATGCTGCTGCCACTTCCAGACTCGGTCACCGTGCTACTCTCTGGCCTACTCATGCTGCTTCTACCTCCAGATTCTGCAATTCTGCCACTCTCTGGCCTACTCATGCAGCTGCCACCTCGAGACTCGGTAATTGTGCTGCTCTGTGGCCTACTCGTGCTGCTGCCACCTCCAGACTCAGTCATTGTGCCACTTTGTGTCCTACTCATGCTGCTGCCACGTCCAGACTCTGTTATTGTGCCACTCTCTGGCCTACTCATGCTGCTGCCAATTCCAGACTCAGTCATTGTGCCGTTCTGTGGTAACCTCATGCTGCTGCTACCTCCAGACTCTGTAATTGTGCCACTGTCTGGCCTACTCATGCTGCTGCCACCTCCAGACTCTGTCTTTGTGCCACTGTCTGGCCTACTCATGCTGCTGCCATCTCCAGACTGTAATTGTGCTACTCTCTGAACTTCTCATGCTGCTGCCGCCTCGGGACTGTCATTGTGCCACTCTGTGGCCTACTCATGCTGCTGCCATCTCCACACACTGTCATTGTGCCACTAAGTGGTCTACTCATGCTGCTACCACCTCCAGACTCGGTCATTGTGCCACTCTGTGGCCTACTCATGCTGCTGCCACCTCCAGACTCGGACATTGTGAAACTCTCTGGCCTACTCATACTGCTACCACATCCAGACTCTGTAATTGTGCCACTCTCTGGCCTATTCATGCTGCTGCCACCTCCAGACTCTTCAGTTGTACCACTCTCTAGCCTACTCATGCAGCTGAAACCTCGAGACTCGGTCATTGTGCCACTCTCTTGCCTACTCATGCTGCTGCTACCTTCAGACTCTGTAATTGTCCCACTCTCTGAAGTACTCATGCTGCTGCCTCCTCGAGACTGTCATTGTGCCACTCTGTGGCCTATTCATGCTGCTGCCACCTCCACACACTGTCATTGTGTCACTATGTTTTGTAACAGGGTTGATGTTCCTGGAGGGATACACCAAATGGAAAAGGATTTGGGAAAACTAGAGGAATGGTCAAAAATCTGGCAACTAAAATTTAATGTTGATAAGTGCAAGATAATGCACCTGGGGCGTAAAAACCCAAGAGCAGAATATAAAATCAGTGATACAGTACTAACCTCAGTATCTGAGGAAAGGGATTTAGGGGTCATTATATCAGACGACCTAAAGGTGGGCAGACAATGTCATAGAGCAGCAGGTAATGCCAGCAGAATGCTTGGGTGTATAGGGAGAGGCATTAACAGTAGAAAGAGGGAGGTGCTCGTGCCGCTCTACAGAGCACTAGTGAGACCTCATTTGGAGTATTGTGTGCAGTACTGGAGACCATATCTGCAGAAGGATATTGAAACTTTGGAGAGAGTTCAGAGAAGAGCTACTAAACTAGTACATGGATTGCAGGACAAAACTTACCAGGAAAGGTTAAAGGACCTTAACATGTATAGCTTGGAAGTAAGAAGAGACAGAGGGATATGATAGAAACTTTTAAATACATAAAGGGAAGCATCACGGTAAAAGAGGAGAGAATATTTAAAAGAAGAAAAACTGCTACAAGAGGACATAGTTTTAAATTAGAGGGGCAAAGGTCTAAAAGTAACATCAGGAAGAATTACTTTACTGAGAGAGTAGTGGACGCATGGAATAGCCTTCCTGCAGAAGTGGTAGCTGCAAATACAGTGAAGGAGTTTAAGCATGCATGGGATAGGCATAAGGCCATCCTTCATATAAGATAGAGCCAGGGGCTATTCATAGTATTCAGTATATTGGGCAGACTAGATGGGCCAAATGGTTCTTATCTGCCGACAAATTCTATGTTTCTATGTTTCTATGTGGTCTACTAATGCTGCTGCCACCTCTAGACTCGGTCATTGTGCCACTCTCTGGCCTACTCATGCTGCTGCCACCTCCAGACTCAGACATTGTGCCGTTCTGTGGTAAACTCATGTTGCTGCCACCTCCAGACTCTGTAATTGTGACGCTATGTGATCTACTCATGCTGCTGCCACCTCCAGACTCTGTCTTTGTGCCACTCTCTGGCCTACTCATGCTTCTGCCTCCTCCAGACTCGGTCATTGTGCCGTTCTGTGGTAAGCTCAGGCTGCTGCTACTTCCAGACTCTGTTATTGTGCCACTCTCTGGCCTACTCGTGCTTGTGCCACCTCCAGACTCGGTCATTGTGCCGTTCTGTGGTAACCTCATGCTGCTGCCACTTCCAGACTCGGTAATTTTGACACTATGTGATCTACTCATGCTGCTGCCACCTCCATACTCTGTCTTTGTGCCACTCTCTGGCCTACTGATGCTTCTGCCTCCTCCAGACTCGGTCATTGTGCCACTCTCTGGCCTACTCATACTGCTACCACCTCCAGACTCTGTAATTGTGCCACTCTCTGGCCTACTCATGCTTCTGCCACCTCCAGACTCGGTCATTGTGCTATTCTCTGGCCTACTCATGCTGCTGCCACCTCCAGAACTTGCAATTGTGCCACTCTCTGGCCTACTCATGCTGCTGCCACCTCCAGACTTGTTCATTGTGCCGTTCTGTGGTAACCTAATGCTTCTGCAACTTCCAGACTCGGTCATTGTGCCACTCTCTGGCCTACTCATCGTGCTGCCACCTCCAGACCCTGCAATTGTGCCACTCTCTAGCCTACTCATGCAGCTGCCACCTCGAGACTCGGTCATTGTGCCACTCTCTGGCCTACTCATGCTGCTGCCACCTTCAGACTCTATAATAGTGCCACTCTCTGAAGTACTCATGCTGCTGCCTCCTCGAGACTATCATTGTGCCACTCTGTGACCTATTCATGTTGCTGCCACCTCCACACACTGTCATTGTGCCGCTGTGTGGTCTATTCATGCAGCTGCCACCTTCAGACTCGGTCATTGTGCCGTTCTGTGGTAAGCTCAGGCTGCTGCTACTTCCAGACACTGTCATTGTGCCACTCTCTGGCCTAATCGTGCTGGTGCCACCTCCAGACTCGGTCATTGTGCCGTTCTGTAGTAACCTCATGCTGCTGCCACTTCCAGACTCGGTCACTGTGCTACTCTCTGGCCTACTCTTGTTGCTGTTACCTTCAGATTCTGCAATTCTGCCACTCTCTGGCCTACTCATGCAGCTGCCACCTCGAGTCTCGGTCATTGTGCCGCTCTGTGGCCTACTCGTGCTGCTGCCACCTCCAGGCTCGGTCATTGTGCCGCTGTCTGGCCTACTCATGCTGCTGCCACCTCCAGACTCGGTGATTGTGCTGTTCTGTGGTAACCTCATGCTGCTGCTACTTCCGGACTCGGTCATTGTGCCACTCTCTGACCTACTCATGCTGCTGCCACCTCCACACTCTTCAGTTGTGCCACTCTCTAGCCTACTCATGCAACTGCCACCTCGAGACTCGGTTATTGTGCCAATCTCTGGCCTATTCCTGCTGCTGCCACCTCCAGAATCTGTAATTGTGCTACTCTCTGACCTACTCATGCTGCTGCCACCTCAGGACTCTCATTGTGCCACTCTGTGGCCTACTCGTGCTGCTGCCATCTCCACACACTGTCATTGTGCCACTAAGTGGTCTACTCATGCTGCTGCCACCTCCAGACTCTGTAATTGTGCCACTCTGTGGCCTACTCATGCTGCTGCCACCTCCAGACTCTGTAATTGTGCCAATCCCTGACCTACTCAAGCTGCTTCCACCTCGAGACTGTCATTGTGCCACTCTGTGGCCTACTCATGCTGCTGAAATCTCCACACACTGTCTTTGTGCCACTATGTGGCCTACTCATGCTGCTGCTACCTCCAGACTCGGTCATTGTGCCGCTATGTGGTCTATTCATGCTGCTGCCACCTCCAGACTCTGTCATTGTGCCACTCTGTTGCATACTCATTCTGCTGCCACCTTTACACTCTGTCATTGTGCCGTTCTGTTGTAACCTCATGCCGCTGCCACTTCCAGACTCGGTCAGCGTGCTACTCTCTGGCCTACTCATGCTGCTTCTACCGCCAGATTCTGCAATTCTGCCACTCTCTGGCCTACTCATGCAGCTGCCACCTCGAGACTCGGTCATTGTGCTGCTCTGTGGCCTACTCGTGCCTGCCACCTCCAGACTCTGTTATTGTTCCACTATCTGGCCTACTCATACTGCTACCACCTTCAGACTCTGTAATTTTGCCACTCTCTGGCCTACTCATGCTGCTGCCAATTCCAGACTCCGTCATTGTGCCGTTCTGTGGTAACCTCATGCTGCTGCTACCTCCAGACTCTGTAATTGTGCCACTGTCTGGCCTACTCATGCTGCTTCCACCTCCATACTCGGTCATTGTGCCACTCTCTGACCTACTCATGCTGCTGCCACTTCCAGACTCTTCACTTGTGCCGCTCTCTAGCCTACTCATGCTGCTGCCACCTTCAGACTCTGTAATTGTGCCACTCTCATGCTGCTGCCTCCTTGAGACTGTCCTTGTGCCACTCTGTGGCCTATTCATGCTGCTGCCACCTCCAGACTCGGTCATTGTGCCACTCTCTGGCCTACTCATGCTGCTGCCACCTCCAGACTCGGTCATTGTGCCACTCTGTGGCCTACTCATGCTGCTGCCACCTCCAGACCCTGCAATTGTGCCACTCTCAGGCCTACTCATGCTGCTGCCACCTCCAGACTCGGTCATTGTGCCACTCTCTGATCTACTGATGCTGCTGCCACCTCCAGACTCTTCACTTGTGCCACTCTCTAGCCTACTTATGTTGCTGCCACTTCCAGACTTGGTCACTGTGCCACTCTACTCTCTGGCCTACTCATTCTGCTGCCACCTCCAGACTCGGTCATTGTGCCGTTCTGTGGTAACCTCACGCTGCTGCTACTTCCAGACTCGGTCATTGTGCCACTCTCTGACCTACTCATGCTGCTGCCACCTCCAGACTCGGTCATTGTGCCGTTCTGTGGTAACCTCATGCTGCTGCTACTTCCAGACTCGGTCATTGTGCCACTCTCTGGCCTACTCATGCTGCTGTTACCTCCAGACCCTGCAATTGTGCCACTCTCTGGCCTACTCATGCTGCTGCCACCTCCAGACTCGGTCATTGTGCTACTCTCTGACCTACTTATGCTGCTGCCAGCTCCAGACTCTTCACTTGTGCCACTCTCTAGCCTACTTATGTTGTTGCCATCTCCAGACTCTGTAATTGTGCCACTCTCTGGCCTACTCATGCTGCTGCCACCTCCAGACTCGGTAATTGTGCCACTCTCTGGCCTACTCATGCTGCTGCCACCTCCAGACCCTGCAATTGTGCCACTCTCTGGCCTACTCATGCTGCTGCCACCTCCAGACTCGGTCATTGTGCCACTCTCTGGTCTACTCATGCTGCTGCCACCTCCAGACTTTAAACTTGTGCAACTCTTTAGCCTACTCATGCAGCTGACACCTCGAGACTCGGTCATTGTGCCACTCTCTGGCCTACTCATGTTGCTGCCATCTCCAGACTGTAATTGTGCCACTCTCTGGCCTACTCATGCTGCTGCTACTTCCAGACTCAGTCATTGTGCCACTCTCTGGCCTACTCATGCTGCTGCCACCTCCAAACCCTGCAATTGTGCCACTCTCTGGCCTACTCATTCAGCTGCCAACTCGAGACTCGGTCATTGTGCCACTCTCTCGCCTATTCATGCTGCTGCCACCTCCAGACTCTTCAGTTGTACCACTCTCTAGCCTACTCATGCAGCTGACACCTCGAGACTCGGTCATTGTGCCACTCTCTGGCCTACTCATGCTGCTGCTGTAACCTTCAGACTCTGTAATTGTGCCACTCTCTGAACTACTCATGCTGCTGCCACCTCGAGACTGTCATTGTGCCACTATGGGGTCTACTCATGCTGCTGCCACCTCCAGACTCGGTCATTGTGCCACTCTGTGGCCTACTCATGCTGTGTCCACCTCCAGACTCTGTAATTGTGCCGCTATGTGGTCTACTCATGCTGCTGCCACCTCCAGACTCGGTTATTGTGCCACTCTGTTGCCTACTCATTCTTCTGCCACCTTTACACTCTGTCATTGTTCCGTTCTGTGGTAACCTCATGCTGCTGCCATTTCCACACTCGGTCACTGTGCTACTCTCTGGCCTACTCATGCTGCTGCTACCTCCATATTCTGCAATTCTGCCACTCTCTGGCCTACTCATGCCACTGCCACCTCGAGACTCGGTCATTGTGCCGCTCTGTGGTAACCTCATGCTGCTGCTACCTCCAGACTCAGTCATTGTGCCACTGTCTGGCCTACTCATGCTGCTGCCACCTCCAGACTCGGTTATTGTGCCACTCTGTTGCCTACTCATTCTTCTGCCACCTTTACACTCTGTCATTGTTCCGTTCTGTGGTAACCTCATGCTGCTGCCACTTCCACACTCGGTCACTGTGCTACTCTCTGGCCTACTCATGCTGCTGCTACCTCCATATTCTGCAATTCTGCCACTCTCTGGCCTACTCATGCCACTGCCACCTCGAGACTCGGTCATTGTGCCGCTCTGTGGTAACCTCATGCTGCTGCTACCTCCAGACTCTGTCATTGTGCCACTGTCTGGCCTACTCATGCTGCTGCCACCTCCAGACTCGGTCATTGTGCCACTCTCTAGCCTACTCATACTGCTACCATCTCCAGACTCTGTAATTGTGCCCCTCTCTGGCCTACTCATGTTGCTGCCTCCTCCAGACTCGTTCATTGTGCCGTTCTGTGGTAACCTCATGCTGCTGCTACTTCCAGACTCGGTCATTGTGCCACTCTCTGGCCTACTCATGCTACTGCCACCTCCACACTTTGTTATTGTGCCCCTCTGTGGCCTACTCATTCTGTTGTCATCTCCAAACTCTGTCACTGTGCCACTTTGTGGCCTACTAATGCTGCTGCCACCTCCACACACGGTCATTGTGCCGTTCTGTGGTATCCTCATAACTGCTGCCACCTCCAGACTCGGTCATTGTGCCACTCTCTGGCCTACTCATGCTGCTGCCACCTCCAGACTCTTCACTTGTGCCCCTCTCTAGCCTACTTTTGTTGCTGCCATCTCCAGACTGTGTAATTGTACCGCTGTGTAGTCTACTCATGCTGCTGCCACCTCGGGACTAACATTGTGCCACTCTGTGGCCTACTCATGCTGCTGCCATCTCCACACACTGTCATTGTGCCACTAAGTGGTCTACTCAAGCTGCTACCACCTCCAGACTCGGTCATTGTGCCACGCTGTGGCCTACTCATGCTGCTGCCCCCACAGACTCGATCATTGTACCGTTCTGTCGTAACCTCATGCTGCTGCTATTTCCAAACTTGGTCATTGTGCCACTCTCTGGCCTACTCATGCTGCTGCCACCTCCAGACCCTGCAATTGTGCCACTCTCTGGCCTACTCATGCTGCTGCCACCTCCAGACTCGGTCATTGTGGCGTTCTGTGGTAACCTCATGCTGCTGCTACTTCCAGACTCGGTCATTGTGCCGTTCTGTGGTAACCTCATGCTGCTGCTACTTCCAGACTCGGTCATTGTGCCACTCTCTGGCCTACTCATGCTGCTGCCACCTCCAGACCCTGCAATTATGCCACTCTCTGGCCTACTCATGCAGCTGCCACCTCGAGATTCGGTCATTGTGCCACTCTCTCGCCTATTCATGCTGCTGCCACCTCCAGACTCTGTAATTGTGCCACTCTCTGAAGTACTCATGCTGCTGCCTCCTCGAGACTGTCCATGTGCCACTCTGTGGCCCATTCATGCTGCTGCCACCTCCCCACACTGTCATTGTGCCACTATGTGGTCTACTTATGCTGCTGCCACCTCCAGACTCGGTCATTGTGCCACTCTGTGGCCTACTCATGCTGTGTCCACCTCCAGACTCTGTAATTGTGCTGCTATGTGGTCTACTCATGCTGCTGCCACCTCCAGACTCGGTTATTGTGCCACTCTGTTGCCTACTCATTCTTCTGCCACCTTTACACTCTGTCATTGTTCCGTTCTGTGGTAACCTCATGCTGCTGCCACTTCCACACTCGGTCACTGTGCTACTCTCTGGCCTACTCATGCTGCTGCTACCTCCATATTCTGCAATTCTGCCACTCTCTGGCCTACTCATGCCACTGCCACCTCGAGACTCGGTCATTGTGCCGCTCTGTGGTAACCTCATGCTGCTGCTACCTCCAGACTCTGTCATTGTGCCACTGTCTGGCCTACTCATGCTGCTGCCACCTCCAGACTCTTCACTTGTGCCCCTCTCTAGCCTACTTTTGTTGCTGCCATCTCCAGACTGTGTAATTGTACCGCTGTGTAGTCTACTCATGCTGCTGCCACCTCCAGACTCGGTCATTGTGCCACTTTGTTGCCTACTCATTCTACTGCCATCTTTACACTCTGTCATTGTGCCGTTTTGTGGTAACCTCATGCTGCTGCCATTTCCAGACTCGGTCACTGTGCTACTCTCTGGCCTACTCATGCTGCTGCTACCTCCAGATTCTGCAATTCTGCCACTCTCTGGCCTACTCATGCAGCTGCCACCTCGAGTCTCGGTCATTGTGCTGCTCTGTGGCCTACTCGTTCTGCTGCCACCTCCAGACTCACTCATTGTGCCACTTTGTTTCCTACTCATGCTGCTGCCACCTCCAGACTCTGTTATTGTGCCACTCTCTGGCCTACTCATACTGCTACCACCTCCAGACTCTGCAATTGTGTTACTCTCTGGCCTACTCATGCTGCTGCCACCTCCAGACTCAGTCATTGTGCCGTTCTGTTGTAACCTCATGCTGCTGCCACCTCCAGACTCTGTCATTGTGCCACTCTCTCGCCTACTCATGCAGCTGCCACCTCCAAACTCTGTAATTGTGCCACTCTCTGGCCTACTCATGCTGCTGCCACCTCCAGACTCTGCAATTGTACTGCTATGTGATCTACTCATGCTGCTGCCACCTCCAGACTCTGTCATTGTGCCACTGTCTGGCCTACTCATGCTGCTGTCACCTTCAGACTCTGTAATTGTGCCACTCTCTGGCCTACTGATGCTTCTGCCACCTCCAGACTCGGTCATTGTGCCGTTCTGTGGTAACCTCATGCAGCTGCTACTTCCAGACTCGTTCATTGTGCCACTCTCTGGCCTACTCATGCAGCTGCCACCTCGAGACTCTGTCATTGTGCCACTCTCTGGCCTACTCATGCTGCTGCCACCTCCAGACTCTGTAATTGTGCCACTCTCTGAACTACTCATGCTGCTGCCACCTCGAGACTGTCATTGTGCCACTATGGGGTCTACTCATGCTGCTGCCACCTCCAGACTCGGTCATTGTGCCACTCTGTGGCCTACTCATGCTGTGTCCACCTCCAGACTCTGTAATTGTGCCACTATGTGGTCTACTCATGCTGCTGCCACCTCCAGACTCGGTTATTGTGCCACTCTGTTGCCTACTCATTCTTCTGCCACCTTTACACTCTGTCATTGTTCCGTTCTGTGGTAACCTCATGCTGCTGCCACTTCCACACTCGGTCACTGTGCTACTCTCTGGCCTACTCATGCTGCTGCTACCTCCATATTCTGCAATTCTGCCACTCTCTGGCCTACTCATGCCACTGCCACCTCGAGACTCGGTCATTGTGCCGCTCTGTGGTAACCTCATGCTGCTGCTACCTCCAGACTCTGTCATTGTGCCACTGTCTGGCCTACTCATGCTGCTGCCACCTCCAGACTCGGACATTGTGCCACTCTCTGGCCTACTCATACTGCTACCATCTCCAGACTCTGTAATTGTGCCCCTCTCTGGCCTACTCATGTTGCTGCCTCCTCCAGACTCGTTCATTGTGCCGTTCTGTGGTAACCTCATGCTGCTGCTACTTCCAGACTCGGTCATTGTGCCACTCTCTGGCCTACTCATGCTACTGCCACCTCCACACTTTGTTATTGTGCCCCTCTGTGGCCTACTCATTCTGTTGTCATCTCCAAACTCTGTCACTGTGCCACTTTGTGGCCTACTAATGCTGCTGCCACCTCCACACACGGTCATTGTGCCGTTCTGTGGTATCCTCATAACTGCTGCCACCTCCAGACTCGGTCATTGTGCCACTCTCTGGCCTACTCATGCTGCTGCCACCTCCAGACTCAGTCATTGTGCCACTCTCTGGCCTACTCATGCTGCTGCCACCTTCAGACTCTGTCATTGTGCCGCTTTGTGGTATCCTCAATAGGGATCGACTGATATCTAATAATATATATTATATCAGTTGGTAATCACTGAGGTGGGCGGTGGTGGAAATTTGCATTTGGCACTAATATGTTATAAATGCAAATTATAAATTAATAAAGCCCTTAGTTGGTAGTCAATTTATAATTTACATTTATAATATACTAGTGCCAAATGCCAATTTCCACATTATTCCACCCTTCTCACTGACTTTATTAACCCTATCAGACCTCAGATCAGACCTTCATTAACCCCTATCAGATCTCAGATCAGACCTTTAACCCCTATCAGACCTCAGATCAGATCTTTAACCCCTATCAGACCTCAGATTAGACATTTAACCCCTATCCCTATCAGACCTCAGATGAATAAAATAAAAAAACTCCTCACCTCTCCTGAGCCACAGCTCCTCTTCATCGCTGGGTCCGCTGTCTTGCTCCCCTGTGTTCTCTGGCCTGTTCTGCACTGTCACCTGACAGCATCAGATCATATTGTGCACACTACGTCCTGACTCTGTACGGGATCAGGACAATGCAGCACCGGCCGGATCAAAGAACACGAGGGAGGGTGAGTATCTGAAGTGCTTGCTGCGCTTCTTCCCCGCTCCTGGCACCCGATGCATACTAGTGTGCACTTCCATAATCGAAGCACGCACTAGTATTCGCTTTATACGCATTATCGGCAAGGTTAGATACTGATACTAATAACTTGCAAAATCCTGAATATCGGCTGATAATATCGGTACTTCCGTTAATCGGTAGATCCCTAATCCTCATACTGCCGTTACCACCAGACTCTGTCATTGTGCCACTCTCTGGCCTCCTCATACTTCTTCCACCTCCAGACCCCGTCATTGGGCCACTCTGTGGTCTCCTCATGCTGCTTTCAACTCACCACTATGTCATAGGTCCACTCTGTGGACTTCTCATGCTGTTCCCACCCTCTCCACTCGATGACTAGGCCACTATTTTACCTTTCGGCCTGGCTGACATCATCATTTATTTGACACTTCTTCTGTCAGAAGGAAGGAAAAATGAGACGCACAATGGATCCTGTCTGTGTAGCAGCTTTAAGGCCTTTGTGGTCCTATCAGATTTAGCAGATGATTTGGTAGCCAAAAGCAGGAGTGGGTAGAAAGTACAGAAGACATGCAAATATTCCATTCATGTGTCATCTGTTTTAGATCCACTCCGTTTATTTTTTGCCTTTAGCAATACTGATGGATTAATAAGCAAATGCTGACCGAATGAAGCGTATGCTTCACAGACAGGATCTGTTTTTCGTGGGTTATTGTTTTGACGGTGTAGAGGAAGGCCAAAATAATCGGTGACGTCAACACAAACTTACTGCTGACACCCTCTCCACTCTGTCAGGGGGGCTCTACTTGTATAAGCTTTTAATAGAACAGGTTCTGTAGACATCTATGTGGAATCAGCGGATGAGGGTGTAAAAGGAGTGTGCTTCTTCTTGACGCTAACATCTACCTGCAAGGCTGAGTTGACACTTGAGTTATTTGGTCAATTTTGGCCCCGTGACCGCGCAAATAAGTGAAGTATGCAGTGATTATAAGAGCGACGCCTGTCATCTGCATGTCATACGGACTCAGAGTATTATTTCACTACTAAAGCAGACTCCCTATGCGTGTAACTGCAAGGCACCGTGTTCTACACCACTATGCCTTTATAGTGGTGTAGAACACTGTGCCAAATTTTTCAGGGAAAATTCGTTTAGCTCCGAATAATACACCCCCCTGATATCCATACTGAATATGAGACATTGGTATACGTTTTGATCAAAATGCATTAGCCCACTCACTGTGTGTTGCTGTGTCTGTGGGTCGTTGCTGCCCAGTCCATGGGGGCTTAGTCTGACAGCAGTGGTGATGTTGGACTGCTGGGTCACTCCACCTGCTGGCTTGGTGTTGCGGCAGTGGTGGTCGCCGTCTGGCGCTGTACGATATTAGAGTAGGTACCCACTCCTAGAGGCAACTTTGGTGTGATGAGTGGGCCTATGCATTTTGACCAAAACGTAATGACTTGTGTATGTTATGTAAATTAGGGCTTGGTATTCTGTTATTTACAGTGAGAAGTGATATGTATTGTGTGGAGAAGCAATTATAGATAAATGCATGGCAATGTGCAACCCATGCTTTTTTCTCTTTTTTGGAATTTAATTTACTATGGAAAACATGTATCGGAAAACAGGGAAAAAATTATTTGTGGGATGAAATTGAAAAAAAAAACACAATTTACAACAAGGTTTTTGGGGTTTTGATATTACGGTGTTCACTAATAGTGATGAGCAGCAGGTGCCATATTCGATTTTGACGAAATTCGCGAATATTCGATAGAATATTCGTTTAATATTCGTCGAAATCGAATATTCGTCATATTCTAGTTATTGCGATTAAAATGCGATTTAAATAATCGCGTATTGCGATTGTAAATTCAGGCTATTTTTCTAAATGGTTAATGGTTTTATATCTAGAATTAGCGAAGATGACGAATGTATTCGTCATATTACTCAAAACGAAGATAATGAAGTATTCTCCATCTTCGTTTTAGCTACCTATTCGGGATAACTTCGCTAATTCTAGCAATCAAATAGGAAAGTTGACTATAGAGACAGCTGTTTAATCCGCTATGCGATTATATTATTATTATCTTTTTTTAACAAATAGAATAATTATAATAATTATCAAGTATTATAATTATTCTATTTATTTAAAAAAGCCAAGTAATATAATTGCATAGCGATTAGTCATTAGTCATCTCATCTATAGTCAACCTTACCATTTGATTGCTAGAATTAGCAAGGTTGACGAATATGGAGCAAAAACGAATATGGAGAATACTTTATTATCTTCGTTTTGAGGAATATGACGAATACCTTCGTCATCTTTGCTAATTCTACCAAGCCAATCATAGTAAACCAGGTCTAAGTTGAAATCGCAATGCGATTAATCCAAGTTATATTAATCGCATTGCGATTACAACTTAGAAGATAGCGAAATAGGCTACATCTTCCTCAATTTTAGATACAATCGCATTACGCGATAATGACAACTATGTAATTATCGAGTAAGACGATTTATCTTTCTAAGTATAATGCTCCACAAAAGTTAGCTTAACACCATATTAGAGTTACAATCGCATTACGCGATAATGACAACTAAGTAATTATCGAGTAAGGCGATTTATCTTTCTATGTATAATGCTCCACAAAAGTTAGCTTAACACCATATTAGAGTTCCAATCGCATTACGCGATAATGACCGCTACGTAATTATCGAGTAAGGCGATTTTGTTGTCCCATATCGAGTAAAGTGAACCCTCGCTTCTCCTAGCTTGAATAGCCAATGGAAATGGCCTGTCACACCTTAGCAACATCCATAGCAACCAATCGGTTAGTAGACTGCCCCTTCACTATATAAATAAAGACACCGCCCGGGTGCCATTTTGTGGGTTTAGTTGTTGGAGTGAGAGGAGCAAAAGCATTTGTCAGTCTGAAAATTGTGCAGTAATCAAAATTACAGTTTATTAGATAGGGATTAGGGAAGTGAATAATTAGATAGTTTGTAGGGTGCAGGGTAGGTCAGAAAGTTAGTTTAGGCAGTGTTAGGGCTCATTTTATTATATTAAGTTCAGTGTAGAGTAGGGACTAGTTAGTTTGAATTGATTAAATACAGATAGGGAATTAGATAGTACTTTCAGGAATAATTAGCTTAGTTTTTAGGGTTTTGTGTAGGATCAACTTTATTATTTGCAGTTATAGTTAGGGTTTAGGTTAACTTTGGATATATTAGCTTAGTGTAGGGTCTTTGTTTAGTGTCCTTCTGTGTAAAGTTGTAGTCTTTCATTGTCTGTTCCGAGCTTGTTCATTTTGTCCTAGTCTGTCCGTGTGTCTTTGTCGGTAGGTAAGAGACAAAAAAAAAGTTTTAGTGTTACTTGTGTTTGCTTTGTTTTTGTGTCGTTGTAGGTAGTTGGGAGAAAAAAAAAAAAAAAAGTTTCAGTGTTCCTTGTGTTCGTTTTGTCTTAGTCCGTGTCTTTGTAGTTTAAAAACAAAAAAACAAAAAGTTTTAGTGTTCCTTGTGTTCGTTTTGTCTTAGTCCGTGTCTTTGTAGTTAGTTTAAAAAAAAAACAAAAAAAGTTTCAGTGTTACTTGTGTTCGTTTTGTCTTAGTCCGTGTCTTTTTAGGTAGGAGAAAAAAATTAAAATAAAAACACCCAAAAAAAAGTTTGTCTTACTTGTGTTCGTTTTGTCTTTGTCTATGTTGTTGTATAGGTAGGTTTAAAAACAATAGTAGTGCAAAATAATTTTAAAAAAAACATATATTAATAATTAATTAGTCTTCTGTCTTTAATTTCTTTTGGGTTTCTATAACTTTTATTTTATTATTTTTGTTATTTAATATCACTTGTTTTTTGTTTTGTTTTTTTGTCACCGCCCCAATAAAGTTTAGTCCATATATTTATATATATATATATATTTTTTTCCGGTGGTTCTTCCAAAAGTAAAAAAAATGAGCCACAAAGACAAGGCACGCAGCCAGAGCAGTAGGGGCAGGAGAAGAAACACAGCTGGACAGCAGCCAGCACGTGGATGCTTCGCCAGTCATGGACAGGCAGGCACAGTCAGTGGAGCACACCTGATCCCAGATTTTTATGGGCGTGGCAGCCGCCCAATTGGTTCTGACGAGGCGGATGTAATTGTGGCTTATGTGGCACAATCCAGCACCACTGATTCATCTGCCCAGGCTCGCAGCAGGAGCATCTGCAGCGGTAGGGCAACTCCTGCCCCTGCTTCACCACCCCCCAGTCCCCAAGATACTACCCTGCTCCTGTTTAGCGACAGTGAGAATGACATCTTGGGGGACTTAATGCAGGAGGGTGATCTTGAATTTAGTCCACCCAATCGTCAGGACCTTATGGAAGGGATAGAGGAGGAGGAGGGGGTACCTCCTGTGAGTACCCCAGTGACATCCCTTCAAACGGGTGTGGGTGGGGTCAGCCACACGACTCCCGCACCTAGTCAGACTCAGGTGTCAGTGAGGGGACAGCAGAGCCATGGCAGGGGCTCCACGTTAGCTGGTCCTTTCAGTCCATCACATGGGTGCCTTGAGTCTGAGGGGGAGGGTGAACCAGATTGGGTGCCACCTCCTTCGTCACGTGATAGCAGCACTGACTAAGGTAGGCAGGCGAGGCAAATGGTGCGACAGGTCACCAGGGAGCCCAGTGTCCGGCGCTCCACTGGTAACAGCGGCAGAAGCAGCAGCCAGCTCCTACTGTGCGCACCGAGCCTGAACAGGCGCAGGTATCCTCCGCCCCATCTGACCAGAGGTTTGGGCGGAAGTCGCCTGTTTGGGCCTATTTCACCCTGGCAGCAGATGATGTCACAATTGGCATCTGTCAGCTATGCCATGCCAGGGTGAGGAGAGGGAGGTATTTGGCTCGGCTGGGTACCACTGCCCTGACCCAGCACCTTAGAGTCAATCACTGGCGGGAGTGGGAAGAGATGCGGAGTGGTCATAGCAGCAGCGCCACCACCAGTGTGCAGGGGACAGCACCTCCTGCCCCCTATCAGCAGCAACAGCAGACTCAAATTCACTCCCACTCCACCGCTCCCTCTCCTAGAGGTACTGGTACCGGCAGCCATACCTCTGCCTCCACTGCACCCTCCTCCAGGTCCTCCTCCTCTACCGTCTGGCGCCAGCCCTCAATTGCTGAGGCTTTCGAACGCACCGCGCCCTACACCCCCGAGGACAGACGCGTGCGTTCTCTCAATGGGCTCCTGGCAAGGGTTATTGCCCAACATCTGCTGCCCTTCAACCTTGTGGATAGCAATCCATTCAGGCAGATGTTGGAGCAGGCCCAACCTAGATGGCGTGTCCCCAGCTGCCATTTCTTTGCCAGGACGGGCGTCCCTGCCCTCCACCAGCATGTGGTGCAGAATGTATCCCTGTCGCTGGATCACGCTGTCAGCGACAGGGTGCATCTGACCATGGATGCCTGGACCAGCAGGCATGGGCAGGGGCGCTACATTAGTTTTACTGCCCATTGGGTGTCCCTCCGAGGCGCCGGGGAGAAAACAGCGGCATCAGACTTTGGGGTGCCGCCACGGGGTGTCCAGGGTAGAAACACTAGCCTCCCTCAAGCCACTGTCTCCACAGCTGCTGAGCCCCCGAGCAAGCGTCCCCGTAGCTACTCATGTGTGGGGCACGTCCGCTGCCAGGCCGTGCTCAAGCTTGTTAGCTTAGGGGAACGGAGACACGCTGGACCTGATGTTCTATCAGCACTACAGAAGTGGCTGACACCCCGAAGGCTCCAGGCAGGTATGGTTGTCTGTGACAACAGCAGCAACCTCCTCACCGCCCTCCATGCTGGCAGTCTGACAACACGTCCCCTGCATGGCACATGTCCTCAACCTGGTTGTACAGAAATACCTTCGTACATTTCCAGAGTTGAGTGACATTGTGCAACGTGTCCGTCGGATTGCCAGCCACTTCCGACGCTCCCCAACTGCCTCCGTGTCCCTGTCCAGACTGCAGCGGGACAACAGCATGCCCCCTCACAGGCTGCTTGTCGACAGCGTGACACGGTGGAACTCCACCCTCCACATGCTAGAGAGGTTGTGGGAGCAGAGAAGGGCGGTGAGGGAATACCTGCTGGACCTAGGCACTCCAGGGCCAACCAACCCACTCCTATTTGAGCAGACGACCAAGATGGTCAGCGAGAAGCATGTCGGCCTCAATGACGTGCTCCCCTTAGTGTTCCTGCTGGAAAGGACACTAGATCGCCTGCTCGAGGCTGGGGAGAGTGCCTTGGTGGACCAAGATGAGACGGCCTTGCTCCACCAGGACCAGGCCCAGGATGACGTGGAGGAGGCGGAGGAAGACATTCACGACGCCCAGGAGTCTGTGCCTGGTCAGGAGGGAGAGACAGTGTTAGGGGCACCGTTAGTCCGGGGGTGGGGCAGCAGTAGGGACCATCACGAACAGCAGCTTGAGGACCAGGATGTCATGGTCCCTGGCAGCCATGAGGAGGCACAATGGGCTGTCCTCTTCCCTATGGCTGCCCACATGCTGCGCTGCCTCAGGAGGGACCCCCGGATCAGGAAAATGAAGGAGAGTGATGATTTCTGGTTGGCCACCCTTTTTGACCCTAGATGCAAGGGGAAGCTGGAGCAGTTCATCCCAGCCAGCCAGGGACAGGCCCGGATGGAAAAACTGCGGGCCTGTCTCATCAAACGGCTGGAGGAGGCTAACCCGCGGCCTCAGGCTCCAGTTCTCCCCGCCCATCTCACCCAGCCGACGGCTGGTCCCAGCAGCACCAGCCAAGCAGCTGACCTTCTGGGTGAGATGAAGCAGTTCTACCAGTCTGCGCAACCCAGTAGCAGCAGCAGCAGCAGTCGCCACCAGCGGCTGGCCTGCATGGTGGCTGACTACATGGAGTACTGGGTCACCAGGCTAGACACCTGCCGTGAGCTCGCTCAGTATGCGCTGGAGCTACTGTCTTGCCCCCTCTCCAGCGTACTGTCTGAGCGGACTTTCAGCGCGGCAGGTGGGGTTGTCACAGACAAGAGGACCCATCTGTCCACTGACTCCATGGACAGACTCACATTCATCAAGATGAACGAGTCCTGGATCGGCAGTGACTTCTTGGCCCCCGCTGTCGGTTCAGGCTGTTGAGAGGTCCCTTGTCCATCACTCTCTTTTTCTCTCCCTCCCAAAATCCGTTGTTTTTTAATATTTTTAACTTATTTATTTATATTTCAAATTTTTTATTAAATTATTGATTTATATATGAATTTAATTATTTATTAATTACAATGAATTTATTTTCGAAAATTTTAGTTATGAATTGATTGATAAATTATTTATTTTTGTATTTATTATATATACAGTTGTGTTCAAAATTATTCAACCCCCAATGCTGTAAAGGGTTTTAGGGAATTTAGTGTACATTTGTAATTGTTTTCAGAATGAAATCTTTCAAGGACTTTTTAAAGAACCAAATGCAACTAAAATGACATCAATTGTTTTTGTAATACAGTATTAAATGTTTTTTTTGTGATTTCTTCATTTCTGTGTCATTGACACAATTATTCAACCCCTTAAAGACTACCACTCTTAAGAACAGAGGTTCATTTAAGTGTTTTCGATCAGGTATTGAAAGCACCTTTGGATGTCAAGGAGCAGCAATCAAGCATAATAAGCACCAATTAGGCAGATTTAAAATGACTGTGATACTCAGCTCCTTCTAGACATTTACTGGTGTGTTTACAAACACGGTGAAGTCAAGAGAATGGTCCAGGAAGACAAAAGAAGAGGTGATTTCTCTTCACAGGAAGGGTAATGGCTATAGGAAGATTGCAAAGATGTTAAACATACCAAGAGACACCATAGGAAGCATCATTCACAAATTCAAGGCAAAGGGCACTGTTGAAACGCTACCTGGTCGTGGCAGAAAGAAGATGCAAAGTGGAGAAAAGTCCCCGTGTGACTGCTGAGGAACTGAAAAAAGATTTGTCAGATGCCGGTACTGAAGTTTCAGCTCAGACAATAAGGCGCACACTGCGTAATGAAGGCCTCCATGCCAGAACTCCCTGGCGCACCCCCTTGCTGTCTCCAAAAAATAAGAAGAGTCGACTGCAGTATGCCAAAAGTCAAAAAGGACAAACCACAAAAGTTTTGGGATAGTGTTCTGTGGACTGGTGAAACAAAATTAGAACTGTTTGGGCCCATGGATCAACGCTATGTTTGGAGGAGGCCTATGAAGAAAAGAACACCTTGCCTATTGTGAAGCATGACAGACATAGCAGAGCTGGAGAGGGTTCAGAGGAGGGCAACTAAAGTAATAACTGGAATGAGGGATCTACAGTACCCTGAAAGGTTATCAAAATTAGGGTTATTCACTTTAGAAAAAAGACGACTGAGGGGAGATCTAATAACTATGTATAAATATATCAGGGGTCAGTACAGAGATCTGTCCCATCATCTATTTATCCCCAGGACTGTGACTGTGACAAGGGGACATCCTCTGCGTCTGGAGGAAAGAAGGTTTGTACACAAACATAGAAAAGGATTCTTCACTGTAAGAGCAGTGAGACTATGGAACTCTCTGCCTGAGGAGGTGGTGATGGTGAGTACAATAAAGGAATTCAAGAGGGGACTGGATTTATTTTTGGAGTGTAATAATATTACAGGCTACAGCTACTAGAGAGGGGTCGTTGATCCAGGGAGTTATTCTGATTGCCTGATTGGAGTCGGGAAGGAATTTTTTTCCCCTTAAGTGAGGAAAATTGGCTTCTGCCTCACAGGGGTTTTTTGCCTTCCTCTGGATCAACTTGTAGGAAACAGGCCGAACTGGATGGACAAATGTCTTTTTTCGGTCTTATATACTATGTTACTATGGCGGGGGTCAATCATGTTTTCGGGCTGTTTTGCTTCTACAGGTACAGGGAAGCTTCAGCGTGTGCAAGGTACCATGAATTCTCTTCAGTACCAGGAGATATTGTATGAAAATGTGATGCAGTCCGTCACAAACCTGAGGCTTGGGAGACGTTGGACCTTTCAACAGGACAATGATCCCAAGCATACCTCCAAGTCCATTAGAGCATGGTTGCAGATTAAAGGCTGGATCATTTTGAAGTGTGCAAAATAGAGAAAAAGAAAAAAAGGAGGGGTTATAAGGCACCCTAGGGAAAGGGGCAGAGAAACTCAGAGAGGGCGCCACAGGCTGGAAAGTGCTCTAGATATTAATATATGTTCAATTCAAGATCGCTCTAAGTTTATTGTGATTAAAAAGTAACTAACAGGGTAAGGCTGCCTTAGGACTAACGTTCACATAAAAGGAGCGTTCTGGGAACAAAACTGAGAAATGGAAAAAATGTCCTAATAAAATAGCGCCAGTCCCTGTAGTTAGAAGCAATAAATGCAATAGATGGACTTACTTCACCAGGGGGCTGATCAACAGAACCGGATCTGTGACCCTCACCCCCTAAGCCAGGATAGCGTTGACAGAAATCAATAGGCTTCCCAGAGCCTTATCCAGTTGAATCAGCTCAATGGAAGTGGAGGGTAGTGCAGATGGAAACCAGTGCAGGATGAATAAAATCCACTTACTTCGGTGGGGGGGCTGGTCGGGTGGGCTAAGGAAACCTCGGCCACAGACGTACCTCCCCCACGGTGTCCAGGTTCGCTTCAACAGCACGTCCTCTGGTCGGATATCCTGGACGGATGTTCAATATGGAGTAATATTCGGTGGTTAGCAAAAGACTCCTTCCGTGGACAAATCGATCCTTTTTGTATCTTATTTTATTATTAATTAAAATAATTTTTCCTTTTAAAAATTAACTCAACGCGTTTCGGGGATATACCCCTTCCTCAGGAGTAAAAAAGACACACAAAACAAACCGACATTAAACATCCAACTCACATAGTCTAAGAATAAATAGTCTTTTTGGCGCCAAGTCCCGGCGTGTGGAGAAGACGCTGTTCAATGGAACGCAACCGGAAGTTCTAAGGTGAACGCATAACGTCATTTCCTGTGGTAAATGCGGAAGTGTTAGTCTCTAATGGTTTGCGTTCCAAGGTGGAATGCACAATACCGGAAGAATTAGTGCGGAGCTCAAAAGAAGATCGCATGTTACCAATAGTTGAATGACACAATATTGTCTGGAAATTGTTAGAGTCTATATATAAAAAGGAGGGATTACACATAATAATTCATCCAAAAATAGAAAAACTAATACGGATTATATGAATATGTAGTGGGATATGTGAAGGTAATTTCTGGTATATTCCATGATATTTTGTCTAGATAAATAGGTCTATATTCATATAATCCGTAAGATAATAATAAATAATAAAAAATATATAATAAATAATAATAAATAATAATAAATAATAATGTAGAAGGTTTACACATAAAGGAGAAAGCATAAAATGAATGTCAATATCCATAGATATATAGACATACATAAATGGGGAAAACGGATCATACAGTAATGGATACTGGTAAAAAAATATATAATAATTATAAAAAAAATTAAAAATTGTATATACATATCATAATTATAATTATATATACATATAACTAAGCTCTTGCAGATATGCACACTCCCATACACATATGTACACATACACCTATATAAGCACATCTATATCTTTATGGAAGACAAACGCATATAGATGAAAAGATGTATATAAAATAGATGTAGATATATATGAACAATTGAGATCATCAAATGCCCACATATATGAACAAGTAAGATCATTGGATATTCACGTATATGGTTAAAACTCATTGGATGGACCTCCTAGTTGGCCCTGTATAGTAATTATACTCCAATACCTATGTGAATACTGCTAGGGTATGACCAATATGTCTCAACTTGATAGATATAGAAAGGTGGTGTTCTAATTATATATATGTGTAGCCCTAACGTGGATGACAGGGGGGTCTATTGAACATAAGGGAATTGGTCTGGATATTCCCATTGCTGATATGTATCGCTATAATGGAAGACAAGGGGGTGCAAAAGCTGTTCATTAATATCCCAACCAAAAAATTCGTAGAGTTAGGAGCAAAGTTTCTTAATCGAGATGAATACACTTTCTTGGTTAAAATGAATACACGGGGTTTAATAATTAGTATGTTCTAGTGATTCATTTAAACCAAATGGCATTAAGGTGTTAAGCTGAAAAATCCAGAACATTTCCTTTCTGGATAAAGTTTGGAAAGAATTTGGGACCCACTCTAGGGGGGTTACTCTCAGGAGATCTGCATTCCCCTGGTGGACCTTCGTAAAATGCCTCGGTATGCTGTGTGTTTTCACATTCCTAGTAATGTTTGAACGGTGCTCGTTCATCCGTTCGCGTAGGGTCTGGGTCGTACGTCCTACGTAAAGGGAGCTGCATGGACATTGTAATAAATAAATGATGTTGGTAGTATCACAACTCATGTTATGTTTAAGGACAATGGGATCCTTTTGAGATGGAATTTGAAAGGTTTTCCCACATTGTAACATCCGGCAGCACTTGCACTTTTTGGATCCACATTTGTATACACCGATTATTTTTGGGCGGACCACATCCATTTGTTGTTGTTTTGCGACCCGTTTAGGACAGGACGGAGCTATTAGATTTTTAAAGTCTTGGCCCGTCGGAATGTAAGGATTGGGGCCTTAGGTAGATCGTTTATTAGAGTTGGATCTTGAAGTAGGATTTTCCAGTGTTTGTTGAGTATTTTTCTGATTTCTATGTGTTTTGCATTATAGGTAGTAATCATCCCGCATTTTCGGAGTTGGGTTTGGCTCATTTGCGTTTTCTTTTTGGTAGTTAGGTTTTCTTGTTGTGTTTCTTGGAGGATTCTCTTTTCAGCCTCTAAAACTACTTTTTGGGGTAACCTCTTTCTTTAAATCTCTTCTTTAAAATGCCAATCTGCTCTCTTACGGTTTTGTCTTCCGTACAATTTCTCCTTATGCGTTTCATCTGTCCGAAGGGAATGTTTGTTTTCCATTTTTATGATGACAGCTGGTAAAATCTAAATAACTGTTTGTATCAACTTTTTTGAAATGGGTTTTTGTGATCAATTTATTGTCAATGATGGATATATGTAGATCTAGAAAGATTGCTTCAGTTGGGTGATGGTCTAGTGTAAAATTGATATTCCAATCGTTCTTATTCAATTCCTCTACGAAATTGATTAGTTTCTCCGCTTCTCCTTCCCATATTATAATAACATCATCTATGAATCTTTTATAGAATTTGACATTGGGGTGTTCAAGCAAACCTTTGTCCCTTTCAAACTCCCCCATGAAGAGGTTTGCGTAGGCCGGTGCGAATTTTGTGCCCATCGCAGTACCCCTTTTTTGTTGATATATTTTATCTTCATGAGTGAAGTAGTTGTGGTTCAGAATAAATTTTATAGAGTCTAAAATGAATTCTTTTTGTACCACTGGCATTTTGAAGTCTGTATAAAGAATGTTTTCGACAGACCTAATGCCTAATGAATGGGTAATATTGCTGTAAAGGGAACAGACATCCAGGGTTGCCCACCTATAGTTTTCCTTCCAGACAACTGATTGTAAGACGTTTAGTAAATGTGAGGTATCCTTCAGGTATGAGGGGAGTTCTAGTACATAACGTTGTAGAATACCGTCCACGTAGTCTGATAGGTTAGCTGTTAGAGATCCTACCCCGGATATAATGGGTCTCCCTGGGGGCTGTGTCAAGGACTTATGGATTTTGGGTAAAAAATAGAACCTTGCTGTGGATGGATGTGTATTGTTGAGAAAAAACTTCTCCTTTTTATTTACAACCCCTAATTTAAGGCCTTCATCTATTAGTACCCCAACTTCTTCTTGTAAAGATTTGTGGGGTCTAGTTTCAAAAGACCATAATACTCCTCATCGGACAATATGCGAAGACATTCCTTCCTATAAAATTCTGAGTCCATGATCACTATACCCCCTTATCCGCATTTTTATAACTATGTTGTTGTTGCGGGCCAGGGAGTTTATAGCTTGATGGGTTTCCTTAGTGAGGTTTCCTAGGGGGTTATTGTCTGGGATACTCGAATTTTTAGGAAAAGATTCTTTGAAATCCTTGAGTACTAAATTGTAAAAAGTGTCAATAAATGATCCCTTGCTGTCCAGCGGATAAAAATTAGATTTGATTTTAATATTGGAAGGGATAATTGTGGCTTGGGATTCAGTGGTCAATGGAGACAGTACTGAGGGTGTGGCTTCATTTAGTGAATCCGGGACTATTGTCTCATGATTTTTTATGGTAAAATGACGTTGTAAAGTAAGTTTCCTAACAAATTGGTTCAGATCAATGAAAAGATCAAACAGATCTGGCTGACTAGTCGGACAGAAAGAGAGTCCTTTGGAAAGCAGTTCAATCTCATTAGGTGTAGGGATGTGTTTTGACAAATTAAAGATACCTATTTCCTCTAATCTACGTTCTCCTTTGGTGGTTTGGATTTTGGTTTTTTGTGTAAGGGCTCGTTTTCGTTTTCCTCCTCTACATCCTCTGAATCGTTTTCTGGCCTTTTCTTTTTGAGGCTCGACATAGGGGTGTAAAATTGTGTTATTTTCATTGAGCGGGATTTTATTGGGGTTGTTGTTTGAAAATTTTCCACTGGAGTGATCCTTGGACTTAATGCTAAAACACTTGTCAGAACTTGCCTGATTGGTGGTTGTGGGGGTCCTTTGTTGACTAGTGGAGAAATTTGGCCTAAAAAAGACCTGTCGGACAGATTCTGGGGTAGGGTTAGAAAAAGGTTATCGGAACTTTCAGGGGAAGAAGTGTAGATGGATATATTCCCTAAATCTATATCTGATGATATTGGTAAAACTAATGGATTGGAATCCTGATCATCCAAAAGTCTTCCATTGGTTTTCGGTCTGTTTGGAGAAGTGATATTACTAACAGGGTTAGGGAGCTCGTTTGTATGGGTTACCTTCTCCGGATCGGGGACATTTGTAATGGGTGATTTGATAATAGGGACTGTGTTGGCTTGGTCTTTATGGTTGTATTTCGTAATATTAACAATCCCCTCTCCCGTCTTGGTAGTCTTTGTAAGGTTACTGTTTAGGAATGTTCGGGAGTTAGTGTAGACCTGGGGAGGGCCCCTGTTTGGATTTTGTCTCGGAAGGGGGACAGTCGGCAAGAAGGTGGTGGGTCCCGTGGGTCTAATGTTGGCGTGTTTGTAATTTATTCCCCTCCGTTCCCATGGTCTTATTTTGTTAGTTCTATAATCATTTACATCTCTCAGTAGTTTACTGCATTTTCTGGTGACTTCGTTGTACTCATATTCCCTATAATATCTCCTATTTTTAATGTCTAGTTTATCTTGAAGCTGTAAGATTTCCTTCAGGATAGTTGCTTTGTGAACACACAGTGCTTTGCGCTTGGTGACCAGGGTCCTCATAAAATAGATAGAGCACTGGTCACCAATCGCCAGCCACTTGTCATAAAAATCACAATCATCTAAAAAGGAGGGTTTTAAGGAGGAACGTAACCCCCTTGGTATCAAATTGAGTGTTAGGTAAATAGACAGAATATAACCATCGATCTCGTTGTGAACAAAGTCTTTGATTATATTCGATATTTCTTTTTCTGATCTTGCAGTGGTTGTAGATAATGGTGTTCCTTTATTCTGTTTATGTACATCAACCCATGTTCCGTTTGGTGTAGAATTGATTTTCTCAGCAAATGTTGATGGTAGTGTTTTAATCACTTCCCTTTTAATTCTGAAAATTAATTGGTCCAGATCTTTTTGTGGATAGTTCCAGCCTGAGTCAGCCTTCATTCCTCCATTCGGCTTGGGATAGGCCATGTGCCGATTTGATGAATGCAAAATAGAGAAAAAGAAAAAAAGGAGGGGTTATAAGGCACCCTAGGGAAAGGGGCAGAGAAACTCAGAGAGGGCGCCAAAGGCTGGAAAATACTCTAGATATTAATATATGTTCAATTCAAGATCGCTCATTCATCAAATCGGCACATGGCCTATCCCAAGCCGAATGGAGGAATGAAGGCTGACTCAGGCTGGAATTATCCACAAAAAGATCTGGACCATTTAATTTTCAGAATTAGAAGGGAAGTGATTAAAACACTACCATCAACATTTGCTGAGAAAATCAATTCAACACCAAACGGAACATGGGTTGATGTACATAAACAGAATAAAGGAACACCATTATCTACAACCACTGCAAGATCAGAAAAAGAAATATCGAATATAATCAAAGACTTTGTTCACAACGAGATCGATGGTTATATTATGTCTATTTACCTAACACTCAATTTGATACCAAGGGGATTACGCTCCTCCTTAAAACCCTCTTTTTTAGATGATTGTGATTTTTATGACAAGTGGCTGGCGATTGGTGACCAGTGTTCTATCAATTACATGAGGACCCTGGTCACCAAGCGCAAAGCACTGTGTGTCCACAAAGCAACTATTCTGAAGGAAATCTTACAACTCCAAGATAAACTAGACATTAAAAATAGGAGATATTATAGGGAATATGAGTACAACGAAGTCACCAGAAAATGCAGTAAACTACTGAGAGATGTAAATGACTATAGAACTAACAAAATAAGACCATGGGAACGAAGGGGAATAAATTACAAACACGCCAACATTAGACCCACGGGACCCACCACCTTCTTGCCGACTGTCCCCCTTCCGAGACAAAATCCAAACAGGGGCCCTCCCCAGGTCTACACTAACTCCGAACATTCCTAAACAGTAACCTTACAAAGACTACCAAGACGGGAGAGGGGATTGTTAATATTACGAAATACAACCATAAAGACCAAGCCAACACAGTCCCTATTATCAAATCACCCATTACAAATGTCCCCGATCCGGAGAAGGTAACCCATACAAACGAGCTCCCTAACCCTGTTAGTAATATCACTTCTCCAAACAGACCGAAAACCAATGGAAGACTTTTGGATGATCAGGATTCCAATCCATTAGTTTTACCAATATCATCAGATATAGATTTAGGGAATATATCCATCTACACTTCTTCCCCTGAAAGTTCCGATAACCTTTTTCTAACCCTACCCCAGAATCTGTCCGACAGGTCTTTTTAGGCCAAATTTCTCCACTAGTCAACAAAGGACCCCACAACCACCAATCAGGCAAGTTCTGACAAGTGTTTTAGCATTAAGTCCAAGGATCACTCCAGTGGAAAATTTTCAAACAACAACCCCAATAAAATCCCGCTCAATGAAAATAACACAATTTTACACCCCTATGTCGAGCCTCAAAAGAAAAGGCCAGAAAACGATTCAGAGGATGTAGAGGAGGAAAACGAAACGAGCCCTTACACAAAAACCAAAATCCAAACCACCAAAGGAGAACGTAGATTAGAGGAAATAGGTATCTTTAATTTGTCAAAACACATCCCTACACCTAATGAGATTGAACTGCTTTCCAAAGGACTCTCTTTCTGTCCGACTAGTCAGCCAGATCTGTTTGATCTTTTCATTGATCTGAACCAATTTGTTAGGAAACTTACTTTACAACGTCATTTTACCATAAAAAATCATGAGACAATAGTCCCGGATTCACTAAATGAAGCCACACCCTCAGTACTGTCTCCATTGACCACTGAATCCCAAGCCACAATTATCCCTTCCAATATTAAAATCAAATCTAATTTTTATCCACTGGATAGCAAGGGATCATTTATTGACACTTTCTACAATTTAGTACTCAAGGATTTCAAAGAATCCTTTCCTAAAAATTCGAGTATCCCAGACAATAACCCCCTAGGAAACCTCACTAAGGAAACCCATCAAGCTATAAACTCCCTGGCCCGCAACAACAACATAGTTATAAAGAATGCGGATAAGGGGGGGGGTATAGTGATCATGGACTCAGAATTTTATAGGAAGGAATGTCTTCGCATATTGTCCGATGAGGAGTATTATGGTCTTTTGAAACTAGACCCCACAAATCTTTACAAGAAGAAGTTGGGGGCACTAATAGATGAAGGCCTTAAATTAGGGGTTTTAAATAAAAAGGAGAAGTTTTTTCTTAACAATACACATCCATCCACAGCAAGGTTCTATTTTTTACCCAAAATCCATAAGTCCTTGACACAGCCCCCAGGGAGACCCATTATATCCGGGGTAGGATCTCTAACAGCTAACCTATCAGACTACGTGGACGGTATTCTACAACGTTATGTACTAGAACTCCCCTCATACCTGAAGGATACCTCACATTTACTAAACGTCTTACAATCAGTTGTCTGGAAGGAAAACTATAGGTGGGCAACCCTGGATGTCTGTTCCCTTTACAGCAATATTACCCATTCATTAGGCATTAGGTCTGTCGAAAACATTCTCTATACAGACTTCAAAATGCCAGTGGTACAAAAAGAATTCATTTTAGACTCTATAAAATTTATTCTGAACCACAACTACTTCACTCATGAAGATAAAATATATCAACAAAAAAGGGGTACTGCGATGGGCACAAAATTCGCACCGGCCTACGCAAACCTCTTCATGGGGGAGTTTGAAAGGGACAAAGGTTTGCTTGAACACCCCAATGTCAAATTCTATAAAAGATTCATAGATGATGTTATTATAATATGGGAAGGAGAAGCGGAGAAACTAATCAATTTCGTAGAGGAATTGAATAAGAACGATTGGAATATCAATTTTACACTAGACCATCACCCAACTGAAGCAATCTTTCTAGATCTACATATATCCATCATTGACAATAAATTGATCACAAAAACCCATTTCAAAAAAGTTGATACAAACAGTTATTTAGATTTTACCAGCTGTCATCATAAAAATGGAAAACAAACATTCCCTTCGGACAGATGAAACGCATAAGGAGAAATTGTACGGAAGACAAAACCGTAAGAGAGCAGATTGGCATTTTAAAGAAGAGATTTAAAGAAAGAGGTTACCCCAAAAAGTAGTTTTAGAGGCTGAAAAGAGAATCCTCCAAGAAACACAACAAGAAAACCTAACTACCAAAAAGAAAACGCAAATGAGCCAAACCCAACTCCGAAAATGCGGGATGATTACTACCTATAATGCAAAACACATAGAAATCAGAAAAATACTCAACAAACACTGGAAAATCCTACTTCAAGATCCAACTCTAATAAACGATCTACCTAAGGCCCCAATCCTTACATTCCGACGGGCCAAGACTTTAAAAATCTAATAGCTCCGTCCTGTCCTAAACGGGTCGCAAAACAACAACAAATGGATGTGGTCCGCCCAAAAATAATCGGTGTATACAAATGTGGATCCAAAAAGTGCAAGTGCTGCCGGATGTTACAATGTGGGAAAACCTTTCAAATTCCATCTCAAAAGGATCCCATTGTCCTTAAACATAACATGAGTTGTGATACTACCAACATCATTTATTTATTACAATGTCCATGCAGCTCCCTTTACGTAGGACGTACGACCCAGACCCTACGCGAACGGATGAACGAGCACCGTTCAAACATTACTAGGAATGTGAAAACACACAGCATACCGAGGCATTTTACGAAGGTCCACCAGGGGAATGCAGATCTCCTGAGAGTAACCCCCCTAGAGTGGGTCCCAAATTCTTTCCAAACTTTATCCAGAAAGGAAATGTTCTGGATTTTTCAGCTTAACACCTTAATGCCATTTGGTTTAAATGAATCACTAGAACACACTAATTATTAAACCCCGTGTATTCATTCTAACCAAGAAATTGTATTCATCTCGATTAAGAAACTTTGCTCCTAACTCTACGAATTTTTTGGTTGGGATATTAATGAACAGCTTTTGCACCCCCTTGTCTTCCATTATAGCGATACATATCAGCAATGGGAATATCCAGACCAATTCCCTTATGTTCAATAGACCCCCCTGTCATCCACGTTAGGGCTACACATATATATAATTAGAACACCACCTTTCTATATCTATCAAGTTGAGACATATTGGTCATACCCTAGCAGTATTCACATAGGGATTGGAGTATAATTACTATACAGGGCCAACTAGGAGGTCCATTCAATGAGTTTTAACCATATATGTGAATATCCAATGATCTTACTTGTTCATATATGTGGGCATTTGATGATCTCAATTGTTCATATATATTTACATCTATTTTATATACATCTTTTCATCTATATGCGTTTGTCTTCCATAAAGATATAGATGTACTTATATAGGTGTATGTGTACATATGTGTATGGGAGTGTGCATATCTGCAAGAGCTTAGTTATATGTATATATAATTATAATTATGATATGTATATACAATTTTTAAATTTTTTATAATTATTATATATAATTTTTTTACCAGTATCCATTACTGTATGATCCGTTTTCCCCATTTATGTATGTCTATATATCTATGGATATTGACATTCATTTTATGCTTTCTCCTTTATGTGTAAACCTTCTACATTATTATTTATTATTTATTATAATTTTTTTATTTTTTATTATTATTTTACGGATTATATGAATATAGACCTATTTATCTAGACAAAATATCATGGAATATACCAGAAATTACCTTCACATATCCCACTACATATTCATATAATCCGTATTAGTTTTCCTATTTTTGGATGAATTATTATGTGTAATCCCTCCTTTTTATATATAGACTCTAACAATTTCCAGACAATATTGTGTCATTCAACTATTGGTAACATGCGATCTTCTTTTGAGCTCCGCACTAATTCTTCCGGTATTGTGCATTCCACCTTGGAACGCAAACCATTAGAGACTAACACTTCCGCATTTACCACAGGAAATGACGTTTGCGTTTCACCTTAGAACTTCCGGTTGCGTTCCATTGAACAGCGTCTTCTCCACACGCCGGGACTTGGCGCCAAAAGACTATTTATTCTTAGACTATGTGAGTTGGATGTTTAATGTCGGTTTGTTTTGTGTGTCTTTTTACTCCTGAGGAAGGGGTATATCCCGAAACGCGTTGAGTTAATTTTTAAAAGGAAAAATTATTTTAATTAATAATAAAATAAGATACAAAAAGGATCGATTTGTCCACGGAAGGAGTCTTTTTGCTAACCACCGAATATTACTCCATATTGAACATCCGTCCAGGATATCCGACCAGAGGACGTGCTGTTGAAGCAAACCTGGACACCGTGGGGGAGGTACGTCTGTGGCCGAGGTTTCCTTAGCCCACCCGACCAGCCCCCCCACCGAAGTAAGTGGATTTTATTCATCCTGCACTGGTTTCCATCTGCACTACCCTCTACTTCCATTGAGCTGATTCAACTGGATAAGGCTCTGGGAAGCCTATTGATTTCTGTCAACGCTATCCTGGCTTAGGGGGTGAGGGTCACAGATCCGGTTCTGTTGATCAGCCCCCTGGTGAAGTAAGTCCATCTATTGCATTTATTGCTTCTAACTACAGGGACTGGCGCTATTTTATTAGGACATTTTTTCCATTTCTCAGTTTCATTTTGAAGTGGCCATCGCAGTCACCGGACTTAAATCCGATTGAGAACCTCTGGTGGGACTTAAAGAAAGCAGTTGCAGCGCGCAGGCCTAAGAATGTGACTGAACTGGAGGCTTTTGCCCATGAAGAATGGGCAAAGATACCCGTAGATCGCTGCAAGACACTTGTGTCAAGCTATGCTTCACGTTTAAAAGCTGTTATAACTGGAAAAGGATGTTGTACTAAGATTGAATGTCACTTGGGGGTTGAATAAAACTGACAATGATGTGAGCACAGAAAAGACATTTGTAGTTATTTCATTATAAATGTTATGCTATATTTGTCTGACTTACAAGTGCCTCTTTGATTTAATTGTAAACAAGATGACTGAAATGATCAAAATCAATGTCAAACTGGCCAAAACACTCAATTTCAGTGGGGGTTGAATAATTTTGAACACAAATGTATATTTATATGATTTTGCATTATATTTTACCTATGTATTCATTTATTAATCGTGTATTTTAAAATTTATATATGTATTGTTTTTTTAAGTGTTTTTAAATTTTTACATTTAATATAATCATGTATGTTTTAATTCAGTAATAGTGTGTATGATTTTTATTTTTATTATTGATATATTGATTAACGATTTTATGTATTGTAATGTATTGATCATGTTTTAATAAATATTAGTATTGATTGTGATTGTTTTTAAAATATTTATAGTTATATTCATATATATATTGTATTTTTAAATGTATTTATCGTATAATATGTAGATTATTCTAATTATGAAATGTACAGTTGTTTTTTAATTATTATGTATTGATTAATGTCAGTATTGATCCATTTTTAAATAATCAGACATTATTTATTTTCTTAATTTATTTTTTTAAGTAATTAGTGTGCATGGCCACACAGCACACAATCTGACCTCACTAGTCTGCTCCCGGTTTCCCGATCAGGCACATGGAAGATGCAGCAGAACAATGTGTTTTCGCTGTGGAAGTTTCGGTGTTTAGCAGCAGCTCTTTCGTTCCTCCTCATGTCTGTGAGGAGGAATGTGTCCCGACACTCCACCCACCCATACACGATCAGTATCGCACACACGGTAGTCTACATCCAATTGCTACACCCATCCCTCATGTGCCTTTGTGAGCACCAAAGGCAGTTATGAGCCAACTTTCATCGGCCGGAGTCTGGAAGCATTCCGTCATGATCTGAGGGGGGAAATGCAAACTCCCTTTGGCGATGAAGCAGCATTGTTCCAAAGCTGATGGAAGGGTCCACATTGGGGCTTCCACCAGTGAGCAACCTTCATGATCTCTTGCCGGTCCTAGGGGATAATGATCCATTATAAGGGCCTTTTTTTGAACACCCAGGGTATTAGTGTCAGGCACAAAGGGTGGATACTTCAGCATGGCGGGGCTGACAGGCACAGCAGATCGCCAACACTGTCATCCAGCACAGTGCATTTTTCAGTCTGTTAAGAGGGGAACAAATGTTCTTCAGTTACATAGAACTGACAGTAAACTGTTTGTGCATAACGATTAGCAGTTTGGCTCCTTTCACACGGGCGTCGCAGATATGATCCGAATGCGTCACGTCACGTGTGCTTTCATGTAAAATCATGTGATTTTGCAAGCAAAGTCACTGACTTTTCTCAGCGATTGTGTTATTGTTCATTTTTTTTCCACGGTGGTTCAATGCGTTTTGACGCACTTTTCACGCCTCAGTTAATAAAAGTAAGATTTATTTACAACATATCTTACCAACCATCATTGAAAAACGCAACGTGCCCACACCTGCTTGAGGATGCGATGCGTTTTTCACGCAGCCCCATTAACTTCTATGGCCCCCGTGTTGCTTTAAAAACGCAGGATAAAAAACCAGCTGCATTTTTAAAGCAACACACAACTGATGCGTGAAAAATAAAAGCACATGTACACAGACCCATAAAAAATAATGGCTCAGGATTCAGTTCATGTGCTATGCGTTCACATCACGCATTCCTCCCGTGCGTTCAACTCGCCCGTGAGAAAGAAGATTACTTTTTTCTAATTTTATAAAATATTATTCTGTGAGGATCTGTATAAATATACAGTAATCCGGTCCTCTAAAATGCGGTTATATGGAGGAGGAAAAAAAAATCAGCACTTAAATAGATCAGACGTGGTAGGTAAATATATAGATGTTGTCTATATTGCAATATTAATATATCTATCTCACCCATTTCAGCCTGGAAGCAATCAAATTTGCGACCCATGCTGATATCAGCATTCTATTGGACCGTATTATTGTACATAGATATAGAACTTAAATTCAAAATCATTTTTAATGATATAAAATACATAATCAAACCATAATCCGTGATTATTAATTAAGGCCCAAACAGTTTACTGTCAGTTCTATGTAACTGTAGAACACAGGTTCCCCTGTTAACAGACTGGAAAATACACTGTGCTGGATGACAGTGTTGGCGATCCGCTGTGCCATGCTGAAGTATGCACCCTTTGCGCTTGACATCAATACCCCAGTTGTTCAAAATAGCCACTTAAGATGGATCATTCTGCCCTAGGATCGGCAAGAGATCATGAAGGATGCTCACTGGTGGAAGCCCCAATGTGGACCCTTCCATCAGCCTTGGAACAACGCTGCTTCATCGCCAAAGGGAGTTTGCATTCCCCCCGTCAGATCATGACGGAAAGATTCCAGACTCCGACCGATGAAACTTGGCTGATCACTGCCTTTGGTGCTGTTAATTCCTTTATATATTTACATACATTTTATAGCTATCTATAATGTATATAATTAATCTCAATATGTCTCAGTTGATGTATGGTGTTGCCCGGGTCTGGTGGAGGCCCATTCCTGGGAACACACTGCTGTTGCCCACATGTCACCCGCTGCTGCCTGTCCTGTCTCAGTTGATGTATGGTGTTGCCCGGGTCTGGTGGGGGCCCATTCCTGTGAACACACTGCTGCTGCCCACATGTCACCTGCTGCTGCCTGTCCTGTCTCAGTTGATCTATAGTGTTGCCTGGGTCTGGTGGGGGCCCATTCCTTGGAACACACTGCTGCTGCCCACATATCACTTGCTACTGCTGCTGCCTGTCCTGTCTCAGTTGATCTATGGTGTTGCCTGGTGTTACGGTTACTCCCAGGCTAGCTGGAAGCTGGACCGCTTGGATAGTCTGGATCTCTGTTTAGGGAGAGAGAGAGGAGCCACTTCGTCTCGATATCCAGAAGGATCCTGTAAATGTAGAACAATCCCACTAGCTATTTTACAGCTAGGATAATCTTCCGCCCACAACAAAACGAGTCGACGCTGCGATTTGAAGGTCAAGCTAGGACTGACTGTCCTGGGGCATACAGCCTCTTTTATTTACAATCCACGAACATAGTACTGCCCACAGGGGTCTGAAATACAACCAATCAATCCGTACAATACACACAGACACTCCCACACAAAATCCTCACCTCTGCCTGTGATCGGATTACTGAACACAATGGCTAATATAATTATCACAGGCAGAGAAATACAGTTTTATAAAACATATCACAGGAACCCCAAAACATGCAATAACCCCATAACAATCTGGATCTGGGTGAGCCACATATCCAAAATTCACCCAGATCCGTTCAGTAGTTTGGACGATACAGGTTAATGCAGATTCCACAGAACATATACAGGCTATATAAAAAATAATTACTGTATCATGTGTCCCCTGCTGTATAGTTTAAAACTACTGCCCGGTGTCTTTGTGCACCAAATACCGGCGAGATGGCACCGTGTAGAAAAGTCCAAACAGTGTCTGTGAGTTAAAATGGCCGCCATCCATTGTTCTCACCATGTGCTTCATCCATGAAATGGTGGCCATCCAGTAACTCCACAGTATGTCCCCAGATGGTTCTTAAAGGGCCGTAATCCAGAGGCAGGAGGCGGGCAAGCAGTCCTCTACAGGCACAAGTGGCGGAGCTGGTTCCGCCACATTTCTCCTCTTTACCAATCGGACTAACAGGGTAAATAACAGTTTTGTAACACCTGGGTCTGGTGGGGGCCCATTCCCGGGAACACTGCCGCATGTCATGATAGTGCATAGTTAATCAAATCGATCTGTAGCCCACGATCATTAGCTTTACTCTGTAAATACTACTGTTTACCGTTATTTAGCTAAATTATGATTTATCAAAACCAACCTCTACTAACTCCCTGCTGAGATGGGAGAGCCATCACCCTTTCGCCCTCAAGAAGGGGATCCCTCGTGGTCAATATTTGAGACTTCGGCGTAATTGCTCACGACAAAGTGACTTTGAAAATCAAGCCGCTGATCTGAGGGATCGTTTTCTTGAACGGGGTTACCCGTTAAATACTCTTAAACCCGCCTATCAGGCAGCTTCAGTCAGGGACCGTCATACCCTCCTAGTGCCTGAAAAACGGACAATGACAGGTACATGTACCCAGGAACAAGGAGGAGGCATTATTCGGCTGATTAGCACTTTTAATGGGGCATCCAATGCAGTAAAAGAAATAATCTGTCGGCACTGGCACATTCTCAAAATGGATGCCGACATTTCAAGGGTGATTTCAACAAACCCAAATATTACCAACAGAAGGGGAAGGAGTATACAGGACAGGCTTGTAAAGAGCCATTTTGTGGCCCCGACTACTACTGGCACTTGGCTAGATGCAGAGTTCCCGGGTAACCATCGCTGTGGTAATTGCACGTTCTGTAAATTTATGGTGCGTAGCAAAACATTTACAAGTTCTAACACCGGGAAAGTGTACACTATTCGCAATTTTATTAATTGCAAATCTGTAGGAGTTATCTACAAAATTACCTGCCAATGTGGCACTGAATATGTGGGTAAAACCACCAGAGAATTCAGAAGACGTATTGGCGAGCATATCGGAGACGTGCTTCACTTACGTGACACCCCGATTGCTCGTCATGTTAAAGACGAACATGCAGGTCGGGCCGAATGCCTTTCGTTCTCAGGTATCGAATTGATCAAACCTATGATTAGGAGAGGTGATTGGGATCAGAAACTATTACAGGCAGAGAGTAGATGGATTTACTATCTGAGGACCTTGTATCCAGGCGGTTTGAATGAACAGCAAAATTTTGGGTGTTTCATTTGATCCATTTACCCCTTTTCCAGTCAGCCGGAAATATCTTTTAAAAAATAACAAAAAGGTGCGGTTGGTTAGGGGTTTCGGTAGAATGACAGAGTAATTTCCTATTGTGCCTTTATACCTGGACACACCTAGAGTCTGTATTGCGGTTTTAATCCGACATAGTCGGTGCAAATCAGACTAGCTCAAGCGTATTGACATGAGCTATTATCTTTTGTTTTGTTCTATATACATATTTTTTATTTTTATTTTTATTTATTTCAAAAAGAGTGACATATCCCTCAGGTATCATTGGGGTCCGCCGGTATCTTTTAATTTAATTTAATGACCGGGTTACCTTTGGACACCAAATGTATGACCAACCTATTGCCGTAATGGACACTAACCTCATTGATTTTGTCCAGGTACATGCGATTGTGCTTTCTCTACCATGTATTCGAGAATGTGACTTGGCCTGCTGTTAAGCTTGAGATGATTAGCTATTATGCCTGTGATATAGTTCCGGATAGCACGGGACTGTGTGTAGTGGAAGGATTGTAGTGGGTTGCTAAGGCGACCTGGGACGCTTCCACTGCACTGAGCTGCGTGCGGCCGTTCTCATTTAAGTGCCCTCCCTCTTCCGGCTGACGGCTGGATACGCTGGTTTGGCTTGCGTTCCAGCGTGAGTTACCGGCGGCCGGGCGGAAGTGGAAGGGGAGTGGCCACGTGTCAGGCCGGGATACAGGTGGCTATTTAAACTGGGTGAGGTGGGACCTCCCCCTCTCCCGGCATTTGGAGCAGTGTTACCGCGATTCTGCGGCGTCTGGTTAAGGGAGCAAGAGGGACACTTCCCTTCTCCTTGTGTGTGGACCACTGTCCTACAGGCACTTTACCGCCAACATCTTCACTATGTAAGTTGACATGACCCCTTCCATTTCAGTGCGGTTTTAAAAGGGAGGGGCTAATACTTATGAAACACAGTGTTTATCGCTTCCCGGCATTGAAAAATTGTCCTCTGAAGATTCCTATTCTAGGATGAAACATGCCATGTAGGGACCTATAGCTGGAGGGGAAGTGTAGCCATTAGCTCCCAGACAGGGCAAGGATCCGTATGGGGTCGCCCCTGTCGGGGCGGGTGCTCTGTGTTGTCAGGCAGGTGACCGAGTAGCACCCTTCACTGTGTTTAGGCAGGTTCACTGCTAGGGTTAACCAGGAGTTATTTGGCATATAAACTGACAAGTATCACTGGAATTTGTGAACATTGGATATCCAGCAGTACCTGTACTTGACCTGATCAGCACATACATCTTCATTCGGGTGAGATTGTACCAATTTTTTTTTTCTCACCTATGTTGCTTGATCCGTGTTTTTCAAAAGAATCTGTCACAGTGACCATCACAGTCATGTGATGCTAAGACGCGTACGTACGCTATACACAAAAAAAACATTGCACCAATATTTTTGTGTTGTACGCCGTGCCTAATTATTTTGTCCGGGCTCAATTCCTGTGGACCGGGTTCTTCTTTGGATGTTGTGCCCTCATTGATGTACATTAATCACGAGGGTTCCATCCACGGGACAACTTGGACTAAAAAGTTGATTCATTTGAGTCCGGATATGTATGTTATCACTGCTATATTTTATGTTTCAGTACTTTTAATGATTAACTAGTAAAAGTGAAGTTTTAAGTCTAGTCCACTAGTGGTTTGAGAATATATGTTGGAAGTGTGACCAATGGAGAATTTTTGACTGTGACTCCATAGGCCCTATTTTGGTTTCAGTTTTATCAAAGTATTACATTAAAATAATTTTTTATTTTTTTTAAACATTAGTTCACGATTGTGTGGAGACAACTAGCATGGACAAATTGTTCAAAAAATTTGTTTTTATAGCATATCAGATTGAAAATCTAAAAAAATGGTGTGCATGTTTCCTATTAGGACATGTGCTGTGTTTATTATGTATAGTCAATGATACAAAATAATCATATTAAAATATATTTTTCTAAATAATTTTTTTAAACTCAAGTGGTAATATGCAACATTCACAAAATATTTTTTTTTGTTTTAGTTTGTTATTTTGAAAAAAAATGTGTTTGGGGGAGCGCTGTTGTGGTTGTCACTGTAGAAGGTGGGAACCGCATCTAACCTTCCATTATCATAAAGTTGTTATGCAGATAAAAATGTACAGGACTAATTGACTAACACAAAAAAAATTATTATTTTCTTATCTTAATCTTTATTTTATCTACGGATCAAGGTTCCAACATGTGGTCGTCTGTCGTTCTGGAAGGAATGGCAGACATCCGTGTGGTCCTCTCTACATGGTTTCATGTGACTGGCGTTATACGTAGAAGCCTTGTGGTAATCCGGTTTTGTGAATGTAGAATTATTGCCACAATTAGATGTAGCTATATACATTATTAATTTGTTAAAATTATTGACTATATGTAATGATAATTGCCACATGCTTTTAACAACTTACTGAATTCACACTTTACAGTAGAAAATTTGTGGTATAATATTATTTCAGTCATGCATCAATTTTTTGAGAGATTACAATAAATGCATCACAGTTTTCAATTGTGAATGTGGAGGGTTAGACAATTACAATTGCATAAAAGCATAAATATATGAAATCCATGCTGATTATTTCTTCAATCAATCATAATTTTTTCTATAGTATCAACTAAGTTTAGTTGTAGACTATTTATTTTAAACATAATTTAAAATGTTGTTAGTGACATTAAAACACAAACTGCAAATACAGTTTGTCCTATTATTAATCTAATGAAAAATATATATATTGAAAAATGAATGAACTATATATTTTTTTGTTACGCAATTAATAACATTTATTTTAAAGAATAACAATTTTGGTTGATTGGGTTGGTCCAGGGCACTATTCCCTCTGATAAAAAATATATTAAAAACTTATATTGACAGTATGTTAACAAAACATTATTACTCAAAAATAGTGTTATATTATCAAATTTATGAAATTTATTTGTATTCCAATTCCAACTAAAATTGTACCATCAGGCATGGTTGTTATGTCGCACTGTATACACTATTCTGATGATTAGAGTACAAAAGTATCGTAGTTATATTAGTTTGCTTAGAAATTTGAGTTAAATACGAGTTTAGATAATGGGTTTTAGGACAGAGTGCTCCAATACATTGGGTGGGACAGTGCATTAGCCTAATCCTTGAAAGATTTCATAAGGGTGTAGTAAAAAAGGAATAGGATATCTCAGCAGTGCAGATAAAGTGTGATCAGGAGATCTGAAAGATGAACAAGCTGACGGGAATATTGTTCACAGGAAGAAAATTAATAGTTAATAGATCCTAATGTATAGTTACCCTGGTTGGAGTGAAATCAGAATTTCATAAATAACATTATCGAACATGTGCAGTATAAAGATTAATTAACATTAAGAATTCCACAGGTTATTATTTGCTTTAATAAAATGTGCCTTTGTTGAAGACTAACCTGAGAACGGTGTATGGAAATTGAATAAGTTAAGAAGTTAAGAAATTAACACCACAGATTTTCACTCATGTCTGGGGGTGGTCGATGAGAACATTGTTGTCATCCTCCTCCTTCTCGAGTGACTAAGAGGAGGATAAAAGTGGGTGGTGAGAGGGTACAGCTTCACCTCTTACCCACATCAGGTGTGCTAGAGGCGGAAATATGGCCCAATGGTACGGCCTGCTATTGCTCATCCTCATAGACGTTCTCCTACAACACCTTATTAGATGGAATCCAGAGGAGGAACTTTGAAAGAAGTTCTTAATACACTATAACATATCAAAATATGCAAGCATAACAAACTTTGAGGTCCAAAATTTAGTATATGGTGGGTTCTAGATAGGATAATTATTATCACACCTTTTTTTTTGCTAGTTTCTGAGTTAAATGAAACGATAAAACAAGGGTTGAACATGGTCTACAATTGATTACCTTTTGATCTTGGATGAGGTAATATGGGATTTGGTAGAAAGGTACTATTGCTGGTACTGGATAATTTAAATAAAAATAAAACATTTTGGGTGTTTGATAAGAGGTTTACTCATATTTCTTGAACTGTATGTGTATATATATATATATATATATATATATATACTCTAGCAGAAGGCGCATGGTTCGTGCGAGTTTCATAAAAGTAATCTCTTTTATGTTTCGATAGGTCAGAAAATGCAATCAACAGTGTAATATTAATAGGGCATGGTGATCTGGCTAATGGTCTCTAAGTTGACAAAGATGACCCATAACTTGGACAGCTCTATAGTTACGATAAATCTTACGCTTGTGCTGGGTCCCCCTTTAATTTCAGAATAATTACATGGGTGAGACGCCACCTCTCTGCCCTACAGGACACCGTCACCCCATTTCTCGTGTGAGGGAGGCCCCAGCTCTGTCATGCCTGGGTTCTATATGCTAACCTCCATCATGGCTTCATTTTTGGGTTAACATAATTCCGGGCAAAGTTTTTGCAAATTCTATTTTCCTTACTGACTAAGAGATTGTCCCTGCATTTCTCATTATGCAAATCCTACCTCAAAGCTTTCTGCATGTCAGAGTTGTAAATTAAACAGGCATAAAGTAATGAGCATTTAGCATGTGTTTGGCTTAGGTGACGAAAAATTGCACCCGGAGACGACGGTCTGCGGTTTCCTTTAGAAGCTGCCTGAGGTGTGAGGTGATCTCAGCAGGGGGTGATTAGGGTATGTTGTCTTCATAGGCTACAGGAGCGGCCATGGACGTCCTCCTTCATGGCTGAAGATTCATAATTTACACTAACATTTAAACGGATTGTACTCTAAATACATTTTATGATTGAAATCCTGATAGGGACGTCACATTGCGTCACAACTACCTCATAGCATATCGCTGTGTAGTTGTGCCATCCTGCGTCGTACGACTGTATTTGTGGGAATGAAAATTGGTAAAACCTGTGATCAGTGTTTCTGGCAACCGGGGATAGGACCTGTGAGCTTCTATTAACTGATAAGGCAAATTGACCATGTGTATGGCTGTCAGGCTTGTATTGGCTATCATACTGTATATATATATTTTTTATATATATCGGGATAGTACGTCTTAGAGAGCATAGAACACCGCAACAATTCTTTCCTGGTAGCAAGTGATCTGTATATCAAGTTGCATTTAAATCAATGGTTGCGTTTTTTAGTTTTTCAGGATCATACATACATACATAAATACATACATACGGTCAATTTGAAGTACAAAGTAAACCTTTTTAAAAAGTTAGAAGAAATGACTTGCATAAGAGAACTTATACATTACTTAGTGTTGTTGATGTTATGTAAGCATTGTAACAGAACATTTATTGTCTCTCTTCTACATGATCCCACTGACATGCTGTCGCATATGCTCGTACCAATTCTTCACTATGGCTATTTTCTTGTGCCGGTGGTCACAATTCAACCCAAATCATGCGGACTCTGGCGCTCTTAGCAGCATGCGTGATGGGCCAGGTCCGATCATAAACTTTATCCTACATACATACTTGTAATCTACAAATACAAGTATTAGTAATTGCTGTGATCATGTCACCAAAATGTGACAAAATTTAGAGCTATTACTGGAAATATTTTGATTTTAGATTATCGTTATAACATTACAGTGTATTTTAATTGTATTTGTGTGGGGTAGTAGCAATGGGGTATTGGTCATTTGAGGAGAGGTGTAACTGTGTAGTGAAGTGACGGTACGGTATGGGGTGTACAGCTGGTTCGCCTCCACGTGGTGCACCCTGGGTTACGCTATATGAACCAGCAACTACTGAAATACTGGAGGTCAAAGATAGTGTGTGTGTGTGCGTGTGTGTTTGTGGGGAGGTGGGGGGAAGTTAATGGAGAGGGTATTAAGGTGTTAGAGGGTTTATAGGGGAGGGGTAGTTGGTGTGGGTTTTATAACGTGGGGTATGCATTGCATAAGCACATAAATGGAGGTGCTATGTGCATAAGATATATATTTGTCTGCTATCCATACATACATGTTACAGACATTGTACGGTGATGTAACAACTATAATTTGTGCCATAAATAGTCATCACTTTACAACCAATGACGTAGCTATACTTCCGTGGCTCAATTCTGTGACCGTCGGTAATACCGATGGTGGACATTTAACCTATAAGATGCAGTGGTCACTTGTTAACTATAACAATACAACCTGTTCACTTGTTAACTATAACAAACCAATCTTTAATAAAATGTAAGCAATAGTGTTTTATTTGCAATACAACTATTAATATAGCTTTGCTATTCCATATTTGCTAATAGCTATTTGTATTATTAAGTACTATAAGTTACCTATCACTATATACATGAAGAATGCTTTCCCAATGCGATCAGTACTATTAAGTGGTATAAAAAATCTGGGCACTCCACTGATGTATGGGATTAAAATTAATTGTTTAATGAAGCAGATGCTATAGCAAAAAAAAACAAAAAAACAAACAAAGTGCAACACTGTTGAAAAACCGCAATAAAGTGCTGAAAAAGTGTCAATGCTACAAAGTGCGTATAGTGCAAAAGGTGCAACAGTTCTATTAAAATACAATAGATGAATAAATGAATCAATAAAATGGATCTGAATTGAACGTGCGCTTAGAATTCATATATATACTTGTGTCCTCCGATGATGAATCAATTAAAGTGCGTGGGCGGTTCATAAAATGTCTATAGCAGCAATAGATATCACAAAGGCAGTCCAGCGATATTCATCCACAATAATGACTGTGGGAGAGTCCAACAGTCTAAGTGCGATTTAAAAACGCAGCGATCCACAATGTGAACCTGCAGCCTCCACACGAAGCAACAGGAGACAGTGCTCCCCTTTGATATACTGCAAATAACTGTAAATAACTCGGTGTCTAAAGCTGATAACGGCAGCGGCGTCCCGCTGAAAGAGTAATGACACGTGTCTGGCTACTACCGGCAGTAAAAAACAAATTCCACTTCGCTGGGGTTAGTACATTACCCGCTCTGGACGTTGTACTTGCTGTGTCGTCCTTGCAAGCGGGTTTCCTTTGGACTCAGCGTTTTCAAGGAACCTTTGGATATCCGGTTCACATGGGTCTATGACCTCCGCGCGTTGTCCCAGCATAGAATGTTGTATAATGCGATTGGCATGCCGGTGTAGACTGGGCTGTAAAGGGGGTCCTGACCATACGCGTTTCGGGGTTAATATCCCCTTCCCACTGAGGAAGGGGATATTAACCCACCACTGAGGAAGGGGATATTAACCCCGAAACGCGTATGGTCAGGACCCCCTTTACAGCCCAGTCTACACCGGCATGCCAATCGCATTATACAACATTCTATGCTGGGACAACGCGCGGAGGTCATAGACCCATGTGAACCGGATATCCAAAGGTTCCTTGAAAACGCTGAGTCCAAAGGAAACCCGCTTGCAAGGACGACACAGCAAGTACAACGTCCAGAGCGGGTAATGTACTAACCCCAGCGAAGTGGAATTTGTTTTTTACTGCCGGTAGTAGCCAGACACGTGTCATTACTCTTTCAGCGGGACGCCGCTGCCGTTATCAGCTTTAGACACCGAGTTATTTACAGTTATTTGCAGTATATCAAAGGGGAGCACTGTCTCCTGTTGCTTCGTGTGGAGGCTGCAGGTTCACATTGTGGATCGCTGCGTTTTTAAATCGCACTTAGACTGTTGGACTCTCCCACAGTCATTATTGTGGATGAATATCGCTGGACTGCCTTTGTGATATCTATTGCTGCTATAGACATTTTATGAACCGCCCACGCACTTTAATTGATTCATCATCGGAGGACACAAGTATATATATGAATTCTAAGCGCACGTTCAATTCAGATCCATTTTATTGATTCATTTATTCATCTAATTAAGGGTTAGGGAGCCCAGAGGGGCGTTCCTCCTGTAGCAAGTAGCCCAGGAACACCCCCCTGATGTCATGTGCCCGCCGAAAATTTCAAATCCATAACGCCTCCATTGCCCTAAATCGCCTCCCACGGCGAGTCTAAAAGCTCCGCCCCCCCCCGCGCCAGGTCCTTTCTCCTCTTCTCCTCCTAAGGATGCGTCTCCCCGGCCGGCCGAAATCTCGCGCAGGCGCAGTACCGCCTCTCGCCTGCGCGATCACGAGTAAACTGAGGGCAAGAGCCTCATCGGGGTCACTGGGCATGCGCCGAGCCCAGTGACGTCGTCCCTGCGCGAGATTTCAGCCGGGGAGGCGGAGCTTTTAGACTCGCCGTGGGAGGCGATTTAGGGCAATGGAGGCGTTATGGATTTGAAATTTTCGGCGGGCACATGACATCAGGGGGGCGTTCCTGGGCTACATGCTACAGGAGGAACGCCCCTCTGGGCTCCCTAACCCTTAATTAGCATATCAGAATAAGCGCTTTTTAAAAGAAACTACTGGACGAAAATGAAAACGAAGGACACATATGGATTTCAGGTATTTGATTTTATTAGGATGCATGAAAAAAGAAAAAGTGTAATATGATGCTGACAGATTCCCTTTAAGAAAAACATAACTGCCCCTCAAACAGACGAGCTCTCTGAAGATGGGTCATCAGAAGCGGATCAGGAAAGAGGGGAGGTGAGCTTGCCAATACAGACTGAGCCTGAACACGACCCTTTGACTTTAGAAAAAATTTGGGATGCTGTAAAAAGCAACGGCACCTTAATGCAAGGGATGGCCACCCAACTGGGGTCAATGCAGAATGAAATATCTCAAATAAGGGAAGATCTGGCCAAAATCCGTGAGCGAGTTCTTAATGTGGAGAAGATGGCTGATTCTCTGCAATCCGATGTTGATATGTTGAAATTAAAAATGGGGACGCTCGCTTCAGAAAATCATAGCCTACAAGTTAAGCTTGAGGACCTGGAAAATAGATCGAGGCGACATAATATACGCATAATTGGATACCCAGAAGGAGTGGAAGGCTGGCAGTTGATGGAACAACTCAAAGATGTGATCTTCAAAAATCTTGGGAATGAATATTTCTCCTCCATGTTTCAAATAGAAAGAGCTCATCGTATTCCCGGGGGGAAATCTACTCCTGGAAAACCACCTCGAGCAATTCTAATGAAGCTGTTATTGTCTATGGACAGAGATACGATATTGAGAAGAGCAAGGGAATGCTCACCTATTGAACATCAGGGCACTAAATTATTATTCTTTCCAGGTTTTGCTCGGGAGACCCAAGAAAAAAGAAGAAGCTTTATGGAGATTAAGAAACACCTGGCCACTAAGGACATTAAATATTCGTTATTGTATCCAGCGAAGCTACGAGTGATTTACAATGGGACCTCCCATTTCTTTGAAAAACCCGGAACAAGCACGAGACTGGATTGAACGAATGGGCATCTGAAATTTTGTGTCCGGATGACTGGGGGATAGGGGGGGATGGGTCAGAGGGAGGAGAATGGCTGGAAGGTAGAGGTTTGCTGACAGGATCGGGCGGACCAGTGGAGGGGGAGGGGACTCTGCCTTGCAGGGGCATGGGGGGGGGAGCTATTTGTATTATTAAGTGCTATAAGTTACCTATCACTATATACATGAAGAATGCTTTCCCAATGCGATCAATACTATTAAGTACTATCTCATTGCGATCTAGAATAACAAAAGTTGCATTCGCAATGCGATCAATAATTGTACGTTGTAATCGCAATGCGATTACAACTTTTTCTTCTACTGTTTGTATATGAAAAAACCAATACAGTGTTCTAGCATAACAAAAGTTGCAATCGTAATGCGATTAATTATATAAAGTACTATCGCATTGCGATTAATTTTTTTTTAAAATGCTGGTATAGTAAAAATCAAGCAAATAGTGCTATTGAATAAAAAATAATTGTATTTGAAAGGCGATTTGTGGAATTTTAATTACTGTCATTGCTCTTTTAACTTTTAGCTGTACTGAATAAACCAACCAATATAGCGAATCCTGCTTTATTTTATAATTTCTAAATTCGAACAGTGAGTTAACTATCCAAATCGTACCCCACTCTAAGTAGAAATTGCGTTCGATTTGATCTTTGCGCTGTCTATAAGTCAGTTTTAGTATAGGTTGGCTTATAGAATTAAGTTTCATTCGTACGCGAATACAACTTAGAGCAATACAGTCAACTTTATTGCTGTCTTAGCACGAATTCGCAATAATACGTCATTTGCATAATCGTGTGCATGTGTCTGTACGTTGGTGCGTTGCCTTAGATCCTAAAGAGAGTGGAGAGATCGGAATCGGTTAAATAGCGATTCAATGGTTACTGTTACCCAAGTCCTCAAAAAATGGCTAAAAGCAACTTTAAAGAGGAGGAACTGCAGTTTTTGATCAATGTAATTCAGCTGCATAATTGTGTCACACAGTGATGTCATTTCAAAATATTGATAATTTTAATAGCCAACAAACCGGCAGCCTTCACTGATCTCCTAACTGCCATACACTATCACATGTCCTACTGCAGCCTTCACTGATCTCCTAACTGTCACACACAGTCACATGTCCTACTGCAGCCTTCACTGATTTCCTAACTGCCATACACTGTCACATGTCCTACTGCAGCCTTCACTTATCTCCTAACTGCCACACACTGTCACATGTCCTACTGCTGGGTGACAAACTCATCACAGGTTTTAGCAGACTGCACAACTATACTGCTAGTGAAGTGATTAGTGAAAGACACTGTTAAAGGGGTGGCCACAGGAAAACTTACTGTTAACGTGGCTGCTATGTTCAAGGCACTGTTAAAGGGGCTGCCATGTTGAAAGCACTGTTAAAGGGGCGGCGCTATGTTCAAGTCACTGTTAAATGGGCTGCTATGTTCAAGGCACTGTTAAAGGGGCGGCCTCGGTTGTAATCACTGTTAAAGGGGCTGCTATGTTCAAAGCAATGTTAAAGGGGCTGCCATGTTGAAAGCACATTTCAAGGGGCGGTGAACGTTGAAATCACTGTTAAAGGGGCGCCCAGTGTTCAAATCACTGTTAAAAGGGGCTGCTATGTTCAAGTCACTGTTAAAGGGGCGGCTATGTGCAAAGCACTTTAAAAGGGGCACCCAATGTCAAAATCACTGTTAAAAGGGCCTGCTATTATCAAGGCACTGTTAAAGGGGCGGCCTATGTTGAAATCACTGTTAAAGGGGCGCCCAATCTCAAAATCACTGTTAAAGGGTCTGGTATGTTCAATAAATGTGAGGCCATTGTATAAAGGCAATGTTAAAGTTGTGGTCTCTGTGAAAGTCACTTTCAAGGTGTAATCCACTGTGGAGTTTAGTTCTGACATTTGCTTTGAATAAAAGAAAATTGTTTTATTACCTAAACTTAAAAAATTTATATATATATAAATATCTACTCTTACCGTTTTGATATTAAATGTTATTTTTGATGGTTGCGATGACTATAATAATAGAGAATTGTATTTTTGAGCTTTTGAATTACATGCTTTAATTGTTAACTTGCAGGAGATGTTGGCAAAGGGATATGACAATATCCGGTCAAGATCCGAAAAACAGGCGATTGTGCGGAGAGTGGCGTACCAGCAGCATGGGTGCACGCACTTCAAATTCAATTTTGAAAGAGTGGTCCGATCTAAAGAGACACTCGATGGATCGGATCACTGCGGTCCGAAACAAAGGTTTTCTTGGTACGATGCTTACATAATTTTTCTATCTATGACCAACATTTTGGTAGTTATATGTTCAGTTATGAAAATAAGTATTTTATCCCTTTACAACTGATTAATTAGTACAGTGGTGTCGAACTGATGGAACGGGTGCTAAAGGCTACAATCTAAGCACTCTTTCTGTGCCCCATGGGTCACATTCCAGGAACTTTATTACACAGACAGATACAAATGTGTGTGTGTGGGGGGGGGGGTGTTGAAGGAGAGGGGGTTTAGTCCTCTTCTAAGTCGTCGACGCCCTTGACGATGTTGTAATCCCTTAGCAGACTATTGATAAGCATGCAGCAATCCAGGACGGCCATATGCTCTCACCCCTTAGCGTGAGCCGAGTCCTGGCCAACACAATAGCATCCTTAAATCAGTTCATAAGGCGCCAGGCCTCTTGGATGGCTCCAACAGTATGTATCCCATGAAATAGTCTGTACTGCACTGATGAGTGCTGCTTATTGTTCCTGGTCACATAGTCTTTGAGTTCCTGTTCCATGGCATCCAAAAGGCTATGAGTAAAGGGGCACTCTCAAAACAGGTGGTAAGATGGTACTTCCCTAGGTTCCCATACGAGGAAGAAACGAGTCTTGCTCAGGTTGCAGGCGTGCATGAATGACCTAATTGGCAGTCATCCCTGAATGGCTGTCCTTGGGCCCGTTGGTTAACCTGTCGGACAACACATTAGTCCAAACTGTCTTTGAGGTGTCGTCAGAGAGCCCTGGAATGGACTCTAACATGTCCTTTGCTCTTATGGTCTTGTGGATGGTCTTTGGCTTCCACAGGTCAGGTTTAAGGCCCTCCAGCTGGTGTTCCCTCACGAACGTGACAACGTTATTGTAGAACCATGGAGCATGCCAGTTATAAGGGACAGAGCTGTCCCACTTATCCCACCCGAGGACACTCTTGAGACGGAGGAGGAAAAAGCGTGACATGGCCCTACCCGTGGAGCCCTTTGCAGTCTTCAGAGTTCAGCGCATGCATTCGCCTACAAAGGCAATCTGTAGTAGAGTGGGCAGGTCTGGGATGGCTTTCCTGTCCTTGCGGGGTTCTTTGTACATGACAGTTTGCTTTACTATGTCCATCTTTGATCCCCAAACAAATTGAAAAAGTGTCCTGGTGATGGCCCTGTAAACGGTGGCAAGAGAGGGCCATGCCTGTGCAGTGTACTGTAGCATGGGCAGAACTTTAATCCGCAGTAAGAGTGCTTTGCCCTCAATAGTAAGCTGTCTAATCCTTTGGTTTACTTTGGCCATGCGTTGTTCCCAAGACTTGAGGGCTGTGCCTTCCTTCCCAACCAAACTGCTAAGATGTTCTTTTAGTCTGGTCTGATGGTGAATGGGAAGGTGGTAGAGGATGCCAGATGCCATTCCCAGAATAGCTGGGAATGGCACAGTTGACTTTGGCCCCTGAAGCTTGTAAGAACTCCTCGCACGTCTGGACGAGTGTAGACAGTCACCGAGGGTCTATCAGTACAATTAGGCCACAGGCCAAAATGAAGTCATAGACCCGAATCACTCTTGTTCCCTGGGGAGTGGCCCTTCACCCAATAGCAGCACTGAGCCAAAGCAGAACTTAATCAACCATGCCAAAAGACAGAGTGCATGGGATACCCACACGGTGCTGGGCCGGTAGGTCAAGGCAGACACTGACAATAATACACTTGATCTTAGCTAAAAAGCAGACCTATGGGTAATTATTATGCCATCCCATCACACCATAGATTAATTTGTGTAGGTTTTTTTAGGGTTTAAATGTTTATCTTGGTACTTCATCATTACAGAGGCTTCTATTCCAAAAGTAAGAGCCAAGCGCTCACACAAGAAGGCGGTTGCGGAAGAGGAGGAGGAGGAGATGAGGAGGAGCAGGAAGAGGCAGGGCCGTCAGGGCATCAAGCCCATAGCCCACGTGGTGGAGTAGAGGTTGAGGAGGAGAATGATGAGGAGGAAGAAGAGGAGGTGGTGACCACCCCCCGCCAAGAGGGTAAATATATGCTGTGGATATATTAATTTATTCAGTGTCCCAACACAAATAAAGGTGTCAATTTAGTCTTCAACACAGGCAGATTTTATTCTAGCAAAATATAATAAACAAGTTCAAGTTTGAGCTTTAATTTTTATTCAGACTTCACATATTGAAAAATATAAACTACCACACTTTGCCTTCACTCAAAGCAGTGTCACAAAACGTTTTGTATATCAACACTATAGGGTCTGTCAGAGGCCATGCTTATTTCTCTGCAGGTTCAGTTTTCATATCTCCTGTCCACACTTGAAAAGGACAGCATTTTTAATGACCACTTTATATAAACCCTTGATGGAGTACGGGAGTGACCTGTCCCACTATATCTATCTGGGCAATCAGTCCAAAAACACGGACCGAAAATACACACAAAAATATATATTTTTTTGCAGCAAGCAAGCTAATGTTACTGGTCTACCTATTTCCACAAAGTATATCAATGAGACGTACATATTAATTACGATGTAACGAGAAACCAATATATTAAATTTTTGTTAGACTAAAGTTCAAAAAACCATATTAATATTTATCTAATCAATGGTTTAAAAAAAAATTAAACAGGCAACAAAGAAATAACACACAATAGTAATATGAAACATTAACACTATAAAAATAATTAATCTACATAAAAAAAATTAATGTAACAAGTAAGTCAATAAACCTAAACTCATAGGAACTATTGTTAATTCTACCTCAAACAATATATAACGGATTGGGATAAAGAAATATCATCTGCTTTATACACCATGGAAATATGTAAATTAAGACGCACAGGAATATTAGTACACTAATAAGGTGCTCACAGTCAGGTAGTTCCACCTCACTACAAATCGAAGTAATAAAATAGATAAAAAGGCTGGGCACTCTAATGGATATACTGTACACACTTTTATTGAAGTAACTGTTTAAAATTAAAAAATTGTAGAACAGCAATTGTTGCGCCAAATACTCTCACTTCTCATAAACTGGCATTAAAATACAATCTGAAATCCTAACCATTCCCTATCATCCAGTCCACACGGCTCTAATGAACAGCGGTGAAAATAACACAGTATAGGATAGTATGGACGTCTTCCCAAAATTCACAATGAACTATCAATATCAAGTCAACATACACTGGCAGTATATCTATTAGTAGGTTGTATGATTAACACTACTATAATTTGACTGTGCCGTTGTTTTGATATCGAACTCAGTTCATAAGGCAAATATAGTATATATGCATTTATTACGGCAGCCTCAAGTAACTGTAAAAGCAGCAATAAATGATTGTAATACGCAGCACAAATTCAATCATATATATGAAATGCCGTAACATCACATACTGCAAATAAATCCAATAGCCGCAAATACCATAGCGGTATTATAACCAAAAATTAGCAGCGGTCAGAGGGGTATTTCAGTTGACCCAAAGATGGCACTAATTAAATTGATCGAAAACGTCCAATACAGCAGCCTAAAACTGAAAAAGGTCATGCAGCCCAAGACTGTAAAAAATCATATAGCAGCAGCAAGCAAGTAGTATCCTACTATCAACTTTGGATTAAGGAAGCCCCCAATGAAACATTCAAGACTATAATATGACCTTTGTGGTATTCTCGTCACTAAGTTAATGATCAACATGGCCTTTAACGAAATATCTAAGACCATTCTATGATTTCTATAACATCCTCAGACAAGTTATCTGAGAAGCCTATGTTGTATATAATACACATACCAAGGTTATTACATGATTAGACACAAGTGATTTCTCTGTCACTATTCATGTCTATTATTATTTTATTTATTTTTATTTTTATTTTTATTTTTATTCTTTCTCTATTATGAGCATGTTTACAATGGATGCGGTTTTGATGCGTTTTTATAAAGCGTTTTCCATACAATATTTGACTGTCAATGATTCTATTGTTTTATCTATTGTTTTATTAGATTTATGAAATATATGTTTGAAGCATTTATGTCTATACAAATCTATAATAGAAGTATAATGAAAGAAAAGTATCTCTTTTTCCTCTATGTAATTTGATGATTATATATCACCTGTTCGGCTCCAACCCTTGGACTGACATCTACCAATCCAGTAACTAGCTGGGTTATTTAAACTGGACATCCTATCTGCAGTCACTACCACTGAGGAAGGGGCGTATACCCCGAAACGCGTATGGAGTGACCGGCAGTTTTGGAGGAGCCATAAAGAAACAGCACAAGTCCGCGGCTTGTGTATACAGTTCTAAGCGCAGTAAAGGAGACCTGAGAGCTTGTTTCCAGGCATCGGCCGTCCTGTCGAGTGATTTACTCCTTCGGTTACAGGACCTGCGAAGCAAAGACATTGGGCACACCCACTCCAGATACGTCATACACACGTGAATACCGCTGACCACGTGACACGCCGACTTACATCACGACCCAGCACGGGACGCCGCGCTCGGTCTGCTTAGGACGGCAACATAGGAGCGGTAAAGTATGATTTAAGTGCTGATTTGAATGCCGATCTATATTGCCAGCTATTTATCTGATAAGGATACAACAATACCATCACTAACCAGTGCGGAAGTCCTGGGACAAAAAGGAACACTTTGGACAATCATTATAGAGTGGATTTCGCTCTAACATCCACCAAGCTGAACACTAACGATGCATTTTAGCAGCTCTTAGTATACCCTATGAGGAACTACTATTATTTTATCAGTGTTTCGTATGTATTGTATGGTTTTTACATTTGTGCATATTAAATTTTCTACATTGACAATAAGATCCAGTTGTCCCATATAATTTGAGTGCCCCCCACTCTTTCACATTGTCTCTTTCGTTATTAGGCTTGGGTATTGCCAGGGGTGAGCACCTTGTTCATATTTTGGTATATCTAGTGAGCCGCCAAACCACTCCCAAATTTTTATATCTTTTTGCTACCCATTTGGTGGTGCTCCTCGATTACCATTATGAATATATGGGAACACATGGATCTTAAATGCCAAAAAAGTGAAGGCTATATATTTGAAGTATCTGAGACTACTACCAAGAACTCAACTCTCAATAGTGACAGTAGTTATAGACAATTGGAGGGCTTGTTGCAAAAACAGTTGAGAAATAAATGGGAGGTATCTGCATTGGGCCAGTACTTACAAAAAGGATATATCCCAAAAGGCCTGAGGCTTGTTAAAATTGCAGCAGCAGATATTGTGGATGATGAGTTCCAAAATAAGTGGGACTCGTTTCTATATATGCAATCAGAAAAACTTGTTCAATTGATTATAGAGAGAAGAATGTCTATTATACAGCAGTTGGCTGGACAAATAGATGATCTCAAAAAAGACATTATTGCATATCCAGAAACGGAGGACACTATAAAATGGCAACAAAGGATATGCCAGAATTTGGATAATTTAGAGCAAGAAATTTTACAAAGGAAAACAAAAAAATTTAGGAATCTAGATAAGAAGGAGGATAAACAACTAACACAAAATGCAGAAACATCTAGTAAGGAAAACACCACAAAAAAGGACAAAAAGGACATTAGGAATGAAAGGAGAGAACAGACCAATGTCCCTATTGCAAACAAATATGATACGTTATCATCCCCTAATTTTTTAGATTGTACACCCCCACACCACAGAGTGAGAATGAGAAAATCTCCCACTCCAACACGAGTGACACGCAATCAAAGATTGTCACCCCAAAGACAGATCAGCAGTCAACACAATCACAGTCAACACAGTTACAACCTGAGACACCGGGATTGGGAATCGACCAACAGACAAACATTCACGAATCACAACAGGGTGTACGACAACAGAAGGGAACAAAATGCACCACAGTATCTAAGGGCACAGAATCAATCACGAGTAACACAAGGAAATTACGGAGAGGAAGACACTCTAAGAAGAAACTTATACAGAAACAGACAACACTAGACACATCTAATATTATAAATATTAGCGACTATCAACTGACTGAGACACAATCTAATCTACTAAAGAAGGGACTCAAGTTTGCGCCCGCAAATAAAATAGACAAATTTACCACATATATTGGTGTAGAAAAGTTCATACGCAGATTATGTTTAAAGAAATATTTTATGAAAAATCCTATTGTTTCTAACTCAGATACTAGTAATAGACTGGAACTATTGAAGTTCCAACACACTGATTTGAGAGAAAGGTCCAGAAAATATCCCAAACAAGAAATGGGTGAACAGATTGCCAGCTTCAAAACAAGTGTAGAAAAAGAACTGCGAAGTTTAAAAGTAACTACTAGTTATAATAATTTAAGTAAGGGGGAAAGGGAGGCTATTAAACAACTACAACAAATACAGGAAATAACAATACGCCCCGCTGACAAGGGGGGGGCAATAGTAATAATGGATACCACAAAATATGTGGAAGAATGTATGCGTCAATTGAATGATACTACAACTTATCAACAACTAATACGTGACCCAACTGAGGAATTCTATAAAGAACTGAAAGTGTTATGCAATGTAGGTTTAGAAAAAGGATATTTATCCGAAAATGAACATAAATTCATCTTGGGGACACAGAGAAGGATACCAGCCTTCTATTGTGTTCCCAAGATACATAAGGATCTTGAAGCACAGCCAGGGAGACCTATAGTCTCGGGCATTGACTGTATATCTTCAAATTTATCTAAGTACATTGACCGGTGGCTACAACCACTTGTCAAGGTGATTCCTTCGTATTTGAGGGATACCACTCAAATTATTGAGATGCTCGAGACTATATTATGGCAGGAACACTTTATTATGGGCACGCTTGATGTGAGCTCGCTGTATACAGTAATCGAACACACACAGGGCATACAAGCAATTGAACAAATTTTCCAAAATCACAATTATCTGCCAAAGGAACAGAGTGATTTTATTTTAAGCACTATACAGTATATTCTGTCTCACAATTATTTTTATTTTGAGGGCACATTTTACCTCCAGCGTACCGGTACCGCCATGGGCACCAGATTCGCCCCCAGCTACGCCAACCTCTTCCTCGCCCACTGGGAGAGGGAGGTGGTTGAGCCAAGGCTGGGGGCGACTCTGGTGCTCTGGCGGCGTTATATTGATGATATTCTTTTCATTTGGCAAGGGAGTAGATCATCCTTAGATACTTTCCTTTCTGAACTCAATGTGAATGACAGAAACTTAGTGTTTACTCCTACTGTAGGACAGAATGTAACTACTTTTTTAGATCTAGAGATTAGTATTGAAGAGACACACATAATCTGTAATACACATAATAAACCGGTGGCGAAAAATAATTATCTACTCTTTTCGAGCTGCCATCTTCCTAAGTGGCGTAATAATATACCTGTAGGCCAGTTTAGATGTTTGAAACGCAACTGCACAAAAATTGAACAATTCGAGAAAGAAGCCAGTACAATGACCCAACAATTTCTTGAAAGGGAGTATCCTGCATGGACTATACAAAAAGCTCTAGATAGAGTTAGAGGAATGACAAGAAAAGATTTTTTTGCCCCAAAAAATAATCTCGAGCCGGATGAGACTATACGGCTGGTACTACCATTCCATCCCCAATATAGAAAAATAGAAAACATAATTAGAAGAAATTGGCATTACCTCCTGGATGATAAGGTGGTGGGATCTTTATTAACAGAAACACCCCGAATCACTTATACTAAAGCTGGCAATCTAGCAACCCAAATAGCCCCTACGGTAAGGGAACGGAGGACCATTCAATCAGGTTCGAACTGGCTGAATGCAGATGGTTTCTTTAGATGCGGTATATGCACCAACTGTAAAGCAACAGCCTTTCCAAGAAAAATTACACAAGTGAGATCGACTTCGAATAATTTCAGTATGAATATTAAGGGTACATTAACTTGTGCATCCACGGATGTTATATATATTTTAGAATGCGGCTGTCATAAACAATATATTGGCCGTACTAAACGGACTTTGAAAAAAAGGGTGAGTGAACAAATGGCCAATATTCGCAAAGGTTATGAACTTCACTCATTGTCTAGACACTTCAAATATGTACATAACAGTGACCCCTCCACATTAACCTATGTAGCCTTAGAAAAGGTGAGGAGATCATGGAGAGGGGGTAATCACGTTATGAAGATGTCTAGGCAAGAATCCCGTCGGATATTCGAATTTGACACCCTTATCCCAAAGGGACACAATGCAGAGATGGAGATGTTCGGTTTTTTGTGAGGGTGGGAACCGTGGGGAGACGGGGGGGTCCAATGTCAGGCTGTGTATCAGCACTTGGACTCCCCCTTTCCCTACGGCTCCCACTCTCTTTCCCCCTATCCTACTATCAACTTTGGATTAAGGAAGCCCCCAATGAAACATTCAAGACTATAATATGACCTTTGTGGTATTCTCGTCACTAAGTTAATGATCAACATGGCCTTTAACGAAATATCTAAGACCATTCTATGATTTCTATAACATCCTCAGACAAGTTATCTGAGAAGCCTATGTTGTATATAATACACATACCAAGGTTATTACATGATTAGACACAAGTGATTTCTCTGTCACTATTCATGTCTATTATTATTTTATTTATTTTTATTTTTATTCTTTCTCTATTATGAGCATGTTTACAATGGATGCGGTTTTGATGCGTTTTTATAAAGCGTTTTCCATACAATATTTGACTGTCAATGATTCTATTGTTTTATCTATTGTTTTATTAGATTTATGAAATATATGTTTGAAGCATTCATGTCTATACAAATCTATAATAGAAGTATAATGAAAGAAAAGTATCTCTTTTTCCTCTATGTAATTTGATGATTATATATCACCTGTTCGGCTCCAACCCTTGGACTGACATCTACCAATCCAGTAACTAGCTGGGTTATTTAAACTGGACATCCTATCTGCAGTCACTACCACTGAGGAAGGGGCGTATACCCCGAAACGCGTATGGAGTGACCGGCAGTTTTGGAGGAGCCATAAAGACATAAAGAAACAGCACAAGTCCGCGGCTTGTGTATACAGTTCTAAGCGCAGTAAAGGAGACCTGAGAGCTTGTTTCCAGGCATCGGCCGTCCTGTCGAGTGATTTACTCCTTCGGTTACAGGACCTGCGAAGCAAAGACATTGGGAACACCCACTCCAGATACGTCATACACACGTGAATACCGCTGACCACGTGACACGCCGACTTACATCACGACCCAGCACGGGACGCCGCGCTCGGTCTGCTTAGGACGGCAACATAGGAAGCGGTAAAGTATGATTTAAGTGCCGATTTGAATGCCGATCTATATTGCCAGCTATTTATCTGATAAGGATACAACAATACCATCACTAACCAGTGCGGAAGTCCTGGGACAAAAAGGAACACTTAGGACAATCATTATAGAGTGGATTTCGCTCTAACTTCCACCAAGCTAAACACTAACGATGCATTTTAGCAGCTCTTAGTATACCCTATGAGGAACTACTATTATTTTATCAGTGTTTCGTATGTATTGTATGGTTTTTACATTTGTGCATATTAAATTTTCTACATTGACAATAAGATCCAGTTGTCCCATATAATTTAAGTGCCCCCCACTCTTTCACATTGTCTCTTTCGTTATTAGGCTTGGGTATTGCCAGGGGTGAGCACCTTGTTCATATTTTGGTATATCTAGTGAGCCGCCAAACCACTCCCAAATTTTTACATCTAAGGAGAATGTTGCACCCTGGGTTATGCTAAATGAGCCAGCGAATACTGAAATACTGGAGGTCAAACATTACTTCTGATACACTGTGTGTGTGTGATGAGGTCGGGTTTGGAAATTGATGGAGGGGGGTGTAAGGTGGTAGGGGGTTTAAGTGGGGAAGGGTGGTTGGTGTGCTCTTTATAGCTTGGGTTATACAGTGCGTAAGCACCTAAATGGAGGTGCTATGTGCATAAGAGAGATGGATGTCTGCTATCCATACATACATGTTACAGACATTGTGGGGTGATGTAACAACTATAATTTGTGCCATAATAATTAACCGCTTCACACAACCTACTTGACGTAGCTATACTTGATCCATCATGATAATTATACATGAATCAAGCCTTATGTGGGCGCCATGGACACCTGTTTTGTATGGCTGCACACACACACAACTCATGTCCGTGAATGTCAGAAAAACTGATACTGGAGATTGAACCCATAAGATACAGTGGTTACTGGTTGTTAACTCTAACAATACAAGCAATAGGAAAATTTAAGCAATAGTGTTGGATTTGCAATGGGAGTTATTTACTTGCATAGCTATTCAAGTTTTGGCGATTTTGCTATAGGAGGTATTGGTAGAATTAACGAATAAAACAAATGTAGTACTATATCTCAGGATAGTACATAATAAAAGGTGAATTCGTAATGCGATTATTAATAGTGATTACTATCGCATTGCGATTACAAATTAGAGATATATTTTGTTATTAGTGGTATTGGGAGAATGAACGAATGTACTATATCTCATAGTAGTGGATTATTAAAGTTGGATTCGCAATGCGGTTAATGTTTGAACATATTTTCGTATTGCGATTACAATTCTAGCAAGCTGACCCATTAGAAAGCCATCTATAAGTTAACCACTACAGGACCGCCTAACGCACGGATGCATCCGGCAGGCGGTCCTGTAGTTCTGATACGACGCATCGGCGCGTCATCTCGCGAGACACGAGATTTCCTGTGAACACGCGTCTCAGGAGTTTAACTACAGCCTGCCAGCGATGATCAATCGCTGGCAGGCTGTAGATGCGAATTAAATCGCATCAAACAGGTATATCAGACGCTGTTTTGTTAACAGCGTCTGATATACCTGCTATCTGGTCCTCTGGTGGTCCCATTTACTGGGACCACCAGAGGACCAGGTAGCTATGTAAAGTTGCACCAAACACTACACTGACCCCCCACACCACCCACCCTCACTTATTAACCCCTTGTTAACCCCTTGTTAACCCCTTGATCACCCCATCTAGATTCCCTGATCACCCCCCTGTCACTGATCACCCCCCTGTCATTGATGAGGGGCATAGTGAGTCCATGAAAAATTAAACTTTTTGTCAAAAGTTAGCGGAAAGGGAGACTTTGTGAGAAAAAATAATAAAAAATCAATTTCCGCTAACTTGTGCCAAAAAAAAAAATCTTCTATGAACTCGCCATGCCCCTCATGGAATACCTTGGGGTGTCTTCTTTTCAAAATGGGGTCACATGTGGGGTATTTATACTGTCCTGGCATTTTAGGGGCCCTACAGCGTGAGAAGAAAAATGCGTAAAAATGCCCTCCTAAAAGGTACTCATTGGAATTTGGGCCCCTTTGCGCATCTTGGCTGCAAAAAAGTGTCACTCATGTGGTATCGCCGTACTCAGGAGAAGTAGGGCAATGTGTTTTGGGGTGTATTTTTGCATATACCCATGCTGGGTGAGAGAAATATCTCTGTAAATTGACAACTTTGAATAAAAAAATGTAAAAAGTTGTCGTTTACAGCAATATTTCTCTCACCCAGCATGGGTATATGTAAAAATACACCCCAAAACACATTGCCCTACTTCTCCTGAGTACGGCGATACCATATGTGTGACACTTTTTTGCAGCCAAGATGCGCAAAGGGGCCCTAAAACCGATGAGTACCTTTAGGATTTCACAGGGCATTTTTGCGCATTTGGATTCTCACGCTTTAGGGCCCCTAAAATGCCAGGTCAGTATAAATACCCCACATGTGACCCCATTTTGGAAAGAAGACACCCCGAGGTATTCTGTGAGGGGCATGGCGAGTTAACAGAATTTTTATTTTTTGGCACAAGTTAGCGGAAATTGATATATTTTATTTTTTTTATTTTGTTTTTTATAAAGTCTCATATTCCACTAACTTGTGACAAAAAATAAAATTTTACATGAACTCACCATACCCCTCAGCGAATACCTTGGGGTGTCTTCTTTCCAAAATGGGGTCACATGTGGGGTATTTATACTGCCCTGGCATTTTAGGGGCCCCTAAAGCGTGAGAAGAAGTCTGGAATCCAAATGCGTAAAAATGCCCTGTGAGATCCTAAAGGTACTCATTGGAATTTGGGCCCCTTTGCGCACCCAGGCTGCAAAAAAAGTGTCACACATGTGGTATCCCCGTGCTCGGGAGAAGTAGGGCAATGTGTTTTGGGGTGTATTTTTATATATACCCATGTTGGGTGAGAGAAATATCTCTGTAAACGACAACTTTTTAAAAAATTTTATACAAAGTTGTCAGTTTACAGAGATATTTCTCTCACCCAACATAGGTATATGTAAAAATACACCCCAAAACACATTGCCCTACTTCTCCTGAGTACGGCGATACCACATGAGTGACACTTTTTTGCAGCCTGGGTGCGCAAAGGGGCCCAAATTCCAATGAGTACCTTTAGCTTTTACAGGGCTGCTCACAATTTAGCCCCACCCAAAATGCCAGAACAGCAAACACACCCCACAAATGACCCCATTTCGGAAAGTAGAAACCCCAAGGTATTCACTGAGGGGCATAGTGAGTCCGTCTGAGATTTTATTATTTTTTGCCAGAAGTTAGCAGAAATGGAAACTTTATTATATATTTTTTTTCCTCAGAAAGTGTAATTTTCTGCTAACTTGTGAAAAAAAATGAAATGATACATGAACTCACCATGCCCCTCTGCGAATACTTTGGGGTGTCTTCTTTCTAAAATGGTGTCATTTGGGGGGTATTTATACTATCCTGACATTCTAGCACCTGAAGAAACATGACAGGTGCTCAGAAAGTCAGAGCTGCTTCAAAATGCCGAAATTCACTTTTTTGCACCATAGTTCGTAAACGCTATAACTTTTACCCAAACCAATAAATATACACTTATTGGATTTTTTTTTTTATCAAAGACATGTAGAACAATAAATTTAGAGAAAAATTTATATAGAAATGTCGTTTGTTTTAAAAAATTTTACAACAGAAAGTGAAAAATTTAATTTTTTTGTAAAAATGTCATTAAGTATTAAGCAAGTATTGCTTGGGTTTGTGGGAGGGGAGGCTCACTACAAGGCTATTTACATGCAGCTGTGGGCCTAGGCTGATTGATTGCTAGGCTATTTATAGGCACCTGTGGGCCCAGGCTGACGTCGATTCAGCTGATTTCACTACCTCTGGGTCAGCTCTAGGATACAGCAGCATGGTGTGGAGGCTCCTTACAGCTGGGCGACGGCAGAATCTCTCAGGAAGGCACTGGTATTCATGGTAGGATCGGAGTGGTTTGCACGGGACCCACGTTTTGGTCCGCGACATGTAGCGTTCTGGGATGAAGCAGAGTTTGGGCGCTAATGCTCGAGCGGTGGCATCAGTATTGCTTGTCTGGCTTTTCAGAGGCCTGCGGGGGCCATTGCATACAGTTATCGGGGTAGCATGCGCTTAGAGTGGGTATGGTTCTATGTCTCTGATACCTGGTTACATTTGGGGTGCGTGTCTACAGTTGGCTCAAGCCATGTACGCTGTGTTTAAGTGTTGTGTATCAATGGTCAATGAGGCAAAAAGGAAAAAAAAAAAAAAAAAAAACACGCAGCTGCATCACGTGCAGGCTCATTCACGCCTGGGCAGCGACAAAGTGCCAGGCGAGTGCTGGCATTCACTGTAGAATCTCACTTGTGGGCACGAGACCCACACTGCGATATGCGATCCGTAATACTCTGGCATGAAGCAAAGTTGGGCGCTAATGGTCAAGTGACTGTTAGTATTTTTGTCCGGCTGTTTAGGGGATTGTTGGGGGTTATTGGTGTTGAATGCGCCTAGAGTAGGTATGGTCGCATGTTTTCTGATATCTATATCATACGGGACACGTGTCTCCAAGCTACGCAAGCTGTGTTTAAGTGATAGTGTTATTTAGTTGTCTCTCTGGAAGGGTCATGTATCAAGGGTCATTAAAGAGAGGGAAAAAAAAATAAAAAATAAAAAGTGCATGTTTTTCTGTCACCTGTTGTACATGTGGGGCGCACAGCTGCAGTTAGCGCCAGACATGCAAGGTGTTGGTGAATGTGTATCAGTGGCCTGTATATGGGGGCACTAGCAGGTTGATCTAGGCGCCTGTATTTGAGTACTGATGCTCTGGTAAGTGTGTTTAATCTATAAACTGTATGTTTTGGGCCCGCACGTGTCAGCGGTTCTGTGCTATTGTGTTGATTAATTGGCCTTGCATCAGGGTTTATGTTCAACCACGTGTATGTTTTCTTACAGGAACACGAGGTGGTGGTGGTGACCGTCATTTAAAAAAATAAAATAAAATCCTGCAGCATTATGTGGAGGTTCATTCGCACCTGGGCAATGGCAGAAGGTACCAGGCGAGTGCTGGCATTCACGCTGGGATCGGACTTGGTTACACAGTCCGTGACTTGTAGCGCTCTGGGGCGGAGGGGGTTGGGCACTAATGCTAGAATGATCATGGCTGGGTTCGTTACCTGCAAAAGTTACGTCTGTGTGTCTGTATTCACATTTTGTCCTATACTCCATTCTCTACCAGAGCTGCGTTCATGCATCTGTTGTATCACGTTAATACTCTGCTCACTTTAGATTGCATTCATACGGCTGCTTTATATCATGCTCTTCATACTCACATCCAGAGCTGCAGTCACCCACCTGTTCTTACACCTTGTGTTTATACACTGTTTCCACTTATAGCTACATTTTTCCTTTTTATTTTGTCGTATTTTTATCATGGTTAGCCAGTATTTTCACTAGGGCAGTCAGCACACCGCTCTCCCGATAAACATAATAGCTGCATTTTTTTCAGGCTTGCTTATTTCCTCGTTGGTTTGTTACAATCCGAAGGCCTACTTCTACTTTTCTGTTCACTTCAGGTAAAAAAGAAAAAAAAAAAAAAAAAAAGGGGGAAAAAATTTATAAAAAAAGAGAAAGAACAGGAAAGAAAAAAAAAAGGAAGGAAAAAAATGAGAAATTTAAAAAAAAAAAAAAAAAAATTTTTTTTTTGTTGTTTCAGTCCTGGCTTGCATTACTTAGACTTCTGCTTTACTTCTGGTTCATATTCACTCAGATTGGTCTCTTGCCCTAGTTAACCAAATAGCTTCTCAGTGGTCAGTGGGCCAATAGGAGTACGTTTCCTACTATATTTTCATAAATCCTTCATTTGTCAAGATAAGGGTCTTCTCTTAGCGAACTGCAAGGCCTCTGGCTCTTTTCTCTCATCTGTTTAAATTCATGGATGGTTAATGTTTATTTATGCACGTGGTTCGCTTCACTAATGTCTATGCATATCCCATCAGGTCTGGCTCACATTTAATTACTTATCGTCACTGTACAGTCATTCAGTTCAGTCTCATGGCTTTTGAGGGCCCGATGATCGCTTCGGCCTCATGGCTCCGGGGGGCCCTTTGACCGTCCTTCGTGTTGTTCGTTAGGGGTACCATATGGTTGTAGGCTGTTTAGTGTCTTAGATTCCCTGTCAGGGGTTCATGGTTACGCAAGTTCCCAAGACATATTGGGGCTGCATAAGTGCTTTATAAAAAAAAATCAAAAAAAAAATCTGCCATTAGTCTCCCACACATAGCTTCTCCATTTGTTTTACTCACATGACTGCACGCATGACTTCACCAATTAAGTGTTACACATGTGACTCCGCCATTATAGTCTCTCAAGCAATGCTTCTCCGATTAAGTGTCTGCCATTAGAGTCCCTCATGCGTGACTTCTCCGATTTAAGGGTTTGACATATGACTTCGCCGTCAGTCTCACGCATGACATTGCCATTACATTCTCTCACGCATGGCCTCTCCGTTTTATGTTTTACATACATGACTTCGCCATTAGAGTCTCTCACGTATGGCTTCTCCAATTAGGTGTTACACATATGACTTCGCCATTAGAGTCTCTCACGCATGGCTTCTCCAATTAAATGTTACACATATGACTTCGCCATTATAGTCTCTCACGCATGGCTTCTCCAATTAAATGTTACACATTTGACTTCGCCATTAGAGTCTCTCACGCATGGCTTCTCCAATTAGGTGTCACACATATGACCGCCATTAGAGTCTCTCACGTATGGGTTCTCTGTTTATGTTTTACACACATAACTCCGCCATTAGAGTCTCTCACGCATGGCTTCTATGATTAAGTGCCCATTAGTCTCCCACGCATGGCTTGTCCGACTTACTGTTACACATATGACTCCGCCATTAGAGTCTCTCACGCATGGCTTCCCCAATTAAGTGTTACACTAATGGCGAAGTCATATGAGTCTCTCACGCATGGCTTCTCCAATTAGGTGTTGCACATATGACTCCGCCATTAGTCTCCCATGCATGGCTTCTCTGATTTAGTGTTACACGTATGACTCCGCCACCAGTCTCTCACGCATGGCTTCTCCAATTAAGTATCCGCCATTAGAGTCCCTCACGCATAGCTTTTCTGTTTATGTTTTACACACATGACTCCGCCATTAGAGTCTCTCATGCATGGCTTCTCCAATTAGGTGTTGGACATATGACTCCGACATTAGAGTCTCATGTATGACACTGCCATTACAGTCTCTCATGCATGGCCTCTCCAATTAGGTGTTACACATATGTATGACTCCGCCATCATAGTCTCTCACGCATGGCTTCTCCAAGTAGGTGTTTTGACATAAGACTTTGCCATTAGAGTCTCTCACGCATGGCTTCTCCGATTAACTGGTTCATATAAGACTTCATCATTTGAGGGTGTCAGTCCGTCTTCCAGTAGGAAGTACAGTAATAGGCGCAATTCACAATGTCTCACGTCTACAGACACGACAAGTCCAATCACGAATACAGACGCAGCATACATAGGTATCACGACCTTAAGATCATTTCCTGTCACAACTGCAGGTATGGTGTGTACGTTCTCTGTCCCCATTACAAGCAACATTAGCTCGTTAATTGAAATAGCCATGTATTCGTGTTGATGGTTCCCCAGGCCTGGTGAGTTTATACATTCCACCTAATCTACTAGTAGAGAAAGACGGCATACGCCATCTTCTAACTTTTTGGCTATATATATATAGATATATATATATATATATATATATATATATATATAACAAAGAAACACACAGCAGCACTCAAAAAAATAAAAACGGGTGCAATCCTTCCAAATCAGCTGGCTCAGCTGTCTACCAGGTATATAAATCCAAAAATTGAAGCAGCACTCCAAGATGCAAAACAAGTGGATCGACCTTTATTCCCCTGCAACGTTTCAACTGCTCAATGCAGTCTTTCTCAAGCAACATGCTTTTGGATTTATATACCTGGTAGACAGCTGAGCCAGCTGATTTTTTGAGTGCTGCTGTGTTTTTCTTTGATATATATACATATATATATATATATATATATATATATAAAAGGTGTGGCCTGGGGAATAAGTAGAGGTGTAGTAGTTCGCAACCAGGAACAGTTGGTGCCCGATCAGGGCTCTTGGCGAATGCTTGGAATCCATTTAGGCCGTCCAACAGTTTCACCATTGTTTGTTTTAGTCTGCAGCTCTAAGGATTCAGACCCTCTCGTAATATGTTCACATGTTGTTAGTATACATAGGAGTAAATCGTTTCTGATTACCGGCCACTCCTTCAATCGCATCAGCCACCTCCATGTGCTGAGTCACATGACAGAGGTAAGGTAGATGGTAGTCACTGTGGTATGTACAATATATTTCGCACCTTCATCGGAAATGTCTTTTACGTGCAAAGTGGGTGTAGTAATGGTATGTGTATATTTTACTCTAACCTAAGGTCTTCTCTTTTTGGCCCCTTTAGGCTACCCTTCCGCAGCAGTTATGGCACAATTCTACTGCTTGTTATAGATGGGGTTAGATAGGTTAGGTACACCTTTCTGATAGCCGATCCGACCACAAATTTTTATTAATGGCAAAAAAAGTAAAAATGTCAGCAACCATGAAATACAACCAAATGAAAGCTCTATTAGTGAGAAGAAATGGAGGTAAAATTCATTTGGGTGGTAAGTTGTATGACGGAGCAATAAACGGTGAAAGTAGTGTAGTGCAGAATTGTAAAAAGTGGTCTGGTCATTAAGGGTGTTTAAGCTAGGGGGGCTGAAGTGGTTAATATCGCAATGCGATTGATACAACTTTAATTATTCGCATTGCGATTTCATCTAAGGTTGGCCTGTTAGAATTAGCGAACTTGACGAATATATTCGTCATTAAGTCACAACGAAGAAAAAGATATATTATCTTCGCTTCTACAAAGTCAACCATAGACTAAACCAGGTCTAAGTAGAAATCGTCATGCAATTAAAGCAAGTTATAATATTCGCATTATTCGATTTCTACGTAATTCTCAAATCCGACAGTACATTCTAGCATGGAAGCATTCCCATGGTGATTAGGACGCACCATGAGCAGGGGAAGTAGATGGAGGCAGCAACGGACAATGACTGGAGACGGCAGGGAGCAGGGAAGACTCTGGACATGTGAGTATGAGTAGTGTAATACTTTTGAAAAATAAATGGTAACATAGTATAAAAGACCGAAAAAAGACATCTGTCCATCCAGTTCGGCCTGTTTCCTACAAGTTGATCCAGGGGAAGGCAAAAAAAACCTGTGAGGCAGGAGCCAATTTTCCCCACTTAAGGGGAAAAACATTCCTTCCCGACTTCAATCAGGCAATCAGAATAACTCCCTGGATCAACGACCCATCTCTAGTAGCTGTAGCTTGTAATATTATTACACTCCAGAAATAAATCCAGTCCACTCTTGAATTCCTTTATTGTACTCACCATCACCACCTCCTCAGGCAGAGAGTTCCATAGTCTCACTGCTCTTACAGTGAAGAATCCTTTTCTATGTTTGTATACAAACCTTCTTTCCTCCAGACGCAGAGGATGTCCCCTCGTCACTGTTCAGTGATTGATTTTGTGAGAGTTTGGTCTGCCCCTTGGGGGGATTTCATTGACATCTGTACCCACCATGTACCTATCGACTGTCCTATAAGGGTAAATACCAGGGACAATTAGAGAAGGCACAAGGACAGAGGATCCCCACCATCAGGGGAGGTCTCTGGGCGTAGGTTAGATTAGGGGAGGCACTAGGGATAGACTGGTGTGTCCTTTATACCTCGACCACAAACCTGTGATTATAACATCACCCGTTGACGTGCCGTGCTGGATACAGATGTCAATGCATGTTATAGGTTGACAAAGGGTCGACAAGTTAATTAATAAGTGGAGACCTATGATTGTCTTTTTTTTTTTATAGAAAAATTAAAAGATATGTTTTAAGGGATTATTACTTTGCTGGACTAATTTAAATGTATTTGATCCCATCCATCTTAGTATAATAATTGGTTGAATTTGATTTTTACATAACTCTTAGCCCCCTTTGGGTACTAGAACCTGTTTTCTTTTGATCCTGTGTCCCATTCACTATAATAGAGAACTATTATGGTGAATGGGATTCTGCCTTTCTTCCTTCTGAGCTGTGCCTTGTGCATAGCTTTGCAAGAAGATTACCATGACAAGCCTGTAAACCTTCAAAGCCCCAGGCTGTCATGGTAACCAATGGGAACCCCATGATTTCACTGTGGGGACTCTGAACAGAAGCCATAAGTGCTATTGAATGCCTCTACCTCCACACTCTGTCATTGTGCCACTCTGTGGCCTACTCATGCTGCTGCCAGCTCCAGACTCGGTCATTGTGCCACTTTCTGGCCTACTCATGCTGCTGCCAACTCGAGACTCAGTCATTGTCCCGATATGTGGTCTCCTCATGCTGCTGCCACCTCCAGACTCAGTCATTGTGCCACTCTCTGGCCTACTCATGCTGCTGCCACCTCCAGACCCTGCAATTGTGCCACTCTCTGGCCTACATATGCTGCTGCCAACTCGAGACTCGGTCATTGTGCCATTCTGTGGCCTACTCATGCTGCTGCCACCTCTAGACTTTGTAATTGTGCCGCTATGTGGTCTCCTCATGCTGCTGCCACCTCCATACTCTGTCATTGTGCCACTCTGTGGTCTCCTCATGCTGCTGCCACCTCACCACTATGTCATAGGGCCACTCTGTGGACTTCTCATGCTGTTCCCACCCTCCCCACTTCATGACTGGGCCACTATTTTACCTTTCGGCCTGGCTGACATCATCATTTATTTGACACTTCTTCTGATCTGTCAGAAGGAAGGAAAAATGAGACGCACAATGGATCCTGTCTGTGTAGCAGCTTTAAGGCCTGTATCGTCCTCAGATTTGGCAGGCAAAAGCAACAGTGGGTAGAAAGCACAGAAGACATGCAAATATTCCATTCACGTGTCATCTCTGTTTTAGATCCACTCCATTTTTTCTTTGCTTTTAGCAATACTGATGGATTATTGAGCAAATGCTGATCGAGTTAAGGCGTATGCTCCACACACCGGATCCGTTTTTTGTGGCTTATTGTTTTGACGGTGTAGAGGAAGGACAAAATAATCGGTGACGTCAACACAAACTTACTGCTGACACCCTCTCCACTCTGTCAGGGGGGCTCTACTTTTATAAGCGTTTAATAAAACAGGTTCTGTAGACATCTATGTGGAATCAGCTGATGAGCGTGTAAAAGGAGTGCGCTTCTTCTTGACGCTAACATCTACTTGTAAGGCTGAGTTGACACTTGAGTTATTTGGTCAGTTTTGGCCCCGTGACTGCCCAAATAAGTGAAGTATGCAGTGATTCTAAGAGCGACGCCTGTCATCTGCATGTCATACGGACTCAGAGTATTATTTCACTATCAAAGCAGACTCCCTATGCGTGTTACTGCAAGGCACAGTGTTCTACACCACTATAAAAGCTCTCAGCGGCCAGTAAATAGTCGTTTTTTAACGTAATTCGCTGCGAATATATTCGGATCGAACTAAATTTTCCCTGAAAAATTTGGTGAACCGGTGAATCAAATTTTTGAAAAATTTACTCATCTCAATTCAATATTATCTTTGAAAAAAACACTCTTGATATTCTCCATAAAACATGATTTTATAAATTTTATTAAAAGGTAATCAAAAAACGTTACAGGGATCCGATAAGAAATGTCTGTGATACCACTATAGCAATATAGCAATATAAATAAATCTATTAAATAGCTGCACTTTTAGCATTTTCATGTTTTCTTCCTCACATTTCAATAGCCATAACTTTTTAAATTGTCCAAGAGGGCTTATTTTTGAGGGATAAGTTGTATTTTTTACTGTTAGAAATATTCAAAATATTCGAAACTGTTAAAAAATTCGAATCACTATATGACAATTTTATACTTGATACTCCAAAGTCCGTATTCCGAAAAAAATTTAACATTTTATTTTATAATTTTCACAATTCATTTTGTTAGCCTAAATTGAAAGCCATTTGTTCTATCCCCTTTATTTGGAGACTTCTCCATACAGATGGATATTAAAGTATATATACTATGGAATTGCCTATAAAGATCTATACCCAGTGTATAGTACTATATGCAGTCTTGGATATAATCCAAAATCCATACAATGTTGCACCTCATCATTAGGAACATATAGAAAAGAAAACGCATTAATGAAAGAAAACGCAGCAAAAACACAGTACCGCAAGCACTCCACTTCAATGTCTGAAGGATTCTGAATCCAGTTTCCACTTTTTCGATCTAACTTATTAGTGTATAAAAGATGGAGCCTAGACAATTGATGCATGACCACTGAGGAAGGGGTAGAGAAACACCCCAAAACGCGTCTAGTAGATCCGCATGCTTGTGAAAGTCCTCCAGAAAATTGCATGGCCATGCAATAATTTCCTTTTGGACTTCTCTAGAATGAATGACCAGAGATAACATCCGCTCCTAAAACAAAGAAGGCGATACTCAGGTAAAAACAAAACTACCTCTATCAAGCCTCGCGAGATCCCGGCACTGCTGGCTTGAGGAGTGCGACGCGAGATGCCAGAATCTCCCTGCACTGCTTGCCCCTTGCCAAGCAATTCTGCATGTCCACAGAACAGAAGGAGGGAGGTAAGGAAACACTGCAGACTGTATTATAGTCCTCACAGGATGAACACTGACTGTTAACTGGTTGGGCTGTACCATTACTAAATGTAAAGCCCCATCAACAATAGTGAAACAACTTATAGCCACAGGCGCCTGACTGTTAGCTTGAGGAGTCGCCGGAGGCTCTACCGCACCATTCGCCCCTTGTTTAGTTATATTTGTTTGGAACAGGAGGAGAAAGATAAATACTTATAAAACTGGACATTTTGGAGTATTCATGCAATAATTACAAGTCAGAAAACTTGAATACATATTTTTTATTGTATGAAAGATTTACCAAGTGGAACACAAGATCTGCACCAATGAGATATACCTAACTAAAAGTGGAGCATAATATCGGTATTAGCGGCATATAATGGATTATTGGAATAATTTGAACATAAGTGCAATATTGATATATGGCCATATAGACTTATGATGCCCTATACGTCGCACAAGTAGATAGCTTTTCCTTTCAGGACTAATAACTTTTATGCTACTATACTAATTATCTCCTTATGGATTGTTTTTGTATTCATTTTACTTGCTTTTAACTACGTGTTTTATTCTTGATTTGTTATTAGCTTACCACAATAAATAGGTTAAACAAAAATATATGGTGCCTAATGTATGAGTGCTCGCCTGACAGATTCTCTATACTATTTAATATAGTAACATGGTATATAAGACCAAAAAAAGACATTTGACCATCCAGTTCGGCCTGTTATCCTGCAAGTACCATTCAAAAAAATTAGAAAAACATGGACCTCCCATCCCCATGCTATGCATAGATTTAAAACTGCTTTTCAGCACAATTAACATCGCTTCTCAGCGTAATAAATAGTATACATCCCCCTAATATCCATACTAAATATGAGGCATTGGTATACGTTTTGATCAAAATGCATTAGCCCACTCACTGTGTGTTGCTGTGTCTGTGGGTCGGTGCTGCCCAGTGCCATGGGGGCTTAGTCTGACAGCAGGGGTGCTGTTGGACTGCTGGGTCACTCCACCTGCTGGCTTGGTGTTGCGGCAGTGTTAGTCGCCCTCTGGCGCTGCACCATTTTAGAGTAGGTACCCACTCCTAGAGGCAACTTTTGCGTGATGAGTGGGCCTATACATTTGGACAAAAACGTAGACGAATGACTCATGTATGCTATGTAGATTAGGGCTTGGTATACTGTTATTTACACTGAGAAGCGATATGTATTGTGTGGAGAAGCAATTATAGATCAATGCATAGCATGGGGATGTGCGACCCATGCTTTTTTCTCTTTTTTTGGAATTTAATTTACCATGGAAAACATGTATCGGAAAACAGGAAAAAAATTATTTGTGGGATGAAATTGAAAAAAAAACCCCACAATTTACAACAAGGTTTTTTGGGTTTTGATATTACAGCGTTCACTATGTGCTAAAAATTACATGATGTCTTTATTACTGTGGCTCAATACGTTTCTGACAATACCAAATTTGTATGTTTCTTTTACTACTTAAAAAAACTAAAAAAAAATCTAACTTTTCTTTGTACCACCATTTTCTAACAACCATAACTTTATTATACCCAGTTCTGGATGTTCATGACGACCCAGGGTCTTCTTCTGTGAACTGCCAAGTCCTCTTATCGAGTGGCGGGCTGATTTTTTTTTGTTGTTTCTTCTATAACTTTTGGGTATTTCAATCTACAGAGCTATATAAGGGCTAAGCGCTTATATATATATATTTTTTTTGGGGGGCAAACTGTAGTTTTTATTGGTAGCATTTTTGGGGTACATACAACTTTTTGATCACTTTTATATTTTTTTTTTTTTGGGGGGATAAGGTGACCAAAAAATGGCAAATTGCTTCTCTGCCCCCCTCTTTATGGAATACACCCCGCAGGAGAATTTAAAATAAAATTTTTGACATTTATTTTTCAGATTTGATGATACCTACAGTAATTGTTTATTTTTATATATAAAATTGCGAAAGGGGGGTGATTTGAACTTGTAATATTTTTACTTAATAACTTTTAGCCCCCTTTGGGTACTAGAACCTGGTATCTTTTGATCCTTTGTCCCATTCACCATAATAGAGAACTATTATGGTGAATGGGATTCTGCCTTTCTTTCTGCTGAGCTGTACCTTGTGCATATCTTTGCAAGACGATTACCATGACATGCCAGTGAACCTTCAGCAGGCCCCAGGCTGCCATGGTAACTAATGGGAACTCATGATTTCACTGTGGACATAAAGAAGTAGCAGCAGCATGTCCGGTTTCTTTCCTTTTATTCAGAGGACTTCACAGCATAGATACAAGTAAAGTGCAGATGCAACGTTTCAGCTGTAACCAGCCTTTGTCAAGCATAGTTACAAAGTGATACAAACCAACATTAAGTAGGGAGTTCAACTCACACCTCCTAACAGTCCTACCAATCAGAGTAGTTGACCTGTTAAGGTCAACCAATCATGGCCATCACTATTCCAAACCCGCATATATTCTCTCAAACCAGCTCACCTGAGTGTATCCACACCTGTTGGCACATCCATCACCACTTTCAGCGTCTCGTGTATCAAACTACGCATGCTCATGGACTTGTCTGTGTACCTACATCATCGCGGCAACCAAGGAATGAGCTCTCGCGGACATATCGCGTGATCTCCTCAGCACGCGTCACGCTGCCCTGTCATCATAGGGGCGCATTGCTGATTTGCCGCGCACATCCATGACGTCATCTCGTATCCTGTATAATCGTATTACCGAGGTGATGTGTCACAACAAATGTTCCAGCTCATGTAGCAGAGCGGACGTACACACAACAGAATGCGGATCACACTCATGCCGCATCCATAATAGTGGCGCGATTGTTGCAATGGGGTTAAGAAGATCACATCTGAGGGCCAAATAATAGTTATTTGCATATTTATAGGCTGCAAGGTAATGTGTGGATGGTTACCGCTACATATAACCATACTAAAAACATAGTTAAAATCACTAAATAATTCTAACACTGACGGATGTGATGATCAAAGATACATTACATTTGGTACCAGAGGTACATTACTCATTCATAAAAGGGCTACCTTTATTCAATCCCCGCAACGCGGAACTCAATATTGAGGCTATACAGTTGCAGGGATCGTAAGGTATAGATCCATTTCAGTTCCTTTTTCCTTAATATTTTTTCCCTATCACCGCCCCTTCTAAGGGGGCCAACCGCATCAATGACTCTAAACCGCAACTGGTTGGTAGAGTGTCCACGCTCGATGAAATGTCTGGCGACAGGTTTATCCAACGCACCTTTTCTAATGGTGCTTTTATGTTTGTTGATCCTCTCTCTTATTTCCATTGTAGTCTCACCAACATATGAGACTACAAGGACACTGTATCATATATATGACGTAGCTCGACCGACACGTGTAATAGCCACCAATTTTAAACATCTTTCCACTATACGGATGTGCAAACGAGTCCCCTTTCATTATGCCACTGCAATTGCAGCATGACAGACGGGAAGTTGCCATTCTTTTTAGGTGCCAAGTACAATTGTCGGTCAAGCTTAGGATCTCCTACGTCACTTTTGACCAGCCTATCTTGTAGGTTGGCATTCCTTTTGTACGCCATAATCGGAGGGACAGTGAATTCTTTAAAATCTGGGAGCCCCCGTTGTAAAATGTGCCACTCTTTTCTAAGAATGTTGGCAATAGTCCCACTGTCCCCTCCAAAGGTGGACACAAAAGGAATACGTTTCATCGTCCTGTCACCAGACGTCACAGCAAGCGCAGACTCCCTCTCAATGCCCATCACTCTCTTTTTTTGTTTTCATGAGGAGCTGTTTAGGGTACCCCCTCTCCACAAATTTATTGCACATTTCATCCACCCTGTTAGAGAAGTTCAAAGTGGGGTTTGGAATAGTGATGGCCATTATTGGTTGACCTTAACAGGTCAACTACTCTGATTGGTAGGACTGTTAGGAGGTTTGAGTTGAACTCCCTACTTAATGTTGGTTTGTATCACTTTGTAACTATGCTTGACAAAGGCTGGTTACAGCTGAAACGTTGCATCTGCACTTTACTTGTATCTATGCTGTGAAGTCCTCTGAATAAAAGGAAAGAAACCGGACATGCTGCTGCTACTTCTTTATGTCTGTTGTTCGCTTTGACCACTGGGGATCCGTGGCCTGTTCTGCAGCTGTTGCATTCCGGTGACCCGACAAGACCATGTGTGCTGCCTTCATCTACCCGTTTACATGATTTCACTGTGGGGACTCTGAACAGATGCCGCAAACGCTATTGAATGCAGCATCTGAGGGGTTAAATTATCGGTTTCTATGTAATTGCGCAGCAGCCCGCTCCATACATTTCCTCAGCTACTATGATGTATGGTGGCTGAAGGGGTTAAATTCAAATTAATCAAAAGTAAATATAATTCCAGTTAACATCAAGAAGGATATAGGACATAGCATCCATATATACTGCATATGGCTAAAAACACCATGTAACCAAATTCACTGCGAATATACACATGGCTCAATAGAGAACTACCTGTCTCCATGTATAAGATATAACCCCGCACTTGATAAAGCAATGAATCTATGCAGTACATTAATTAGTAAAACAACCTCACCCTTTAGCAGGAATCACGGCCACCTTGAGGCATATTTTGTGTAAGCTTTTTCATGGGGAGAGGCCATCTGGTATCCCACACTGCCATGTATAGGCACTTCCGCCCATCACCTATAATCAGCACTAGGTAGGGAATAATTTGTGTGCATTTAAAGTGGTTTTCCAGGAGTACAATAATGATGACTCCCCAGGAAAGGTGATCAATATTTGATAGGTAGAGGTCTGACTCCTGGCACCACTACTGTTTGAAGAAGCTGAGCTGCACTAGGCCATGTGACTGATGAACCCAACATCACTGGCCTAGGAAGAGGTTACAGCCTTTACAAACAGATGATCCTCAGGTGGGGGTTGCACTCCCATCCACTAGCCCTGCTACTGGTCTCCTTATAACCCTTACACATCAGTGCCACCACTGACTGCAAATAGCCCCATACAGTTGTTGCTTATATGCCCTACCCCAGTGTTTCCCAACCAGTGTGCCTCCAGCTGTTGAAAAACTACAACTCCCAGCATGCCTGAACAGCCAAAGGCTGTCCGGGTATGCTGGGAGTTGTAGTTTTGCAAAATCTTGAGGCACACTGGTTGGGAAACACTGCCCTACCCTATAACTCGACTGCTGGTCTCCTTATACATCAATGCCACCAGCCGCTCGTGCAATATCTGCCATATAGCCCTGCTGATGGCCTCCTTTCACCCCTTATACATTATGAGTTCTGATGCCATTTTTCAGAAGAGAACTTATTAGACATAGAATGTTATTGTTTGTTGTCGTTAACGTCATTTGCAGACAAAAGGCCAAACTGGACTGCTTTCCCAGCTAAGGTAGTGATGCTAATGGAATTAATGCATGCCATATACAGTACATCTTCGGCCCACCCAATGCTAGTGCATTGGCGCCAATAAAAAGCAGACAATGTATGGTCCACATCTCCCAAAAACTGGCAGGACTATATCTTCTTCTATTCCGGTCAGCATGGGAACTGGTGATGTCACTGATACTGTGGGCGCTGGCTCAAAATGTGTTACACCTTGGCCAAGCTCAGCTACCCCTAGCTCTGTAGGAGCTATTCCCATATGGCTGTATTGCTCCACAAGGCCGGCACACAAAATCCCAGCAATGTGCAAGATTTACAGGATTAAAAAAAAACCTGTGGGCGTTCAAAAACAAAGATAGATATCAGAGCTCTATTACAGCACACGAGGCGGCATCATCGGATCCTTTGGGAAAATAGAACTGGCCAGCAATCTGAATCAGGAGAAGTCTATCCCCTTGTTCTTGTTCTTCTTTGTGGCAGCCAGACTGCATCCTCAAAAAGTATACTGTCCTTGCCATCATCAGCTGCTCCTTCTGCTTATACTCTTCCTTCTCTATGCCTCAATAACGGAATGTGTGGAGAGGAGAAAACTATTTACAACAAGCAATAAGCTGCTGTGCAAGCTCAAACCCCCACTTGGCCAAGTTGCTGGCGGTGCAGTTGCTGCAGTACCACTTAGTTGTGCAAATGGTGGCAGTTCTGCTCCTTCACCAAAATTTTATTTTGCTGTATGATAATTGTACTTTTGCCCAGCTGTTGTTTTTTTTTTTTAATCAAAATAATTGTTTCAAATGGAATTCTCACTGGGCAGCCAGGTCAATGTTTTGTGTTTTGTGGTGAGGCAGTACCACAGCAACAAGGTCATGTCCTATTGACATCTCCACATTTGTTTCGCACTGGTTCCCACACAGGCTCTTATCCTCTTCCATGGACATCCTGTCCTTAACAGAAGTAGGGCAAAGCGTTACTCTGACTTCCCCTTCCTCCTAACATACGTGTAAAGGGAAGGTTGCCATACCATGTTAAAGCTGAGTAGCCTGGGCGAGAGTAGCATTAAGCAGCCCTGCTGTCTGTCTCGTCGCCATTTCCACCTAGGAAAGGTAGTCCGTGACAACAGCAGGAATATTGTGGCCACACTGCATTTGAGGGAAACAGCACATGCTCCTGCATAGCAACACTTTTTGAAAAAGTACACTGGTTCGCAGAAGGTGCTGGCAATGTCCCGGAGGCTGTCCTCACATTTCGGCAATTCTTATGTGGCAAGGAACACTCTCCTGGACTTATATCACCAAATGACCATAAAGGGACACGCAATACAAATTCATAAACTTTATTAGTTGATAAAAAGACCAACAATACACATAATGTCAATATTAAAAAAATATATGTCTTGGCTACCCATGCATAGAAAACCCCGATTATCCCTCCTATATAGGGTAAAAAAAAACTTTACACAGTGCTGGCATAAACCAACACACCCTCAATACGGAACATATATAGATTGGAACCGTTGCCTAACTGGGCTTGCCTGATGGGCAGCAGCACACACACAATACAGCAACAAGACACATACGCTCCATCACAATATACCTGAGGGACACTTGGAAAGAAGGACACGGGCTTCCAAGCAGAGAGGAGAGCCTACCCCGACGTACGTTTCGCTCCGCTTTCTCAAGGGGCGTATCTAAATCAAACCTTCTAACCCCTAGATATATCCATGTCAATCAGGTGAAAATATAAAACACATGTGTATGTTTAAACTGACCTCACTACCGTATGCATGCTGGGAGCGTGTCATATCTCCACGCCATCCCGCCGCCGCCGATGACGTCACGACGACGCGAGAAAACGGCCGCCACACATCCAGCCGCCTGCATAATCTCGCGGCATCATGACGTCACCACGGAAAACACGCGAGATGACGTCCACCAGACAGCCAGTTAGCCGCGAAAATCTCGCGACACCACGTCATCATTGAAGAGTGCACGCACCCAATACTAATTATGCATACGGCAGTACGCTGCAATAGTGATGTGCCAGGGCAACACCCTCCCCCCCAGAGGGGGGCACTCGCGAGACTTCATCCGTCTCTATACAGAGGTGTGCGAAGCCTGCCAACAATCGCGAGACTAGGCCCGCGACTATATGGGAGTACCCAGCAAATACAAAACAGCAAGGACAAAGTTCAAAATGAGGCAGGGGTAAAACAAACAACAATGTGAGATCCTATATTATAAGGTCACCTATCATCAACTGATTACGTTCAGATCATGTGACCTTCTACACCAGCGTGAACTCGACCTTTTTGCATTAAATCATTGTCACAATCAGAGCACAAGGCAGTAAACATGCTTATCATCGAATATTATTAATACATATAACAATATATAAAATATATACCATAAGGTGCTAGTGCATGATAAACCCGAGACAGAAAAGTGCCAGTGCGTAAAGTGCTCAGTGCCATGTGAACATGCAAAAGAAAAGTGACAAGTGCAAAATGTATAATCAGAAACAAGTACAAGAAATAATAAGTACATAAAAATAAGTGATAATTCATTTGCCAATAGAAATATATATATAGCCATCTAGCTAATATATATCGTGTAGAATACATAAATAAAAAAATAAATATATAAAAGGTGTATGAATTCATATGCCAAGAAGATACCACCCTATCATCATAGACGGGGCTACCCAACGCCTAATGAGATTATATCCAAAGTACTCCCATTTGAATACACATTTGTACGATATAAAAACAAGGAGGACGACAGGTTTGCCCAACTGCATAGTCCAAAAAGAGGTCCTTCACATGTCCGAGATCTCCAATCTATCATCTCATCTACAATCAACATGATCTGAAAAAACATGGATATATGGAGTTAGAACAATACAATATATATGTTGTATTAAAAACATACTAAGAATTTAATGTTAAAACAATGATCCATAAGTGTCGATGTAGGGTCACCGGGCCGCAGGAGAACGAGAGAGAGGAGGAGCAGAAACACATATAACTCACAGCAGACGACAAGCCAGATTATATGGTTGTATATAAAGTCACGGAAGCCAGAGGCTTAAAGGAGAAAAAAAGGGAGGGGAGAGGATGTTTTGGGGGGTGAATGACAGAGACCACCCAAACAGAATGATGGGATGCCGATATGTGCTGGACATCCCAACAATAGAGGACTCATGTCATCCCATATCGACAGACAATAAATGTCTATAAAAATATCTATGAAAATATCTAGAAATATCTATAAGAAGGGGGCATAAGTAATGCCCTCATTAAGACTGAGGTGATATTGTGTTGAGGAGGAAAATCCACTTTATTTCTCGCTGAGCGAGGATCTTCTTTACGAATATACAGGCTCCGAGTCAGATGGTCTTTGCCCTACGATATGTTATAGATGGACGGTCTGGTATAGCATCCTGTAGTTGTGGATCCTGTGTGAGAATATCCCAGTATTTAGCCAGGGCAGCGTTAACTGGAATTAAAATTCGTAATGAATCTGACCACTGGTTTGTCCTCACGTCTCACCTTTTTGTAAAGTAAGTCTCTTCTACTGGTGAATTTTGCTCTATTGTATGCCCTCTCAATGCATCTTTTTCCATAGCCTCTGTCTTAAAATCTCTTTCTCAAATCCTCCGCCTGCAACTCAAACGCAACATCCGATGAACACACCCGACGCGCCCGCAGGAACTGCCCCACAGGTATATTTTTGATCAAATTACCAGGATGTGAAGAGCTGGCATGCAATACTGCGTTCAGCGAGGTTTCTTTCCAATATAGGTCAGTTGTCATCCGACCCTCTGAATCCATGTGGAACATGACATCCAAAAACTCCATCTTTGTGCGGGCCACCTTGAAGGTAATTTTAATGTTGAGTGCATTGATATTCAACTGTCCCACAAAATTAGCAAAGGTTTCAGGAGTCCCCTGCCAGATTACAACGATGTCATCAATATAGCGTCCCCAATATTGGACACCATTGGCCTCTGGCAGGGGATTTGTCTGGAGGATCCCCCTCTCCCACAGCCCCAGGAACAAATTAGCATACGAGGGCGCACAGGCCGCCCCCATTGCTGTGCCCCAGAGCTGTAGGTAGGACCCCCCAAACATAAAAAAGTTGTGCGTCAAGATATACTCCAAGAGCAACAGGAGAAAATCACACTTACGTCTGTCCATGTTGGAGCTATTTAAATAGAATGAAACTGCATCCAAGCCATCGTGATAGTTAATAGACGTACACAGGGCTGGGACAAGGTCCACCACCAACAGAGGCTGAGCTGCCCAAGTGCGCCCCCCCCCCCCCTCTCCAACTTGTGGATGACACTGCTATGGGGGATCTGTGATGGATGATACTGTTATTGGGGAATCTGTGGATGACACATATGTGTCATCCACAGATCCCCCCTCCCCATAACAGGGTCCATGTAGGAATGACCCCCAATACAAGGGGTGAGGCTGTGGGGTTGTATCTGCTTTTTTGATGACAGCGCCAGCGGGGCCCGTGCAGTGACTGTATTCTACTACACCCCCTCCACTGTATATAATCTTAACTATATAACTGTAGTGATTTACTACAGTTATATAGTTAATAAGATTATATCCAGTGAGCGAGGAGGGGGTAGTAGAATACAGTCACACTGCACGGGCCCTGCTGTCATTATGAAATAGCATATGTGACCCCACCTCTTTTATTGGTGGCCATTCAGTAAATTAACCCTGTTTTGGGGGGGTGTCTGTGGGACAAATATGTGTCATCCACAGATTCTCCCCATAACAGGGTTCATTTAGTGATTGACCACCCAAATTGTGGTGACCCAATACATGGGAGTTGCATCTGCAGAGCTTTTGTATAATGCCACCCCACACTATAGTGTCCCCACACAGTAATGTCCGCCACACTGCCCCCACACAGTAATGTCCGCCACACTGCCCCCCACACAGTAATGTCCGCCACACTGCCCCCACACAGTAATGTCCGCCACACTGCCCCCGCATAGTAATGTCCGCCACACTGCCCCCGCACAGTAATGTCCGCCACACTGCCCCCGCACAGTAATGTCCGCCACACTGCCCCCGCACAGTAATGTCCGCCACACTGCCCCCCGCACAGTAATGTCCGCCACACTGCCCCCCGCACAGTAATGTCCGCCACACTGCCCCCACACAGTACTGTCCGCCACACTGCCCCCACACAGTAATGTCCGCCACACTGCCCCCACAGAGTAATGTCCGCCACACTGCCCCCACACAGTAATGTCCCCCACACCCCCTCAACCACACAGCAGTGCCCCTACATAGTAATTTGTCATGCCCCCTCTTGTCATTCTCCCCCTCTTGTCATAATCCCCTCTTCTTGTCATGCTTTTTCTGCCCCTGTCATTCTCCCCCATCTTTTCATGCTCTTTTACCCCCCATGTTGTCATGCACTTTCTGCCCCCCATGTTGTCACAGACTTAACGAAAGGGGCCCGGCATTTTCACTGTACTTAATGCCGGGCCCCATCAGAGCGCTTCCTCTCACCTCCATTATGGTCACTTCTCCAGGCTTCCAGGATCAGACCCCAGCGCTGCCTCACATTAGCAGGTGGGCGGAGCCTAACGGCGGTCCGTTAGGCTCCGCCCACCTGCTTACTCTGTTTCTAGTTAGAGCCAGAGGCAGCGGGGCCTGATGCTGGGGGCCTGAAGCAGCATAATGGAGGTGAGAGGAGCGCTCTGACAGGGCCTGGCTCAGGGAATGACAGGAGGGAGCGCCGAGCGGTTCCCCCCTGTCAGTCCCTCTCCCTCTCGCCGGCCCCTGCCTGCGCCCTGAGGCTGGAGCGCCCTGAGGCTGGAGCCTCCCCAGCCTCTGTGTCGGCCCGGCCCTGGACGTACACAAGGATTCCACGTCACATGTGGCTATATACATATCAGGTTCCAAGTGGATCTCCTCCATTTTTTTTCAATATGTCTGTTGTGTCTTTCAAAAAAGGGCAATTCTTCCACCAGTAGCTGTAGGAAGTAGTCAACATACTTGCAAATGGAATCACTCACTCCATCAATGCCTGCAATTATGGGTCGTCCAGGTGGATTCAGAGGGTCTTTGTGTACTTTTGGTAACAGATATAAAGTGGGAATTACCGGGTGCTCAGGCAATAGGAAATTACGCTGTTTCGCTGTTATTATCCCATCATCTACTCCCCTTTGAAGGATATCCATCAACTCCTGTTTAAATTTTATGAGTGGATTAAAGGTCAATTTCTTATAGCAATAACTATTACGTAGCTGTCTCAATGCTTCTCTTTCATACATTGTTGAGGGCCATAGAACAATGTTCCCACCTTTGTCCGCAGGTGTTATTACGACATCTGACCATTGTTCTATTTCCTTAAGTGCTTGCCTCTCAGATTTTGTACAGTTGTCATTGCCCCTATAATTTGTTATTCTTGATAGTGTGGCGGCCGTTTTCTCGCGTTATCGTGACGTCATCGACGGCGGCGGGATGGCGTGGAGATATGACACGCTCCCAGCATGCATACGGTAGTGAGGTCAGTTTAAACATACACATGTGTTTTATATTTTCACCTGATTGACATGGATATATCTAGGGGTTGGAGGGTTTGATTTAGATACGCCCCTTGAGAAAGCGGAGCGAAACGTACGTCGGGGGTAGGCTCTCCTCTCTGCTTGGAAGCCCGTGTCCTTCTTTCCAAGTGTCCCTCAGGTATATTGTGATGGAGCGTATGTGTCTTTTTGCTGTATTGTGTGTGTGCTGATGCCCATCAGGCAAGCCCAGTTAGGCAACGGTTCCAATCTATATATGTTCCGTATTGAGGGTGTGTTGGTTTATGCCAGCACTGTGTAAAGTTTTTTTTTACCCTATATAGGAGGGATAATCGGGGTTTTCTATGCATGGGAGGGGAGTCATATGTATTGGCTACCATTTGTATTGCCGCCATATATATATTTTTTTATATTGACATTATGTGTATTGTTGGTCTTTTTATCAACTAATAAAGTTTATGAATTTGTATTCATTTGGTGATATATTGCATAGTCACGCATTCTGTTGTGATTGAGTTGCGTTGGCATTACCCTCCTGGACTTGCAGCGACAGAACAGTCTGCAATTACACTGCATAATCTGTGACGTTCCATGTCACTGGAATTCCACTTTGCAGATGCTAGAGTATCTGTACGAGCAGCGTAAAGCTGTGAATGATATTGTCATGCACCAGACCACCTTATCAGGAAGCATGTGTTGTTTCGAGATCAGGCAGTGGCAGCTCATCAGAGATGTCTGCAGCATACTGTAGCCCATCAAAGAGGCCACAAAATGTGTCAGTAGGGAAAAGTGTGGCATAAATGATGTCACCCTCTTGATATTTATTGCTCATGCTGATGCAACAAGAAACAACTGCAGAAGATCAGCGTACACATCTTGCTGGCCACCCTGTAGCTGTTGGGGACACACAAGCAAAAGGGATTTGGGGGGGGGGGTGAGTCGCTGATTATGGTCATGAACCAGAAATATGTATTCGCACACCATAGGAGGTAGCCAAGGTGCCACTGAAAGGGCTTTTCAGTCAAGTAATGTAGATAAGCAAATCCAGGATTCACCTTGTAAAAGATGAATCATTTTTATTTAGCATTTTATTTTCCAAATGAAGCTGGTACAATGGTATGGCTGGAGTAGCCATATCGTTATGCTCCCACACCAAACGCGAGTCGATAAAGGTCACTCTGATGGAAACGTTGTCTGTCACATTATTTGGATTTACTTTATTCTATTACCTGGACCTTTTAACACGAATATACTTTAATTTGCATTTATGTTAACTATACACTATTTGAAAAAAGAAAATTTGAATTCATGCTTGATACACACTATTTGTAAACGAAAAAGCTAAATAATGATTATTCATCTTTATAAGTGTGCCCTCAATTTGCTTATCTACAATGATGATAATCACAACACTTAATCTTCTCAATGGGGGAGGAGCTGGAAAAAACTGGGTCCTCTGGCCAGAATGGCAAGATGTATGCTTGCTTGCTTATGTAATGATAGGCGTATCATTCACATAAAGAAGCAGTCTGATGATTACTGGATTGCCATGCTGTTAGGACTCTCACTATCAAAGCAAAATGGGGGAATGTTCTCCTCCTGCTGAAAGGGAGGCCAAATTACTTTATTATCAGGATACACTGTGTGTGCAGTTTGCCGTGAGCAGCTGCCTGCCTCCCATGTGTCTGATTTCCCCCTCCACCCACCAGAGTATTGCTACTACAAGCAGCAGAAGCCACAGCAGCTAGTTTAGTATTGTCAGCATGGTGGAGCAATTCTTTCATGTGCTGCGCCAAGCTGAGACAGATCGGCAAACGGAGACCTACCGCATCAACACCCAGCTTCAGTCCTACCCGGACTCTGTTTTTCTATTGCGGAACACAGTGTGCGCTAAAGAAAAGCCAGCTTTCAACTATTTTTATTTTTTTTTTTCCCCATGATCTGCTTGGTTCAGGTCCTTCTACAACATTTCTATTGGAGTACGGTCATGATTGTGACTTGGGCATTCTAAAACTTTTACTTTGTTCTTCTTTAACCATTCTTTAGTAGAACAACTTGTGTGCATAGGTTAGTTGTCTTGCTGCATATTAACTAAATATTCAGCTTATGGACACATGTCCTGACATTTTCCTTAAGAATTTGCTGATATAATTCAGAATTCAGTATTCCATCAACAATGGCAAGCCATCCTGGCTGAGATGCAGCAAAACCAAGCCCATTTGTACACAATCAGTTTGACTGTAAACTGGCAAAGTCCAAGCTTTTTAGAGAATTTTGTTAACAGTTCCAGTCTGATTAGCATCAACAACCATTCTTCTAAGGGACTCAGAAATCTCCATTGTTTGTGACATGATACACTTGCTGATCCTCTCACCCCATCGGCTCACTGCTATGCGATGTCGGGGTGCCAATGGCTGCTACGGCAGCCTAAGGCCTTGTAAATACCTCAGGGCATGCCAGCTATGGAGTCCCAGCCCCCAGGATGGGTCTCATAGGCGAACTGTCAGTGTGATACTGATAGCTCAATGCAGTACAATACAGCATGTATTGTAATGCACTGAAACTGGGGTCAGACCCTCAAAAGTTAGTCTGATAATGGGACAAAAAGAATAGGTAAAAAGAAAAGTCAAAACAGGTGTTCAAAGTCAAAATAATAAAATAAAAGTTTCAAGTAAAAAGAAAACTCCTTTCCCCTCATCAAGCCATTTACAATTAATAATAAAAAATATATACATATTAGATATCACCACGTTAGTAACGACTGCCTCTACAAAAAATATTGATTGGCATTCACCTGACTGGGTAGAGCATAGAAAAAATAAAAATGGTGCCGGAACAGCCATTTGTTAACAATGAAAACATCAACTCATCCCGCAAGAACAAGTCCTCACAAAAGACGATCGTCAGCCATTAACAAAAATAAAATAACGGCTGTAAGAAATGTATTTAAAACGATCAAAAAGTTATATGTAACCCAAAATGGTACCAATGAAAATGTCAACTCATGATGCAAAAAACGAGCAGTCACACAAAACCATTGGCAGAAAAATAAAAAATAAATATGGCTTTCAGAAAACATGATTTTTAAAAAATGCTTTTTATAAAAGCGGTAAAACAAAAAAAAAAACTATACAAAACTACATAGTTAATACAGCTGAAAAAAGACAAAGTCTGTCAAATTGATATCTCTGTAAGGCCTCTTGCACACGACAGTATTTTGCGGAACGTATACTGGCAGTTTTTTCAGTTCAGTATACTGACAGTATACTGAACCATTCACTTCAATGGGACCGCAAAAAATACTGAAGTGTCTCCGTATGCCTTCCGTTTCCGTTCCGTTTAAATATAGAACATGTCCTATTCTTGTCCGCAAATCACGTTCAGTGGCTCCATTCAAGTCAATGGGTCTGCAAAAAAAACGGAAAGCATACTGAAGTGCATCCGTATGTCCGTAAAATTTTAAGACCAGCCCAATTTTTTGTTATTACTATATACTGTATATACCATACAGAAAAACGGAACCGAAACGGAAACACAACGGAAGCAAAAAACGGAACCGAAAAAAACTAACCGCAAAACACTGAAAAAGCCATACGGTCGTGTGCAAGAGGCCTAAAACTGAGAAGCAGAATAAAGAGAACATCATTTTTCCCATACGGTGTAGGCTGCAATAACAAAACTCAAAAACAGTGGCAGAGTTGCTGCAATTCTTTATCCTGCTTTCAGAAAGAAAAAGAAAAAGGGATCAAAAAGTTGTATGTAGCCCAAAATAGAACCAATAATAATGTAATAATGGCATCCAGCAAAAAAGTAAGCCCTCATCATGATTTTTTATTTTTTTTTTAAAGTACTGTTCTCAGAAAATTGGCTGTACTGGTGCCCCAGAGGCTGTTCAAAAGCAACATGGCACCCATAAAACAATCAATCAAAATATGTGGCCTTTCACTTCTGAACCCTGCAGTGTACCCAAACAGTTTACGTTCACATTTATGGTATTTACCCAGTAGAACTGCCTAACACCTTAAAGGGTGTGCTCTTATAGATGGCACTAAATGGGCACAGCATATTGGGCACTTATTCTTGCTATTTTCAGGGTTCCATTTATTATTTTACACCAGAACCTCTGACAGAAGTCTGAGGGCTGGGCCCACAGGTGCAGAGGGTACACAATGCTACACAGACAACAGTCCTTTCCCAGCACTTACCTTTACTAAATGAGATAGTGAAAAAGGACCTGGGAATATTTAAAATGGTAACAGAGAAAGAACCAACAGTAAATGTAACACTGCCTAACAGTAAAACAGTCAATTTGACCTTTTCTCCAAAGGACCTTCTGTCATGTAAGCAGCATAGCTGCACTACGTATGTTGCCCCTGGATGAGTTTCTTGTTGGGGTGAACCCTAAGTATTGCGCAAAGCTATTTGTAATCCAAAGGTGAATAATGTCTGTTTTTTTTTAAATGAGGCTTCCCTATTTGTAATCCACAGGTAAATGATGTCTGTTCCCTTAATTGCAGCTGTAATCCTTGCTCCAGCTCCCACTGGTGTAACACCCTATGAGCATCCAAAGCTCTCCTATTCAATGCACATCCAAGGCTCTACTATTATATGAAGGTGTTGGTGTGTGAGTCCCTTTTGGCTACACTTTAGCTTGCGGCATGTCTAACACTTTGCAGTGGACACGCTTTATCTGTATGCCCACGTGCCACTTCAACCGTATGGTGCAATGTAACGTGGCAAAATCCGCACTTACAGTTCTTTGAGCAGGTTCTTGTTGATTTTCCTGGTCCCTTCCAGAACTGGACCCTGAAGACACGACACTCCTAAGGTCGTCGCTTCAAACCTCCCCTATGTGCTGTCGTCAGTCTCCACTGTGAGCAAGTCTGTTAACTTGTAGAATCAGCCAAGCTGCTCCCTCACTGTTCATTAGCACCACCATCCAGAGCCTCGGTCTGGGCACTTCCTCAGTGGAACCTCCTCCCCTTACACAGGAAGTGTGTGATGCAATAAGCGATTTGCTCAGTGCAGTGCCAAGCAGTTTCCTATTAAACTTGAAAATGTCCAAGACAACCTGAAAATTAGCTATTTCCAAACTTTGCAACCTAAATAAGCTCAATACCTTTCTCATTTCATGCATTTAAAGTGTAACTGTTTATATATATATATATATATATATATATATATATATATTTTTGCTAGTTTTTTGCTGCAGCAGTAACCTATGCGAACATCGATTTGTTTGAAAACATGACAGTTACACTTTAACAGTCAGCTCCAATACAGACCTAGACTGGCTTATGCTCTGCTGCCATCTACGGACCAAAGCGAGATGGAATTATGCAGTTCACAACATAACAGAATTGCCCCACAACCATCTCTACAGTTGTCTGCACAAGATATGTAAATTACTACTCTGGGTCTTAAATGCGCATGTGCTCTTTTACTCCTGAGCCCTGTTGTATACCCAGGAAAAAGATTAAATGGCCACATGTAGGCAGTTTCTAAACCTAGAAGCACTGCATAAGGGCTCATGCATATGAATATGTGCCGCCCTTTGTGTGCATTGGGGCCCATGAAATGAGGTCCCCAATGCATGGGCAGCATTCGTGTGGCCGGAGCCGACTGATGCAGACCTATTCAACTTGAATGGGTCCATGATATGTCCACACCACAAAAAATTACAGCATGTTCTCTTTTTTTTTTGTGGTGTAGAGGCACAGACCGAAATACCACGGAAGCGCTCCGTACTGCTACGGTGTGTACACAGCCGGTGCCCGTATATTGCGGACCAGCCGTTTGCAGGCTGCAATATGGGCACATCCGGCACACGTTTGTGTGAATGAGCCCTTATAATAAGAGGGCTTGCTTTTCACACTTTCAAACTCAACAGTGAATCATCTGCTATGAATTATTTTTTTGCAAAACACCTGTTGGGTCAAAATGCTTACTTGGGGATTTCTTTTTAATTTAACCTCAGAGCCTCTGCAGTAGTCGACCAGTTCTGTATGCCTCGCACATGGTGCTCTTTCTCTTCTGAACCCTGTAGTGTGCCCAAGTAGCAGTATACAACAACATATAGGGTGTTGCTGTATACAGAAGAAAGTGTGTAACAAATTGTAGGGTGCATTTTCTCCTGTTACAACTTGTGAAAATGAAAAATCTGGGGCTAAAACAACATCTGAAGTTCTATAAGAGGCACTCACCACACCCCTCAATACATTTTATGAAGAGTTTAGTTTCCAAAATGGAGTCCCTTTTTGGGGGTTTCTGCTCTAGGGGTACCTAAAGGTCTCTTCAAATGTGACATACCACCCAAAACCTCTCCAGCAAAAATCTGCCCTCCAAAAACCATATGGTGCTTCTTCCCTTCTGAGCCCTGAGGATAATAAATATTGTAGTTTATTTTGCTGTTAACCGTTACAGTTACAAGAAAAAAATTCTTACGGATGCGACGATACCGAATATCTATACTTTTTTATTTTTAGTTTTACACAATAATATTTTTGAAACAAAAAAAATAATCATTTTATTGTCTCCATAGTCTGAGAGCCATAGTTTTTTATTTTCTGGACGATTGTCTAAGGTAGGGTATCATTTTTGCGGGATGAGATGACTGTTTGATTGGTACTATTTTGGGGTGCATATAACTTTTTGATTTGCTATTACACTTTTTGTGACACCGTTTTTATTTTTACGGTGTTCATCTGAGAGGTTAGGTCATGTGATATATTTATAGAGCAGGTTCTTACACACGTCGCTATACCTAATATGTATACTTTTCCCTTTCATCCTCCATGACGGCATACCATGAGAGATGACCCGCCTCCAACCAGGTAGGGACAGGAAGTATAAAATAGACCCTCCTCCAGCATATCCTCAGTGTCTTCCTGTCCCTCCAGGTGGGAGACGGGTTACCACTCATGGCATTTGCTATGGGTCCACTTCTGTGTAAGGCAGATAGAGGTGGAAGGATTCGGAATGCCTTGCACATGAGGGGGCAGGCAGCACCAACCTCCTATATTGGGGTTGTTTAGTGCTGGGCGTCTAGGTAAGGGACCCTGCTTCTTACCTCCGGGCTACCACGCCGGCCTGGGGGTCCATGTGCTAACCGGACACTTATTTAGTTCCTCCGGTCAAAAGCTCCTCTTCACGCCGGCATCGGAGTTACTTGATGACGTCACCGGAAGTCCGGTGCGTTCCACATGGACTTCCGGGTTTGCATGACGGCCGCAAGGGGCGGAGGCTAATTTGGCACGGCAGATCAAGACTGAAGTCGCCCGCTGATCTGAGGTCTGCAGGTAAGGAGAGTTTAAAGGGGCAAGCAGAGCGCACACAATGTCTGACTCTGCTACAGGACAGATGGATCCTTCAGGGAGTACAACGACTGTAAGTTTTCTCCAGCTAGGATACATCTTATATATGCAATGAGAACCTGACTAATGTCCTCATCCCTTATGTGTTCCCTTCTCTCCTGTATGAATGCAGAGTGATAAGGATGGGGTTAAAAAGCCTAAGACTTCTGTTAGTGCACGCAAGTGTGTGAGTTGTTTGATAAAACTACCGGATAAGTGCCCCAGAAAGCTGTGTAAAGCTTGCACGGCTAATATGGCTAAGGATTTGGTCCCTTCCATCAGAGATGAATTAAGGGATGTGATTAGAGAGGAGATGCGATCTGTTCTGGCTGAACAATCGACGTCTAACCCGGTTTCGTCCGGTCACAAATCTAAATCCAGGGGCAAGGAATATGTATCCCCTTCCTCAGATTCGGACCCAGAATCTGGTTCTGATAGTGACGGGTCAGTCGACTCCTCTGGTTCTGACTCTGAATTCAGGGGGTTTCTTTTTTCTTCAGAAGATACTAATGAATTAGTAAAAGCAATTAGAACTACTATGGATTTATCAGATGAAAAAGTGCATAGATCTGTGCAGGACGAGATGTATGGTGGACTAGAACATAGAAAAAAACGGGTTTTTCCAGTGCATAAAAACATGATGGATATGATTGAGAGAATGGAAATCGCCTGACAGAAAATTGTTTGTCTCTAGAACTATGAGACGCAGACTTCCCTTCAGTGATGAGGATGAAACCCTGTTAACATCCTGTCCTAAGGTGGACGTTTCCCTTTCCAAACTAGTTAAAGGTTCAAACTCACTTCCCTTTGAGGACATGGGATCACTAAAGGATTCCATGGACAAAAAGGTGGACTCGACTTTAAAAAAGACCTGGGAATCTGCAGCGGCAATGTTTAAGCCCAATTTAGCTGCATCTTCGGTATCCCGTTCATTAAGGAAGTGGTTACAGCAGTTAGAAGTCCTTATTAAAGAAGGTTCCACTTATGACACGTTAAAAAACTCATTCCCTCTTTTATTAAAAGCCGTCGATTTTGTATCAGACGCAACAGCAGAGTCAGTCAGGATGACTGCCAGAACCACTAGTCTTTCGGTTGTAGCAAGAAGGGCCCTGTGGCTAAAGTCTTGGACAGGGGATGTTGCATCAAAAATTAGACTGTGTAATCTACCCTTTCATGGTAATTTAATGTTTGGACAGGATTTAGAGTCCATACTTGAAAAGGCAGCGGACAATAAAAAATCTTTTCCAAGAGAGACGAGTAAAAAAAAATTTCCTTTCTATAAAACGAAAAAGGGAGGTGTGTTTCAGTCCAAGAGAACAGACAGAGGAGGACAGTGGTCAAAAGGAAGAAATCAGGGAAAGAACAGAGGTTTTTTGTTCACCCCCAAAAATTCAGAAACTTCTAAACAATGACGTTTCGGTGGGAGGAAGACTCCATTATTTCCAAAAAAATTGGGAAAACATCACTCAAAATTCTTGGGTGTTAGATGTTGTACTGGAAGGTCTCGACATTACCTTCAGTCTTCCTCCTCCGTCAACCTCTTATCCCAGAAAGCCATTATTCCAGTACCCTATTCCCAATTGGAAAGAGAATACTATTCAACGGTGTTTCTAGTAAAGAAACCCAACGGGAAGTTCCGTTTGATTTTAAATCTAAGAAAATTAAACAAATTTATAAGATACGAAAAGTTCAAAATGGAGTCCCTAAAGTCCACCGTAAATCTTCTAAAGAGAGGAGATTTTTTGGCATCAATCGACTTAAAGGATGCATACTATCATGTGCCCATATGCGAAAATGCTCAAAAATACCTGAGATTCGCTGTGTTCCTGGGGAAGAAACTCCACTTTCAATTTCAAGTCCTTCCCTTCGGGATCACCTCGGCCCCAAGGGTATTCACAAATATAATGGTAGAGGTGATGGCGCATTTAAGAAGACGAAACGTCCTAATTGTACCCTATCTGGACGACCTTTTTTGCGGTAGGAAGCTCAAAAGAAAATCTAGAATCCAACATTTCAATAACATGCCAAACTGTATCCCAGTTAGGATGGATAATAAATTGGGAAAAATCAAAACTCATTCCCTCACAAAAATTAATATATTTAGGCGTTGTTTCCACACTTCAAAAGACGCTCCTTCCACCAGAGAAGGTATCTGGGATCATAAATGTGGTTTCAGAATTCACAGAAAGCGCAGATTGTTCAATCAGAGGAAGCATGAAACTACTGGGATCATTGACATCATGCATTCCCGCAGTAAAATGGGCTCAGTTCCATACCCGTGTGTTGCAAAAGTGGCTACTACAGGGTTGGAACAGGAAACCGGAATCCTTAGATCTGACTATCAGGATCCCGGCCTATGTAAAAAACTCGCATCAGTGGTTGCGTAGAGGAGTAGATTGGACTCCAGACCAGATTCAGACTATCACCACCGACGCAAGCTTATTGCTCCTTCCAAAGCTGTCAGGACAGGTCATGGTCCAGAGAACAGAGGAATAAGTCATCAAATCTGAGAGAGCTTTGGGCGGTCTGGGAGGCGTGGGAAGTTTTTTTTCCCCACATCTGAAAGAAAAAAATATACAAATAAGGTCAGACAATACTACTGTGGTAGCGTATATAAATCATCAAGGAGGAAAAAGGAGCAAAAATCTTGGAATTTTGTCAGAGAAAATATTCTCCTGGGCAGAAGGTCATGTAAAATCCCTATCCGCTGTACATCTAAAGGGGTCATTAAACATAAAAGCAGATTTTCTAAGCCGGGTATCCTTAAAATCGACAGAATGGAGTCTGAATCAAGGGATCTTCTCACAAATAACCAAAATGTGGGGGGTTCCGCAAGTAGACCTTTTTGCTACTGCACAAAATACAAAGCTGGAAAATTTCTTCTCCTTAAACCCATACGACAGAAACGTAGGGGTGGATGCACTAGCCCAAAAATGGGAATTCCATCTAGCATATGCTTTCCCTCCCCTGGCATTAATCCCGAGAGTGTTAAAAAAATCCGCCAAGAAAAAGCCCATGTGATATTGATAGCCCCACTATGGCCCAAGAAGTCTTGGTTCCCTCTGTTGAAACTGCTGTCTGTGGAGAGTCCATGGACAAAGGATCTTCTAGTCCAGGGGCCGATCTGTCATCCTCGGATAGAGAAACTACACTTGGCTGCTTGGAATCTGAAAGGCTAACTTTAAAAGCCAAAGGGCTTTCGAATAAAATAATCAATACCATGGCAGCTAGCAGGAAGTTAGTAACGTCCAAAATTTATGCTAGAGTCTGGGCAAAATATTCTGAATGGTGTTCACAATCAAAAAGTTCATGTCAGGTTTTCTCTATTGAAACAGTGCTAGGTTTTCTACAATCAGGTTTGGATAAGGGGCTGCGCCCTAATACCTTGAGAGTGCATGTTTCTGCTCTAAGTGCAGTCTTTGACATAAAAATTGCAGATCTTCCTTGGGTCATAAGATTTTTGAAAGGAGCGGATAATTAAAGCCTTTCTTGAGACCGTTCGTTCCTCCTTGGGATCTAAATCTTGTTCTTTCAGGGTTAACAATGACCCCCTTTGAGCCGTTGTCTGAGGTTGCTTTAAAATATGTCACTATCAAAGTCCTGTTTTTAGTAGCCATCACATCTGCACGCAGAATCTGTGAGATCCAGGCCCTTAAGATAGGGGAACCTTTTCTAACGATATTTCCTGACAGGATGGTGTTTAGGTTAGATGCCGCTTTTGTACCGAAGGTAGTATCTAATTTTCATAGACAGGAGGAGATTGTGGTCCCTTCTTTCTGTCCTAATCCAAAATCGGAAGGTGAAGAGAAATTCCATAAACTTGATGTTTGTAGAGCCATTCTAATTTACTTAGAAGCCACCAAGGATTTTAGGAAGTCAGATTCTCTGTTCATACAGTTTCAGGGAAAATTTAGAGGGGTTAGAGCCACAAAAGACTCTTTAGCCCGGTGGATTAAGTTGGCAATATCAGAATCTTACAACACTATGGGAGTTTCTCCACCAAAAAAAACTCAATGCCCATTCGACTAGATCAGTTTCTACCTCTTGGGCCCAGAGAGCTAATGTATCATTAGAGCAGATTTGTAGGGCTGCAACATGGTCCAGCCCTCATACTTTCATAAAACATTACAAGGTAGATACTCGGTCTAAGCTGGACCTTGCTTTCGGTAGAAGAGTTCTAGAAGCTGTTGTCCCTCCCTAGGATAACAATTGATCTGATATATCTCATGGTATGCCGTCATGGAGGATGAAAGGGAAAAACCATATTACTTACCGGTAATTTCCTTTTCATGAATCCTCCATGACGGCAGGGATCCCCCCCCCCCCCCCCAAAAAAAAAATAAAAAATAATATAATTAAAATAAAGAAACACATTTAGGTGGTGGGAGTGTGTGTGGTGTGTGTTGCAAAAAAAAAAAAAAAAGGTAGATATATGACTGGAAGAATAGATTCTCTAGGCTGTCGGTCCAGAAGACACTGAGGATATGCTGGAGGAGGGTCTATTTTATACTACCTGTCCCTACCTGGTTGGAGGCGGGTCATCTCTCATGGTATGCCGTCATGGAGGATTTATGAAAAGGAAATTACCGGTAAGTAATATGGTTTTTTTATTTACTTAAGTTTTACACAATAACAGCATTTTTTTAAACAAAAAAAATTATATTTTAGTATCTTCATATTCTGAGAGCCATAGTTTTTATTTTATTTTTTGGGTGATTGTCTTAGGTAGGGGCACATTTTTTGCGGGATCACGTGACTGTTAGATTGTTAAAATTTTGAGGGGCATACGCCTTTTTGATCGCTTGGTGTTGCACTTTTAGTGATGTAAGGTGTGTTTTTTTTCAGCACAGTTTTTATTTTATTTTTTTGACGGTGTTCACCTAAGGGATTAAGTCATGTGATATATTTATAGAGCCGGTCGTTACGGACGTGGCAATACCTAATATGTATAATTTCTTTTATTTACTGTATTTAAGTTTTACATAATATCATTTTTGAAACAAACAAAAAAATCATGTTTTAGTTTCCATAGTCTGAGAGTCATAGTTTTTTTTATTGTTTGGGCGATTGTCTTAGGTAGGGTCTCGTTTTTAGCGGGATGAGATGACGGTTTGATTGGCCCTATTTTGGGGGCAATTTAACTTTTTGATCGCTTGCTCTTACACTTTTTGTGTTGTAAGGTGACAGAAAATGGCTTTTGACACCGTTTTTTTTTTTTTTTTTTGCGGTGTCCACCTGAGGGGTTAGGTCATGTGTTCTTTTTATAGAAAAGGTTCTTACGGATACTATTTTTTTTTTTTATTCATTTAAGTTTTACATAATATTTTTGAAAAAAAAAAAATCATGTTTTAGTGTCTCTAGTCATAGTTTTTTTTTATGGCTTTTTTGTGGCACTGTTTGTATTATTATTATTTTTACGGCATTCATCTGAGGGGTTGAGTCATGTGATATTTTTATAGAGCTGGTTGTTATGGACGCGGCGATACATAATATGTCTACCTTTTTTATTTATTTCACTTTAACACAATAATAGCATATTTGAAACAAAAAATGATGTTTTAATGTCTCCATGTTCTGAGAGCTATAGTTTTTTTGTTTTTTTTCATTTTTTGAGCGATTTTCTTATGTAGGGGCTCATGTTTTGCGGAATAAGGTGACTGTTTTATTAGTATAATTTTTTGGGACATACGCCTTTTTGATCGCTTTGTGTTGCACTTTTTGGTGATGTAAGGTGAGAAAAATTGCTTTTTTTGACACAGTTTTCATTTTTTATGGTGTTTTTCAGACAGGGTGGATCATGTGATATATTTATGGAGCCAGCCGTCATGGATGCAGCAATACCAAATATGTCTATTTTATTTATTTTTTCCTATTTTTAATATTTTTTTAAATTAATTGGGGAATTTTTTTTTTACATGTGAAACTTTTTTTTAAATTTTTTTATAAAACACTATTTAAGGTCATACAAGACCTCGGGGGGACATTTGACTTCCTTTTTTTTTTCACTATTGATTTTCCTGTAACTGGGGCTGACATAGTAGCCTCAGTTACAGGGGAAATACAGCCCATAGAGAGGCTATACAGCATAATACTGCGCTGTACAGCCTCAGTGCAGGGCTGATCGAGGTCTGTGAAAGACCCCACTCTCCCCCACTCTCCCTGCACTCTCCCAGCCCCAGCGGTCACATAACCACCGGGCCGGGACAGGAAGCGCATCACGCTTCCTGCGCTGTGTATACAGCGATCTAAAAGGCAGGGACACCTGGGAACTGTCCCTGCCTTCTCTCTGGGTTGCCCTGCTGTCACTGACCGCCGGCAATCCGCTCTGCAGCTGCGATCTCTGAATGGACGTTTTAGAACGTCCATTCAGAGTTAAACATCCACCCATAGGACGTTTATATCCTATGGGTGGATGCGAAGTGGTTAACATTTGCACATTAACATCAGGAGTTTTTACCATCTAGATACAGGAAACCCTTCTTTAAGCAGGCTAAAGTTGAATTCACACACTGCATATATTATGATTGCCAAATTAGAAATATATCATTATTTTTCTTATCAGCCATTACTTTATAATGTGTGGCATGCAAAGTTATTGCTGGTTTTATTATAAAGAAATTTTTATTGACATGTAAAGGGGAAGAGTGGTGGTTGCTGTTCAGTACTGGGTGTCGTCAATTTTCTTTTATTCAATTTTAGAAGCAAAAAGCAAAGTTACATACAGGAATGAGATGGGATCAGAACATCATCTTGCATCAGACAATTAAAGTAATTGTACAAAATATCAGGATCTGCTGATCTAACATATCACACTATGGGAATCTTGTGTCACGTGCATAGAGGTAGCTCATGACCTCACTCCCTGTCAAGCAGGGTATTGAAAACAAAATAGTAACCAAACAAAACAAATGCTGGCTTGTGTTAGCCCCTGATAGGATGACAAAATATCAATTTAGTACACAAATCGACTAAATGATTCGGATTATATTGTTCAAAGTTCCCAATTATTAATTCAATGTGTGGGTGTATTCCCTCCTAAAGACTACTGTGTATCCTTAAGGAACCCTGAGTGACCTCCAGGGGTGTGCGCAGAAATGCTGTTCACCGAAGATATAAGCGAGTACCCTAGGTACTCTTAATGTGAGTAGTGTCATCTGCGTGTTGTAAAATGTAGGAGATCCAAGGTTGCCAGATATTTAGGTATCCCTTTCTATTATGGTCTCCCAGCCCGCCAGTTCCTCCATTCTACAAAGCTGATTCATCTTTTCATACCACATAGAGAGCGTGGGAGGATCTTCTGACCTCCATACCATGGGAATGAGCAGTTTAGCTGCAGTGATCATGTGCGTTTGCAGTTTGTTTTTATGAGGGGTGAAATAGGGCTCCGGCTTCCACAGTAAGATCAGTGAAGCCGTGAGCTTAATTTGATAAGAGCACACTTTGTTGATGATAGATTCGACAGTTTCCCAAAACTGCTTAATTTTTTGGCAAAACCACCAAATGTGGAATATGCTACCAGGTTGCCTGTGGCACCTCCAACATTCGTCCGTTGGCATGAGGTGGATCTTGTGTAGATATTCAGGTGTGCAGTACCATCTAGTTAGTATTTTTAGCGAATTTTCTTGTACCCTTACACATCTGGAAAACCCATGTGAATGGGACAAAATGAAAGTTTTATCAGATTCATCCAGTTGGATTCTCAGTTCAGTTTCCCACTCTCCTAAATATCTAGGTAACAGTGTGTCTCTCTTCCCCAATATTTGTTTTTATATCAAAGAAAGCGGTTTTTGGGGCAATTTCGGAAGTAAGGCCATGGTTTCTAACCAAGTGGGATCTGGTAAAGGGAGGTGTGCTGAGGCTTTGAATTTCTTACACATATTTTCAAAGTCTCATTTATGCATTTCTGGGCCCACAAACGATGTATCTCTGCACAGAGATTTGTAATAGTCACTTGAATTCGCTAACTTCAAGGAGGTCTCCCAGTCTAAATTTAGAAACCGAGGACCAAATGGGGTTTGGTTCTCTTTTATTATCTGACAATACATATGGAAGAAATTTAAGAGGAGCAGCTGGGGATAGGCGGCTACAACCTATATTTAGAGAAGTCGATATTATACAACAGGCAACTGTACTTTTGGTGAGAATACTAGTAATTTCATATGTTGGGCTAGCCTTGGAATTAAACCATAATGTGTACTCTCTCCCTTTTCCAAGCATTGCCCTCTCCATACCCACGTGCAAAGGAGAATTTGTGTCGTTCATTAGTACCAACCATCTTTCTAGATGAATAGCTTGTATATAAGTGTATATGTCCGGAAGGGAAATCCCTCCAGTCCTCTTCTTGCACGTGAGTAAAGAGTAGGGCAATCTAGCCTTCTTCCCGGCCCACAGAAAGCTACTCATGATTGATTTCAGTTTATCTAGATAGGACTTAGGGACTGTGATTGGTAATGAGTGAAATATATACAATATTTGGGGGAGAATATATGTAGTCAGGACATTTTTCCTTCCTATCCAAGATATTTTAGACACCAAAGGTTTGTTTGGTAGGGTTCGGTGGGATCAGTACACCTAAGCATTTAATCGCCTCTGAGGGCCATTTAAAGGGAGAAGAGGCTTTTAATCGTCTCTGAAGGGCAGCAGACAATAAAATCCCTATCGCTTCCGATTTTTCCAAATTGATCTTAAAGTTGGAGACACTTCCAAAGGAGTCGAAGATGTCTAATATATGGGGCATGGCCTCCCCTGGATTGGTTATCATAAGTAATAGATCGTCTGCGAAGGCCGCCATTTTATGCATAAAGCCCTCAGGTGGATCCCTTTAATATCTGAACATTATCTTGGTCCTAGAAATCCTATTGTTAAAATTTAGACAAACATTTTTTTTGGGGGGCGACTGTCATCTAGGGGCTCATTTTTTGCGGGGTGAGATGGCGGTTTGATTGGCACTATTTTGGGGGGCATTTGATTTTTTTAAGACGTGCCATTACAATTTTTGGGATCTAAGGTGACAAAAAAAAAAAAAATTTTAATTAGTTTTTAATTTTCTTTTTAAAGGGCTTTTATCCAAGGGGTTAGGTAATATTTTATTTTTATAGATCAGGTTATTACAGACTCGACAATGCCCAATATGTATGGCTCTCAGACTTTGGAGACACTAAAACAACATTTTTTAAAAAACTTAAATACAATAAAATCATTTTTGGAAAAAAGTTCTTTCCGTGTCTCCAAAGTCTGAGAGCCATAATGTTATGTATTTTTCTAGGGGATTGTCTGGGATTATAATAATTTAGTACTCCAAGTGTGGTACTCCCTGAAGCCACCGTCAATGCAGAGGCCCGGATGATCGGGACACGTGTCACATTGAGTGGTGGTGTATTTCTGGATCCCCCTCTTGTGACACACTCTGCACTTTTTTTGGGATCTTCCCTTCTTTCCAGTATGGGGGACCACACCTGGAAAGTGTTGTCCCGGTCAGAAAAGATCAGGTCCTTGAGGACCTGCCTCATAGAATTGGAGGAAAGTCTCTGTGCTGCCAGCGCAGAGACATAGTACAAAAGCGTTGAACATGGCAACCTGTACCAAGTAGACCGCAACTTTTGCCCGGGTTTTGCGCATGCATTATATGGTGTGAGGACTTAATCAGATAGATCAACTCCACCCATATACCGATTGTAGTTGATGATACAATCGGGCTTGAGGACCGTTGCCGTGGTACCTCGCACAGAGACAGGGGTGATGCTGTTACCATGGATTGTGGTCAGCATAAGGACATCCCTCTTGTCCTTATATCTGACCAGCAACAGGTTGTCACTGGTAAGGGCACGTGTCTGACCCCTGGGGGTAGGTACCTGGAGGGGGTGGGCAGGGAGGCCACGTTCATTTTTCTGCACGGTCCCACAAGCGAACGTGGATCTGGCGGAGAGGGCCTGAAACAAGGGAATACTGGTATAAAAGTTATCCACGTACAGGTGGTAACCCTTATCCAGTAGTGGGTGCAAAAGGTCCCACACGAGTTTCCCGCTAACACCCAGAGTGGGGGGACATTCTGGGGGTTCAATACTGGAATCTCGTCCCTTGTATACACAAAATTTGTAAGTGTACCCTAAGGTACCCTCACAAATTTTGTACATTTTCATGCCATACCTCGCACGTTTAGAGGGAATGTACTGGCGGAAAATAAGTCTCCCCTTGAAAGCAACGAGAGACTCATCAACCGCGACCTCCCTTCCAGGTACGTAGGCCTCCACAAATTTGGCTCCAAAGTGATCCATGACCGGCTGTATCTTATACAGTCGGTCATAGGCAGGATCACCTCGGGGGGGACATGCTGCATTATCTGCATAATGCAGGCATTTCCGGGTGGCCTCAAATCTGGGACGTGTCATGGCAGTACTGTAGAGTGGGGTCTGCTAGAGGACGTCCCCACTCCAGTAATGCCTGACACTTGGTTTTTTGACCAGACCCATGTGCAGTACAAGGCCCCAAAACGTCCTCATCTCGGCTGCACTGACCGGGATCCAGCCACCGGGCCTGGCCAAAAAAGAGCCTGGGTGCTGAGCAACGAACTGTTAGGCGTAAAGATTCGTCTGCTCCACCATTAGATTCACAAGTGGGTTACTGAAAAAAAAACTAAAGTCAATTTCAGTAAATCCCACTGTGGGAATCTGAATTCCTGGATTGCCAACAAATTCAGGAATCACAGGCTCGTATTCCCCTGGGGTGCACCATGGGGTGCACCAGACTTGTTCACCTGTAGGGGGCTCAGGTGCACTTGGCTGGTGGGCCCAGGGCTGCTCGTACTAGTACTGGCCACAGGGTCCCTAGCATGGGGTTCCTCTGGCTCCGCCTGGCAGCGTCTCCGCCGCCTTGGGGGCTCACCATCATCAAATGATGATGAGGAGGATGCGGATGACAAGAGGAACGTGGGGTCATCCTCATCCTCACTTGCGGTCTCGGTGTCGGAGAGCATCTGGGCATATGCCTCTTCCACCGAGAACATCCTGTGGGCCATGGGAGTGTGTGTTGTGCGAGTGTGTGTGCGTGTAAAATAAACTTTATTGAAGTGTGCGTGCGTGTGTGTGGGGCCGGGTGTTCATGCACTAAAACAAAAAAAAAAAAGAAAAGTGTAAAAAAAAAAAACAAAACAACTTGCTGACTAGCAGTACTGGGGTGAGCGATGCGCTAGGAGCGCCGACCACAGTCAGCACACGCAAAAAAAAAAAAACTCCCCCCCCCCAAAAAATGCGTGGGATGGGGGAGCAAGCTGTTGCACTCCTGGGGGGGTCTAGGGTCACACAACTGAGTGCTGTGGACCCCAGACACCCAGGTGGAGAAAAAAAAGAAAAGTGCTTACCGCTGGGGTGCTGCTGGGGTTCTGGGGCGATGGGGTGTAGAGCTCCTGCTCCTTCTCTGACGCTGCAGGCTGTGGGCGGGGAGGGAGAAGCTCAGGCGGTTTGCTTCTGCCGCTGCCCCCCCACCCAGCCAATCAGGGATGAGACCTCACCAACGGTAAGGATGGCGATTGGTGGTGTATTATATTATAACACCACCGATCACCATCCTGTTCCGAGTCTTCAGGTCACCGGAGACCCGAATGACCCGGAAACACAGAAAACCGCAGGTCTGAATTGACCTGCGCTTTTCTGCGATCGCCGACATGGGGGGGGGGGGGGGTCCCCTGGGCATTGTGACAAGGTGCCAGGCATCTTGTTCCGATCACCGCCACGTGCGCAGCGGTGATCGGAAATTCGCAGGGTGCACATTTACGCCCTGCGTCCTTAAGTACCAGGACACAAGGGCGTACATGTAAGGGCGTACATGTAGGGGCGTAAAGAGGTTAATGTGACCTATAAACTGTACAACTCAATTGAAAAACAAACTGAAATCTTTTGGGTAGAGGGAAGAAAAATATAAAAATAAAATAATATGGTTGCATAAGTGTGCACACCCTTAAAATAATACTTTGTTGAAGCACCTTTTGATTTTATTACAGCACTCAGTCTTTTTGGGTATGAGTCTATCAGCATGGCACATTTTGACTTGGCAAGATTTGCCCACTCTTCTTTGCAAAAACACTACAAATCTGCTAGATTGTGAGGGCATCTCCTGTGCACAGTCCTTTTTAGATCACCCATTAGATTTTCAATTGGATTCAGGTGTGGGCTCTGGCTGGGCCATTCCAAAACTTTAATCTTCTTCTGGTGATGCCAATACTTTGTTGATTTGGATGTATGCTTTGGGTCGTTGTCATGCTGAAAGATGAAGTTCCTCTTCATGCTTTCTAGCAGAAGCCTGAAGGTTTTGTGCCAATATTGACTGGTATTTGGAACTGTTAATAATTCCCTCTATCAACTAAGGCCCCAGTTCCAGCTGAAGAAAAACAGCCCCAAAGCATGATGCTGCCACCACCCTGCTTCACTGTAGGTATAGTGTTCTTTTGGTGATGGGCAGTGTTGTTTTTGTGCCAAACATCATTTGGAATTATGGCCAAAAAGTTCAACCTTGGTTTCAGCAGACCATAACACCTTTTCCCACATGCTTTTGGGAGACTTCAGATGTGTTTTTGCAAAATGTAGCCTGGCTTGGATGTTTTTCTTCGTAAGAAAAGTCTTTCGTCTTGCCACTCTACCCCATAGCCCAGACATATGAAGAATACAGGAGATTGTTGTCACATGTACCACACAGCCAGTACTTGCCAGATATTCCTGCAGCTTCTTTAATGTTGCTGAAGGCCTCTTGGTAGCCTCCCAGACCAGTTTTCTTCTCGTCTTCTCATCAATTTTGGAGGGACGTCCAGTTCTTGGTAATATCACTGTTGTGCCATATTTTCTCCACTTGATGATGACTGTCTTCACTGTGTTCCATGGTATATCTAATGCCTTTGACATTCTTTTGTACCCTTCTCCTGACTGATACCTTTTAACAATGAGATCCCCCTGATGCTTTGGAAGCTCTCTGTGGACCATGGCTTTGCTGTGGGATGCGACTAAGAAATTTTCAGGAAAGACCAACTAGAGCAGCTGAACTTTTTTGAGGGTTAATCAGAGGCACTGTAAACAATGGCACATGTATGCTGACTCCTATTTAACATGATTTTGAATGTGATTGCTTAATTCTGAACACAGCTACATCCCCAGTTATAAGTTACTTATGCAACCACATTATTTGTTTTTTTTTGTTTTCTTCCCTCCACCTAAAAGATTTCAGTTTATTTTTCAATTGAGTAGTACAGTTTATAGGTCACAATGAAGGTGGAAAAAGTTATGAAATTATTTTGTTTTGTCTCATTTTTTTTACAGCACAGAAACCTGACATTTTAACAGGGGTGTGTAGACTTTTTATATCCACTGTATGTATAGTGTACTACATAAGAGATGCAGTGCTTACGGCTGGATGTAACATTACTACCACCACCATTCGAGCTGCTCTTAACAGGAATATCAAATAACCACAGAAGACGATACTACTTAAATGTCAGCTGGGAGTTCCACCCTTCTATGCAGGGCAATATACTCACTATATAAATAATATACTATATAGGAAACAACAACCTGCTTTCAGTGGTAGTAACAGTGGTTTTGTGACAATAATTTCAGAGTGAATCACCAAAAATAATTAATTGTATTTTTTGTAAATTTGGTGCCATTTTTTGTAATTACTAAAAAATATAAACTTCTGCTTTTATCCCAAAAATAGAACAATTATACAAAGTACTGATACATATATAGAGCTATAACTGTAAATGCCAGTACCGTATTTCTTGCCCTATAAGGCGCACCTGCGCATAAGACCAAGGTTTTAGAGGAGGAAAATAAGGAAAAATAAATATTTTTCATCAGACCTCTGCTCAGAGCTCCAATCAGACCCCCAATGTTAATAACACCTCAGATCAGACCCCAAATGTGAATATGACCACCAATCAGACCTTAGATCAGACCCCGATTTGTGAATATGACCACCAATCAGACCTCAGATCAGGGCCCCAATGTGAATAACCTCCAATCAGACCCCAATGTGCATAGGAACCATATTTAAACCTCAGATCAGAGCCCTAATGTGAATAATATTAAATAAGACCCCTATTCAGACCTTAGATCAGAACCCAATGTGCACGAGACCCCTATTCAGATCCCAGATCAGAGCCCAATGTACATAGGACAAAAAAATAAATCAACTTACCTCTCCTGCTCTGCCGCTGCTCCTCACATCCAGCACTCTTACTGCTGCGTGCTGTGCTGTGAACCGACATGCATAGCGTGAGGTTACAGAGCACCGATGTGCTCCTACTGTGCACAGTCGCAGTACAGTGACCAACCAAGAAAGACCAGGAAGTGGCGAGTACAGAGCCCGGGGAACGGTGCATTCACTGCTTCCCGGTCCTCCTATACTAATGAGGGCTTACATAATGGAAGTTCATTAGTATTCGCTCCATAAGACGCACTGACATTCCCTTCCCACTTTGGGGACAAAAAAAGTGTGTTTTATAGGGTGAAAAATACTGTACATTATGCATGCAAGACAAAATACGGTATTCAGTAATAGAACATCCTTCAAAGCAACAGTGTATCCTGTAGCTCACTGATGGAGTTTCTACCTTCCATACAGCAGGTCTTGGGTTTGAGAGCTGGCAGAGACAATCCAAAAGAAGAGTCAGAATAAAAGTTAAGGGGAACCTGTCATGTTGAACATGGTGTTTGAGCTGTAGGCAGTATGTTATACAGCAGGAGATGCTGAGCAGATTGATATATTTATGGGATTTATATAATTTTATGGGAGAGGATTCAGTATAACCTGTATTTCATTCATTTAAATTCCTGCTCATGCTTTGGAGCCAATGAGGTGGTCCTATCAGTGATTGACAGCCAACCCTTTGACTGTGTATACAGAGATAGCCGTCTATCACCGATAGGACCACCTCCTTGACTTCCAAACTCAGAATGAGCAAGAATTTAAATGAATAACTTACATGTTATACTGAATCTTTTCCCATAAAACTATATGACAATCTGCCCAGTACCTCCTGCTCTATAACATGGTTCCTGTAGCTTACATTACATTTTCATGGTGACAGGTTTCCTTTAAATATAAAAGGTTATCCTCAAGCATTGTCAGAATACTGAAGGGACCCTCCTCCAAGGCATCCCCTTTTATCCAAAAATGCAGAAAAAATGTGTCGCCTATAATTTTTTCTGCCAGTTAAAGGCAGATAGTGACATATATCTGTTGTTTCTAATCTATTTGTATTTTGTGATTGTACATTTTTTATTCTGTTTCCTGAACATGACTAATGGGGACCAGCCATGTTCCCTGAGCTGATGTTAACAGCATTTAGAAATATGATTTACAGCAGCCACACCGGGCCATAGACACAATAGTCTGAAGAGGATTATTGACTTCTATGCAGGGGCGTAACGATTGCGGTCGCAGAGGCTACGACCGTGACCGGGCCCGGCAGGGGGGAAGGGGGCCTGCTGCATTCACATGTAATGTGAGCGCTCTGCCGGGGCCCAGCATGAAGTACTTTGACAATGCTGGGCCCCATCAGAGCGCTCTTCAAACATGCACCCTGGGCTGTTTACATAGTGAAGCAGGGAGACCGCTCCGCTACCTGCTTCACTTTTCTTCTGGGAGGAGCGCTGAAAGCGCGGGAATTGTCCTCCAGCACGATGTGAGTGTGGGAGCGTGTCATCAGGGAAAAAGGTATGTTTTTTTTTTTTTTTTTTTTTCATTAAGCTGCAGACCGGAGGCAAAAAGGGGGGGGGGGGGCACACAATTGGAGTGAGGGGGCACAAAAGGGGGCACATATGTGGGCATTACTGTGAGGGGGCATATATGTGGGCATAACTACTATGAAACGGCACATATGAAGGCATAACTACTGTGAGGGGGTACATATGAAGGCATAACTACTGTGAGGGGGCATATAATTGACATAACTACTGTGAGGGGGCACATATCTGGCCATAACCACTGTGAGGGGGCATATATCTGGCCATAACCACTGTGAGGGGGCATATATCTGGCCATAACCACTGTGAGGGGGCATATATCTGGCCATAACCACTGTGAGGGGCACATATCTGGCCATAACCACTGTGAGGGGCACATATCTGGCCATAACTACTGTGAGGGGCACATATCTGGGCACAACTACTTTGAGGGGGCACATATCTGGCAATAACTACTGTGAGGGGGCACATATCTGGCATAACTACTGTGAGGGGGCACATATCTGGCATAACTACTGTGAGGGGGCACACATCTGGGCATTACTACTGTGAGGGGGCACACATCTGGGCATTACTACTGTGAGGGGTTACATATCTGGTATAACTACTGTGAGGGGGCACATATCTGGCATAACTACTGTGAGGGGGCACATATCTGGCATAACTACTGTGAGGGGGCACATATCTGGGCATTACTACTGTGAGGGAGCACATATCTGGGCATAACTGTGAGGGGGCACAAAAGTAGGCATAACTACTATGACTGGAACAAAGTTGGGCATAACTGTTGTGAGGGGCCACAAGGAGGACATAACAATTTTGAAGGGACCACAATGTTGGCATTAGTACTGTGAGGGGCCACAAGGTGGGCATTAGTACTGTGTGGTAGCACTTAGGGGAAATGTCCTAGATTACCCTGCTATACATTGGCATGGCTCAGTCTTACAGGCCAGCACAGCGCCCACTGCTGGTGATTTCACAGGGGCAGTCACCATCCCTTCCTTATGTGATTATTCTTTTTTTCTCTATCACCACAGGGACCTTGTTCTGGATCTAGTGGACATCACGCCGACGACAGCGACACCCTGGATGAGGTAGGACAAGATTTTATTAGGACTGGGTGAGTTTAGCCATGCATTAGGCTTAGGGCTCTTTAACACGAGCGGAGCCTGTGCGGGTAATCCGCTGCGTGAAAGTGAGCCAAGCCCCGTTCCGGACAGAAGAGACACGGAGTATTAACATGATTGATAATTGACAACTTTATCTCACTGCGATTTTGTAGTAAAAAGATCACAGAGAGGCAAAGAGTATTATCAATCATGTTAATGCTCCGTGTCTCTGCTGTCCAGAACGGGGCTTGGCTCACTTTCACGCAGCGGATTACCTGCACGGCATCTGCTCGTGTGAGGGAGCCCTTAGTGTAAACAAAATCTGCCACCTCTTTGTAAAAATTGGGGAGGGGGGGGGGCAGATATAAAGTTTGCACCAGGGCCCATAGCACTCTAGTCACGCCACTGCTTCTATGGTAGAGATTACTAGGCATACTGTGACCTGTGCAGAGGTAATTGTACAAGGAAAGAGACAATAAACTGGATAAGCTGTGGCCATCACCTATTGTGAATGGTGGATGCTGTGTTATCAATAGATAGATGATATCTGTCATTGTAATCTTGCCTGTGATAAGGATATGACTACTAAAAAGTGGCACCTATTATTGGGCTTAGTGGCCAGTGCGAAAACTGCAGGATTTTAGGAGTATTTTAAAATATAGATTGCGACATGGAAAAATTAAAAATAACAAATTCTTAAAAAATATGTTTAACATGAAAACTTGTTTTAACCAATGGGTAATTTTCTGACGACACACCATCAATTTAACAAAATTAATAGGAATGTGTCTAACTGTCCAGTTCCACTAATCCGGTAATACTGCTTTCGTTCAATTTCTTCATGTCATAAACCCACACGGTGTCTATTCCTTGTCCTGAAATATGGTCTGGGATCCAACGTGGAAAAGGAAAACGGCAAGCAATAACTCTTGCAGTGAGAGATAACTCCATTTTAAGTTTTTCTTCCAGCTTTGGCATCTAAAGGCACAGAACAACAAATCAGGATTACAATTTTTCTTCAAATTAAATTAAAAGAATTGCTGCAGATAATTAAACAAAGACAAAAAAGACCACTGATGGCGGTGCTGGAAAAGTTGGGGTGAGTATTGGTTCTTTTGTATTTATGTTAATCAGCTGATATCTATTGGATTTATCCAACAGGTAATGGGCAATGATAACATTGCAAAGACACTCCTCCAAAAGCAAGGAAGAAGGACCCACCCCTGCTTGAATAATGACAGTCAGCAGAAATGGAACAGGAAGCATAGGACACTGAACAGCTGATCCCTCCTCTCTCTGTCGTTCTCACAAGAAGCGGTCAGCCTGTGTGGTGGGATCAGTGTGGCCAGGAACTGGGTGGAAGAATGCATGGGATGAAACTAGGAGGAGAGTAGCCAGAGTGAAAAGACAAAGAAGAAAAGAAAAATAAGGAAAGAATCAGGAAGTAAAAAAAAAAAGGAGGAAAAATTAGCAGAGGGGGACAGAAATCTAAGCTCCATGAACTGAAAGCCGTCTGGAGGTCTAAAGTGGCAGTGGAGGAATGAGCGCTAGAGATTGGGTCAGATGAGTTCCCTTAACCATTTTCCCAACATCAGTGGCCTGAAGGATACAAAATTAATCCCTTTAAGCCGGAGCATGAAGCAGAGGGGGACAGAAATCTACAAGGTAAACTAAGGCTAGTTTCACATTGGCAATTGTAGATTACCAAATCTTCACAGTAAACTAAGGCTAGTTTCACACAGGTAATAGTGAGATCAGGCACGCTGTTCAGTGAAGCAGTTTTCGTCCGGCTGATTCTCAGCATGTTTACCGGGTTGTGGCCAGATCTTCACCAGTCCCCATTATAGTTTAATGGGGCCGGACAGGAATGCAGTGTCTTCCGGCAATGCTGGATCCAGAGAGAGAGGGAACAGCCTGCCGGATCTCATAACGCTAGTGCGAATCTAGCCTTGGTACTTACGCCTCCATTGTGCTGCTATTATTGCTGACTCATTCACACATGTTGCAGGATTTTCCGCTTGGTCCCGACCAGATGTGTGCCCTTCTCTTCCTAGTAGTAAATGCGGCTGAACAGGAAGAGAAGGGCACATATCTAGTCATTCTTCTTCTACAGGATAGAAGACAGGCTAGATTTTCTAAACAGCTCAAAGAACCCTTTTAAAAAAAAAAGATTACTTACCATCTCTGGTACTCCAAAGATGACAATATTTGTATAATGTGAAAAACTGACCTACAAAAAAAAACAATTTCTAGATAAACAATTCACCTTTATTGAGTATAAAATAATTAAAGCTTTAAACGGGTTGTGTCATCTCAGACTTTGATGGCATATCACTAGGATATGCCATCAAAAACTCCTGTATTCCTCTATAGGATTGGGGTGAGAAGTGATTCTAGATGCCCACAATGTCATGGTGAGGCTGCTTCCATATTGCACATGATGTGGGAATGCAGTAAGTTGCAATAGTACTGGAAGGAGGTACTTGGTGTTCTAAAACAAGCATTTCAAACATTCATTCCTTTAGACTAGGGGTGGGGAACCTTTTTGATGCCGAGGGCCATTTGGATATTTTTAACATTGTTTGTAGGTCATACAAAATTCTCAAGTTAAAAATTTGACTGCTATATTTGGTCTAACATATAATTGACTTAATAAGTTACATAAACTGCGGTTTATTTTAAAAAATCTAGAGCGCTGTATTTTTGCAGCACAAAATAGTGCCTGCGCTATATATTACATATTTACATGTATTTAGTTCTTTATTTGGCATTATTGGCAGCCAAGCTAAACCCAAGAGAGTACAGAAAGGGGCTCACTCAGCTTTCACTCTGCCTGCCTCTTCCTTCGCAACTGTCCCTGCCTTTGTCCCTTTCTCAGGCTCAGATCTGTACCCCCACCTCCATCAGCCTCCTATCAGACTTCCCAGCTTACATCAGCCTCAGATCAAACTCCCATCAGACCTCCCAGTGTCACGCTCTAATGTGGGAGGGAAACCCCACACCGAACATAGGAGGGAAAGGGAATAAGGGAATAAGGCCTGAAAACTAGGGAAGGGAAGGAAGATGGACACCTTCTAGTGAAAATCCTAACCAAAGCCCTGACTGACTACCAGTATGAACAGACCCTCAAGGTAGGTGAGTTCATACACAGGAATACCTGAAGTCCTTTCTAACCCTAAAGGACCCTGGTACTAATGACAGGAATGAGAAAACCTATTCCTGAAAGGAAGGATGAACGGGAGTCTCTCTAAGGCCTAATACAAAACAACAAGGAAATTCAACACACAGAAAAGTCTAAATAAAATACAAAACTGAAAGGTAACACTTATCTTCCAAGAAGCTATGCCAGCACCAGGAACTCAGCCGAGATCCAAACACCAGCTATCCACAGGTCCAACTGAAGCTATAAACTGCACAGCATCGTGGGAGAAACAACTATAAATAGGGAAAGTTAAATGACCACAATAGCAACACCTGGAAGTAAAGGGTGTGGCCAGTACCAGAAACAACAAAGACTATTGATCTACAAGGTAAACATGTCAAATCAAACCATGTGTTGTCAGTCTCAAAGATCTCCTGCCACTCACTGTCGCGGGGACGTCTGTATGTCTCGGCCAGCCTTAGATCAGATCCCCATAAGACCCTCCCTAGCCTCAGATCAGACCCCCCCAGCCTCAGATCAGACACCCATCAGACCCCCCAGCCTCAGATCAGACACCCATCAGACCCCCCCAGCCTCAGATCAGACATCCATCAGACCCCCAACCTCAGATCATACCCCCAGCCTCAGATCAGCCTTCTATCAGACCTCCCAGCCTACATCAGCCTCAGACCAAACTCCCATCAGACCTCCCAGCCTCAAATAAAACCCTCCTTAGCCTCAGATCAGCCCCATCAAACCCCCAGCCTCAGATCAGACACCCCAATATCAGATCAGACACACAGCCTCAGATCGGACACCCCAGCCTCTGATCATACCCCAACAAGACCCTCCTTAGCCTCAGATCAGCCCCCATTAGACCCCTCAGCCTCAGATAAAATGCCCATCAGACCTCCCAGCCTCAGATCAGACCCCCATAAGACTCTCCTTAAGCCCCCATCCAGACCCCCAGCCTCAGATCAGACACCCATCAGACCCCCCCAGCATCAGATCAGACCCCATAAGACCCTCCTTAGCCTCAGATCAGCCCCCATAAGACCCACCCAGCCTCAGATCAGACACCCATCAGACCAACCAGCCTCAGATCATACCCCCATAAGACCCTCCTTAGTCTCAGATCAGCCCCCATTAGACCCCCCCAGCCTCAGATCAGACACCCATCAGACCTCCCAGCTTCAGATCAGACACCCATGAGACCCCCCCTGCATCAGATCAGAACCCCTAGCCTCAGATCAGACTCCCATCAGACCCCCCCCCAGCCTCAGATCAGACTCCCATCAGACCCCCCCCCAGCCTCAGATCAGACTCCCCATCAGACCCCCAGCCTCAGATCAGACCCCCATAAGACTCTCCTTAGCCTCAGATCAGCCCCCATCAGACCCCCCAGCCTCTGATCAGACACCCATCAGACCACCCAGCCTCAGATCAGACACCCATTAGACCCCCCCAGCCTGAGATCAAATTCCCATCAGACCTCCAAGCCTCAGATCATACCCCCATAAGACCCTCCTTAGTCTCAGATCAGCCCTCATTAGACCCCCCAGCCTCAGATCAGACACCCATCAGACCCCCCAGCATCAGATCACCCATCAGACCCCCCGCCTCAGACCAGACCCCCCCACCAGCCTCAGAACAGACCCCCAAGCATCAGATCAGACCCCCAGCCTCAGATCAGACCCCCATCAGACCCTCCCCAGCCTCAGATCAGACCCTCCCCACTCTCCATTAGCCCCTATCAGACCCCCAGCATCCAATCAGACCTCAGATCAGATGTTTAAAAAATAAGTAAATTAACTCCCATGGCACAGATTCCAACATTGTCCCTCTCCATCATTGTCCCCTCATCATGTCATCTCCCCCCCCCCCCCCCCATGGGTGGCACATTTCTTTTCTTCCCCTCCAGGCTCCATGGCACAAACAGACATTTTGTGATTGTCCCCCATCATTTCTCTTTTCTCACCCCCAGGATTGTGGCGCACATAGTGCCCCATAATAATGTGCCAGTAACACGTGCCTCTCCATGCCACCACATGTGCTAGTAATAAGTGCCTCTCTTGTGCTTCCCCCCATGTGCCAGTAGCCCCCCCTCTTATTATGTGCCAGTAGCCCCCCCCCATGTGCCAGTAGCCGTCTCCTTTATGTGCCAGTAGCCGTCTCCCCTTATGTGCCAGTAGCAGTCTCCCCTTATGTGCCATTTGGCCCCCCTTATGTGCCATTTGGCCCCCCTCATGTGCCGCGCGATCCTCTCCCCCCCTCCCCCCCACTCAGGATGGCAGAGCTTAGCAAACAGAGTGTCAGCAATACTTGTAATGGCTGACATGGACACGGATGTCAGCCTTTTAACCCCTTCCATGCCGCAGTCCGTAGGGACCACTGTATGGCAGGGATTGAGAGGGAGGCACCTACTGTGCCTGGTGCAGCCCCCCTAGGTCCAGTCCCCAGCTTCCCTTCCTCCCCATCCTCCGCTGCTCTGTTATAGCAGCAGTGGAGGATGGTAACCATGGCATGCCTTCAAAGGCATCCTGCTTGCCATGGTAACAGAACTCTGATCAGACTTCTGCTAAAGGCAAAAGTCTGATCAGACTAAGGCCTCTTTCACACGGGCGTCATGTTTGACGCCCGGATAAGAGGCGGGTGCGCTGCGGGAATATGCGCGTTTGCAACATGTTTTGCACGCGCGTGAGAAAAACCGCCATGTTTGGTACCCAACCCGAAGCCGGACTTCATCACTGAAGTCCGGTTTCGGGTCTACTGGAGAATTGATTATTTCCCCTTATAACATGGTTATAAGGGGAAATAATAGCATTCTTAATAAAGAATGCATTGTTAAATGAAGAGGAAGGGGTTAAAAATAATAAAAGTTAACTTACCTTAGCCACTTGATCGCGTAGTCGCAATCTGTCCTCTTTCCCTGCAGCATCTATGATCTAAAGGACCTGTGATGACGTCACATCACATGGTCAATCACATGGTCCATCTTACCATGGTGATGGACCATGTGATGTGACGTCATCACAGGTCCTTTAGATCATAGATGCTGCAGGGAAAGAGAGGACAGATCGCGACTACGCGATCAAGTGGCTAAGGTAAGTTAACGTTTATTATTTTTAACCCCTTCCTCTTCATTTAACAATGCATTCTTTATTAAGAATGCTATTATTTCCCCTTATAACCATGTTATAAGGGGAAATAATAGAGATTGGGTCCCGTTGCTAAGCAACAATGCGGGAAAATCGCAACGCATCCGCACTTGCTTGCGGATGCTTGCGATTTTCCCGCAACCCCATTCACTTCTATGGGGCCTGCGTTGCGTGAAAAACGCAGAATATAGAGCATGCTGCGATTTTCACGCAACGCAGAAGTGATGCGTGAAAATCACCGCTTATGTGCACAGCCCAATAGAAATGAATGGGTCCGGATTCAGTGCGGCTGCAATGCGTCCTCCTCACGCATTGCACCCGCGCGGAAAACTCGCCCGTGTGAAAGGGGCCTAAGTGTCAAATAAAAATACAGTACATTATATACTGTACTGTATTATACAGACTCCAGATCCACTGGATCTTCAAGAACCAAATGGGTCTGGGTAAAAAAAAAAAAAGTAAAAAAAAAAAAAAAAGTATCACTAATAAAAATTAAAAAAATAAAATACACTACACATGTTATATATCACCGCGTCTGTAACGACCTGATCTATAAAATGGGTTTGTTACTTTCCCCGAATGGTGAAAGTAAAAAAAAAAAAAAAAAGATAAAATTTGAATTTTGCCCACCTCACTTCCCAAAAAAGGTAATAAAAAAGTGATCAAAAAAGTTGTATCTACACCCAAATGGTACTAATCAAACTGTCACCTCATCCCACAAAAAATGATACCTTACCTAAGAATATCGCCTAAAAAAAATTATGGCTCTCAGGCTATGCAGACACTAAAATATGGTTTTGTTTCAAAAACATGATTGTGTAAATCCTAAATAAATAAATAAAAAGTAGACATATTATGTATAGCCACGTCCGTAAGAACCTGATCTATAAAAATAACACATGAACTAACCCCTCAGGTGAACAGCGCATTAAAAAAAGTGTCAAAAGCCACCTTACATCACAAAACATCTAATAGCAAGCGATCAAAAACTCATATGCACTCCAACATAGTGCCATTAAAACAGTCATCTCATCCCACAAAAAATGTTACCCTACCTAAGAAAATCGCCCAAAAAATAAAAAAATTATGGCTCTTAGGCTATGCAGATACTAAAACATGATTTTTTTTTGTTTCAAAAATTATATGATTGTGTAAAACCTAAAAAAATAAATAAAAAGTAGACATTATTTATCGCCGCGTCCGTAAGAACCTGAACTATAAAAATAACACATGAACTAACCCCTCAGGTGGACACCGCAAAATAAATAAATACTGTAAAAAGCAGTTTTTTGTCACCTAACATCACAAAAAATGTAACAGCAAACGATTAAAAAGTCATATGCACCACAAAATAGTGCCATCAAAACAGTCATCTCATCCCGCAAAAAATGAGCCCCTACCTAAGAAAATTGAACAAAAACAAAAAAAACTGACTCAGACTATGAAGATAGTAAAATGTTTTTTTGTTTGTTTAACAAAGGATATTATAGTGTAAAACCTAAATAAATTTAAATGAGTAGCCATATTAGGTATTGCTGCATCCGTAAGAATCTGCTCTATAAAACGAACACATGACCTAACCCCTCAGATGAATACAGTCACAAAAATAAAATAAAAACGGTCCCAAAACAGCTATTTTTTTTTAAATTTTCCATTTTAATAATTTTTTTCCGGTAACAAAGCAAGGGTTAACAGTCAAACAGAACTCTATATTTATTGCCCTGATTCTGTAGTTTACAGAAACACGTGTGGTCGTAAATTGCTGTATCGCCAAACGACAGGGCATAGAATGAAGGGAACGCCATATGGTTTTTGTAAGGCAGATTTTGCCGGACTGGTTTTTTGACACTATGTCCCATTTGAAGCCCCCCTGATGCTCCCCTAGAGTAGAAACTCCATAAAAGTGACCCCATATAAGAAACTACACCCCTCAAGGTATTTAAAACTGATTTTACAAACTTTGTTAACCCTTTAGGTGTTCCTCAAGAGTTTATGGCAAATGGAGATGAAATTTCAGAATTTCTATTTTTTATTACCTTGTCTCACAAAAATGTATTATAGAGCAACCAAAAAACATATGTACCCCAAAAATAATACCACCAAAACTACCACCTTATCCAGTAGTTTCCAAAATTGGGTCACTTTTTGGAGTTTCTACTCTAGGGGTGCATCAAGGGGGCTTGAAATGGGCCATGGTGTAAATAAACCAGTCCATCAAAATTTGCCTTCCAAAAACCATATGGCGTTCCTTCATTCTATGCCCTGCCGTTTGACAATACAGCAGTTGACAACCACATATGGGGTGTTTCAGCAAACTACAGAATCAGGGCAATAAATATTGGGTCATGTTTGGCTGTTAACCCTTGCTTTTTTCCTGGAAAAAATGGATTCAAATAGAAAATTTACACAAAAAAAAAATCGAAATTCTGAAATTTTACGTCCATTTGCGATGAACTCTTGTGGAACACCTAAAGGATAAACAAGGTTTGTAAAATCAGTTTTGAATACCTTGAGGGGTGTAGTTTCTAGAATGGGGTCATTTTTGGGTGGTTTCTTTTATGTAAGCCTCACAAAGTGACTTCAGACCTGAACTGGTCCTTAGAAAGTGGGTTTTTTAAATTTTCTGAAAATTTTCAAGATTTGCTTCTAAACTTCTAAGCCTTGTAACGTCCCCAAAAAATAAAATGACGTTCCCAAAATGATCCAAACATGAAGTAGACATTTGGGGAATGTAAAGTAATAACTATTTTTGGAGGTATTACTATGTATTATAGAAGTGGAGAAACTAAAACTTGAAAATGTGCAAAATTTTCAAAATTTTGGGTAAATTTTGTATTTTTTCATTTTAAAAAAACCTCAGAATGGCCAGGATAAGTAAAAGGGTTTTAAAGTTATCACCACATAAAGTGACACTGATCAGATTTGCAAAAGTGGCCTGGTCCTTAAGGGGAAAATAGGGCTGTGTCCTTAAGGGGTTAATAAAATGAATTTCATACTCAGATTTGAGAAGGGAATTTATGTTAAGAGAGGATGCCCTTCTAAATTTGAAGTCTTATGGAGTGGGTGGTTGAGGGCAGCAGAACTTCCTTCTCAACAGCTACTTAATTCAGGTAGGCTGCTCTATGAAGAGGGTAGACATGGATGGGGTGCTATTGATCTCTAACTAAAACAGGAAGGAAAAGGGCGCTGAATAAACCTGTCTTGCATAAGGGTATTGGCATATTATGGAATTTGTGTGTGGCATACTACAGATACACCATTACTTGTATTTCAGCTGAAAAACAAAAGTGGGAGATTTATCATCTCCTTTACTCCAGAAAAGTGGCTTTAAAAAGTTGCAAGGTGTGTGTGAATTTTTAAATGCAACTTTTTGAAAAAAAGTCATGAGTGTCACTTTTTCTGCCACCCTCGCCACTTTTCCAAAAGGGGGTGCGGCAGGGGTCATGGTCAACAGCAGAGGCAAGTTTATCTTAATTTGTACCAGAAAACTGGCGTAAATGAAGGCCTAATTCACACGTCCACAAAATGGATCCGCATCCCTTCCGCAATTTTGCGGAAGGGTTGCAGACCCATTCATTTCATAGGGGCAGGAATGGATGTGGACAGCACACTATGTGATGTCCGCATCCGTGTTTCCGCATCCGTGTTTCCGTTTCCGCAAAAAAATAGAACATGTCCTATTCTTGTCCGCAATTGCGGACAAGAAAAGGCATTCTTTCTATAGTGCCAGCAATGTGCGGTTTTGCGGATCCGTGTTTCCGTGTTTTGCGGATCCGTGTTTCCGCAAAACACACTACGGACGTGTGAATAAGGCCTAAGCCAGAAATCTACAGCAGCTCTCAGCTGTTGTAGATTCCTGTTTAGGCACATGGATTGCTGGAGGATGTGCCTAATTTATGATGAGGTCTTGTCATAAATTTTGGTGCATCTAACAGTGCATGGGATATTAAGACCAGCGCAGAAAGTGACTTTCTTGATAAATCCGCCATTTCTTTACAGTGCAGACAGATCACGGACCCATTCAAGTTGAAAATGGCCGTGTACATGAGGCCTAAGAGAACTTTGCTATTTTCAAGAGTAATGGAGAGTGGCCATCGCTCAATTCACTTCTATAGGACTGTTGGAGATAGACGAGCCAGCGCTTGGCTATTCTTGGCAGTACCATAACAATGAATGGAGGGCAGCCACAAATAAGTGGCTCCTCTCCACTCCACTCACTTCGGGGGTCCCGTTCTGGAGATAGACACTGGTGGCATATCTCGAGGTTATGCCACCAATCTCCACCTAAGATGAGACAACCCGTTTAACTATACAAGTTAACAAAAGGCAGCTAAAAAAAAAAGAAAATCCTGTATAGACACAAACGGAAAGCAGTTTATTTAAAGTACTAACATACAGTTCACACTTAAAAGCCTAAACATAATTCTATATTTTGAATAATATATAATAAACCAATAATAAAACATATGGAGGATCAAACCATAAACCACTTAGTGATATAAGTAATAAAAACAGAAACATAGGCTTCCTTAGATAACTATATTAGTACTGCCCACTTATCTAAAGTTTAAAAGCCAAAAACTTGGCAGCTTTTATAGCTTCTTATACTCTTCACATTCCTTTTACTCCCTGCCTTCCAGGAGCCCAAACATTTCTATTTTTCGATGCACATTGCTGTATAAGGGCTTAATTTTTGTTGGACAAGTTGTACTTACTAATGACACCATTTTATATTGCACACAATGTAGTGGGAGGCTGGGAAAATTCCAAATAGGGTGAAATTTGAAAAAAAACACAATTCTGCCAAAGTTTTATGGGTTTCATTTTACGACGTTCCTTATGCAGTAAGACAAACCTGTTACCTACATTCTACAGGGCAGTATGATTACATTAATACAACACTTATATAGTTTTTCTTGTGTCAATACGTATAAAAAAAAAAACTTTGGAATTTTTTACATTTTTTTTTATCACCATACTCTGACCCCCATAATTTTTTTAAATTTACATCTACAGAGCTGGGTGAGGATTAATTGTTTGGAAGGGTGATCCAGGGTGTAGTTTTTATTGATACCATTTTGGAGTGTTTATGACCGTTTGATCACTTTTTATTATTTATTTATTTTTGGGGGGGGGGGAGTGAAACGATGATAAATTGGCGAATCTGCATTTTTCTTTTTCTTTTACATTATGGGATAAATAGGTTTATATTTCAATAGTACAGTAGTTTTTGGATGTAGCGGTGCAAATTATATTTTTTTTATTACTCATTTATTTATTTTTAAAATACACTTTTTATTTTTACACCCATTTTAAGTCCCCTTAGGGAACGTGAACATGCGGTCCTGAGATCACTTTTCCCATAGACTGCAATGTATTATCATTGTAGCCTATGGAACATTCAATATGTCATAGGCAGGACTCCATAGCAACTATTGTGGTGGAGTGGACGCCATTTTTAAAAACAGACTTCTACCGTATATGTACGGCAGATGTCCCTAAGGGGTTAAAACTGTGGAGCAAGCTTAGTGAGTCCTGCAGTTTATTTATAGCACCTGAGACAATTAAGCTCTCCCCTTAATAAGGTGCACAACAAAAGAAATAAGGGGCGTCATTTACGATCAGAAATTCACCTATATTAGGCGTATTTTTGGTGCAGATTGCAGAGCACAGGTTATTTGTGCCACAATCTGTGACTTTTCCCCCACTCAGGCCCATCTCTATCATTTTCTACGTCTGTTTTAGGCTACTTTCACACTAGTGTTTTTGCTGGATCCGGCAGGGTTCAGCAAAAACGCTTCCATTACTGAAAATACAACCATCTGCATCCGTTATGAATGGATCCGGCTGTATTATCTGTAACATAGCCAAGACGGATCCGTCATGAACTCCATTGAAAGTCAATGGGGGACGGATCAGTTTTCTATTGTGTCCGAGAAAACGGATCCGTCCCCATTGACTTGCATTGGTAATGGCGGTACCCCAGGGCGCATACCAGGATGGAAAGCAAACAGCAGCATGCTGCGATTTGCTCTCCGGTATGAGAACTGAACGGAATGAATTTTGGAGCATTCCGTTCTGTTCGGTTACGTTTTATCCCCATTGACAATGAATGGGGACAAAACAGAGGCGTTTTTTTCAGGTATTGAGACCCTATGACGGATCTCAATACCGGAAAATATAAACGCTAGTGTGAAAGTAGCCTTAGGCGTAGAAAATATTCTAAATGTAAGCCAGCAGGGAAGCTGGCTTACATTTAGACTGGCGCTGGATACGTCGAAGTAATGCAGAGGCGTATCCACCGCCAGTGCAGGGGCTTATTAGGACCGGCGCCTAAAACGCTGGTCTTAATAAATGACTCCAAGGTTTTTTAATTGTGTCAGAAGTTCTACTCAGAATCTGCACAAAATAAAAGAACCTTACTATATCTTACAAACAACCACACAACCACTCCACAGCACTCTCAGCACCAACAACGCTGCTTTTTAATGCCACTTATTCAGCAGCCACTTAGTGCAAGCAGGCATCGCCGAGCAGACACTTAGTCCAGTCCTCTTCTTATAACTGCCTTATAAACATTCATTCCTTGCAGTCTACTATCTCAGGAAGACAGGGATATTGGACTGCTCAGTACTGCACTCTCTCCGATACTTGCAACTGAGCTAACTAGATAATTAACTGGCATTGCTACCTCTCAATACAGTACCTGCCACGAGAAGTTTGCTTATGTAATTTTCTCAACACATTTATGAAACCATGCTCGTGATGGCACAACAATTTGATTTCCTATAGGGACTATAAAAAAAAGTATCACATTTTTTTCTAAAATAGAAAAATAATAAAAAATCTAAAAATTCAAAATCACCCCTTTTACCCAAAATACAAATAAAAATATGTACACAATAAAAAAAAAATCAAACATCATGGGCAAAATATTTTTCCCATACGGCAAATGGTGAAACGGGAAAAAAGTCCGATTTGCTGTTTTTAGCCGCTTCACCTCCCCAAAAATTAAATGAAAAGTGATTAAAAAAATCACACACCCCAAAATGGTATCACTGAAAATTACAGATCGCCCGCAAAAAAATGAGTCCTTACACAGCTCCGTACAACCTAACTACAAAAAGTTAGACGGGTCAGAATAATATGTTTTTTTTCTTTCGGTATGAAAAACTATACATATGTGGTATCACCGTAATCCTACCGACCTGGAGAATAAAAGTAACAGGTCAGTTTTACTGCATAGGAAATGGTGTTAAAAAAATAAAAATCCATGAAATTTTTCCCCGCTTCCCACCACATTTTATGCAACTGTATACAGTACCATTATAAAGCCCCACAAAAAATAAGCCTTCATAAGGCTATGTGAATGAAAAAATAAAAAAAGTTGTGGCTTTAAGAGAGCTGGGAGTAAAAACTAAAAATTAAATTTTTTTAAATTTCATGGTCATTAAAGGGTTAATATAGCAAATAAAAGAAGCTAACCTGAAATTTGACACAGTATTATAAATTAGGTTGTATACTAGTGGGAAAGTCACAGCAGTATCATTGGTCATCCCAATAAGGAATGCAAAGAATATCTACTAATGACAAAAAGAGCATTACAAGTGTAGTAGTTAGCACGAAGAAACTTAAGTGATCTAACTAGTACAGGCCTTACCTTAGCTTGATGAAATGTATAGCATAAAGATGGTGGTGGCATGTATCAGTGAGACCACCAAACATTCTGTAGGAAGTTATCACCGCCTACACAGGCAGTTACAAGAAAGTACTATTGGTTGCTGAACAGGAATTTAAGTGGTGGCCATTTTCTGCATTTGGCAGGGATGTTCTGGGTCTCTTTTGGATTTTCATTATTATATCAATTCATGTATTGATACTATTGGGGTCATTTATCAAACTGGTGTAAATTAGAACTGGCTTAGTTGCCCATAGCAAAAAATCTGTTTCCATCTTTCATTTTTGACAGCCTATTTGGAAAATGAAAGGTGAACTCTGATTGGTTCCTATAGGCAACTAAGCCAGTTCTACTTACACCAGTTTGATAAATTAACCCTTATTTCTTTTCTTTAGAATATAGCCATGACAGTATTGCCTTAAACACTCTTACCTTTGACATCTTCTGAAAACCGACAGACAGCAACAGTTTATTGAGGTATGACAGTATACATCCACCCTCCCTTTTCAATTTACTACCATGCTCACAACTCATCCGAGTTAAAAGAATAGTTTCTGATCCATACACATGCAAACAGAAACTCTAAGTAATGGCCAAGTTCATATTATAAGGCTTTCCTGAACCACTCCTACATGATCACATGATGAAATTAAATACCTTGCCAAGAGACAGCTTACTGACACATACTCCTAAAAATAACAACTTTTTCAAATCAAAGTAATCACATTAAAAGAACTTTACACAAACACTGGCACATCTTGAATCATGAGCATCCTGAGCGCTTCAGTGTCAAACCTATGATGGCATATTGGAGGTCTATTAATTAGACAGATTACCTCATCAGGCCCAGATTGGTCCACTAAAACATACAACACAGGCTACAATAACCAACAGCCCCAAACATGGCACATTTCCCTGTCTTAATTGCGCTCAGTGTGGAAATCTTACAAAAGGCCTTTAGGCTAGGGCTACACGACAACATATGATGAGAGTCATTTTGTCGCACGACAATTTTTATAATGATAGTCTATGGTGTTGCACTGCGACGCGACAATCGCAAAAAAACCATCGAAAATTGATTTTTCTGCGACTGTCGCATTGTAGGTCACAGCATGTCGCAGTGAAACACCATAGACCAGGGATGGCCAACCTGAAGCTCTACAGCTGTTGCAAAACTACAACTCCCAGCATGCCCAGACTACCTACAGCCATCAGTCTACAGCAGGGCATGGTGGGAGATGTAGTTTTACAACAGCTGGAGAGCCGCAGGTTGGCCATGCCTGCCATAGACTATCATTATGAAAATTGTTGCGCGACATTGGTGCGACAAATGTCAGTGTAGTTGTGCCCTATGTGTCGCGTGACCACGTCGTGTAGCCCTAGCCTTAATATTCCCACCACAGGCAAAAAATTCTACATTAAAGGCCACTTTTCCTGCCATAGTGATTATGTCATCTATTTGATCAAATGCCCTTGCGGTATGGAATATGTATGTGAAAGCACCCAGAAAATTAAAGACCTTATCTCACAGCACAAATCAAATATCTGGACACAAAAAAGAAAGATGCGCCCCATGTCAAATATTTCACTACAGTCAACTTCGTGGAGGTGACTGCATTAAAATACTACACGGCAAGGAAATGGGATGGAGCAAAATACTGAACACACTATAGGCCAGAACAAAGAATATTGCTACAGTTGAAATTAGACAACTGCATTGATTGTCACCTGTGATTATTGGTGTTCTATTTCATTGGTCAACTATTTATCTTGTCCTTCTTCATCCCAACAGGGCCATATTGACATAATACCGGGGCATCAATCTCCGAGAAGCAGTAAGAGTTCTTTTGGTGGTTTTCTCTGTGTATATTATACTTCTGAATATCAAAAATGAGAAAAATAAAAAATGGAGACAGCACGTTAAATAAATTGAATTTATTCCAGATGCAATGTATTTTTGCTCTATTATACTTCTGTCATACTGTACATGTAGACTGCAACTAATTTATATTATGTTTGCATATAATTCAACTAACTGGCACAGTCACAATTTGCGCACAATGCATCAAAAGAGCCATAGGTGCACGTTATGAGACTATAGCCCTGCCACTTTCCAAATCACTAGTCAGACCACACATGGAGTACTGTGTACAATTTTGGGCTCCTGTGAACAAGGCAGACATAACAGCAGAGCTGGAGAAGGTTCAGAGAAGGGCAACTAGTAATAACTGGAATGGGTGGACTACAGTACCCAAAATTAGGGTTATTCACTTTAGAAAGATGACGACTAAGGGGCGATCGAATAACCATGTATAAATATATCAGGGTACAGTACAGAGATCTCTTCCATCATCTATTTATTCCCAGGACTGTGTCTGTGACGAGGGGACATCCTCTGCGTCTGGAGGAAAGAAGGTTTGTACACAAACATAGAAGAGGATTCTTTACGGTAAGAGCAGTGAGACTATGGAACTTTCTGCCAGAAAAGTTGGTGATGGTGAATTCACTAAAGGAGTTCGAGGGACCTGGATGTATTTCTGGAGCGTAATAATATTAAAGGTTATAGTTATAGATTTCTGGAGAAGCTCCTTTACGGTGTCAGTACATGCAAAATTGCAGCAGTTTCCAATATACTGCAACTTTGCTTTCAAGCCTTACGAGCCGTACTAGGAACCCTAAACCCATTACAAAATGTTGATTCCCATGAGACTCCTTAAAGGGAGTCTAGAAATAGAAGAGTCGCAGCAGCATCTCCGGTAGTTCAGTTTATTGCGAAGACTTTACCCAACATAAAAATAGTACCTGTATTGTTTCTTTCACTTGTACACAAATGGAAAAAAAAACTTTATAACAATGCAAATTAGGGCCTGCAAGTGCTCCTCTCTGATGTTCCCAGATGACTGCTCCCCTTGGATTCCTTTGGCCTGCCCTGCTCTCCTTATTCATCCTCCTCCTCTGGTTCAGATCTCACACGAGCGCCAGTCACCAGCGGGCCCGCGCATGCAGACTGTTAACATCGGTGCCTCAAATAGTGGGCAGAGAAGTGCACATGCGACGGACCGGCACTCGCATGAGATTTAAACCAGAGGAGGATGATGAATAAGGAGAGGAGGGCGGGCCAGATGAATCTAAGGGGAGTGGTTATCTGGTCACATCAGAGATCCTAGGCACTTGCAGCCATAACGCCGCCCCTGGGCACTTGCAGGCCCTAATTTTTCTGTTTGTGGACAAGTGAAAGAAACAATACAGGTATTATTTTTATGTTGGGAAACTGTGCTAAATTGTGATATGATCGGTCTAAAACACTCAAAGTAGCTAAAAGACTCCCTTGCCGCTTATCTTACATAAAATGGAAACCAGCATGGGACTACTCCAAGATGGCCACCACTGACTATCACAGTCATCAACCAATAGTACTTCTTTGTAACTGCACCTGTAGGGTGGTGATTAGAAATGAGCAAATTTCTCAAAAATTCAATTCAGACGGTTTGCCGAATTTCCTAAAAAGATTTGATCCGATCCGAATTTATTCATGATTAATTCCATTACAAAAACAGCTTTTTCCTGGCTGCTGAGAGCCAGTATGATAGTGTAGAACACTGTGCATTGCAGAAACATGCATAGGGAGTCCGCTGTGCTAGTGAAACGGTACTGTGAGTCAGTATGACACGTAGGTGACAGGCGTCACTCTTAAAATCACTTCACACTTCACTTATTTGGTTAGTTAGGGGGCCAAAACTAACCAAATAACTCAAGTGTGTACTCAGCTTTACAGGTCAATGTTAACACCAGTTATAAAAAACCATGTAGCGGCCCAAGATTCTACTATTGAGTGAAAAAGCACACTCCTTTTACACTATCGTCAGCTGATTCCACGTAGATTTCTACAGAACCTGTTCTGTTACACGCTGAGACAAGTAGTGTCCCGCTGACAGAGTGGAGAAGGTGTCAGGAGTAAGTTTGTGTTGACGTTATGGTTCATTTTGCCCTTCTTTGTTATCCATCATTAGAACAAACCCCAAAAAAATAGATGACATCTTTTGAGTATCCTCCTTCACACGGTCAGCATTTGCTCAGTAATCCATCAGTATTGCCAAGGCCAAAGAAAAAACAGGAGTGGATCCAAAACAGTGATGACACGTGAATGGAATATTTGCATGTCTTCTTTGTGATGCAAAATAAGGACCGTGTGATACAGGCCTTAAGTCTCATTTTCTCATTTTCCCGTCCTTCTGACAGATGAGAAGGGTAAAATAAACAGTGATGTCAACAAAGCCAAACAGGGACAATCGCGGCCCAGTGACAGAGTGGTGAGGTGGCAACAGAATGAGGAGTCAACCCAGTGGCCCAGTGACAGAGTGGTGAGGTAGCGACAGCATGAGGAGTCAACACAGTGGCCTGGTGACAGAGTGGTGAGGTGGGGGAATAAGCAGTGGCAGTAACAGCACAAGATGGTGGGTGGCAGTTAGAGCACATGGCAGCAGGTGTGGCAACATTCAAATAGTGGGTTTAGCACGTGGCCAGAAGAAACGAGTCTCTTTTGACAAAGTTTGGATGTGGCACCCAGAATGATCTAGTCTGAAGCATCAGGCACTGGCGTGTGGAAATCCTGGCTGATCCACGCCTGATTCATCTTCACAAAGGTCAGTCTCTTCACATTTTGGGCGGAAAGGCAAGTTCTCTTTGGGGTAACTATGCTACTAGCCGCACTAAACACCCACTCTGATGCCGCACTACTGGCCAGGCCAGTTGCAGCTACAAATCAAGTTTGGCTGCAACGGGGATCTTACATGTGGGATGGCAGAATGATGTCAAAGTATGCCACCACCTGGTTCAGGTTCTGCTCCATGTCTTGCCGCTGCTGGTGGGTGGGTTCTTTACTAGGCGGGGAAGAAAAGTGCTCATCAGAGACTTAAGTTGCAGCTGATGGAGGTGGTACTGCTCCTGCCCCCCTCCCCCGTAGCCATGGCAGTGGAATGTCAGCGCAGAGGGCCCCCAGTAGGACCTTTCCAGAGGATGGGTGATGGCGCACATAGGCAGCGGCCAACAGATTACATAGGATGTCTCGATAGTAGTTTGGTTTATCCTCAGTCTCAACGGGTGTAAAAAGGCCCACATTTTAGACTGGTAGCGAAGGTTTAACATGGTGGAGAGCCAGAGTTATCCCTCTGCCGGACTGTGACAATTTGGCTCTCACTAAGCAAGCAACCGAGCATGCATCAAGTCATTTGCGCAAGGGACTCGGAGGGACTCCCTGCCTCCATCTCTACTGCATATTGCCACAGTGTGTCTCGGAGTCATCTGCCTGGTCATCCTCATCGCCCTGTAGCTCTTCCTCTCCTGTCATTTGTGCAGAAAAAACACCCATTTCTGTATACATTGTTTGTGCATTAATGTCCTCCTCCACAGCCCACACAGGGCTCAGGTGGCCGTGTGATGTAGGCGCCACATTCATCCCATAGTCCTGGCAACTGATAAATAAAATGGCCTCCTCAAAGGGCCTGAGCAAACGGCAAGTGTCACTGGCTAACGTCAAAGTTACACAGGGAGTGCTCCTGTCTGCCTGCATCATCATTAAATCATTTATGGCCTTCCTCTGCTCATATAGTCAGTCCAACATGAGGAGGGTGGAATTCCAAATGGGAGGAAACGTGGCATATAAGGTGATGTTGGGGAACGCCATTCTGCCTTTGCAGCTCAAGAAGGGGGTCCTTTGCAGTGTAAGAGTGGCTGAAGCGAATGCACAGTTTCCTGGCCATTTTTAGGATGCCTTGCAGATGCGTGGAAGACTTCAGGAACAGCTTTACAACCAGTTTAACCACGTGCGCCATGCAGGGAGCATGGCTCAGCCCTCCTTGACACAGCGCCGACACCATGTTCTCGTTGCCGGTGACCATGGTTCCAATCTTACGCTGGCAAGGAGACAGCTAGGATTCAATTTCTTGATGGAGGACGCGAGCAGTTTCTCCACTGTGTGACTCTGTTTGCCCAGACAAACTAGGTGCAGAACAGCGCGACACCGCTGTGCCCTGCACATGTGGTATGCTGGAGAACCAGTCCAAATTGTGCTTGCAGTGGAGGCTAAGGAGGTAGCAGAGAACATTGGCACAGGACCCACAGCTTGAGACCATGGAGGCGGAAGTGCCATCACCTGGCCAAGTTGCTGGTGTGGCTGTGCATGAACCACATCTACCCAGTGGGTCGTTAAGGACATATGTTGTCCTTGACCGTAGTTACAGCTCCACACGTTGGTGCTGCAATGCACTTTGGTAGACAACGACAGGCTCAAGCACTGGCCCACTTTCTGTTCAACATACGTGTTAAACAGCCTTTTGGAGAAGTAATGATGAATTGGGACTCTCCACCTTGGCTTGGCACAAGCCATCAGTTCTCTGAAAGGTGCAGAGTCCACCACATGGAAAGGGAGGGACTGTAGTACCAGCAACTTGGCCAGGAGCATGTTTAGCTTCTGTACCATTGGATGAGCGCATGCATACTGTTGTCTATTTGCAATCACCTCTGGGATCGATTGCTGACGAAATGACTGACGGGGAGTAGGAGGAACAGGAGCATCAGGATAGATGATGGGAAGGAAACACAGCTCCCTTCTGCTGCGGTGATGGAGCCTTGACTTGCGGAAAAGGGGTGACAGCAACTGGGTTATGCAAGCATTGCTGCCTCAGGCTGTAACACTACATTAGGGCACGTTTGGCTCCCTACCTCCCACTGCTACCACCCTGTTGACTCACGGCCATCCTACCACGCTGCTGGCTCAGCCGTTGCCTCACGCGCAAGCTGCCACCCTCTTCTCCTGATGATGAAGCCTCCTCTTCAACCGGCTCCCATGTGCGATCAGCCATATCATCGTCCACTACTGTCTGCACGTCACTAATGTCACCCTCACCAGTCTCAGTGCCACGTGCCTGACTGCTCGTAACACCAGCTGCCACATGACACCCATCATCACTATTTGTCCGACTACTGGACGAAGCATCTGATCTCTCCTTCAGATCTTGGCTGGGCAGTAACTGCTGACTGTCCTCTAGAATCTCGTCCTCGCTGAAAAGTGGAGCCGAGCGTACTGCATACAATACCTCTCGAGCTGAAGAAACAGAAAATGACAGAGGCAGGTTGAGGACAAATGGGGACACAGATCTTGTTCCCGGGCCATGCCAACTAAGGGTTGTGTCAGAGGAACCCAGCGAATCTTGACTGGGGGTGTCTGATGTCACTTGCGACGACGTAGAAGACCGAGTCAACTATTCAAGGACCGCTGGGTTGCTGCTCAGGACACGACTGCTAGATGACACTGGCAGCTCAGGCCTGTCACTGCAACTGCTGCTGCCACCCACCCTTCTTCTGCTTCTACTTCTGCCTGCTCCAGAAACATTTTAGCCACTGTCCGTTCCTTTAGAAGGGACTGTCACCTGTCTGTCCAACATACTGTAAATTAAAAGATATTGCAAAGGGAAAAGAGCAATACTATCAGACTGCAATTTCACCCTAGAAGTAAGGATGAATGGAAGTACTTTTATATATGAAACTAGTAGAAGGACCCAGCTTCGCACAGGTATATTTCATCTATTTCATTTAATGTTTGTGTGTGTGTCGTTAAAAGATATCAACAGTCTCCTCAACAGCAGCTCACCCCCTTAACTCTGACCATCACAGCAGTCTGCCACTTTAACAGTGAACTCCAAAGCGATTGCCCCTTTTTTTTAGTGACCTCTACAGTACTCTGTCTCGTTAAGTGATTTCCACAATAACCCACCCCTTAACAGTGACCTCCACAGAGCTCTGTTCCCTTAAAATGTGACCTCCACAACACCCCGCCCCTTAACAGTGACCTCTACTGCACCCGCCCCTTAACACTGACCTCCATAGCGGATCGTCCCTTAACTGTGACCTCCGCCGTTCCCTGCCCCTTAACAGAGACCTCCACAGCACCCGCCCCTGTAACAGTGACCTCCACAGCATCCAGTCCCCTTAACAATGACCTCCACAGCGGCCCGGCCCTGTAACAGTGACCTCCACAGCGGCCCGCCCCTTTAAAAGTGACTTCCACAGCGGCACGCCCCTTTAAAAGTGACCTCCACAGCGGCCTGCCCCTTTAAGAGTGACCTCCACAGCAGTGGGCCCCTTTAAAAGTCACCTCCACAGTATTCAATCTCCTTAACAGTGATTTCCACAACACCCCGCCTCCTTAACAGTGGCCTCTACAACAATCTGCCCCTTAACACTGACCACCATAACGGACCATCCCCTTAACTGTGACCTCCACAGCAGCCTGCCCCTAGGGTGGCTAGAGGTCTGGTTTTAGGCCAGACAGTCCAGCTTTTAGACTTCCTGTCCTCTGTCCGGCGCAGGGCCTGGACGGACACAGGGATGTCCTTTGAACAGCTCACTCTCAGACAGCAGCACCGTGCTGTCCGAGCGTGAGCTGCAGGGAGGAAAGTCACCCACCCTCCCGACAGAAGTGGATTTTTACCTTCATTTTTTCAATCTCAATCAGCTGCGGAGTGGGAGGGCGCGTGGACTAACCGGGTTGGGGGCGTAGCTTAGCTGGGCCTGGGGGCGGAGTTTTTAGGTCAATCTTTTGAGGGTGGCCTAAATGTCCACCCTACCTGCCCCCTTAACTGTGATCTCCACAGCATTCCGCTCCCTTAACAGTGTCATCCACAGCATCCTGCCCCTTTAAAGCTGACTTACAGCAGTGAAGAAAAATGGCTGGGTTGTTATGGAAACCTGGTGTAAAACTGTGTGTATGTGGAGACTAAGGGCTTGCGAGCTACTATAGGCTGATAAGGGACATGTGACCATGTGTATCGCAGTTGGAATATGAAGAGAAAGACCTGCAGGCTCCTTAACCCCTTAAGGACACGGCCATATTTCACCTTAACCACCTCAGCCCCCCTAGCTTAAACACCCTTAATGACCAGGCCACTTTTACAATTCTGCACTACACTACTTTCACCATTTGTTGCTCCGTCATGCAACTTACCACCCAAATGAATTTTACCTCCTTTTCTTCTCACTAATAGAGCTTTCATTTGGTGGAATAATTAACGGAAAAACTATCATAGAAGGTAGACGTCCCTAATAATTAGAGGGATTCACTGTGTAGAGGGAACGTTAAAATATACTTTTATTCCAAAAATACATTTAAATGATAATCCTTGGGGGAAAGATCAAAGGTCGACACACTAACAAAAGTTGATGTATCCCTGGTGAGTCGATTGGTAGTCCATCCAGCGGATTGGGAACACATAAATCATGGATGGGTATCCAGAAGCCCAAAAATGGTAGTTAATGGACTACAATTCACCTAGGGAATAACAATCGTACTGGTATGTGATCACTATTGTTCCGGCAGAAAAGTGAACAATCTGAGGGGTACAACACTTCCCCTGCTGTTAGAAATCACTGCCTAATAGTAGACCACATATCATTGGAGGTGAGGTTGCACATTGCTAATGGACATAAACGCCCTGAGCCCTGGTTACCACACAGTGTGTGGGGAGGACGCTATTGGCATGCACAAAGCAATGGAGACTGCAAAGATTCACCTAACTACCTAGCATAAAGAGACTAGGTTGCCACCTCACTAACTAGCGTCTAACTCGAAGCGTTTCTTGTGCTGATTCATCAGGAGTAATAGCGCTACTGAAGTGGGTGAACAAACGCCGTCACACTGATGGTGTGTGACAGCTAGTCCGGCGCTTGGATGGCCGTAAAACGGCCGCTTCTGGCGCCGAAATATAAGGACATAAGACCGCCCACAAGGGGAGGGACCAGGGCTGGGCACAACCAATCAGGACATGAGGGGTGCGGTAACAGGTACACAGTGCCCGCCCAAGTCCTGACGTCGTGAAATATCAGCCCCGTCACTTGGATTAAGGTATGGCAGGCTGTTAACTTTACTTACAGTGGCAACAAGGAGATGAGGGACAGGTGAAAAAAGTATCGATCACCAGTGTATATTATCTGATGTTATAAATGGTGATGTTAAAGAGGCTATCTATCCATCAATGTATACTGTTGAAGACAGCCTCATCATCAACAGATCAAAGTGCCATTTAATAACAACAGAAAAGGGGGGAAGTACTGAAGAGTTGATAGACAGTGGTTTGGTCACAATTGATGGTGTGTAGTGGGGAAGCATGGTGTGTTATCACATGCCACCTATGATGTCTAAGTGTAATCCACTACTGTATTTGTGCAGTAGTGCGACAATATAGATACAGTAGCCCCACCGTATTAGGATCGCCCCCATATGTCACAATTTACATAATGGTCATGGGGAGAGAAGATAGCAGAGAGGACCTGTTGGTGTGAAAACGACCGATAGGACTATTCAATGAAGCTGGTAAATGAAATATATTCATTTAACCCACGCGGTCGAACTGTGTCCAGTCTGTAGGTCCATTGTGCTTCTTTTTGTAGGATCAGACGGTCCAGGTCACCACCTCTAGGTGAGGGTCTGATGACCTCAAGACCCTGAAATTTGATCGAGCGGGGGTCACCAGAATGTTGCACATCAATGTGGCGTGCAATGGGGGTATCTGACCGCTTTCTGATGTCATTGAGATGTTCGCCAATCCGTCTGCGAAACTCCCGGATCGTCTCTCCCACATATTGCAAACCACAAACGCACGTGCCCAAGTACACCAGACCTGACGTCCTACAATTAATAAATGATCTAATTGTGTAGGATCTGGATGTGGTTGTACTGGTGAACGTGCGTCCCGTCTGAATGGAACCACAAGCTATGCAGTCCCCGCATCGAAATGTACCTGTGGCAGAACTAGTAAGCCACGTACTCAGACGAGGGGGTTGGAAGAAACTGTGGACCAGACGGTCTTTTAAATTGCGACCTCTACGAAACGTAATCGCAGGTTTATCACCCATCAGATGTCCAATATCTTTGTCCATCTGCAGGATGCCCCAATGTTTCCGTAGACAATCCATAATGGGTCCATTTGCGGCGTCAAAGGTTGCAATTAATCGGATCTGGTCTCCATCCTCATCCCTGCGTTTTGGAATAAGGAGAGATTCACGAGTACAGGCTGCTGAATGATGAAAAGCAGATGAAACAATTTTTTTTCATTTGGTGGTATTTCATTGCTGCTGACATTTTTACTTTTTTTGCTATTAATCAAAAATGACCGAAATTTTTGCAAAAAATGACATTTTTCACTTTCTGTTATAAATTTTTTTTTAAAATACATTTCTATATAAATTTTTCGCAAAATTTATTGTTCTACATGTCTTTGATGAAAAAAAACCAATAAGTGTATATTTATTTGGTTTGGTTTGGGTAAAAGTTATAGCATTTACAAACTATGGTGCAAAAAGTGAATTTCCGCATTTTGAAGCAGCTCTGACTTTCTGAGCACCTGTCATGTTTCTTCAGGTGCTAGAATGTCAGGATAGTATAAATACCCCCAAATGACACCATTTTAGAAAGAAGACACCCCAAAGTATTCAAGAAGGGGCATTGTGAGTTCATGTATCATTTCATTTTTTTCACAGGTTAGCAGAAAATGACACTTTGAGGGAAAAAAATAATAATAAAGTTTCCATTTCTGCTAACTTCTGGTAAAAAAAAAAAAATCTCACACGTACTCACTATGCCCCTATGCGTAAAAATGCCCTGTGAAATCCTAAAGGTACTCATTGGAATTAGGGCCCCTTTGCGCATCTTGGCTGCAAAAAGTGTCACACATGTGGTATGGCCGTACTCAGGAGAAGTAGGGCAATGTGTTTTAGGGTGTATTTTTATATATACCCATACTGTGTGTGAGAAATATCTCTGTAAATGACAACTTTGTATAAAATTTTTGAAAAAGTTGTCATTTACAAAGTTGTCAATTTACAGAGATATTTCTCTCATCCAGCATGGGTATATGTAAAAATACACCCCAAAACACATTGCCCTACTTCTCCTGAGTACGGCGATACCACATGTGTGCCACTTTTTTGCAGCCTGGGTGCGCAAAGGGGCCCTTATTCCAATGAATACCTTTAAGTTTTACACGGCTGCTCACAATTTAGCCCCACCCAAAATGCCAGAACAGTACAAACACCCCACAAATGACCCCATTTTGGAAAGACGACACCCCAAGGTATAGTGAGTCCATGAAAATTTGAACTTTTTGTCAAAAGTTAGCGGAAAGGGAGACTTTGTGAGAAAAAAACAATAAAAAAATCAATTTCCGCTAACTTGTGCCAAAAAAAATATATTTTATGAACTCGCTTTGCCATTTTTACGCATTTTTCTTCTCACGCTTTAGGGCCCCTAAAATGCCAGGGCAGTATAAATACCCCACATGTGACCCCATTTTGTAAAGAAGACACCCCAAGGTATTCCGTGAGGGGCATGACGAGTTCATAGAAGATTTTTGTTTTGGCACAAGTTAGCGGAAATTGATTTTTTATTGTTTTTTCTCACAAAGTCTCCCTTTCCGCTAACTTTTGACAAAAAGTTCAATTTTTCATGGACTCACTATGCCCCTCAGCGATTACCTTGGGTTGTCTTCTTTCCAAAATGGGGTCATTTGTGGGGTGTTTGTACTGTTCTGGCATTTTGGGTGGGGCTAAATTGTGATCAGCCATGTAAAACCTAAAGGTACTCGTTGGAATTTGGGCCCCTTTGCGCACCCAGGCTGCAAAAAGTGTCACTCATGTGGTATCGCCGTACTTAGGAGAAGTAGGGCAATGTGTTTTGGGGTGTATTGTTACATATACCCATGTTGGGTGAGAGAAATATCTCTGTAAATTGACAACTTTGTGTGAGAAATATCGCTGTAAACGACAACTTTTTACATTTTTTATACAAAGTATGGGTATATATAAAAATACACCCCAAAACTCATTGCCCTACTTCTCCTGAGTACGGCGATACCACATGAGTGACACTTTTCGCAGCCAATATGTGCAAGGGGCCCAAATTCCCATGAGTACCTTTAGGATTTCACAGGGCATTTTTACGCATTTGGATTCTCACACTTTAGGGCCCCTAAAATGCCAGGGCAGTATAAATACCCACATGTGACCCCATTTTGGAAAGAAGACACCCCAAGGTATTCTGTGAGGGCATGGCGAGTTCACAGAAAAAAAAATTTTGGCACAAGTTAGCGGAAATTGATATATATATATTTTTTTTTTTACAAAGTCTCATATTCCACTAACTTGTGACAAAAAAGGAACTCACCATACCCCTCACGGAATACCTTGGGGTGTCGTCTTTCTAAAATGGGGTCACATGTGGGGTGTTTGTACTGCCCTGGCATTTGAGGGTCTCCGCAATCATTACACGTATGGCCAGCATTAGGGGTTTCTGCTATTCTCCTTATATTGAGCATACGGGTAATGATATATTTTTTTTCCGTTCAGCCTCCGGGCTGAAAAAAAAAAAAAATGAACGTCACAGATTTTTTCATTCGCATCGATCATCGTGGATGAAAAAATCTCTGCCAAAATCAGTGACTGCGGTGCGGTGGGCTGGGCGCTAACTACCTAACAAGTAACTAACTAAGTAACTAACTGGCGGTGATAAGGGACCCTTATGCCCCATTCACACGTCCGCAATTCTGTTTGCGGAATGGAATTGCGGACCCATTCATTTCTATGGGGACAGACTTTGTCCCGCTCGAATCCGGAATTACGGATCCGCACTTCCGTTCCACAAAAATATAGAACATGTCCTATTCTTGTCCGCAATTGCGGACAAGAAAAGGCATTTTCTATATAGTTCTGGCAATGTGCGGATCTGCAAAATGCGGAAAGCACATTGCCGGTGTCCGTATTTTGAGGATCTGCGGATCCGTGGATCAGATCCGCAGATCCACGGATCCACAAAACGCATATGGACGTCTGAATGGAGCCTTACAGGGGTGTGATCAATGACAGGGGGGTGATCAGGGAATCTAGATGGGGTGATCAAGGGGTTAATAAGTGCCGGGGGGGGGGGGGCGGGGGGTAGTGTAGTGTGGTGCTTGGTGCAACTTTACATAGCTACCTGGTCCTCTAGTGGTCGATCACAGCAAATGGGACCACCAGAGGACCAGCTAGCAGGTATATCAGACGCTGTTAACAAAACAGCGTCTGATATACCACTTTGATGCGATTTATTTCGCATCTACAGCCTGCCAGCGATGGATCATCGCTGGCAGGCTGCAGTATAACTGCCGAGACACGCGCCACTGTGAACACGCGCGCGTTCACAAGAAATCTCACGTCTCGCGAGATGACGCACGGATGTGTCCAGCCAGAGCAACCGGACCGCCAGCCGGACACATTCGTGCGTTAGGCGGTCCTGTAGTGGTTAAGGACCAGGCCATTTTTTGCAAATCTGACCAGTGTCACTTTATGTGTGAATAACTTTAAAACGCTTTTACTTAGCCATTCTGAGATTGTTCTTTCGTCACATATTGTACTTCATGACACTGGTAAAATGGAGTCCGAAAAATTCATTTTTATTTATAAAAAATTACCAAATTTACCAAAAATTTAGAAAAATGTGCAAATTTCCAAGTTTCAATTTCTCTACTTCTATAATACATAGTAATACCCCGCCAATAAAGTTATTAATTTACATTCCCCAAATGTCTACTTCATGTTTGGATCATTTTGGGAATGCCATTTTATTTTTTGGGGACGTTATAAGGCTTAGAAGCAAATCTTGAAATTTTTCAGAAATTTACAAAAACCCACTTTTCAGGGAGCAGTTCAGGTCTGAAGTCACTTTGTAGAAACTACACCCCTCAAGGTATTCTAAACTGATTTTACAAGCTTTGTTAACCCTTTAGGTGTTTCACAAGAGTTATTGGCAAATGGAGATGAAATTTAAGAATTTAGATTTTTTGGGGAAATTGGCCGTTTTAATCAATTTTTTCCAGTAACAAAGCAAGGGTTAATAGCCAAAAAACTGCATCTTTATTGCCCTGATTCTGTAGTTTGTAGAAACACCCCATATGTAGTCGTAAACTACTGTACGGCCAACAGCAGGGCGTAGAGGGAAAGGAGCGCCGTGTGGTTTTTGGAAGGTAGATTTTGCTGGACTGGTTTATTTACACCATGTCCCATTTGAAGCCCCCTTGATGCTCCCTGGAGTAGAAACTACATAAAAGTGACCCCATTTTTGAAAATACGGGATAAGGTGGCAGTTTTGTTGTGACTATTTTTAGAGTACATATGATTTTTGGTTGCTCTATATTACATTTTTGTGAAGCAAGGTTACCATAAATAGAAATTCTGAAATTCCATCTCCATTCGCCATAAACTGTTGAGGAACACCTAAAGGGTTAATAAAGTTTGTAAAATCAGTTTTGAATACCTTGAGGGGTGTAGTTTCTTAGATGGGGTCACTTTTATGGAGTTTCTACTCTAGGGGTGCATCAGAGGTTCTTCAAATGGGACATGGTGCCAAATAAACGACATCAATATCTGCCTTCTAGAAACCATATGGTGTTCCTTTCCTTCTGCACTCCATTGTTTGGTCATACAGCAGTTTATGACCACATATGGGGTGTTTCTGTAAACTGCAGAATCAGGGTAATAAATATTAAGTTTTGTTTGGCTGTTAACTCTTGCTTTGTTACTGGAAAAAATTGAAAATTTGCCAAAAATAGCTGTTTTGGCACAGTTTTTATTTTTGACCATGTTAATCTGAGGGGTTAGGTCATGGGGTATTTTTATAGAGCAGATTGTTATGGACGTGGCAATACCTAATATGTCTACTTTTTTAAAACTTATTTAGGTTTTACACTATATTATCCTTTTTAAACCCAAAAAATAATTTTTGTATCTCCATAGTCTAAGAGTCAGTTTTTTTTTTGTTTTTAGATGAATGTCTTAGGTAGGGGCTCATTTGTTACGGGATGAGAGGACAGTTTTAGTGGCACTATTTTGGGGGCATATGACTTTTTGATCGCTTGCTATTACACTTTTTATGATGTAAGGTGAAAAAATTCTTTTTTGCACCGTTTTTTTACCGTGTTAATCTGAGGGGTTAGGTCATGGGGTATTTTTTATTATAGAGCAGATTATTACGGACGCGGCAATACCTAATTTGTCTACTTTTTTAATTATTTTAGTTTTACAAAATATAATTTTTGAATTTTTTATTTATTTTTTTGGTGTCTCAAGTCTGAGAACCATAGTTTTTTTTCTATTGTCAGTGGCTAAATGGAATTAAAATTGGGGAATGGGATTATAAATTTAGTACTCCATGGAAGTGTGGTACTCCCTGAAGCAACCAATAACACAGAAGCCCGGATGATCAGTATGGGGGACCACACCTGGAAAGTGTTGGCCAGGGACGATCCAGGGGCCTCCCGTTCCCGAGGTACTCCGGCGTGCTCATTCCCGGTTATAAAAGATCAGCTCCTTGAGGACTGCATCATGGAACTGAAGGAATTTCCCTGTGTTGCCAGCGCTCTGGGACAGCACAAAAGAGTTGTACAAGCCAACCTGTACCAAGTAGACCGCAACTTTTTTGTACCATGCCCGGGTTTTGCGCATGGCGTTATATGGCTTGAGGACTTGATCAGAGAGATCAACTCCTCCCATATACCGATTGTAATCGATGATACAATCGGACTTGTAGACCGTTGCCGCAGTACCTCGCACAGGGACAGGGGTGATGCCGTTACCGTGAATTGTGGACAGTACAAGGACATCCCTCTTGTCCTTATATCTGACCAGCAACAGGTTTCCCCTGGTAAGGGATAGGTCTCACCCCTGGGGATAGGTACCTGGAGGGGGAGGGTAGGGAGGCTCACAAGCGGACGTGGATCTGGCGGCGAGGGACTGGAACAAGGGGATACTAGTATAAAAGTTATGCACATACAGGTGGTAACCCTTATCTAGCAGTGGGTGGATAAGGTCCCACACAAGTTTCCCGCTAACACCCAGAGTGGGGGGACATTCTGGGTGTTGAATACCGGAATCTCGCCCCTCATACACACAAAACTTGTAAGTGTACCCTCACAAAGTTTGTACAGCTTCACGCCATACCTCGCCCGCTTTGAGGGAACATACTGGCAGAAAAGGAGTCTCCTCTTAAAAGCAATGAGAGACTCATCAACCATGACCTCCCTTCCAGGTACATAGGGGCCTCCAAAAATTTGGTTCCCCAAAGTGATCGATGAGAGGCCTGATTTTGTCATAGGCAGGATCACCTTGGGTGCGACATGCTGCATTATCTGCATAATGCAGGCATTTCCGAATGTTCTCAAACCAGGAGTGTGTCATGGCCGTACTGTAAAGTGGGGTCTGGTAGAGGATGTCCCCACTCCAGTACAGCCTGACACTGGGTTTTTTAACTAGGTCCATGTGCAGCACAAGGCCCAAAAACGTCCTCATCTCGGCTGCACTGACCGGAGTCCAGCCACCGACCCTAGCCAAAAAGGAGTCCGGGTGTTGAGCAATGAACTGTTGGGCGAACAGGTTCGTTTGCTCCACCATCAGATTCACAAAGTGGTCACTGAAAAAAAGACTAAAATAGTCATATTCAGTGAAGCCCACTGTGGCAATCTGGATTCCTGGTTGGCCAACAAAATCAGGAATCACGGGCTCAAAATCCTCTGGGGTACACCATGCAAGTTCACTGGTAGGGGGCTCAGGTGAATTTATCTGGTGGGCCGGAAAACTAGTACGAGCCCCAGAGCTGCTCGTACTAGTGTGGGCCACAGGATCCCTGGCATGGAGGTCCCCTTGCTCCTCCTGGTGGCGTTTCCGCCGCCTTGGGGGCTCATCATCATCGCTAGATGATGAGGAGGACGCAGATGACAAGAGGAAAGTGGGGTCATCCTCGTCCTCACTGGGGCTCTCAGTGGCAAGCTGAGTGTATACCTCCTCGGCCAAGAACGTTCGGCAGGCCATAGGGCAGTGTGTGTGTGCGTGCGTGAAAAACTTTATTTAGTGTGTGTGTAGGGGCACGGGTGTTAACGGACTTTTCTCTAAACCTAACAGAATTTATTTTTTCTAACAAAAAAAAAAAAAGCCCAAAAAAATTTTTAAATGTAAAAAAATTCAACCTCACTGATTAGCCGTGTGGTGGGCTATGCGTTAACAGTGGCCGGACACTAAGCCAGCCACAGTTAGCGTACGCAAAAAAAAACAAAAAAAAAAAACACTTGTGCCACAAAAAATGTGTGTGGGGGGCAAGCTGCAGCACCCCTGGGGGGGGGGTCTAGGGACCCCAGACACCAGATCAGGGTGATGCAACAGTGAATTTATTTATTTATTTTTACACTAAACTCTCCCTAAGTCTCCCTGCCTAACCTAACCTTTCCCTAACCTGTCTCTAAGTACCTGATAGTGCCAGATGGCACTGTGGAGATTCTCAAGGGGGGTGTTGGGTGAAGGCTGGGGTGCTGGCTCTGCAGATCCACGACGTGCTGCTTCTCTCTCCTCGCTCCGGACGCCGAATGGAGCAGGAGAGGAGTGCAGGGGGGAGTCAACCCCTGCCCGCCCATGCAGCCAAACGTATTCGATCCTGTGAGGTGATGTCACCATCACCTCACATTATCTAAGGATGGTGATTGGTGGTGTATTATCACACACACCGATCACCATCCTATTCCGGGTTATCGGGTCACCAGAGACCCAAATAACCCGGAAACGCAGCAAACTGCAGGTCTGAATTGACCTGCGGTTTGCTGCGATCGCCGATACGGGCAGGGGTCCCTCGGCATTGCCACAGAGTGCTTGCCGAATGATTTCGTGATCGTAAATACACAGGACGTAACGGTACATAGAAACATAGAATTTGTCGGCAGATAAGAACCATTTGGCCCATCTAGTCTGCCCAATATACTGAATACTATGAATAGCCCCTGGCTCTATCTTATATGAAGGATGGCCTTATGCCTATCCCATGCATGCTTAAACTCCTTCACTGTATTTGCAGCTACCACTTCTGCAGGAAGGCTATTTCATGCGTCCACTACTCTCTCTCTTGTGTCCTTAAGTACCAGGGCATCAGGATGCACCGGTACGTCCTGTGTCCCCAACACGTTAAAATGGGACCTCTACAGCAGCCCACCCCTTAACTTTGACTTCCACAGCAGCCTGCCCCTTTAACAGTGAGTTCCCTTGACAGTGACCTCCACAGGGCCCGCCCCTTAACAGTTACACTTTTTTTTCCACTTTACATATCACCCTTTATTAATTATTTTTATCTATTTATATTTTTTATATACATATTTTTGAATGGATCAATTATGCAATATCAATTTTTGTTTGTACTGTGTTACTGTATATGCACTTTAGTATGTACTTTTATGACCTTCCATTTGTTTGTTGCACTTCAATATGGTCACTTTCAGGGCTGGGACAAGGTCCACCACCAACAGAGGCTGAGCTGCCCAAATGCGCCCCCTCCAACTCGTGGATGACACTGCTATGGGGATCTGTGATGGATGACACTGTTATTGGGAATCTGTGGATGACACATGTGTCATCCACAGATCCCCCTCCCCATAACAGGGTCCGTGTAGGAATGACCCCCAATACAAGGGCTGTGGGGTTGTATCTGCTTTTTTGATGACAGCGCCAGCAGGGCCCGTGCAGTGACTGTATTCTACTACACCAACCCCCCCCCCCCACACACACACAGTATATAATCTTAACTATATAACTGTAGTGATTTACTACAGTTATTTAGTTAATAAGATTATATCCAGTGAGCGGGGGCGGGAGGCGGATGGGATGGGGATGTAGTAGAATACAGTCACTGCACGGGCCCTGCTGTCATTATGAAATAGCATATGTGACCCCCACCTCTTTTATTGGTGGTCATTCAGTAAATTAACCCTGTTTGGGGGGGGGGGGGGTGTCTGTGGATGATAAATATGTGTCATCTACAGATACTCCCCATAACAGGGTTCATTTAGTGAATGACCACCCAAATTGTGGTGACCCAAAACATGGGAGTTGCATCTGCAGAGCTTTTGTATAATGCAACCCCACACTGTAGAGTCCCCCACACAGTAATGTCCGCCACACTGCCCCCCACCCAGTAATGTCCGCCACACTGCCCCCCACACAGTAATGTCCCCCACCCCCCCCCTCAACCACACAGCAGTGCCCCCACATAGTAATTTGTCATGCTCTCCCCTCTTGTCATTCTCCCCCATCTTTTCATGCTCTTTATACCTCCCCATGTTGTCATGCTTTCTGCCCCCCCCCCCATGTTGTCATGCTCTTTCTGCCTCCCCCATGTTGTCATGCTCTTTCTGCCTCCCCCATGTTGTCATGCTCTTTCTGCCCCCCCCCATGTTGTCATGCCCTTTCTGCCCCCCTCCCATGTTGTCATGCTCTTTCTTCTCCCCTCCTCCCCATGTTGTCATGCTCTTTCTTCTCCCCTCCTCCCCATGTTGTCATGCTTTTTCTTCTCCCCTCCTCCCCATGTTGTCATGCTCTTTCTTCTCCCCTCCTCCCCATGTTGTCATGCTCTTTCTTCTCCCCTCCTCCCCATGTTGTCATGCTCTTTCTTCCCCCATGTTGTCATGCTCTCTTCTCTCCCCCATGTTGTCATGCTCTTTCTTCTCCCCCATGTTGTCATGCTCTTTCTTCTCCCCCCATGTTGTCATGCTCTTTCTTCTCCCCCATGTTGTCATGCTCTTTCTTCTCCTTCCCCATGTTGTCATGCTCTTTCTTCTCCCCCCATGTTGTCATGCTCTTTCTTCTCCCCCCATGTCGTCATTCTTTTTCTTCTCCCCCCATGTTGTCATGCTCTTTCTTCTCCCCCCATGTTGTCATGCTCTTTCTTCTCCCCCCATGTTGTCATGCTCTTTCTTCTCCCCCATGTTGTCATGCTCTTTCTTCCCCCCATGTTGTCATGCTCCTTCTTCTCCCCCTCGTCTCCTCCTACCTCTGCTGTAGCGTGGCCTTTCTCTGCATGGTCTGCGCCTCCGCGGGTACAGGAGGAGGAGCTTTTGTCTCCTGTGCCGAGCCGACTGACTTGAAGTGCAAACTGTATGCGCACTTCATGTCAGTCCGGCCGGGTACAGGAGACTGATGCTCTCTGTACCTGTGGACCGGACAGAGCTTGGTCACGCTACAATCAGGTAATGACAGGAGGGAGCGCTGAGCGGTGCCAGGGCAGTATAAATACCCCACATGTGACCCCATTTTGGAAAGAAGACACCCCAAGGTATTCCGTGAGGGGCAGGGCGAGCTCATAGAAGATTTTTTTTTTGGCACAAGTTAGCGAAAATCGATTTTTTATTGTTTTTTCTCACAAAGTCTCCCTTTCCGCTAACTTGTGACAAAAAGTTAAATCAAATTTTTTATGGACTGAATATGCCCCTCAGCGAATACCTTGGGGTGTCTTCTTTCCAAAATGGGGTCATTTGTGGGGTGTTTGTACTGTTCTGGCATTTTGGGCGGGGCTAAATTGTGAGCAGCCCTGTAAAGCCTAAAGGTACTCATTGGACTTTACGCCCCTTTACGCACCTAGTGTGCCACTTTTTTGCAGCCATGTGGTATCGCCATACTCAGGAGAAGTAGGGCAATGTGTTTTGGAGTGTATTTTTACATATTGCCATGTTGGATGAGAGAAATATCTCTGTAAATTGACAACTTTGTATACATTTTTTTTAAAAGCTGTCGTTTACAGAGATATTTCTCACACAAAGTATGGGTATATATAAAAAATACACCCCAAAACACATTGCCCTACTTCTCCTGAGTACGGCGATACCACATGTGACACTTTATTGCAGCCAAGATGCGCAAAGGGGCCCTAATTCCAATGAGTACCTTTAGGATTTCAAAGGGCATTTTTACGCATTTGGATTCTCACGCTTTAGGGCCCCTAAAATGCCAGGGCAGTATAAATACCCCACATGTGACCCCATTTTTGAAAGAAGACACCCGAAGGTATTCCGTGAGGGGCATGGCGAGTTCACAGAATTTTTTTTTTTTTTGGCACAAGTTAGCGGAAATTTATATATATATATATATATATATATATATATATATATATATATTTTTTTTACAAAGTCTCATATTCCACTAACTTGTGACAAAAAATAAAATTTTACATGAACTCACCATACCCCTGACGGAATACCTTGGGGTGTCTTCTTCCCTTATGCCCCATTCACACGTCCACAATCCTGTTTGCGGAATGGAACTGCGGACCCATTCATTTCTATGGGGAGAGACTTTGTCCCGCTCGCATCCGGAATTGCGGATTCGCATTTCCATTCCGCAAAAATATAGAACATGTCCTATTCTTGTCCGCAATTGCAGACAAGAAAAGGCATTTTCTATATAGTTCTGGCAATGTGCAGATCTGCAAAATGGGAAAAGCACATTGCCGGTGTCCGTGTTTTGCGGATCCACAAAACACATATGGACGTCTGAATAGAGCCATACAGGGGGGTGATCAATGACAGGGGGGTGATCAGGGAGTCTATATGGGGTGATCAGGGGTTAATAAGGGGTTAATAAGTGACATGGGGGGGGTGTAGTGTGGTGCTTGGTGCTACTTTACATAACAGCGTCTGATATACATGTTTGATGCGATTTATTTTACTTCTACAGCCTGCCAGTGACAGCCTGTAGTATAACTGCCGAGCTGTGCGCTGCTGTGAACGCGCACGCGCTCACAGCAAATCTCGCCTCTCGCGCCGACGCGTCAAGGAGGAACATCCCGGCCGCCCGCAAGACGCAGCCCTGCGTTTGGCGGTCGGGATGAGGTTAAATTGGCGGTGGTTGAGCTATCTCAATATACCTCACTTTATGTCCATGGATAGTCGGATATGCCATCTCTGTCACCCAGAGTGTTTTGATATGCATTTCCCAACTGAAATTGGGCGCAACCTGTTTATGCGCTGGGGAGGTGCATTGTGCTTGTGCTCAGTTTACTGTTCCCATGGCAAAATCTGTTGACGCACTCAACAATAAAATAGTGACGATACTGTTTCTGTTGCAGGAAGGATTTCCTGGGACCAGCACCACATAGGACAACGATGGCCAGCCTGTGGCACTCCCAGCATGCAAAGACTGCCTAAAGCTATCAGCCTACAGCAGGTCAGTTCCACTGCACGGGATCAGCCTTCTTTCACTTTATTATCGATCATGTGCATGAAGTACTTGATATGAAGTCTCCAAGTAAAGGGGGTGACACTGTTGAGAGAAATTTTGGTAGCAGGATGTCAACTCCCTCTATCGCTACCTCACCATTAATGGATGTCAACCCTGAGATGTAGAATACTCTCTGCTATACAATTGTGAATTTGTGTCCTCCACAGATCCCCCATAACAGCATCATCCACAGATCCCCCACATAAAAGCGTCATCCACAGATCCCCCACATAACAGCATCATCCACAGATCCCCCACATAACAGCGTCATCCACAGATCCCCCATAACAATGTCAAACCCAATGTCATACCCATACCCTCCGTCCCCCTCCTCCTGCCTTCAGATCCTCCGCGTGTGCACAGGCTCGGGCTTCTGCGAAGTGCGCATCAGGCTGGCGCAGGCGCACTTTGCAAACAAAAGCCGATGCCAGCAGTCCGGATTGCTGGCATCGGCTTTTGTTTGCGAATTGCGCATACGCCGGCCTAATGCGCACTTTGCTTAAGCCCGAGCCTGTGCGCGCGCGCAGGATCTGTAAGCAGGAGAAGGGGGACGGAGGGAGAGGTGGCGCAGAGGTGAAGAAGGCGGCGCTGGGCACTATGGATCCACGGACCTCCCCTTGGGCACCTTAATTCATTGATTGACAGGTTAGTAAAACTTGTTTTTTAGCACAATAAAGGCACAATAGGGTTTATAAGGCCACCTTAGGGATCCTATTATAACCCTGGACATGAGCATATGTTTAGCTCATAGGGGTTATATGTGGTTACAGAATCCCTTTAACTTCAGTTTAGTTAACACATCTCATAAAACATGAGTGTTAACCCTACTACATCTGTATATAGTCACATATAAAAATACCCATTATATTGGGTCAAAAATAATATATCCATATCAGCATTAAATCCTTGTGGGATTAATGTTCCAAAATAAAAAATCCTCCTAGATTCAGCCCGTGACATACTCGCAATGTGGTTGCCACCTCTCCAATTCCGTTGAACACGGTGCTGCTGTCTGAGATTGAGCTGTTCAAAAGGAAATCCCTGTGTCCGTCCAAGCCCTGCGCCTAAGGGCAGGCTGCTGTGGAGGTCACAGTTAAGGGAATGGTCCGCTATGCAGGTCAGTGTTAAGGGGCAGATTGCTGTAAAGGTCAAAGTTAAGGGAGTGGGCTGCTGTGGAGGTCCCATTTTAAGGGACAGGGCACTGTGGGGGGGGGGGGGCGGTCAGTGTTAAGGGGTGGGGGCTGTGGAGGTCACGGTCAAGGGGCTGGGTGCTGTAGATGTCACGGTTATAGTGGATACTGTCGATATCTTTTAATGATACACAGAAACATTAACTGAAATAGACTAAATATACCCGGGCGAAGCCGGTCCTTCAGCCCGTACCAATATAAGTATCAAATGTATTTACTTCAGATGTTGGGGCAAATTTTAACCCTTAATTTAATAGTGCAACTTGGGCTTCTGTTAGTGTACATTGACTTAAATTTGAGATGGAAATGGATTCTCTTATATGTTTATCTTCCGTCTGCGTTGTGTCCGTTTTCCCTGTCCTCTCCGTGTTTTTTTTTTTTTTTATGCGATTGTTCTAGATGTTGTCCCTGATAGGTTTGTGAATAGTGTCAATAATGTCTCTGTGTTTGTGTTGTTTGTCTCTCCCTCATTGGTGAATTGTATCTCATCCTGCAATCTCTGGACTTTTGGGATACATAAAGAACATAAAGATGATAAAAGATAAAAATCCTCCAGGCCACCCCATTATATCGGGTATAGGTTTGGTCACTTCTAACTTATCGCAATATTTAGATCAAATACTTTAACCAATTGTGAAAACAACACCATCTTACATTAAAGATACATCTCAGATCACCACGGTGGTTGAGAATTTACAATACCAACCCCATTGGATTTTGGGTACATTAGATGTTAGTTCTTTATATTCAGTTATTGATCATAGACAGGGTTTAGAATCACTTAATGCTATACTACATAGAGAGGGAACTTTGGATATGGATCAGATCCAATTTACTATAGAGGGAATACAGTACATCCTCACCCATAATTATTTCTGGTATGAGTCAAATTTTATCTTCAAACGCGGGGTACCGCCATGGGTACCAGATTCGGCCCCAGCTATGCCAATTTATTTATGCCACAGTGGGAGTTTAACACCATTAAACCACGGCTGCGGGAGGATCTGGTACTATGGCGAAGATTTATTGATGACATCCTGTTTATATGGGAAAAGAGAGGAATAGAACTGTAACAGTTTTTAGTTGATTTAAATCAGAATGCCAAGAATTTGAAATTCACTCCCAATATTAGCAATAAACAGGTAGTGTTTTTAGACCTTGTCATTTCAGTCCAAGATAATAAATTGCTTTGTAGGACACATCAAAAACCTGTAGCAAAAAATATCTACATTCTCTATTCTAGTTGCCATCTTCCTAGATGGCCAATGAACATCCCTATCAACCAGTTTGAAACAGAATTGTAGTTTGGATACCCAATTTGAGGAAGTGGCAAAACAGGCGACTAGTAAATTTGTAAATAAAGATTATCCACAGAATGTAATACATATGTCCGTAGAAAGGGTTAGGAAAATGGACAGAGCTACATTTTTTGTTCCAAAAATTTCTGTAAAACAAATAGACGAAAAAATGAGGGTTATTCTTCCATTTAATTCCCAATATAAAGTAGTGGAGAAAATAATAAAAAAACATTGGCACTATCTACTTAAAGATAAAACAATAGGGTCTTTGTTACCAAAAACTCCAAGTATTACCTACACTAGAGCTTCATGAATTGGTATAAAAAGTAGCCCCAACTATACAACATCAGAACAGGACAACATCTATTTTTGAATAGATCAGTTTGAAAGCTTTTTATAAATGTGGAAGATGTGGAAACTGTAAAATAGCAGCAGGGCCTAGAAAGATGTAGGAAAGTAGGAAATCAGAGAATTTTTAACGTGTAATACAACAGACGCAATCTATATGATTCATTGTCCCTGTAATAAGCAATATATAGGGAGAACAAAACGAACCTTATAAAAAAAAAAAAAAGAAGTGTATCAGAACATATAATCAATATCCGGAATAGGTTTGAAAAACACACTGTCAAAACACTTTAAAGAATACCATAATAAAGACCCTAGGGGTCAACGGAATTGGAGAGGTGGCAACCACATTGCGAGAATGTCACAGGCTGAATCTAGGAGGATTTTTTATTTTGAAACATTAATCTCACAAGGACTTAATGCTGATATGGAGCTTTTAGTTTTTTTTGGGAATGACTGGGTTTGGGCCCGGACATTGGGGTCCGGCTGTCACATTTACAGCACCCCAATCCAGTGACACCAGTGTCGGCAGAAGATTATTTTATTCACTACAGGGAATCCCGGCTTAGGAGTCCCAGCTTTGACGACATATATGGTTGTCAGGTAGGTTGTGTCCATGTATGGAGTCAGTGCTATGAACATAAAGGGGGTATCTCCAAGCATTGTCAGTATTTTAATCTAATTTGGCCTCTATTTCTAAAAGGTTGCCACCAGGATTTGAACTCACAACCTTTTACATCAGAGGCAAGAACACTAACCACTTAACCACTGAGCTATGGAGCTCAATGGTAAACTGTGCTAGAAAAACATCATAGTAGTTTATCAAGCATTCCTATACAGCAGACGTATAATTTTCTATATTTTTTTTTTTCAGTAATTGTAAAAAAAAAATGTATGACAAAATAAATGTGTAATTTATATATATATATATATATATATATATATATATAGTAATTACACTTTTTTTTTTTAATTTAATTATACTTTTGCTGTATGGAATACCCAATACATGATAAACTACGGAGAGGTTTTTCCAGCACAGTTTAACATTGAGCTTCATAGCTCAGTGGTTAGAGTTCTTGCCTCTGATGTAAAAGGTTGAGTTCGAATCCTGGTGGAAACCTTTTAGAAATAGAGGCTAAATTATGCATTCATGTATATCAGAAGTATGATAATATATATTTATACTTCTGATGTATATAAATGTATTATATATGGGAAACTATTACTGAGGTTTTTAGCCATAATATTAGTATAGCAGGTTAATATGAAGATCTGATGGGGGGGATGTGTGGATGACACTGATGGGGGGGGATGTGTGGATGACACTGATGGGGGGGGATGTGTGGATGACACTGATGGGGGGGGATGTGTGGATGACACTGATGGGGGATGTGTGGAGGACACTGCTGGGGGGGATGTGTGGAGGACACTGCTGGGGGTGTGTGTGGAGGACACTGCTGGGGGTGTGTGTGGAGGACACTGCTGGGGGTGTGTGTGGAGGACACTGCTGGGGGTGTGTGTGGAGGACACTGCTGGGGGTATGTGTGGAGGACACTGATGGGGGGGGAGGATGTGTGGATGACACTGATGGGGGGGAGGATGTGTGGATGACACTGATGGGGAGGATGATGTGTGGATGACACTGATGGGGGGGGATGTGTGGATGACACTAATGGGGGGGATGTGTGGAGGACACTGATGGGGGAGGGATGTGTGGATGACACATAGTGGGGATGCAGGGAGGGTTGTGGGGATTTTGGGATGGGAGGTCCTAGAGGGGTGTTTGGGTGGAAGCTCTTGAAGGGGTGGGAGGTCTGATAGGTATTTAGGGGTGGGAGATCCGGGAGGGGGGCCATAAAAAAATTTAGCTATGGGGCGGCACATAAATTTTTTTGCTGTGGGGCCCAGTCATTTCTAGCTACGCCCCTGGGTGACACCACCAGGAGATGAGCGCTTGCATTATAGAAGCACTCATCTCCCTACATTCATCTGTATCGCGATACAGATGAACACTGCAGCAGGGCAAGGGAGAGGAGCACAAGGCCAGCAACCTATCAGAGGCTGGCGCAGGCAGCGCGAGGACGTCATCGCGCCACCTGAGCCGTACTGCTCGGGACACAGGCCAGAAGAGGCCGGCATCGCATAGCTGCCATGGAGGTAAGTATGTAGGGTTTTTTTTGTTTTTCCGTGAGGCGCTGGGCTGCGCTGGGGGGTCATTGCTGGCACATTGGAGACACTATGGGGCAATGGCTGGCACATGGAGGACAATATAGGGGCATTTCTGGCACATGGGGGACACTGTGGGGGCATTGCTGGCACATGGGGGACACTATGGGGGCATGGCTGGCACAAGGGAGACACTATGGGGGCATGGCTGGCACATGGGAGACACTATGGGGGCATGGATGGCACATGGGAGACACTATGGGGGCATTGCTGGCACATAGGAGACACTATGGGGGCATTGCTGGCACATGGGAAACACTATGGGGGCATTGCTGGCACATGGGAGACACTATGGGGGCATCTACTGGAGGCATTGCTGGCACATTATGGGGACACTATGGTGTTGAAGGGGAGAAGAATACTTTGGGGGTATATTATATAGGCACTAAGAAGGGGCATTTAATACTGACACATTCTGGGGGACACTATGGGGGAATCTTATACTGGCACATTATGGGGGCACTATGGGGAAGAGGAGAGGAGCACTATGTGGGCATTTACTAGGGGCATTATACTTGCACACATTATGGGGACATTAGCTCAACTGGTGGCACTGAGGGAGTTTATTTGCACTGGCACACAGAACGGGAGCACTTTTGAATTAGTGCACATTATTATTATTATTATTATTAAGGTGGCAGGTAAGAAGAAGTTGGGAGGATGATGTCTTTTGTCAAACAACAGAGACGAGAGATGGGTGAAAAATCATCATGGCGGTCTGGTCTGAAAGGAGAAGATGAGGAAACAGAAAGGTCTGCATCAGAGAAGTTACTGGATGTAAGGTATGTGGTGCTGTATTCTGGATAGCACAGAATATAATATGTATGCAAATATATATGCAAATGTGTGTGTGTGTGGGGGTGCTAAGCAGACAGAAGACAAGATCGCCGGGGGTTGGGGTGGGGGCCTGTTGGGGGTGCTAGAATTTGAACCCAAGCGATAACACGGATGGGGGTTTAGATAGTAAACAGACAGCTGACGTGGGGGGAAGACAGATCGCCGCCGGGGGATGTTGTGCTTGGGGGGGTGTTCTGACACCATTTTCTACCGCACAAGGTGACACCAGCCCTAGCAACGCCACTGCCCCAATCTCCCCTTGGGTTGGGGCTCCTACCCCTTTCATCATTAGGAGGTTGAAAATATCTATTTATGTATCTATTAATGTATTTTATCGAGTTGAGTGCCCATTTTCTCAATGTAGCTTTACATATATAGAGGGGATCAGTGGACAAAGTATGTGTAGCTATATAAATGGATCAAGTATATCATTAAGATTTTTTTTGTTAAACCTAACATAATAAGTGGAAGTAATATAAAAAAAAAATAACCCTAAAGTTTTTTCCCACTTTTACTTGCTCCCCCACTTTTTTTAAATTTTTTTTTACCCTTTTTTATTATTTTTGACCCAATATAATGGGTATTTTTATATGTGAATATATACAATAGTGGGCAGCAATGAAAGGAATATGTCCCTAAAAAAACGCATATATAAGATATATATATATATATATATATATATATAAAAAATGCATCAATACAGCAGATATGAAAAAAGTATAAAAATAACATCTTGATGCATGATTTGGATCTACATACTGTTTTATATGAATGATGTAGAAAAATACAAGACACAGAGAAAGAGTATGGAAATGTGGAAGAGTCCTTTGATCTATGTACATGATTTAGGTGTGTTGATTGGATTAATGATTCTAGTCCTGATTTTGTAAATGAAGTAAAATAAAAAAACAGTATAAATAAGCCAAGTGTTTGATGTGACATACAGCCACTGAAGAAGTAGCTGGAGCTCCGAAACGAGTCTGGTATTATATGTCATATGAATACAGAGGTTGCTGAAATGTCAAAATGTATCTAAAGAAATTTATTTTTCCTTTCAAGCAATTGGCTTGTGGAGCGCCGTAGCATTATCTACGGGTATCTACTTGACGACCACTGGGTGGTGCAGGACCAGGGCCGGGCCGACACAGAGGCTGGGGAGGCTCCAGCCTCAGGGCGCAGGCAGGGGCCGGCGAGAGGGACTGACAGGGGGGAACCGCTCAGCGCTCCCTCCTGTCATTCCCTGAGCCGGGCCCCGTCAGAGCGCTCCTCTCACCTCCATTATGCTGCTTCAGGCCTCCAGCATCAGGCCCCGCTGCCTCTGGCTCTAACTATAAACAGAGTAAGCAGGTGGGCGGAGCCTAACGGACCTCCGTTAGGCTCCGCCCACCTGCTTAATGTAGGCAGCGCTGGGGCCTGATCCTGGAAGCCTGGAGAAGTGACCATAATGGAGGTGAGAGGAGCGCTTGATGGGGCCCGGCATTAAGTACAGTGAAATGCCGGGCCCCCTTTCATTAAGTCTGTGACAACATGGGGGCAGAAAGAGCATGACAACATGGGGGGTAAAAGAGCATGAAAAGATGGGGGAGAAATGACGGGGCAGAGGGGGCATTATGACAAGAGGGGGAGAATGACAAGAGGGGGCATGACAAATTACTATGTGGGGGCACTGCTGTGTGGTTGAGGGGGTGTGGGGACATTACTGTGTGGGGGCAGTGTGGCGGACATTACTGTGTGGGGGGCAGTGTGGCTGACATTACTGTGTGGGGGGCAGTGTGGCGGACATTACTGTGTGGGGGGCAGTGTGGCGGACATTACTGTGTGGGGGCAGTGTGGCGGACATTACTGTGTGGGGGCACTGTGGCAGACATTACTGTGTGGGGGCAGTGTGGCGGACATTACTGTGTGGGGGGCAGTGTGGCGGATATTACTGTGTGGGGGCACTGTGGCGGACATTACTGTGTGGGGGCAGTGTGGCGGACATCTGTGTGGGGGCAGTGTGGCGGACATTACTGTGTGGGGGGCAGTGTGGTGGACATTACTGTGTGGGGGCAGTGTGGCGGACATTACTGTGTGGGGGCAGTGTGGCTGACATTACTGTGTGGGGGCAGTGTGGCGGACATTACTGTGTGGGGGCACTGTGGCGGACATTACTGTGTGGGGGCAGTGTGGCGGACATTACTGTGTGGGGGCAGTGTGGCGGATATTACTGTGTGGGGGCAGTGTGGTGGACATTACTGTGTGGGGGCAGTGTGGCGGACATTACTGTGTGGGGGCAGTGTGGTGGACATTACTGTGTGGGGGCAGTGTGGCGGACATTACTGTGTGGGGGCAGTGTGGCTGACATTACTGTGTGGGGGCAGTGTGGCGGACATTACTGTGTGGGGGCAGTGTGGCGGACATTACTGTGTGGGGGCACTGTGGCGGACATTACTGTGTGGGGGCGGTGTGGCGGATATTACTGTGTGGGGGGCAGTGTGGCGGACATTACTGTGTGGGGGCAGTGTGGCGGACATTACTGTGTGGGGGCAGTGTGGCGGACATTACTGTGTGGGGGGCAGTGTGGCGGACATTACTGTGTGGGGGCAGTGTGGCAGACATTACTGTGCGGGGGGCAGTGTGGCGGACATTACTGTGTGGGGGGCAGTGTGGCGGACATTACTGTGTGGGGGACAGTGTGGCGGACATTACTGTGTGGGGGACAGTGTGGCGGACATTACTGTGTGGGGGGCAGTGTGGCGGACATTACTGTGTGGGGGACACTACAGTGTGGGGTGGCATTATACAAAAGCTCTGCAGATGCAACTCCCATGTATTGGGTCACCACAATTTGGGTGGTCAATCACTAAATGAACCCTGTTATGGGGAGAATCTGTGGATGACACATATTTGTCCCACAGACACCCCCCCCCCCAAAACAGGGTTAATTTACTGAATGACCACCAATAAAAGAGGTGGGGGTCACATATGCTATTTCATAATGACAGCAGGGCCCGTGCAGTGACTGTATTCTACTACACCCCCCATCCCCCCCGCTCACTGGATATAATCTTATTAACTATATAACTGTAGCAAATCACTACAGTTATATAGTTAAGATTATATACAGTGGAGGGGGTGTAGTAGAATACAGTCACTGCACGGGCCCCGCTGGCGCTGTCATCAAAAAAGCAGATACAACCCCACAGCCTCACCCCTTGTATTGGGGGTCATTCCTACATGGACCCTGTTATGGGGAGGGGGGATCTGTGGATGACACAAATGTGTCATCCACAGATTCCCCAATAACAGTATCATTCATCACAGATCCCCCATAGCAGTGTCATCCACAAGTTGGAGGGGGGGGGGGGGGGGCGCACTTGGGCAGCTCAGCCTCTGTTGGTGGTGGACCTTGTCCCAGCCCTGTGCAGGACGTCAGTGAGTGAGCGCCGCCCCCACTGCCTGTTACCGAAGCTGAGTGTAAGGTAGATGAGCGCTGATTTAAAGTTAACGATACTGTAGGATACGGATTACAGTTTAGAAATGTACACTCCTGTGAACGGCGGGGAGGGGGGATCTGTTGATGGCATTGTTATGGGGTGGGGGTGATCTGTGGATGGCACTGTTATAGGGAGGGGGATTTGTGGATGACACTGTTATGGGGTGGGGGATCTGTGGGATGGGTCAAAGGGCATGGTCAATAGGCGGAGTCAGGGGGGGGCCAAATTAGCTTTTGCCTAGGGTTGCAAAAATCCTTGCACCAATCCTGCAAATAGCGTTCATTACACTGTTGCTTTATCGATGATGAACTGAGGTAGTGGAGCTCAACATTTATTACCTTTCTTGTAGCTTTTCCCAAGACATTTATTTATCTCTATTCATTGAGCTCTCTTCTCAGAACATTTATTTATCTATTTCTATATATGGAGTGTGGAACAGACAATCATGGAGTCTGATTATTAACTACATTGCCCCCGATCATGTGTATACTATTGTTATTTGTTTCTTTCGGCTATACATGTCAAGCGGTATATTGTATTTATCTAATTGTGGGGTTGATTATCTAAAAAATAATGTTTTTTAATCTTTTTACTATCATTGTGTTTTTAATTAAAATTTTTTATTTTTTATTTGTCTGAATAAAATTTGTATATCTTGCATACATACCAGAAGGAGGAGTGCCTATCTTATTTATTCATTTATATTACCAGTAGAGATGTCGCGAACATAAAATTTTCTGTTCGCGAACGGCAAACGCGAGCTTCCGCAAATGTTTGCGAACGGGCAAACCACCATAGACTTCTATAGGCAGGCGAATTTTGAAACCCACAGGGACTCTTTCTGGCCACAGTAGTGATGGAAAAGTTGTTTCAAGGGGACTAACACCTGGACTGTGGCATGCCTGAGGGGGATCCATGGCAAGACTCCCATGGAAAATTACGTAGTGGATGCAGAGTCGAGTTTTAATACATAAAGGGCATAAATCACCTAACGTTCCTAAATTGTTTGGAATAATGTGCTTTAAAACATCCAGTGTGTGTATACGATCAGGTATGAGGTTGTATCAATCAGGTAGTGTAAGGGTTACGCCCGCTTCACTGTAACAGACCTAACTGTGACAGACCAAACTCCCAGTTTAACGCACCGCAAACAACTGCAAACAGTCCATTTGCACAACCGCAAACTCCCCATTTGCACAAGGTTGGATACAAAGCTAGCCATGTCCCGTTCCTTGTCCTCACTGACGCCATTGAAGGTCTCTTCCTCGCGCAATGTACTGTGCCACACTATATGAGTGGTGTGTTCAGTAATCAATAGTACTATTCTTATCAGTTTAATCCCTGTTACGTCCCCTATAAATTTCGAACTCTAGTTGGTGGCGGAGAAGTCAAGCAAGTCATTTGGCATGCAGAGATTAAATACAGCAGCGTGGGGACCATTTTTAGCCCAAGGCATCTCATCAGGCCAGTTTTAGTAAACTGCATCCCCCACTGTCAGTCCCTTCGGTATCCACGCCTCATTCATCTTAATAAAGGTGAAGTAATATAGACTTTTTTAGACCTAGGTGACTTCTCTTGTCAGTGACAATACCTCCTGCTGCGCTGAAGGTCCTTTCTGACAGGACACTTGAAGCGGGGCAGGCCAGAAGTTCTATAGCAAATTGGGATAGCTCAGACCACAGGTCAAGCCTGCACACCCAGTAGTCAAGGGGTTCATCGCTCCTAAGAGTTTCGATATCTGCAGTTAAGGCGAGGTAGTCTGCTACCTGTCGGTCGAGTCGTTCTCCGAGGGTGGACCCCGAAGGGCTGTGGCGATGCGTAGGACTTAAAAAGCTCTGCATGTCCTCCATCAACAACACGTCTGTAAAGCACCCTGTCCTTGCCGGCGTGGTCGTGGTAGAAGGAGGATTACTTTCACCTCTTCCCCTGTTAGATTCCCGTTGTGCTCTGACATCACCCTTATATGCTGTGTAAAGCATACTTTTTAACTTGTTTTGGAACTGCTGCATCCTTTCCGACTTCCGGTAATTCGGTAACATTTCAGCCACTTTCTGCTTATACCGGGGGTCTAGTAGCGTGGCCACCCAGTACAGGTCGTTCTCCTTCAGCCTTTTTATAACAGCATGAAAGACCCCATTTGCACAAGGTTGGATGCCGAGCTACTCATCTCCCGTTCCTCGTCCTCACTGATCTCATTGAAGGTCTGTTCTTCCCCCCAGCCACGTACAACACCACGGGTCTCAGATAGGTGACAACAAGCACCCTGGGATGCCTGCTGTGGTTGGTCTTCCTCCTCCTCAAAGCCACATTCCTCCTTTGACTCCTCTTCCAGCGTTGCTGCAGGTCCAGCAAGCGATAAGGCTGTTCCTGGTGGTGATGGTGACCACAACTCTTCCTCTTCACGCTCATCTACGGCCTGATCCAGCACTCTTCGCAGGGCATGCTCCAGGAAGAAAACAAAGGGGATGAGGTCGCTGATGGTGCCTTCGGTGCGACTGACTAGGTTTGTCACCTCCTCAAAAGGATGCATGAGCCTACAGGCATTGCGCATGAGCGTCCAGTAACGTGGCAAAAAAAATACCCAGCTCCGCAGAGGCTGTCCTAGCACCCCGGTCATACAAATACTCATTGACGGCTTTTTCTTGTTGGAGCAGGCGGTCGAACATTAGGAGTGTTGAATTCCATTGTGTCAGGCTGTGGCAAATCAAGCGCCTCACTGGCATGTTGTTTCGCCGCTGAATGTCGAAAAAGTGCGCCACGGCTGTGTAGGAACGCCTGAAATGGCCACACACCTTCCTGGCCTGCTTGAGGACGTCCTGTAAGCCTGAGTACTTACACACAAAGCGTTGTGCATGGCACATGTGTCAACTTGCCCAAATTCAATGCCGCCAACAGATTGCTTCAGTTGTCACATACCACTTTGTCGACCTCCAGTAGGTGCGGGGTCAGCCACTGATCCACCTGTGCGTTCAGGGCGGACAGGAATGCTGTTCCGGTGTGACTCTCTGCTTTCAGGCAAGTCAACCCCAAGACGGCGTAACACTGTCGTATCCAGGATGTGGAATGGCCCCTGGGGAGCTGGGGGGGGGGGGTGCAGTTGATGATGTGGAGCAAGACGCAGCAGCAGAAAAGGACTCAGCCGAGGAGGTTAGCGAAGGGGATGGAGTAGGAGGAGTAGAGGAGTTGGCAGCAGGCCTGCCAGCAAGTCGTGGCGGTGTCACCAACTCCGCTGCAGAGCCACACATTCCATGCTTGGCAGCCGTCAGCAGGTTTACCCAATGCACAGTGTACGCGATATACCTGCCCTGACCGTGCTTTGCAGACCAGGCATCAGTGGTCAGATGGACCCTTGCCCCAACACTGTGTGCCAGACATGCCATGACTTCCTTTTCCACAATAGAGTACAGGTTGGGGAATGCCTTTTGTGGAAAAAAAAAATCGCCCGGGTACCTTACACTACGGTGTCCCAATAGCTACAATTTTTTTGAAGGCCTCAGACTCCACCAGCTTGTATGGTAAAAGATGGCGGGCTAAGAGTTCCGACAAGCCAGCTGTCAGACGCCGGGCAAGGGGGTGACTCTGTGACATTGACTTCTTACGCTCAAACATTTCCTTGACAGACACCTGACTGTGGGCAGATGAGCAGGAACTGCTGAAGGTGAGAGGCGGAGTGGCGGGTGGTTGAGAGGGGGCAGGCAGGACAGCAGTGGTTGACGTGGCTGAAGATGCTGGACCAGGAGGAGGATGGTGGCTTTAAGTTTGTGTGCTGCTTGTACTCATGTGTTGATCCCATAGGCGTTTGTGATGTGAGATCATGTGCCTTCGCAAAGCAGTTGTACCTAGGTGGGTGTTTGGCACAGGTTGAAAATGGCATCGCTGTTATCAGAGGCAGACACACAAAAAAAATGCCACACTGCTAAGCTTTGCAATGACGGCATTCTGGTGGTGGCAACAGCATGCGTTGCTTGGCGTGCTGTCTGGCTGACCCCGGGTGCCGCGCCATGCTGTCTGACTATGCCACTAGCTCCTTGCGACTACCTCCCCCTGCTTCCAACTCGTCTCCTCCTCCTGTCTGTCTCCCCATCTGAACTTTCCCCCTGTTTTTCTCTTCGAGCGGGCACCCACGTGACATCCACGGACACATCATCATCATCAACCGGTTCACTTGTATCTGACAACTCAGCAAAGGAAGCAGCAGCGTGTACAACATCATCATACCGTACGTCCATGTGTGCAATGCTGCCTGACATATCCCTGTTATTCACATCCTCTGGCAATAATGGTTGCGCATCACTCATTTTTTCCAACTGATGTGTAAATAAATCCTCTGACAGATCAAATAAAGCGGCTATGGTGCTAGTGTTGGTGGTGGCAGCGGGTGGGAGAGTGGTAACTTGAGAGGTGCCCGAAGCTGAGCTGGAGGAGGATGGTGCGTCAAGGTTCCGACCGGAAGCTGTACAAGATTGGGTGTCCAGTGTAAGCCAGTCAACTATGTCCTCAGAATTTTTCGAGTTCAGGGTATGTAGCCTTTAAACACTGGGCATTATTCAAGGGCCAAAGGTAATCATAGCACCAAGACGGCCCCTGCGGCCTGCCTCTGCCTGTCATTTTTTTTTTGATTAGTGGTACTATGCGTGCAAGGTACTGTGCCACCTGGTATGAGTGGTGGGCACTGGCAGTGGGCACACTACCGTCTGTGGAAGTGGGCCTGACATATAAGGCATTTCATTTTTACCCTTCAATCTAAGGTTAGTTGCCTGCCAGTGTGTATCGGCAAGCTACTGTGCCACCCGGTATGAGTGGTGGGAACTGGCAGTGGGCACACTACAGTCAGTGGAAGTGGGCCTGACACACACTGGCAGGCAACTAACCTTAGATTAAAGGGTAAAAATTAAATGCCTTATATATCGGCAAGCTACTGTGCAACCCGGTATGAGTGGTGGGCACTGGCAGTGGGCACACTACAGTCAGTTGAAGTGGGCCCGACACACACCGGCAGCAGGCAGGCAACTGAAATTAGATTAACCCCTTAAGGACCGGGCTCATTTTCACCTTAGGACCAGGCCATTTTTTGCAAATCTGACCAGTGTCACTTTATGTGGTGATAACTTTAAAACGCTTTTTCTTATCCAGGCCATTCTGAGATTGTTTTTTCGTCACATATTGTACTTCATGACACTGGTAAAATTAAGTCGAAAAATTTCATTTTTATTTATAAAAAAATATCAAATTTACCAAAAATTTGGAAAAATTAGCAATTTTCCAAGTTTCAATTTCTCTACTTCTTTAATACATAGTAATACCGCCCAAAAAAGTTATTGATTTACATTCCCCATATGTCTACTTCATGTATCGATCATTTTGGGAATGCCATTTTATTTTTTGGGGACGTTACAAGGCTTAGAAGTTTAGAAGCAAATCTTGAAATTTTTTAGAAATTTTCAAAAACCCACTTTTTAGGGACCAGTTCAGGTCTGGTCACTTTGTGAGGCTTACATACTAGAAACCATCCAAAAATGACCCGATTCTAGAAACTACACCCCTCAAGGTATTCAAGACTGATTTTACAAACGTCATTAACCCTTTAGGTTTTCCACAAGAGTTAATGGCAAATGGAGATAAAATTTCAGAATTTCAATTTTTTGGAAAATTTTCCGTTTGAATCCATTTTTTCCAGTAACAAAGCAAGGGTTAACAGCCAAACAAAACTCAATTTTTATTGCCCCGATTCTGTAGTTTGCAGAAACACCCCATATGTGGGCGTAAACTGCTGTATGGCCAAACGGCAGGGCACAGAAGGAAGGGAACGCAATATGGTTTTTGGAAGGCGGATTTTGCTGGACTACATTTTTGACACCATGTCCCATTCGAAGCCCCTGATGCACCCCTAGAGTAGAATCTCCAAAAAAGTGACTCCATCTAAGAAACTACACCCCTGAAGGTATTCAAAACTGATTTTACAAACTTTGTTAACCCTTTAGGTTTTCCACAAGAGTTATTGGCAAATGGAGATGAAATTTCGGAATTTCTATTTTTTGTTACCTTGCCTCAAAAAAAGTGTAATATAGAGGAACCAAAAATCATATTTACCTTAAAATAATAAAACAAAACTGACACCTTATCCCGTAGTTTCCAAAATGGGGTCACGTTTTTGGAGTTTCTACTGTAGGGGTGCATCAGGGGGGCTTCAAATGGGACATGGTGTCAAATAACCAGTCCAGCAAAATCTGCCTTCCAAAAACCATATGGCGTTCTCTTCCTTCTACGCCTTGCCGTTTGGCCATACAGCAGTTTACGACCACATATGGGGTGTTTCTGCAAACTAGAGAATCGGGGCAATATATATTGAGTTTTGTTTGGCTGTTAACCCTTGCTTTGTTACTGGAAAAATTGATTAAAATGGAAAATTTGCAAAAAAATAGCTATTTTCGGACCGTTTTTATTTTTTGTTATTTACATCGTTGAACTGACAGGTTAGATTGTGTGCTATTTCTATAGAGCAGGTTGCTACGGACGCGCAATACCAAATATGGCTACTTTTTGGGGGTTTTGTTTCAGTTTTACATAATACAGCATTTTTGAAAAAAATGATTTTTTAGTGTCTTCACATTCTGAAAGCCATATATTTTTTTTATTTTTTGGGCGACTGTCTTATGTAGGGGCTCATTTTTTGCCGGATGAGATTTCGTTTTGATTGGAACTATCTTGGGGTGCATATGACATTTTGGTCGCTTGCTATTACACTTTTTGTGATGTAAGGTGACAAAAATGGCTTTTGACACCGTATTTTTTTTTTTTTTTTTGTTGTGTTCACCTGAGGGGTTTGGTCGTGTGTTTTTTTTATAGAGCAGGTTGCGACGGACGCGCCGATACCAAATATGTATACTTTTTATTTATTTAAGTTTTACACAATATTATCATTTTTTAAAACAAAACAAATCATGTTTTAGTGTCTCCATAGTCTGAGAGCCCTATTTATTTTTTTTTTGGGGGGGTGATTGTCTTATGTGGGGTATCATTTTTCTCAGGATGAGATGATGGTTTGATTGGCACTATTTTTGGGTGCATATAACTTTTTGATCGCTTGCTATTACAGTTTTTGAGATGTGAGGTGACAAAAATGTTTTTTTTTTTTACATTGTTTTTATTTTATTTTTTTAACAGTATTTACCTGAGGGGTTAGATAATGTGATATTTTTATAGAGCAGGTTTTTACGGACGCGGCGATACATAATATGTATACTTTTTATTTATTTATTTTACTTTAACACAATAATAGCATTTTAGAAAAAAAAAAATTATGTTTTAGTGTCTCCATAGTCTGAGAGCCATATTTTTTTATTTTTTTGGGCGATTGTCCTATATAAGGACTCATTTTTTGCGGGATGAGATGGCGGTTTTATTGGTACTATTTTGGGAGGCATACGCCTTTATGATCACTTGGTATTACACTTTTTGTGATGCAAGGTGACAAAAAAATGGCTTTTTTACACCTTTTTTTGTGTTTTTTTTTTACGGTATTTGCGTGAGGAGTTAGGTCACGTGATATTTTTATAAAGGAGATTTTTACGGATGTGGCGATACCGAATATGTGTAGTGTATTTGTTTTTTTTTTTGTTTTTTATTCAGTGATATGTATTTTTCTTATTTTTACTTATTTTTTCACTTTTTTGACATTTTTTTTTGACCCAGACCCACTTGGTTCTTGTAGATCCAGTGGATCTGGTGTCTATATAATACAGTAAGTACACTATATAGTGTACTTACTGTATTTTTTTACTTTACAAAGTCTGAATAGGCTTTTGCCTTTAGCAAAAGCCCATTCAGAGTTTCAGTACCATGGCAAGCAGGACGCTTCTGAAAGCGTCCTGCTGCCATGGTAACCATCACCCACTGCCATAAGAGAGCAGCGGGTGATGGGAAGAGAGGGGAGCTCCCTCCCTCTACTATCCTATCCCGTCGGGGGGGGGGCTGCAAAGGTACAGAAGCCCCCCGATGGGAGAGGGAGGGAGCTTCCTCCATGTTAACACCTTCTATACCGCGGTCCGTACGGACCGCGGTATAGAAGGGGTTAAACTGCTGACATCTGCAGCACAGATCCTTAAGTACCAGGACGCAAGGGCGTACATGTACGCCCTTCGTCCTTAAGGGGTTAAAGTGTAAAAATGAAAAGCCTTTTTTTTTCTATGCAAAGTCCTGTGCCACACAGTAAGAGTGGTGGGAGCACTGGCAGTGGGCACACTATAGTCAGTGAAAGTGGGCCTGACACACTGGCAGAAGGCAGGCAACTGAAAATAGATTAAAAGTGTAAAAATTAAATGCCTTTTTTTTAATGCAAAGTCCTGTGCCACGCGGTATGAGTGGCGGGCACTGGCAGTGGGCACACTACAGTCTGTGGGCCTGCAGCCTCTCACACACGTTAAGGCCAGGCAACTGTAATATATATATATGGAGAAAAAATAAATAAAAGCAGACTAATGTAGCAGCCCTAAAAAGTGCATTTTGGGGTGCTGTGAGGCTGTCCTTACAGCCGGAATCTGAAATGGCTGCCGTTTTTATAGGAGGTGGGAGCTGATTGGCTGGAATGTGTCTGCTGACTGAGGTACAGGGTCAAAGTTTGCTCAATGATGATGTATAGGGGGGTGGACCGAACATCGCATATGTATGTTCGCCGGCTAATAATCCGGGACATCACTAATTACCAGAACTGTATTTTTTATTGGTATAATAATTGGTATTTTTGTGGTATGTACATCTTTTTGAACAATGTTATTAAATTTTTTGGGGGGAAGAAGATGACAAAAAAAATGTCGAATCACGTGTCTTTCACTTTTTTTCCATTACGGTGTTCAATGTACTGGACTTTAAATTTTTTTTTTTTCATAGTTCAGACATTTTCAGATGCGCCGCTACCCAGTATGTTTTTTTTTTTATTGTTTACATATTTTTATGTCTAAAAGTGGGAAAGGGGGTGGGTGATTTCAACTTTTAATATGTTGTTTTTTGTTTGTTTTTTTTAACTTTTTTTCTTAAACTATTAGACCCCTTAGGGGCCTAGTACATGGGATCTTTTGATCCCCTTTCCTATTCACCCTAATAGATCTCTATCAGGGTTAATAGGATTTCTACACTCTCCATTCTGAGTTATGCCTCGTGCATCTCAGTAAGGAGATTGCCATGGCAGGCCAGGATCGCTTCAGCAGCGTCCAGGCTGCCATGGAAGCCAGTCAGAGCCCTGCGATTTTACTGCAGGGGCTCCAATTCAAAGGCAGAGGGAGCCGCATCCCTCTGCGTTCATTCACTGGTGCAGTGATCAACGTTGATTGCGGAACCTGAGGGGTTAAATGACTGGGCGGTGAAATCGCTGTTTCCGGTTAGTACAGGCCCGCTCCATACATCCCCTCAGGCATTATGACATAACTGTACGTCATAATGCGTGAAGGGGTTAAACAGCCCAGTGTTTAGCTAGTTGTTCAAGGCTATGCATTGTTGTAAGCGGCTATGTTTCTGAAAGAAATGTGTATGGCCTAAAGCAAATTGTTGTTCCATGACCAGCATGGGCGCAGAAATGCGTTGTGAAAATGACACAAGCAAGTATCAGAGCACATGCAGTATTAGTAACATAGTACATAAGGCCAAAAAAAGACATCTGTCCAGTTCGGCCTGTCATCCTACTAGCTGATCCAGAGGAAGGCAAAAAAAAAACCCTGTGAGGTAGAAGCCAATTTTCCCCACTTAAGCGTAATAAAAAATTCCTTCCCGACTCCAATCAGGCAATCAGAATAACTCCCTGGATCAACGACCCATCTCTAGTAGCTATAACCTGTAATATTATACTCCAGAAATACATCCAGGCCCCTATTAAATTCCTTTATTGTACTCACCATCACCACCTCCTCAGGCAGGGAGTTCCATAGTCTCACTGCTCTTACCGTAAAGAATCCTCTTCTATGTTTGTGTGCAAACCTTCTTTGCTCCAGACGCAGAGGATGTTCCCTCGTCACAGTCCTGGGGATAAATAGATGATGGGAGAGATCTCTGTACTGACCCCTGATATATTTATACATAGTAATTAGATCTCCCCTTAGTCGTCTTTTTTCTAAAGTGACTAACCCTAATTTTAATAATCTTTCAGGGTACTGTAGTTGCCCCATTTCAGTTATTACTTTAGTTGCCCTCCTCTGAACCCTCTACAGCTCTGTTATGTCTGCCTTGTTCACAGGAGCCCAGAACTGTACACAGTACTCCATGTGTGGTCTGACTAGCGATTTGTAAAGTGGTAGGATTATGTTCTCATCACGGGCGTCTATGCCCTTTTGATGCAACCCATTATCTTATTGGCCTTGGCGGCAGCTGCCTGACACTGTTTTTTGAAGCTTAGTTTGCTGTTTATTAAAATTACTAGATCCTTTTCCATGTCAGTGTTACCAAGTGTTTTGCCATTTAGCATGTACAGGTGACTTGCATTATTCCTTCCCATGTGCATAACTTTACATTTGTCAGTGTTAAACCTCATCTGCCACTTCTCTGCCCAAGCCTCCAGCCTTCTCTATCCAGATCCCTCTGTAGGAGTATATTGTCTTCTTCAGTGTTAATTACTTTACACAGTTTAGTGTCATCTGCAAAAATTTATCATATCCAATGCTCAGATAAAAGACTTGATAGTAAAGAATGTTTAGAAGGCGGTGATAGGGGGATAACTGGACTAAGTGGGAGACTTCTGAAGAAAGATGCTTTCTGTGCCAGTCTTAATATTCCCTGCACTGTCAGAGGATGCACCACATTTTTGAAAAGGTGCATGCCTTGTTATAAATTAGGCGCATCCTCCAGCAGCCCGTGCGCCTAAACAGAAATCTACAACAGATCAGAGCTACTGTAGACTTCTGGCTTCATTGTCACCAAAAATGATAAATTTGCCGGCCTGCCACAGCAACCGTTGCATCACCCAGTGGTACGCACCCAATTTTATACAGTCAAGGATCCATCACATCAGCACGAGGGGAGCTGTCTGTCCTTCCCATCATCTGATGGTCCTGCTCCTCCTCGTCAGTTATTCCATTAGCAATCGATCACCAAAACGATTGCCAAGAGACAACAGTATGCGTGCACTCATCCAATGGCGCAGAAGCTGAACGTGCTCCTGGCCAAGTTTCTGGTGCTGCAGTCCCTCCCTTTCGAAGTAGTGGACTCTGCACCTTTCAGAGAACTGATGGTTTGTGCCGAGCCAAGGTGGAGAGACCCAAGCAGTCATTTCTTTGCGAAAAAGGCAGTACCAGCCATGCACACATATGTAGAACAGAAAGTGGGCCAGTCTGTCGGTGTCTGCCAAAGTGCAAGTCAGTGCCGACGTGTGGAGCTGTATATACGTTCAGGGACAATATATGTCCTTTATGGCCCAGTGGGTAAATGTGGTTCCTGCCCACCCACATCAGCAACTTCGTTCCGCCTCCACGTTCTCATCTGTTGGTCCTGAAACAATGTCTGCCTCTGCCTCCTCATCCTCCACCGTGTTCTCATCCTCCACTGCAGGGACAATTCACAGTGCTCCTCCAGCATACCACATGTACAGGGCACGGCGTTGTCACGCTGTTCTGCACCTAGTTTGCCCAGGTGAACGGAGTCACACAGGGGAGGAACTGCACCGTGTCCTTCATCAAGAAATCGAATCCTGGCTTTCTCAGCAAACTCAAAATCGGAACCATGCTGACCGACAACGGGAAGAACATGGTGTCGGTGCTGCATCAAGGAAGGCTGAGCCATGTGCCCTGCATGGCACACGTGTTCAATCTGGTTGTCAAGCGGCTCCTGAAGTCTTCTACCCATCTGCAAGACATCCTAAAAATGGCCAGGAAACTTTGCATGCACTTCAGCCACTTGTACACCGCAAAGTACACCCAACTTAAGCTGCAGCGGCAGAGTGGCATCCCCCAACATAGGCTGATATGCAATGTTTCCACCTGTTGGAATTCCACCCTCCATATGTTGGACCGACTATACGAACAGAGAAAGGCCATAAACAATTTCTTGATGATCCAAGCGGACAGGAGTACTCTCCTGTGTAACTTCGATGTCAGCCAGTGGTAGCTCATTTGCTCAGGCCCTTTGAGGAGGCCGCGTTATTTGTCAGTCGCCAGGACTACGGGATGAACAACGTCATTCCACCGATTCATGTCCTGGAGCACATGCTGCTAAATCTGGCTGGCCAGGGACAGGAGACGTGTCAACTACATCTCACGGCCACATGAGCCCTGTGGGGGCTGAACTAGAGGAGGAGGAGGACATTCGAGCACAAGCAAAAAGAAAAATGGATGGTTTTTCTACACAGGTGACAGGAGAAGAGGAGTAGGAGCAGCCAGAGGAGCTACTGGGCAATGAGGAAGACGAGGCAGAGGACCCAGACACAACGTGGCAGTATATAGTGGAGATGAAGGCAGATAGTCCCCATTCAGCAGAGGGATGACTACTGGCTCTCCACCATGTTAGACCCTCGCTACCGGTAGAAAATGGGGGCCTTTTTTTTACACCCCCTGAGAGGGAGGACAAACTGAACTACTATCTGTAGTCAATTGGCCACTGCCTATGTGCACCATCGCCCATCCTCACACAGGTCTGACCGGTCTGGCCCTCTGCGCTCATGTTTCACTGCCATGGCTGCTGTGGTAGGGGTGGGGGGGCAGGAGCAGTAACAACACCATCAGCGGCAACTTAAGTCTAGAGTTGCTGACGAGCAGTTTTCTTCACTCGCCTACTAAAGAAACTACTCACCAGCAGCAGCAGCTAGACATAAAGCAGAATCTGAAGCAGCAGGTTGTGGCATACTTGGAGTGCACCCTGCCACCCCACATCGAAGAGCCCCTGGACTACTGGGCAGCTAAACTGGATTTGTGGCCAAAACTGGCCGAGTTTGCCCTGGACAAGCTTTCCTGCCCGGCCAGCAGTGTGGCATCAGAGCGGGTGTTTAGTGCAGCCGGGGGTGATAGTTACCCCTAGAAGAACAGGCCTGTCCACCCATCATGTGGAGAAACTGACCTTTGTGAAGATGAATCAGGCGTGGTTCTGCCAGGATTGTCAAACACCAGTGCCTGATACACTTTTACAAAAGAGACCTGTTTCTTCTGGCTACTTGCTTAAGCTACTATTCTGATGCTGCCAGACGCCTGATGCTACACCTGCTGCCAAGTGCTCCTACTGCCACCCACCATCTTCAGCTGGTACAGGTATTGCCCCCCACTCTGTCACTAGGCCACTCTGTGGTCTCCTCATGCTGCTGCCAGCTCACCACTATGTCACTGGGCCACTCTGTGGTCTCCTCATGCTGCTGTCACCTCAACACTATGTCACGGTGCCACTGTGTGGTCTCCTCATGTTGCTGCCACCTCACCATTCTGTGGTCTCCTCAGGCTGCTTCCAGCTCACCACTATGCCACTGGGCCACTTTGTGGTCTACTCATGCTGCTGCTACCTCACCACTATGTCACTGGGCCATTCTGTGGTCTCCTTATGCTGCTGCTACCTCAACATTATGTCACTGGGCCACTCTGTGGTCTCCTCATGCTGCTGCCACCTCACCACTCTGTGGTCTCCTCATGCTGCTGCCAGCTCACCACTATGTCACTGGGCCACTATTTTGCCTTTTTGGCCTGGTTGACATCATCATTTATTTGACCCTTCTTCTGATCTGTCAGAAAGAAGGAAAAATGAGACTCACAACGGATCCTGTCTATGTAGTAGCTGTAAGGCCTGTATGACATGGTCCCTATTTTGCATCAGAATTGGCTTATGATTTGGTAGCCAAAAACAGGAGTGGGTACAAAACACAGAAGACATGCAAATATTCCATTCACATGTCATCTCCGTTTTAGATCTACTCCTGTTTTTTTGGGGGCTGTAGCAATACTGATGGATTACTGACCAAATCCTGAACGAGTAAAGGCGGAAGCTCACCAGACAGGATCCCTTTGTTGGGCGCTATTGTTCTGACGGATCAGAGGAAGGGCAAAATAATCTGTGACGTCAATACAAACTTACTGCTGACACCCTCTCCACTCTGTCAGGTGGGGTCCACTTGTATAAGCGTTTAAAGCGGTTTTCCCCATCTTGCTAATTCGTCCTCACCTCAGCCAGCTCTGTTGTTCACTTCCTGGTTTGCTGCTTCTAAGGCTGGGCAGGCTTAGGCAGTTTGAGTGAAGGCCGGCCACGCCTCCTTATGACATCACACTCCTTGCTGTGCTCGTTCATGTGGATAGTATGAGTCATCAGCCTGCAGTGTCTGTGAGGCCCCTGCTAAGTAGACAGTAACTTATTGCTGTCCTGCAGTTTAAAATACAATCTTACACATAGAACCTTATCCAGTCTTATATTTTACAAACCCAATCTGTGTAGCAAAACAATAATTCACTAATATAAATCGGCCCAAAAGCATCTGTCTTCCCCAGTCCCCTACCAGCACTGTGGTTAAATCGCTTCTGACTCAGCTCTGCTACATCTGTCTATTGCCCCAATACCACCAGCACTGTGGCTGAATCGCCTCATAAACAGCTCTGCTACATCTGTCTATTCAGCAGCCCCCGCCATACAATAGCGCACAGCAGCCTCCTGTCTCCATACAATCGCACACAGCAGCCCCTTATCTTCATACAATCGCAAACAGCAGCTCCAGCCATACAATTGCACACAGCAGCTTCCCCCACTCAGCATACAACCCCACACAGAACCCCCCCCATACAACCCCACACAGAACCCCCCCCCATACAACCCCACACAGCAGCCCCTCCCTCCATACAATCCCACAAAGAAGCCTCCCCATACAACCCCACACAGCAGCCCCTCCCTCCATACAATCCCACAAAGAAGCCTCCCATCAATATTACATGCATCCCTGCCATACAATCTCACACAGCCCCCCCCCCCCCCCCATGCAATCCCACACAGCAGCCCCTCCCTCTATACAATCGCAAAAAGAAGCCTCCCATACAATATTATACACTGCCACGCCATACAATCTCACACAGACCCTTTATACAATCTCACACAGAGTACCTCCATACAATCCCAAAAAGAAACTCCCCATACAATCTCACACAGCAGCTCCCCCCCTCCGTACAATCCCACATCAAATCTCCCTCCCATACATAAAATTCATAGCCCCTTTCCAGCATTCAGGTCTACCTTTCAGGCACTGACAGACTCTCCCCTCTCAGCAGCCATCCCTTATCTTCCTACTCTGCAAACATTTGCCTGTGATAGCAGAGCGGGCTGGCTGCCGACCCACGTGACCCAGGGCTGTCACGTGATATTGTGAAGTCAGCAGGTCCTTACAGGAGTGTAGCATTTAGCCTTTACCATCTCTGAAGTCTGTGCTGCTAACAGAGCATGCGCGGCTCTGTTTCAGAAGCGGCTCAAGGGAACAAAGAACAGCGCATGCGCGGCCGCCCGGCGCCGTGCGCGTTCATGAATGAAATGAGAGGCCGGCCACTGGAGAGGGCGGCCCATGCAATTGGCAGGCGAGCGGTGGCCCTAATTATGGTTGACACACTGACAACAATGAGGTCAGAGGGGAATCATTTTATCAAGAAGGGTGGGAATTTGCTAATACATTATATTTACAAAAATGATCACGGTTACATCATTAACAGATTTAGCAGTGATCATTGTGATGGGAATACCCCTTTAATAGAACAGGTTCTGTAGACATCTATGTGGAATCAGATGATGTAGGTGTAAAAGGAGTGCGCTTATTCTTGACGCTAACATCGACCTGTAAGGCTGAATTCACACAAGTTATTTGGTCAGTTTTGGCTCTATAACTGACCAAATAAGTGAAATGTGCAGCGATTCTAAGAGTGCCGCCTGTCATCTGCGTGTCATACTGACTCACAGTATTGTTTCACTACCTCAGCAGACTCCCTATGAGCTCAGGGATTATAGCGAGGGGAGTATACAGCATATAGCATTCCCCAGTGTAGATGCAGCCTTTACCCCCTCACTTACTCCCCTGGGGACCTTGTGAAAGACTGAGACAGTTTTAACATTAGCCAATCACATGCAGTTACAGGCAGAAAACACACACATGGGATAATGTAATCACTCACAGGCAGAAAACGTACATTTTTCCACAAAACACCCCAAAGCCCCAGATATCCCCTGGATAGCTCTGATCTGGGCAAACAACATATCCAGAATACACCCAGATCCGAGCAGGTTTTCCCGAATTTTATGTAATTCACATTTGACCAACCGCAAGCATGGCTTTCCTGCCCAAAACAGTTCTACAGATTTAGGCTGTGCGGCTGGTCTATCTTCTCCTTCAAAGTTTTAGTATATGAGCCATAATCCTGAGGCAAAAAGCTGGCAAACAGGCCCCTCCTAGTGGCGAGGTTATTTTCGCCACACATCTCCCCCTTCCAGGGAAGACTAACCAGGCAATTGACCTCACGCCGGTCGGTACCTATGTTAGTCTAGCAACCCACCCACAACAAAATACTGGACCTGTTGAATTTGATAGCCTGTCTCTGTCCAGTGAGTGCACCAAGGTTGTGTTAGTAACTGGTACTCCTGGACTCTGTGTTGCTTTCTGGCTTTTAGTGGAGGTTGCTTTGTGGGCAGAGATCAGCGATACTCTGCCCTGGTGCTAGCGCTTCAGCTGGGCAAACTGGTGCGCAGTCTTGCCCTGTAACAAAGGGACAGATAGGGCAGAGGCCAGCGGCACTCTGCAAGGATGCCAGCGCTTCTGCTCGGGTAGCCTGTGGGGAGTCAGGCTCTGGACAAGAGGATTGTGCCCAGGTGTAAGCTCTTCCGCTGGGATGTGCTCAGGGACTCCTACCCCCAGGACCTCGTTGCGGATCTGCTTTGAAGAGGAAGGATCGCTTACCTCCTCCTCCTCTCATTCCTGAGGGGTTGGTTGGGGATCTGTACCGGCCATACACCATTCCTGTAGGTCTGCTGCAGAGACCGCGGTCCCATCTGCACCATCAGAGTTAGGGGTGCTGTCCCCCTGTGGTTGGGGAGAGAGACCGGTTGTCTCCTCTCCCTACAAGGTACACTGCCGCTGGGGAAGGGAGACAATGTTCTCCTCTCCCTGCAAGGTACACTGCCTCTGGGGAAGGAAGACGATGCTCTCTTCTCCCTGCAAAACATACTGCCGCTGGGGAGCAGGACCGACTGTCCCTACTCCCTGAAACTCCGGCTGCCGGTGGGGATCTGGACCTCGGTCCCATCTCCACCTGCCATATGGATTTCTTCCCAGAACCAGTCTATCAGGTCCCCTACATCTGTAGCTGGTAGTGAAGTAGGGAGTACCTCAGCAGGGTCTTCCCCGCCGCAGGGCTTTAAGTCTGGGACCGCCACGCAACTCTCCTGCAGGGTATTCTCAATTACGTGGAGCAGATGTCGGTAATCCTGCTCCAGCCCCCACTCCAGTGTCACTAGATATTCCAAGTCTGGGGTCAGCCCAATCTTGCATACCCTCCCTGAAGTCATAGATGTCATAAAACCGGGTCTCCTTAGTGCTCCCGAACGCCGGTTCTGTGAAAGCCTCCCAAAACAGGTCAGGGCCATCGTATTTATACCCCTCCGGGTTGTCGTGCTCCACCATCCAAGGTGTATCCCGATCTATCAGGTCCTCCTCCTCGTCTAAGGACGCTGTTTGGTTACAAACTGGTTCCATACTACTGTAGCAAGGGGCGCTGTACGGGGACAAGCGTTGCCCTCAATTTTGTAAATCCAAAAACGGTGTCTCCGAGCTGCTTCTCCTCACACTAGGACGTCATCCCACTGCTGCCATCACTGTAACGGATCTCCTGACACCCCGACTGGGTACCTCCGTTGATGGATGCTCCTAGTGCTTCCCGAGGGCTCCAAACACTGTGCTCGACACCGTAAGAACTGCCGACCATAGAAACCACCGTAGCTTGGTTGGGATCTCTTAGTCTTCTACCCACCCTGGACCTACGACAAGGTTTCCAGGTTCCAGTGGGTGACCCTCTCTTCCTTCAGAGAGCAATGCAGGAACAAGCTTTTAAAAGAGCTCAGGGATTATAGCCAGGGGAGTATACAGCATATAGCATTCCCCAGTGTAGATTCAGCCTTTTCCCCCCACACATGAGACGAGGCTCTATGTTGAGGGTAAAACAGGAACACAGATTTAGGCTGTGCGGCTGGTCTATCTTCTCCTTCAAAGTTTTAGTATATGGGCCATAATCCTGAGGCAAAAGGCTGGCAAACAGGCCCCTCCAAAACCCAGTGGCGAGGTTATTTTCGCCACAGTACCTATGAAACCGGATGAGTTGTTGCATGTGCGCTTGGCAGCTGAAGGTATCTGTGTTGGTCCCATGTTCATATGTGCCCGCATTGCTGAGAAAATCTTTAATTTATGCAAAATAGTCTCTAGAAGTGGGGGGTTGCCATTCCACCTAAAGGCTAAGCTCTCTCTGCAAATGCAGAGTCCTCTGCACTTGATTGACAAGGCCAAACAGGCATGAATATGTTTATAGTTATGCCTGTCAAAAAAGTGCAAAGGGCAAGGCAATTCTGAGAGAGCTGAGCCTCTAGGTTTAATGGCAACTTCCCCGTTGCTCCTAGAGATTCATTTGTATATATTACAACTTCATTTTTCTCAGCAATGAGGGCACATATGCACATGGAACCAACACCGATACCTTCAGCTGCCAAGAGCATATGCAACAGATCATCCAGATTCATAGTTACAAATCTGCTGACAGATACACTTTAACAATAATAATGTTAAAATGAACTAGTTGTTATTGTATAATGCATATGCATTTCCTTATATAATCTTTTACTGTCACTTTTACACAAATACAATACTTTTTGGGTCATTATTATAGTTATTTTTTTTATATATATTTATTATATTGCTTATAACACCATTATCACAATTAGATATCCCTTGTTTGTGCTCTCTTACCTTTGCTGGTGTTATTTTTTATGCTTAACCATTTCTTTCAGTTTTTTTACATCTTTTCACCGTCAATATTCGCTCATTTGGAGGTCTTTTGCCCCCCCGTCATTGTACCCCTCAGATACTGAGTTCATACATGAGTATAAAAACAGTGTGAGATTGACATAAAAAAAAATGTAATCAAACTTACCACCTCCATTTGCTCTCGATGGGCAGGCTGCGGCCATCTTGCTTGAAGATCTGGAGCGAACCCCGCACGGCGCGAGATTACATCATCACCACGGCCGGCGTGGTGATGTCATACGTCACCAAGCAAGGGAGTTCGGCCGAGATCTTCAATCAAGATGGAGGCTGGAGGCCCGTCGCAAGCAAATAGAGGAGGTAAGTATGTTTTTTTTTTTTACAGGTTAAATCGATTCGCTGACACAAAGCATGAGGAAATTCGTCTTCAAGGCGAATCGAAGTTATCTTGAAATTCGGATCAAATTCCACTTCGTGGATTTCGATTTGTTTATCTCTAGTTACTATGCTTCAAATTTAGAAATAACAATATAATGAATGGGGGATGACATTTTCTTTTGGATACTGTCGGAGGAATGAATGTTGGGGGATGGTTGCTCTCTAAAGGAAACACTAATATTTTGTCAACTTTTCATCCAATACCTGCATGGAGTTGCTGAAGGATTCTAGAAATATTTAAAGTGTGGAGGCAGACTCAATAAGGGAAAAACTGGGCCAAATTGGAATTATCAGTTCAGTTGTAAAGACATCGTACATGTTAGACATATTTAAAAGTTTAGTTTAGCTAATGCATTGGAATGTCTGAGAGAAGCAATCTGATGATTACCTGTTCAAGTTTGCTAGGGGAACTATAAATAAGTGTAAAAAAAAAAAATGTTTTTAAGATTATAAAAAATGTAAATATAAAAAAAAACAAATTGCCTATCCCCCCAAATAAAAATAGATAAACAATAAAATAAATAAACATCATGGGAATTGCCCAATTGCGAATAAGCCCGTACTATTAAAGTACAAAAATATTTATCCCATATTGCAAATGGCAAAACAGAAAAAAAGTCAAAATGGTGGATTTGTTGTTTTTATGTCGCTTCACCTTCCACAGAAAATGGAATAATAAGTGATCATAAAGTCATACACAACCCAAAATGGTATGAATGAGCCCTCAAACAGCTCCGTACACATAACTACAAAAAAGTTATAGGGGTCAGAATATGGCAATAAAAAGAAAATATATTTTTCAAGGTTTTTATTTTTTTGATTAAGAAAAACTATACAAATGTGGTATCGCTGTAATCATAGTGACCTGAAGAATGAAAGAAATAGGTCAGTGTTACTACTAATGGAACACTGTAAAAACAAAACCCATAACTTCCAATAATAAATGGTGCCATTAGAAAGTACCATTTGTCCAGCAAAATCGGGCCCCGGAAAGGCACAAATGCTCCCTACATAATCCTGTCCCGAAATCTAAGCTGCTTGCAATGGGATTCCATGTTGCAGTTAATACAGCAAACCAATCCATGTAAACAAGTGACATGGGGCAAATTTGGGGGAGTTAAAACTGCAGATCCACAGCTGAAGTCTGTGGTTCTGCCTTGGACCCCTGTCACGAATTCCACATCAGATTTTTTTATATGACTTAATTGTTGTGTGAACCTTTCCCCATTCTGCAATTGGAGGGTCAAATAACTGCACATTCTATTTGTAAGATACGTTAAGATATGCAAACAGTATTTAAAACAAAAAAATATATATTTTTTAATACCTTCCATAAATCAGATATATGAAATGTAGCATTTTGATGTACACCTTCTCTCCATGCTCTGTATCTTGAATACCACACAAGCCAAGGATTTAGTTCATAGCCAACAGCCTGGAACCCTGTCTTTGCAGCAGATATTACCTTAAAAAGTATATTGTTATATTGTAAGTTACGTTACATGAAAAGGTAAATAAAAAAGGTAAATAAATAAACACATTAGAGCTAATGACTTCTCTCATTCTGCTCCATTATAGGAGAAGTATAATGAAAATAAACAGAGTGCTGGATCCAGCACATAGCAGTTGTGATGGATCCAGCGCATAACAGTGCAAGACGGACCCTATGGACATTAATAGGGTTCATCGAGTTTCTGTTTGGGAGTCTGTTATTTTATCAAACAAAACAGTCCTTTATGCAGAACTATTTTATCCAATATTTTTGATGAAATCCGCCAAAGAGGCTCCAAGAGGAGCCTCTGATGCAGATTTGAAGCCTTAGCCATACCCTGTCACAAAGTATAAATGTTAACCCCTCCACAATACCATACATTTACAGCACACCTACCCCCAGAACTTATCCTGCAAAAAAATAAGCCCTCTCAGAACCATATTCCTTCCCACACTGCAGAAAATAAAATGTGCACATTTAAAGGGAATGTGTCACCTAAATTTTTTCAGCCAGTTAAAACCAGATAGTGACATCTTTTTTTCTAATCTGTTCTTATTTTCTGATTAACCACTTCAGCCCCCCTAGTTTAAACCCCCTTAAAGTATAACTGTCAAATTTTATTTTTTTTTTTTACTATTGGATTTTGGTGATTAATATCACCTTGTTGGCCCTGTTTTAATTTCTGATTATTTAATAAATAACCCCTAAAAGCCACCTAAAAGTCCCCAGTATTGGCTATTGTTACCTGAGATAAAATCAGGTTGCTATGCTCCTTCTGTCTACCAGACATGAGGATGGAGCACGCTGTGTGCACTGGGAACTGATAGTGAGTCAACATTGTAAGGGAATGTATAAAAAGCCAGGTTCTTCCTGACAGGAGATAACAGTGCTGGGCTCTGTGTGTGAACTTCTCCACATGCCTGTGCTTGGCAGACACTCCCTTAGCAGTGCAGGACAATGTGGCTGCTCAGTGTATAAATGACAGCCTTATCTGATAAGAGGAGAGCTTGTAGAAGGACTACAGGCTTCAGCCAGACCTGGGAACTTCACTGCAAGACCCCCCTATACAGAGCTGGTCTTCACTAACTTCACTGCAGGTGTCCTATGGACTAGCCTAAGGGCTGAGGGCGGCCATCTTAACAGAATAGTGAAATTGCAGTTTTATGCAGACTGGTTGCTAAGGGCTGAATCATATTTAATAAGGGGTAAGTAAGTCTAATAGTTATTGATTCAGGAATATTATCATATTAGTGACTACATATATGAAAACTGAAATTAGGGTCTAAATGTGACAGTTATCCTTTAATGACCAGACCACTTTTTACAATTCTGCACTACACTACTTTCACGGTTTATTGCTCGGTCATACAACTTACCACCCAAATTAATTTTACCTCCTTTTCTTCTCACAAATACAGCTTTCTTTTGGTGGTATTTGATTGCTGCTGAGATTTTTCGTTTTTCTGATATTAATTAAAAAAGACCGCAATTTACAAGTTTGTGTCAGAATTTATTGTGCTACATGTCTTTGATAAAAAAAAAAAATCCAATAAGCGTATATTTATTGGTTTGCACAAAAGTTATAGCGTTTACAAACTATGGTACAAAAAAGTGAATTTCCGCATTTTGAAGCAGCTCTGACTTTCTGAGCACCTGTCATGTTTCTTGAGGTGCTAGAATGCCAGGATAGTATAAATACCCCCCAAATGACACCGTTTTAGAAAGAAGACACCCCAAAGTATTCGCGGAGGGGCATGGTGAGTTCATGTATGATTTAATTTTTTTTCACAAGTTAGCGGAAAATGACACTTTGAGGAAAAAATAAAAATAATAAAGTTTCCATTTCTGCTAACTTCTGGCAAAAAAAAATAAAATCTCCCACGGACTCACTATGCCCTTCAGTGAATACCTTGGGGTGTCTACTTTCCAAAATAGGGTCATTTTGGGGTGTGTTTACTGTTCTGGCATTTTGGGCGGGGCTAAATTGTGAGCAACCTTGTAAAGCCTAAAGGTACTCGTTGGACTTTCGGCCCCTTTACGCACCTAGGCTGCAAAAAAGTGTCACACATGTGGTATCGCCATACTCAGAAGAAGTAGGGCAATGTGTTTTGGGGTGTAGTTTTACATATACCCATGCTGGGTGAGAGAAATATCTCTGTAAATTGACAACTCTGTATTAAATTTTTTAAAAAGTTGTCATTAAGGCTGCATTCACACGACCGTATGTATTTGAGGATCCGCAAAAAACGGTCCGCATGTCAGAAAAACACTGAAGAGTGTCTTCGGTATGTCACCCGCAAAAAACGGATGAGGAAAAAAAAAAGGGGAGAGAATAAAATATTATAATAAAAATACGGAAACGGATCCGCAAATTGCGGATGACATACGGAAACCATTCCGTATGTCATCCGCAATTTGCGGATCCATTCACTTCTATGGGGCTGCGGAACGATTTCTGCAGACAATGATAGGACATGCTTCATATTTTTGCGGAGTATAAATGCGGAACCACGGATGCGGACAACATACTGAATGTTGTCCGCATATTTTATTCACCCATAGAAATAAATGGGTCCGCATTTATTCCGCAAATGCGGAAAAAAAAAGTACGGTCGTGTGAATGTAGCCTTACAGAGATATTTCTCACACCCAGCATGGGTATATGTAAAAATACACCCCAAAACACATTGCCCTACTTCTCCTGAGTACAGCGATACCACATGAGTGACACATTTTTGAAGCCAAGATGCGCAAAGGGGCCCAAATTCCAATGAGTACCTTTAGGATTTCACAGGGCATTTTTACGCATTTGGATTCCAAACTACTTCTCACGCATTAGGGGCCCCTAAAATGCCAGGGCAGTATAAATATCCCACAAGTGACCCCATTTTAGAAAGAAGACACCCCAAGGTATTCCGTGAGGGGTATGGTGAGTTCATGTAAAATTTTATTTTTTGTCACAAGTTAGTGGAATATGAGACTTTGTAAGAAAAAAATAAAAATAAAATCAATTTCCGCTAACTTGTGCCAAAAAAAAAAAAAATCTTCTATGAACTCGCCATGCCCCTCACGGAATACCTTGGGGTGTCTTCTTTATAAAATGGGGTCACTTGTGGGGTATTTACACTGCCCTGGCATTTTAGGGGCCCCTAAAGTGTGAGAAGTAGTTTGGAATCCAAATGCGTAAAAATGCCCTGTGAAATCCTAAAGGTACTCATTGGAATTCGGGCCCCTTTGCGCATCTTGGCTGCAAAAATGTGTCACTCATGTGGTATCGCCGTACTCAGGAGAAGTAGGGCAATGTGTTTTGGGGTGTATTTTTACATATACCTGTGTGTGAGAAATATCTCCAGTGACAATTTTTTAAAATTTTTTATACAAAGTTGTCAATTTACAGAGATATTTCTCTCACCCAGCATGGGTATATGTAAAAATACACCCCAAAACACATTGCCCTACTTCTCCTGAGTACGGCGATACCACATGTGTGACACTTTTTTGCAGCCTAGGTGCGCAAAGGGGCCCAAATTCCAATGAGTACCTTTTAGGAGGGCATTTTTACGCATTTGGATTCCAGACTTCTTCTCACGCTTTAGGGCCTCTAAAATGCCAGGGCAGTATAAACACCCCAAATGTGACCCCATTTTGGAAAGAAGAAACCCCAAGGTATTCTGTAAGGGGTATGGTGAGTTCATGTAACATTTTATTTTTTGTCACAAGTTGGTGGAATATGAGACTTTGTAAGAAAAAAATAAAAAATAAAATCAATTTCCGCTAACTTGTGCCAAAAAAAAAAAATCTTTTATGAACTAGCCATGCCCCTCACGGAATACCTTGGGGTGTCTTCTTTCCAAAATGGGGCAGTATAAATACCCCACATGTGACCCCATTTTGGAAAGAAGACACCCCAAGATATTCCGTGAGGGGCATGGCGAGTTCATAGAAGATTTATTTTTTGGCACAAGTTAGCGGAAATTGACTTTTTTTTTTTCTCACAAAGTCTCCCTTTCCGCTAACTTGTGACAAAAAATTCAATCTTTCATGGACCCAATATGCCCCTCAGCGAATACCTTGGGGTCTCTTCTTTCCAAAATGGGCTCACATGTGAGGTGTTTGTACTGCCCTGGCATTTGAGGTGCTCCGGAATCATCACATGTATGGCCAGCATTAAGAGTTTCTGCGTAATGAGATTTTTTTTCCCCGTTCAGCCTCTGGGCTGAAAAGAAAAAAAAAATGAACGGCACAGATTTCTTCATTCGCATCGATCAATGTGGATGAAAAAATCTCTGCCAAAAAATGTGCAAAAAAAAAAAAAAGAGGGGAAAGGACATAGGAGTGCTTGCGAAGTAAAGCTTTCAGTGTTACTATGGCAGCCAGGACGCTATTAAAGTCCTGGTTGCCATAGTAGTAGTGGGGAGCAGTATAATTACCGCCCGTGCGGCTCCCGGGGAGCTCCAGAATGATGTCAGAGCGCCCCATGCGCATGGATCACGTGATCCATGCGCGTGGGGCGCCCTGACGTCACTCTGGAGCGCCCTGGGAGCCGCACGGGTGGTAAGTATACTGCTCCCCCGCTTTCCACTACACTTTACCATGGCAACCAGGACTTTAGCGTCCTGGCTGCCATGGTAACCATTCAGAAAAAGCTAAACGTTGGATCTGGCGATGCGCCGAAACGACGTTTAGCTTAAGGCCGGATCCGGATTAATGCCTTTCAATGGGCATTAATTCTGGATCCGGCCTTGCGGCAAGTGTTCAGGATTTTTGGCCGGAGCAAAAAGCGCAGCATGCGCTTGGGGCGCTCTGACATCATTCTGGAGCGCCCCGGGAGCCGCACGGACTGTAAGTATACCGCTCCCCCGCTCCCCACTACTACTATGGCAACCAGGACTTTAATAGCATCGTGGCTGCCATAGTAACCTGAAAGCATTTCGAAGACTGATCAGGATTCTGATCAGTCTTCTAATGCTTTCAGGCGACTTGCGTTCTGACGGATCTGGCGGGACGGAAGTGCCTGCCGGATCCTCAGAACGCAAGTGTGAAAGAGGCCTTATTTACATTGTGTCCTATTTCAAGCCCCCTAATGCTCCCCTACAGTAGAAACTCCCTACAAGTGACCCCATTTTGGAAACTACGGGATAAGGTGGCGGTTTTGTTGGGACTATTTTTAGGGCACATATGATTTTTGCTTGCTCTATATTAAATTTTTGTGAGGTAAGGTTATTAAAAAGTGAAATTCTGAAATTTCATCTCCATTTGCCATTAATTGTTGAGGAACGCCTAAAGGGTTAATAAAGTTTATAAAATCAGTTTTGAATACCTTAAGGGGTGTAGTTTCTTAAATGGGGTCACTTTTAGGGAGTTTCTACTCTAGGAGTGCATCAGGGGGGCTTCAAAAGGGACATGGTGTCAATAAAAAAGGCCATCAAAATCGGCCTTCCAGAAACCATGTCGGTCCTTTCCTTTTACGCCCTGCCTTTTAGTGAGACAGCAGTTTAAGACCACAAATGTGGCATTTATGTAAACTGCAGTATCAGGGTAAAAATATATTAAGTTTTGTTTGGCTGTTAACCATTGCTTTTTTACCAGTCAAGACGGATTGAAATGGAAAAGTGCCCAAAATGTTTTGGCACAGTTTTTAAATTTTTTTTGGACCGTGTTAATTTGGGGGGTTAGGTCATGGGGTATTTTTATAGAGGAGAATATTACCGATGCGGCGATACCTAATAAGTCTACTTTTTTACAATTATTTAGGTTTTAGACTATTATCCTTTTTGAAATAAACTAAAAAAAATTTAACTATCTACACTATCTAAACTATCTAGTCTAACAGTAGGGGCTCGTTTTTTGCGGGATGAGGGGACAGTTTTAATGGCACTATTTTGGGGGGCATTTGACTTTTTGATCGCTTGCGATTACGTGTTTTATTATGTAAGATGACAAAAATTTTCTTTATTGCGCTTTTTTTTTTTCTTTGTTAATCTAAGGGGTTAGGTCACGGGGTATTTTTATAGGCCAGATTATTACGGACACGGTGATACCTAATTTGTCGACAATATATTTTAGATTTATAAATTAACATTTTTGAACAAACATTTTAGGGGTGTCTCAAGTCTGAGAACCATAGTTTTTATCAGATTGTCAGTGGCTACATGGAAAAGGGGATAATAAATTTAGTACTCCATGCAAGTGTGGTACTCCCTGAAGCAACCAATAATGCAGAGGCCCGGATGATCGGGGCACGTGTCACACTGAGTGGTGGTGTCCTTCCGTATCCCACTCCTGTGACACACTCTGCATCTTTTTTGGGTTCGTCCCTTCTTTCCAGTATAGGGGACCACACCTAGAAAGTGTTGGCCAGGGACGATCCGGGCGCCTCCGGTTCCCTAGGTACTCTGGCCTGCTCTTTCACGGTCAGAAAAGATCAGGGCCTTGAGGACTGCCTCATAAAACTTAAGGAATTTCCATGTGTTGCCAGCGCTCTGGAACAGTACAAAAGAGTTGTACATGGCAACATGCACCAAGTAGACCGCAGCTTTTTTGTATCATGTCCGGTTTTGCGCATGGCGTTATATGGCTTGAGGACTTGATCAGATAGATCAACTCCTCCCATATACTGATTGTAGTCGACGATACAAATCAGGCTTGAGGACCGTTGCCGTGGTACCTCGCACAGGGACAGGGGAGATGCCATTACGGTGAATTGTGGTCAGCATAAGGACATCCCAGCAGCAGGTTTCCACTGGTAAAAGTACGGGTCTCACCCCTGGGGATAAGTACCTAGAGGGGGACGGTAGGGAGGCTGCGCTGATTTTTCCGCACGGTCCTACAAGTGGACGTGGATCTGGCGGCGAGGGACCTTAACAAGGGCATACTAGTATAAAAGTTATCCACGTACAGGTGGTAACCCTTATCTAGCAGTGGGTGCATAAGGTCCCACACAAGTTTCCCGCTAACACCCAGAGTGGGGGGACATTCTGGGGGTTCAATACGGGAATCTCGCCCCTCGTATACACAAAACCATACCATACGCCACGCCATACCTCGCCCGCTTTGAGGGAACATACTGGCGGAAAATGAGTCTCGCCTTGAAAGCAATGAGAGACTCATCAACCGCGACCTCCCTTCCAGGTACATAGGCCTCCACAAATGTGGCCCCCAAGTGATCGATGAACGGCCGTATCTTATACAGACGGTCATAGGCAGGATCACTACGGGGGGGACTTGCTGCATTATCTGCATAATGCAGGCATTTCCGGATGGCCTCAAACCAGGAACGTGTCATGGCCGTACTGTAAAGTGGAGTCTGGTAGAGGACGTCCCCACTCCTGTACAGCCTAGCTCATGTGCAGCACGAGGCCCCAAAACGCCCTCATCTCGGCTGCACTGAACGGCGTCCAGCCACCGGGCCTAGCCAAAAAAGAGCCCGGGTGTTGAGCAACGAACTGTTGGGCGTACAGATTTGTTTGCTCCACCATCAGATTCACAAGAGGGTCACTGAAAAAAAGACTGAAATAGTCAAATTCAGTGAATCCCACTGTAGGAATCTGGATTCCTGGTTGACCAACAAAATCAGGAATTGCGGGCTCAAAATTCTCTGGGGTACACTAGGCAAATTCACCAGTTGGGGGCTCAGGTGAAATAGCTGGTGGGCCTGGAAACTAGTACGAGCCCCAGAGCTGCTCGTACTAGGGTGGGCCACAGGGTCCCTGACATGGCGGTCCCCTTACTCTGCCTGGCGGTGTCTCCGCCGCCTTGGGGGCTCATCATCATAGCTAGATGATGAGGAGGACGCGGATGACAAAAGGAACGTGGGGTCATCCTCGTCCTCACTGGGACTCTCAGGTTCGGAGGCAAGCTGGGCATATGCCTCCTCAGCCGAGAATGGGCCATAGGGGAGTGTGTTTGGGTGCGTGTGTATATGCGTGCGTGAAAACCTTTAGTGTGCGTGGGGGCACGGGTGTTCCCGACTTTTCCCTAAGACTAACAGGAAAAAAAAAAAAAGAGCCAAAAAATTAAAAAAAGCTTGTGCCCCAAAAACAAGGGGGCAAGCTGCAGCACCCCTTGGGGGGGTCTAAGGTCACACAGTTGTGCTGTGGACCCCAGACACACTAAGAGGGTGATGCAACACTGAAAAAAAAAATAACTCTAAACTGTCCCTAACTCTCCCTGCCTGAACTAATGCTTGCCCTGGCTTTCCTTAACCTACCTGCAAGTGCCAGATGGCACTCTGGATGGGCACAGGGGGGTGAAGGCTGGGTGCTGAGGTGCTGTTCTCTCTGGATCTGCGGGGAGGAGGGGGAGGAGAGCAGGGGGAGTTAACCCCCTCCCACCCGTGCAGCCAATCAGAAGCGATCCTGTGAGGGGATGTCACCATCACCTCACAGGATTAAAGGATGGTGATTGGTGGGGTGTTATCACACCACCGATCACCATCCTGTACGGGGTTATCGGGTCACCAGAGACCCGAATAACCCGGAAACGTTCTCTGCGATCGCCGATGCGGGGGGGTCACAGGACCCCCCTAGGCATTGTGACAGAGTGCCTGCCGAATGATTTGAATGCAGGCACTCTGTTTCGATCACCCCGCACTGCGCGGCGGCGATGGGAAATACTCATGATGTACCGGTATGTCATGTGTCCTTAACCCCTTAAGGACACATGACGTATCGGTACGTCATGGTGTCCTGGTACTTAAGGGGTCTAATTGTTATTAAAAGAATAACTTCCCAAATGGACATAAATGGACATATAAAAGTATATAAACAATAATAAAAATAAACATATTAGGTATCGTCACATCCAAAAATGTCTGAAAAATTCCTGGAGGGAAAAACACGCAATTCGCACCCCCCCCCCTGCAAATAAAAAAAAATTATGTAATAACAGTGATCAAAAAGTAGTACATACCACACAAATTGTACCAATACAAACTACAGTTCTTTCTGCATAAAAAAAGCCCTCATACAGTAATTGTACTAATCTGCAGAATAATGACTGTTGTGTGATTTTTTTTTAGCACACAGTGAACACCATGATGTCAAAACCCCCAAAACATTTCACCCTACAAAGAATTTTTTCACCATTTTCCAATACAAGACAGGATACATTAAATGGTGGCATTAAATAAAGCATCTTCTCCCGCAAAAAATTAGACTTAATATGGCTATGTGAATGGAAAAATTAAGTTATGGCTATTGGAACGTGGGGAGAAAAAATAAAAATAAAAATAGGCCCGGTCTTTAAGGGGTTAAAATACAAAGGGAATGTGTCATCTTTAACTTTATGCCTTTTGGAGATCACTTAATCTTCGACTTGACTTGTACAGACCAAGAAGAGGTGCACATTATTAGGCCTAGTGGCCAGTGTGAAAACTGCAGGATTTTAGGATTTTTTTTCTTAATATATCGATATGGAAAATGAACAATAATGCCACCAACAATTTTTAACCCCTTAATAACCAGCCTGCTTTGGACTTTAGTGACCAAGCAATTTTTTTAATTTTTTTTTTTTTTATCATAGCCCTCCAAGTGTTCTTTTTTTTTTTCTGTCAATGTTCCATTGAAAAGCGCTTTTTCATTGTATAAAAGCATATTTTTATTGGACTTTTTAAATATATTTTTAACCATTTAATAGTTCCAAAAGTGGCAGACCCGAGGCCTACACTAGGTTTTGGCCTGCCTTCACTAGCATTGACACCCCGTGATCTCACTTGCAGGGTGCCAATGGGATACAGAGGGAGTCCGCTCCCTCTGTTACCGTTCACATACGGCAAATGCCATTGTCCTCGCCATGTAAGGGGTTAAACAGCCTGGATCGGAGCTCATGCGGGTCTGGCTGTTAGATCATGAGCGAGGCTCTAATGTGAGCTGATTCCCCAGTCTACACTGTATGGGAGACCCATGTAGTGCTTAGACTGGGCTCTTGTGAAAAGGCTTATTGGTGGTAACTAAGAGGTTAAAACATGTTTAATATAAAAACTTCAAATAAATAGGCCATTTTCTGATTACACATTCCCTTTAAAAGCTGCAGATTTTCAAAAAAATGGTAGTGGTTTTCAGTGGTGGATGAAATACAAAGGCAAATCTGAAAATCTACATGTGTGTAGTGCAGATTTAGCAACAGATTACCTGTGGATTTCTCTGCAGCAACTCTGACTAAAAAGACAGAAATAAGTATACCAAAATATATTTAGCCCCTCTAGCATAACTTATTAGGCTAGTTTCGCACTAGCGGCAGGGGAGTCCGTCAGGCTGTTCCGGCAGGTAAACAGCCTGTCGGATCCGTCCTGCCGCTATTTCCCATGTGCCCCCGGACTGCCGCTCCGCCCCATTGACTATAAGGGGGGCGTGGGCGGAGTTCCAGCGGCAGCGCACCGTGAGAGGCGGTCGGACTAAAAGTACTGCATATCTTACTAGCTTAACAAATTAGCTCTATGAGAAACTAAGCTTTTAACTAACATTTACCATATTTTTCATAAGTATTCTATATTAAAAAATAATTTGAAAAAACAAACAAACAGATGATTGGGGTAATTTATCAAACTGGCTTAGTTGCCCATGGTAACCAGATTCCACCTTTCATTTGAGAGCTCCTTTGGAAAATGAAAGGTGGAATCTGATTGATTGCAATGGGCAACAAAGCCATTTCTACTTTATACCAGTTTGATAAATGACCCCAGATGTCTACACTTTCACAAAAAGTTGAACTTACAATACGTCCATCACCGCTCCCAATGTCAACGACAGTTCCACTTCTAAACTGAAGCATTTTCAAGACATTTTCCACCTGAGTTTCCGATGCAGGCACATAAGGAAGACAAATTTTTCTCAAAGCAGGTAACACGAATGGAGTAGCCACAGCATATAAAGTCAATAATGTGCCTCCCACAACACCAGTTGCAACCAGTCCCCATCTTTTAGGTTTTTGATTTTCGCTATTGGAATTCAAACTAAGCTCTTCTGAAGTACTACCACTTGAAATGAAAATAGGCATCACTGGAAAATCTATAAAATGAGACAATAAACAACTGTTAATGACAATACAGTTAATATGAATAGAATTGTTTCGATATTGAAATTTCGATACCCAATCGATACTTTTAAGCCACCATCCTTTCGGTACCGGGATGTTCATTTTTTCGATACTAGGCTGCACTACTGCACAGTCTAGTATCTCATCTTATGAGAGAACATGGCGCTCGGCGCACGCTATGTTCTCTCCGGCCAGACAGTGGAGAAGGATGGTGCGCCCGCCCTGAACCCAATGAAGTGAGGGGGCTCTGAAGCTGCCCGCACCACTGCCACCAATGAATGTGTAGCTAATTAAAGCAGGAGGTGGGACAGGGGAGGTAATAAACTGCTGCGCTGTCTGAGCTAGTGAGATCGGCAGCGGCAGCCTGCTACTCCAGAGTGTTTTGTGTCCTCCCAAGCATCAGCCCGAGCCCCAGAGTCAAGCAGCCAGCATTGCAGGTACCCGGCCTGGCCACCAATGATAATTAACCTTTAATACAGATACAGGAGGCGGGTGTCGGCGGCAGAATCACATAGCCAGCACTGAGGGGTTAACTGCTGCTGATCGCAGAGCCCTGTCAGAGGCCAGCTCCCGTCTCCTGTATCTGTATTAAAGGTTAATTATCATTGATGGCACAGTGCATCCCCCCCCCCCAGTATTAAAAACATTGGTGGCTCAGTGTGCCCCCCTCAGTACTTAAGTAATTGGTGGCGCAGTGCGCCCCCAACCCCCCCAGTATTAAAATCATTGGTGGCAGTGGCCACAGGGTCCCCCCCCCCTCTTAATTGGTGGTACAGTGGCAGTTGTGATCGGAGCCCCAGCAGTGTAATCCTGGGGCTCCGATTGGTTACCATGGCAGCCAGGACGCTACTGGCTGCCATGGTAATCTCCCTGCTTCTGTGTCCACAAAGCACAGGGCAGCAGGGAGAGTGTGAAGTCCTATTCACCCTAATAGATTTAGATTAAAATATCCCAGGTTCTAGCCCCTAAGGGGGGAGAATAGTTATTAAATAAAAAGTTTAAAAAAAAAACACACCAAAATATTAAGTATAAAACGCCCCCTTTCCCAATATTACATTTTACACATATAATATATAAGCTATAAATAAACATATTACATATCGCCACGTCTGAAAAGTCCAAACTATTAAAATATTAAAAAAATCTCTTATGTGGTTAACGCTGTAACAGAAAAATAAATAAATAAAAACTGCACAATTCGCAATTTTTTTTTGTCACCTTGTCCCCCCCAAAAATAGTATAGGACTGTTCGATTATGGGCGGACGGTCCATAAAATGCGGAATGCACGCGGCTTTTTGGGGGTTTTATTTTTTTCGCATGGTATCGAGTATCGCAATACTTTATGGTATCGAAACTGAATCAAAATTTTGGTATCGCAACAACACTAATCCTGAATACCTCAGTTCTCAACTAATCATAGTTGTTAAAAATAAAATCAGTTTTATGTAGCTATTTTCACACTTGCGACAGCCTGCCGGATCCGTGCTAACGCTAGGCCACCGCGCCATCCGCTCTGGCCCAATTCACTAAAATGGCCGAGAGTGGCCGGACAAAAACTACAGCACACTGTGGTTTTTGTCCTGCCTCCTCTCGGCTTGTTTGCTGTGCTGAGGAAGGACCTCCGGCTTGCCCCATTATAGTGAATGGGGCCTGGAGCAGACCTCCGGCGGCATGAGATATATGCATGCTGATAACCTATAAATTGTTTATTAACCACTTGGAGTTGGGGTTGGCGCTATATCTGGTGATCCTTTTAAGCTTAGGGGGAACACTGGAGAATGCTACCAGTGTGAACCTCTTCTAACAGCTTAACTTCTCTCTAGTTCACTTATAGATCTATATATTCACCTGATTATAATAGCTCTATATCACCAAGCAGCCTCCTCACGACCACCGCTATCGATCTATAGTTTTCTCCACAAGCGGTTACATCTCTCGATCTCTATCAAAACCTGGTGGCACCTCTTGCTTTATTCTTCTGACCATTTGGAATGTCATTCCATCTGATCTAAATAAACCTCTACCCCCCTTTTTTTCATATAGGTGCTCAGAAAGTCAGAGCTGCTTCAAAATACGGAAATTCACTTTTTTGCACCATAGTTTGTAAACGCTATAACTTTTACCCAAACCAATAAATATACACTTATTGCATTTTTTTTTAATCAAAGACATGTAGAACATTAAATTTAGAGAAAAATGTATATAGAAATGTAGTTTTTTTAAAAAAAATTTACAACAGAAAGTGAAAAATGTCATTTTTTTGCAAAAATGTCATTACATTTTTATTAATAGCAAAAAAAGTAAAAATGTCAGCAACAATGAAATACCACCAAATGAAAGCTCTATTAGGCTCCATTCACACGACCGTATGTTGTCCGCAAAAAAACGGATCCGTGTCCGCAAAAAAACGGATTGCATTCCGTTTTTTTGCTGATCCATAGACTTCAATAGGACATGGCCCTATTGAAGTCTATGGATCAGCAAAAAAACGGAATGCAATCCGTTTTTTCGCGGACACGGATCCGTTTTTTTGTGGACAACATACGGTCGTGTGAATGGAGCCTTAGTGAGAAGAAAAGGAGGTAAAATTCATTTGGGTGGTAAGTTGCATGACGGAGCAATAAATGGTGAAAGTAGTGTAGTGCAGAATTGTAAAAAGTGGCCTGGTCATTAAGGGTGTTTAAGCTAGGGGGGCTGAGGTGGTTAAAAAAATCATTGATTTTTATCCACCCTGGTGAGGCCGGTATACAGGTCTATTCTGGATAAGGTTCAAACAAGTCCTGTGGGATCCATGCCTGGTTCTTTTTAATAAACGAAAGCTTGCCCACATTGTCTGCGGACAGGCGGCTGCACTGGTCTGTGATAATGCCCCCAGCCATGCTAAACACACGTTCAGACAATACAGTGGCTGCAGGGTAGGCCCGCACCTCCAAGGCGTAAAGGGCAACCTCAGGACATGTGCCCAATTTGAAGAACCAGAAGTTGAATGGGCCAGACCCAGTGGTGTAGCTAGAAATGATTGGGCACCACATCAACTTTTTGAATGGGGCCCCCCTCCCCCAGTAATTTTTGCGTAACCCCTTCCTTTCATGCCGCCATGCCTGTGGCTACTAAAGATCGCTCTCTCAGACCAGGCCCAGCAGCTGTTCCATTCGCTTTCTACACTGTCTATACTGCCACTGTATATAATTTCATTGTAGAATACTGTTGGGGGGGCCCTGACAAAGTCCTTTACTCCTCCTCCTGCTCCTGGATGGGCCCTTTCTAGGTCACGGCCCCAAAGCAGTTGCTTCCCCTGTAGCTATTCCCCTAGGCAGACCCATCAGTCAGTACGTGTACTGTTCCAACATGTTGCTGAAATGCTGCCTCCTGCTAAGATGTTCCAGATCTGCTGGTGGTGCAGGTTTTTGTGGCGTAATGACAAAGCTTTTCCACATTTTGCCAATGATAAACCTGCTTTCTAAGGTGTTGGTGGTGACCCAGCTGCATTGACAAATTCTTCCTCCTCCTCCTCTGCCTTCACCTTGTGCTTCCACTAAGTCCACGGTGTCAGGTGTAAATGCCATCAGCAGCGTGTCTACTAGTGGGCTCATCTTCTTATCACACTTCAGTGAGGGAATTAAGGACGGCACGTTGTCCTTGTAACGGGGATGCAGCAGGGTGGCCACCCAGTAATCAGCACAAGTTATGTCCATATGGACATAGCACAGGAAATAAGAAAAAGCTACATGGACATGTGACAAGAGCCAGAAGATTGGAGCAATTAAGCTGACCACTGAGGAAGGGGTGATTTAAACCCCGAAACGCGTTTGGTCAAAGATCCCCCTTGATGTCCTGGAATATAGTCTGCTAGAACGCAATATTAAACCAACCCTGAAGACTTTACCTGACGCGCAGAAATAAGAAAAATCACTGCACGACCATAAACCAAACTACTGGCCAACATGTGCAAACAAATATCAGCACGGTAGAAGGAAGGCTCGCAAGACACCGGCTCTTTTGTCACAGCACTTGGAACATCGAAAAGTATACCGACGGACACAACCCGGCGGGACGCCGCCGATTTGTGAGTATACCGGGACGCCGCTAAACATTATTCGACTCTCTTACTCAATCCATCACTATGAGATGGAACATTGAATAGACTTAAAGAGCATGTTTTAGTATAGAAGCGAGAGGATTGGAGGCCATCACTCTGTATATATTGCTCACCCCAGCAGTGGCGCGGTCACTGTGCAGATACACCCAGCACGAATTTTATGTCATTTTATTACTACAAGTTTTTATGTGCATTGGCAGTCTGTTTTAACCTTGTGTCTTTTTGGTTATTAATAAATTTGTATGGTCCAAATTGATTCGGTTGGTCCAAATATATTGAGAGTGCCCAGATACTTTGATCAGATATACTAGCCCCATTAGAGGAAGGGTGATTCCTCTATTCTGTGAGCACCTCTTCCGAGGTTCGTAGGTCATTCCTGTGCGCCACAAATTCTACATAAATTTGTAAATAGTTTGTTAATGGTTTGAGTGAAAGGGGGGGGGGGGGGGGTGTTCAGTGTGTAGGGTGTGAGGCTGTTTGGGTTAATTTTCCATCCCCTTTCTATACTTTCTATACTGCCACTGTATATAATTTCATTGTATAATACTGTTGAGGGGGCCTTGACAAAATCTTTTAGTTCTCCTCCTCCTCCTGGATGGGCCCCTTATAGGTCAGGGACCCAAAACAGTAACTTCCCATGCTTCCCTGTAGCTACGCCCCTGGGCAAACCCATCAGTCAGTACGTGTACTCTTCCACCATGTTGCTGAAATGCTGCCCCCTTCTAACATGTTCCAGATCTGCTGGTGGTGCAGGTTGTTGTGGCGTGATGACAAAGCTTTCCCACCCAGCCTTCTGAGGTGCTTATGGTGACCCAGCTGCCCGTGAGCTGGCTTGGGTGCCACCCTGCTGAGAACACGGTTCCTCCTACTCCTGCTTATCCTCCTCATCCTCCAGAACTGTGCCCTGGCTGGACAATTGTGTTCCAGGCCAGGGCCTATGTTGGTGCAGGAACCCACCCTCTGAGCCACTTGAAATTGGCTGGCCTTAAGTTAAGGATAAGGCGTGTATATAGTTTTGTTTGTTTGTATGGTTAGTTTAGCTGCATTATAGTTATTTTAATATGTTTTTAAGTAAATTTGTAAATAGTTTATTAATGGTTTGAGTGAATGGGGAGGGGGGGTGTTGTGTGTGTTCGATTAACTGAATTGATTTTCACTGTCTGGTGTTCAGGAATTTCTGCACCCCAAATTCAGCACATGCGGCAGGCAGGGGATGTGTGTCAAACCGGCTAGGCCCAGACCTGCTGTTACATTTTGCCCCTTTAGCGCACAACACCAGGCCGGGCTGAAGGCTCAATGGCACCAACCAATTATCCGTCTGTTGTTCCATGCCTGTCCACAGCTCCGGCGCGTCGTGGGTTTTTTCCCACAAACACACAAGTTTTAAAACAGACTGCTGTAATTTCCCCTGGCTGTGCTGCTGTGGGTGGTGAAGGTGTTACACTGAGTGGATGAGGAGGAGGTAGAGGAGGAGAAAGCCGAGTAGGAGGAGGAGGAGGAGGTAACAGGATACAAAGAGAAATGCCCAGCAATCCTCGGGGGCGGAAGGACATTCGCAAAAATGCTATCCGCCTCTGGGCCAGCCGCTACATTTACCCACTGTGTTGTTGGTTATGTGGACGTTGCCATAGATAGCGTTGCGCAGTGCACACCTGATTTTGTCCGCCACTTGGTTGTGCAGGGAAGGGATGGCTCGCCTGCAAAAGTAAACCGCCATAAGGTTTTTAAAACTGTCCACCAGACAGAATGACAGCATTTTAAAGGACCAGGAAGTTTGAAATAAGGCATTCAGAGCCATGGATAGGGGGGTACTTCCTCTTTCTATTTCTTTTTCTCTCCAGTGTTTGGGAGATGGACAGCTAATAGCTGAACACTTTCATGGGATTTGGTGGAGATGCTTGGTGACGATGACAGATGTGGTGGCGTTGCTGCCACATCCTCTGTTTGCTGGGTGACACTTGGGCTCAAGTTTAGAATGTTTATTTATTATTTTTCTTTATTTTATGTTATTTTAAGTAATTTCCCTATCCACATTTGTTTGCAGGGGATTTAACTACATTTTGCTGCCTTTTGCAGCCCTCTAGCCCTTTCCTGGGCTATTTTGCAGCCTTTTTAGTGCCCAAAAGTTCGGGTCCCCATCGACTTCAATGGGGTTCGGGGTGAAGTTCGGGTCGAGTTCGGATCCCGAACATTTTCGGGAAGTTCGGCCGAACTTCTCGAACCCGAACATCCAGGTGTTCGCTCAACTCTAATTATGAGTGAGGGCAGCCTAAAGAGCACCTCGACATTATGGAGGAGGAGTAAAGAAGTCAGGGGCAATCCAGGCTTTCTTCATTTTTATAAGAGTCGACCTGTCAGCATTTTCAGTTGACAGACGGATGGGCTTATTAGTTATTATGCCCCCAGCAACACTAAATACCCCAGCTTAGACACACAATAGTTGTAAGGCACAGAGGATGCTGACAGGTCTGCTATGTACTCCTTCACCATCCTCCAAAATTTTTCCCGCCTTGTGACACTAGGCCGCGCATCAGGGTGAGGGTGCTGGCGGGGTGTCATGAAACTGGTCCAGGCCTTGGAGAGTGTTGTCCTGCCTCTGTTGGAACTGCTGTGTGTTCCCCTCATCCCTCCTCCTGGGTTGCGCAAGGAACTACTTACTCTGCCGCCAGCGTTGTCAGCTGTAAATTTATCCGCGATGACATTCTGTTCTATCATTATTATGGTTTGTGGTTGTATTATTGTTGGTATTATTGTTATTATGGTTTATAGTTGTAAAATATGCTTTTGTTATTTAATTATTGATGAGTTAATTAACAGGCCATGCAATTGGTTTACAATCACTCTCGTGTGTTATGTTTTTAGTTATATTAATGTATAAGTTTGGGATGTTTGTTGTGCATGGGACATATATGCTGTATGATTGCCATGTGTGTGAGCTTGCCAAGCTCCAAAGCAGCTAATAAGTTACAGCCATTATCAGACACAACAACCAACCATGTCTGGTTGTAGGTTGAGTGGCGAGAGCCACAGCTCAGTCTGGACCCTTATACCCTGCAACAGCTCTGCGGTGGTGTGCCGTTTGTCACCTGAGCAAATGAGTTTCAGCACAACCTGTTGCCGCTTCCCCACTGCCGTGCTACACTGCTTCCAGCTATTGACTGATGGCTGACTGGTGCTGCAAGATGAGAATTCATAGGTGGAAGTGGAGTAGGAGAAGGGGCGTTTGCTGCAACTAATGTAGGTGGTGTTGAAAATCCTGATGGAATGGGGGCCCGCAATCCTTGGCGTTGGTAGCACCTGTGCCATCCCAGGGTACGACTAACTACCAGCCTCCACAAGGTTTACCCAGTGTGCCATCACGGAAATGTAGCGTCCCTGGCCAAAATCACTTGTCCGTGTATCAGTCTTTAAGTGGACCTTCCCAATAACTGTGTTGGTCAGGGCACTGGTGAGATTACAGGACACAATTGCTGGTGTAATGCAGGAACGGCACACCGAGAAAAATAGTGGCAGTTGGGGACTGAGAAACGAGGAAAGCCTCAGTGTCCACAGGCCTAAATGGCAACATTTCCTGGGCCAGCAATTTTTTAACTGTTTTTATTAAGTTTTCAAAATGTTTGAAGAATAGACATATAAACAAAATCAATGTCGCACTGCCATCAATAATATCCATTTGTACAAGTGCAAAATTATTTGTCAATTGTCTTTTCCATGAGCATACGGATAGTAACAGAAGTCTAACGAAACGAACATTATCAGACAATCATCCCCGTAAGATATTACGGGAGATATCCCAGAGAAACCAGAACGTTCTAACCAGATACAGTCCCTAGTGGGCTCCCAGGGTGAAAGCAGTGAAATCTTCTCTGACCTAATGGGCAGTGATACCTCGTGAAGGTAATGTAGAGAACAACACGGGCCAGCAATTTTTAAAGATGTGCATTTAGTGCTATGGCCTGTGGGTAGGTGGCTGGTTATCTGCACTTACGTTCAAAGGCCTTGGTTAAGGACATCTGTACGAGGGCCTATTTGGTGTGGCCCGCCTTCTCCCTTTTCCCACCCCACAGCCTCTTCCAGCCTGTTGTGGTGCTGTGGATCCCTCCCCCTCTGTACTGCTGTCCTCGCTTGGCTTGCCACCTTCCCAGGTTGGGTCAGTGATGTCATCGTCCACCACCCCCTCTTCTACTTCCTCACTCGGGTCAACCTCCTGACTTGTGTTGTTGACCTAACAAGACCCTCACTTATTGACAACTGTGTCTCATCTGCATCATCCACCTCATGAAACATTCATGAACACAGAAATGCAACAGCACTCTGCAACCAGCACTCTGCCCTGCCCCTATGCTAGAAGCTATAAAGAGGTCGTTAGTGTACATTTTGATTAAAAGGTAATAAGCCACTCGCCACGCCAAGGCCTCCTCTGTGAGTGGTCCTAATGCTAAATCCTACCTGTTATGGACCATGACAGCCACATAGAATCCAGGGAGTGCGGGCTCAGAATGCATGCTAGGATCAACCGTGCTTATTAACACTTTCTGGTGCTATAACAGCCTCCATTAGATCCAGGGATGCAGGTACCAACATGCATGCTGAGCCCACTGTGTACTCTTCCTGCAGCCAGATGGTTACTAGCAGGTACTATGAATGCAAGTTCAATTTTATACTTACTCTGATTAAAACCAGCCTCTAAGGCAGACAAACTAGTCAGGTGTGCACGACTGAAAAGGAGGCCGCCACATCTCCAACATATACTAAACAAAAACACAAGGGGGGGGGGGTCAGTCAGCACGTCTCTGTATGCAGGTGCACGTAGCTATGGCAAAATACACAAACACAGAAATGCAACAGCACTCTGCCCTGCCTCTATGCTAGAAGCTATAAAGAGGTCGTTAGTGTACATTTTGATCAAAAGGTAATAAGCCACTCGCCACGCCAAGGCCTCCTCTGTGAGTGGTCCTAACGCTAAATCCTATCTGTTATGGGCCATGACAGCCACATAGAATCCAGGGAGTGCGGGCCCAGCATGCATGCTAGGATTCACCGTGCATATTCTATTCCCCCAGGAATCTGTCATCTATTTATCCCCAGGACTGTGACGAGGGGACATTCTCTGCGTCTGGAGGAAAGAAGGTTTGTACACAAACATAGAAAAGGATTCTTCAAGGTAAGAGCAGTGAGACTGTGGAACTCTCTGCCTGAGGAGGTGGTGATAATGGAGGCTGTTATAGCACAAGAAAGGGTTAATAAGCACGGTTGATCCTAGCATGCATGCTGGGCCCGCACTCCCTGGATTCTATGTGGCTGTCATGGCCCATAACAGGTAGGATTTAGCGTTAGGACCACTCACAGAGGAGGCCTTGGGGTGGCGAGTGGCTTATTACCTTTTGATCAAAATGTACACTAACGACCTCTTTATAGCTTCTAGCATAGAGGCAGGGCAGAGTGCTGGTTGCAGAGTGCTGTTGCATTTTTGTGTTTGTGTATTTTCGCCATAGCTACGTGCACCTGCATACAGGGATGTGCTGACTGACCCCCCCCCCCCCCCTTGTGTTTCCATGAAACACTCATGAATCTCTCAAGATCTCCTCATGTCCCTCTTCAGTGAGGGTCAGCTCACCTTCAGGCCCTTACCTACAATATTTGAGAGGGTCAGCTCACCTGCAGGTCCTCACCTACAATATTTTAGAGGGTCAACTGACCTGCGGGCCCTCACCTACAATTTTTGAGAGGGTCAGCTCCCATGCAGGCCCTCGCCTACAATATTTGAGAGGGTCAGCTCACCTGCAGGCCTTCACCTACAATATGTGAGAGGGTCAGCTCACCTGCAGGCCCTCACCTACAATATTTTAGAGGGTCAGCTCACCTGCAGGCCCTCAACTACAATATTTTACAGGGTCAGCTCAGCAGCAGGCCCTCACGTACAATATTTTACAGGGTCAGCTCAACAGCAGGCACTCACCCATCATTTTTTTCAATGGTCAGCTAAGCAGCAGGCACTTGCCCATCATTTTCTGAAATGCTCAGCAGCAGGGCCTCGCCTCTAATGTTTTAAAGGGTCAACAGCAGAACCTTGCTCCTAATGTTTTGGAGGGTCACCAGCAGGCCATCAATGATAATTTTTCAAGGGTGTGTATGATACCCTCCTTTATGTGTAACAAAGGTTGTTTTGGAGTGCCGGTTCCTTGTAATTTTTGGCAGCTCTTTCACTTAGTGCATAGGCTTTATGAGTGTAGGAGTCCCACTACCTGAACAATAGTACCACAATGTGAATGAGGCCCTCCTTTATGTGATATATAGGCTTCAGAGTGCCTCTTGCTTGTCATTTTTGTCAGCACTTGCACTTTATATACAATTGAATATACAGGAAAGAATGTTTCTAACAATTCTTCCTGTCAAATTGTTTTTTTTTTTTGGGGCGTGGGGGTTGTTTGTGCGTATTTTTGTCAGTCTTTAAAACTGGCGTACAACTCGGACAACATGGTTCCCAGCAGCGACCTGGGAGTCCAAGATGCATCCAGACATTGTCCCCATGCTGTTCCCGATCACTTTTGGTGGTGTTTCTGTCACTTTCTGACCTTTTCCAATTTACCAGGCACCCTCCACTCTTTGGAGCAGGGGGTGCCTGGTTGTCTCCCGTTGACTTCCATTATACTGGGGTGCTCGGACGAGCACACGAATATAGCAATGTGTTCGGGCCAAACACTTGGTGCTTGATCATCACCAGTTATTGAGACATTGACATTTTTGTGGGGGGTATACCCACCACTGTTGTTGGCTTTTGTTTCAATAAATTGTTTGAGATGAGGAAATCACCATGGTATGTTTCTACTTAAAGCCTATTTACACCTTTGGAGTCAATTTTTTATGATTGCATTTAACCTTTTTTTTGGCTAAAAATCAAATTTTCAATTGGCCTTTATTAAAAATATTGAGCGGTTCAGTCACAAAGGGTTAACTGTTTTTCTAACTGTGTGACTGGTATTTTCACTGTCACTTTGTGCCATTTAATAAACCTTATCTGTAAACTACTAAGAGGTCATAAACACTTATTTAACCCCTTTAGGACACATGACGTACCGGTATGGCATGTTTCCCCGAGTCCTTAAGGACACATGATGTACCGGTACGTCATGTGAATAAAATACGAGTGCGGCGCTGAAGGGGTTAAAAGAAACAGGATGTCCTCTGAAATCATTCAGCGGGCATCCTGTCACAACGCCGAGGGGGGTCATGTGACCCCCCCGTATCGGCGATCACAGAAAACCGCAGGTCAATTTAGACCTGCGGTTTGTTGCGTTTCCGGTCCATTCGGGTCTCCGGTGACCCGATGAACCGGAAAAGAACTGTGATCGGTGGTGTGATATCACACCACCAATCACCGTTCTGGAATTGGGGGCGGTGGTGACGGTGCTGGGATCTGATTGGTCCGGGGAGAGAGGCGGGAGATTCAAACTCCCGGTGCTGCTCTCTCCCCTCCTCTTCCTGCTGCTGCTGCCCCCGAGTGAGGATCGCGCCGCACCGCTCCTGTGAACCCCCCTTCGGCTCCCATCACCCTCCTGCACCCATCAGGTTGGTTAGGGTCAGTGAGGGAGAGGTATTTTAGGCAGGGCTAGAAAGGACAGTTAGGTGTTAGGGGAAAAAAAAACAAAAAACTTATTTTAGTGCTGCCTGTGGTGGTTGGGGTCCACAGCACTTAGGTGTGAGACCCTAAACCCACCCAGGGGTGCTGATCATCACCCATCATCTGATGATGATGATGAGCGCCCAAGGCGGCAGAGATGCTGCCAGGCGGAGCCAGAGGAGCCCCATGCTAGGGACCCTGTGACCAGCACTAGTACGAGCAGCCCTGGGGGGAATTTGTTGGCAATCCAGGAATCCAGATTCCCACAGTGGGATTTACTGAAATTGACTTTTTTAGTTTTTTTTTTCAGTGACCCACTGGTGAATCTGATGGTGGAGCAGACGAATCTGTACGCCCAACAGTTAGTCGCTCAGCACCCAGGCTCCTTTTTGGCTAGACCCGGTGGCTGGACCCCGGTCAGTGCAGCCAAGATGAGGATGTTTTGGGGCATCGTGCTGCATATGGGTCTAGTGCAAAAACCGAGCGTCAGGCAATACTGGAGTGGGGACATCCTCTACCAGACCCCACTGTACAGTATGGCCATGACTCGCTCACGGTTTGAGGCCATCTGGAAATGCCCCCCCCCCCCGAGGTGATCCTGCCTATGACCGGTGTGGGGGTTTGCTCTGGTAGGCAGATGGTAGCGGTGGCAGTATAGAGGCTCAGGAGACAGGCTTTGTGTCCACACCGTGCTCTTTTATTCACGCCAGTGCATCACATCAAAACTGTGCAATTCACACAACAGCAAAGTTCATAAACCCCACCTCCCACAACGAAGTCCCAAACGCTGCAGGAGTCTTGGTGCCTGTTCACACAGTATCTCACATCCGTGATCAGTACTACACCTTGTCGTGGGGTGGGTTTGTCCAAGTTCGTGCAAGTTAGACAGGCCACGTGTCGGCCTGGACAAGGGATTGGCTCTGGCCACAGGATCCCCACTTTTGGCCCTTCCCTGAGCCTGCAGCAACTGGGCAGTCTTTGTTAGCAGAGCGGACTACAGAGCTCAGCCCGACCATGCGATCAGCCTCCCGTACAGCCTCCTGCCGTGAGACAGGAGACCACACTTCGTCAGCCCCACAGTCAGTGAGCATCAAACTTATATTCACAGCCCTGGGTGTAGCAGGAGGACCACACCCACCGAACATAGTGAAGGATTAACTCCTTCCCTACCCAACTAAGGCCAGAGATAACCAACCTGCCAGGATCAGTGTAGACTGACACCAATAACCGAATCCCGTCCAGCCGTTGTGGTCCGTGGGGAACAGACACCCACCCTGCTCTTTGCCTGTTCCCATTAAGAGCCGGCCCGGACCGCTGTATGACAGCACTCACTGCTAACAAAACACAAAAGACCCAGCTCTTACTCCACCGGGGCCACAACCCCCGGTGGCACATATCTTCCACCCACTACCACTCCAGACACTCTCTTACACCGGCTGTACAAGATACGGCCGGTCATAGATCATTTCGGGGCCAAGTTTGCACAGGCCTACGTACCTGGAAGGGAGGTCGCGGTTAATGAGTTTCTCGTTGCTTTCAAGGGGAGACTCAGTTTCCACCAATACATTCCCACTAAGCGGGCGAGGTATGGCGTCAAAATCTACAACATTTTTGAGAGTACCTCAGGGTACACTTACAAATTTCGTGTGTACGAGGGGCGAGATTCCCGTCTTGAACCCCCAGAATGTCCCCCCACTCTGGGTGTTAGCGGGAAACTCGTGTGGGACCTTACGTACCCACTACTGGATAAGGGTTACCACCTGTACGTGGATAACTTTTATACCAGTATTCCCTTGTATCAGGCTCTCTACGCCAGATCCACGTTCGCTTGTGGGACCGTGCGGAAAAATCAGCACGGCCTCCCTGCCCACCCCCTCCAGGTACCTATCCCCAGGGGTGAGACCCGTGCCCTTACTTGTGGAAACCTGCTGTTGGTCAGGTATAAGGACAAGAGGGATGTCCTTATGCTGACCACAATCCATGGTAACGGCACCACCCCAGTCTCTGTGCGAGGTACCACGGCAACGGTCCTCAAGCCCAATTGTATCGTCGACTACAATCGGTATATGGGTGGAGTTGATCTATCTGATCAAGTTCCCCAACCATATAATGCCATGCGGAAAACCCGGGCATGGTACAAAAAAGTTGCGGTCTACATGGTGCAGGTTGCCATGTACAACGCTTTTGTACTATCCCGAAGCGCTGGCAGCACAGGGACGTTCCTCCAATTCTATGAGGCAGTCCTCAAGGACCTGATCTTTTCAGACCGGGAAAGAGCAGGTCGGAGTACCTCGGGAATTGGAGGCGCCCGGGTCGTCCCTGGCCAACATTTTCCAGGTGTGGTCCCCCATACTGGAAAAAAGGGACGAACCCAAAAAATATGCAGAGTGTGTCACAAGAGGGGGATACGGAAGGACATCACCACTCAATGTGACACGTGCCCCGATAATCCGGGCCTCTGCGTTATCAATTGGTTCAGGGAGTATCACACTTCCATGGAGTACTAAATTTTTATAATTCCCGGCAGTCCCCTAGAGAACATAAAAAAACTATGGCTCTCAGACTTTGGAGGCACAGAAACAATTTTTTTTCCAAAAATGATATTAGTTTTAGTGCAGGCATACTCAAAATGCGGCCTTCCAGATGTTGTCAAACTACAACTCCCAGCATGCCCAGCTACAGCTATCAGCAGGGCAATAGGGCATAGCGGGAATTGTAGTTTTACAACATCTGGAGGGCCGCAGTTTGAGGATGCCTGTTTTAGTGTCTCCTAAGTCTGAGAGCCATACATATTGGGCATCGCCGCGTCCGTAAAAATCTGCTCTATAAAAAATAAAATTTGACCCAACCCCTTGGAAAAACGACTTAAAAAAATAAAATAAAAATTATGTCCAAAAAGCCATTTTTATTGTCACCTAACATCAAAAAAAGTGTAATAGCGAGCGATCAAAAAGTCGTATGCACCCCCAAATAGTGCCAATAAAACCGCCATCTCATCCCACAAAAAATGAGCCCCTACATTTAGTCCACCCCCCAAAAAAAAAAAAAAAAAAAAAAACTGCAGCTGCCAGGCTATGGAGATAGTAAAATTATAAATTTTTTGTTCCTAAAATGATAATATAGTGTAAAATCTGAATAAATAAAAAAAAGTAGACATATTAGGTATCGGTGCGTCCGTAATAATCTGCCCTATAAAAATAACATTAGACCCAACCCCTCGGATGAACGGCGTTAAAAATAAAAACCGGGTAAAAAAAAGCCATTTATGTCACCTAACACTACAAAAAGTGTAATAGCGAGCGATCAAAAAGTCGTATGCCCCCCCAAATAGTTCCAATAAAACCGCCATCTCATCCCGCAAAAAATGAGCCCATACATTATATAGTCCCTCCCCCCTAAAAAAAAAACTGCAGCTGCCAGGCTATGGAGATCGTAAAATTATCAATTTTTTGTTCCTAAAATGATAATATAGTGTAAAATCTGAATAAATAAAAAAAAGTAGACATATTAGGTATCGGCGCGTCCGTAATAATCTGCCCTATAAAAACAACATTAGACCCAACCCCTCGAATAAACGGTGTTAAAAAAATTAAATAAAAACGGTGCCAAAACACCAATTTTTGGGCAAAATTTCCGTTTTAATCCATATTTTCCGGTAATAAAGCAAGGGTTAACAGTCAAACAAAACTAAATATGTATTGCCCTGATTCTGTAGTTTGCAGAAACACCCCATATGTGGTCGTAAATGGCTATATAGCCACAAGGCAGGGCATAGAACGAAGGGAACGCCATATGGTTTCTGGAAGGAAGATTTTGATGAACTGGTTTATTTACACCATGGCCCATTAGAAGCCCCCCTGATGTAGCCTAGACTAGAAACTCCAAAAAAGTGACCCCATCTAAGAAACTACACCCCTCAAGGTATTCAAAAATTACTTTACAAACTTTGTTAACCCTTTAGGTGTTCCACAAAACTTAATGGCGAATGTAGAAACTATTTTAGAATTTCAAATTTTTTGTTATATTGCCTCAAAAAAGTGCAATATAGAGCAACCAAAAATCAAATTTACCCTACAATAAACCCAAAAGAACAACCACCATATCCTGTAGTTTCCTAGATGGGGTCACTTTTATGGAGTTTCTACTCTAGGGGTGCAGCAGGGGGCTTGAAAGGGTACATGGTGTAAATAAACCAGTCCAGCAAAATCTGCCTTCCAAAAACCATATGGCGTTTCCCTTCTTCAATGTCCTGCTGTTTAGCCATATAGTAGTTTAGGACCACATATGGGGTGTTTCTGCAAACTACAGAATCAGGGCAACTCATATTGAGTTTTGTTTGGCTGTTAACCCATTTTTCCCAGTAATAAAATAAGGGTTAAAATGGAAAATGTTCCCAAAAATCTAAATTCCAAAATTGTTTCTCCATCTTCCATGAACTGTTGTGGAACACCTAAAGGGTTAACAACGTTTGTAAACCCAGCTTTGAATACCTTGAGGGGTGTACTTTCTTAGATGGAGTCACTTTTTTGGAATTTCTATGCTAGGGTGCATCAGGGGGGCTTGCAATAGGACATGGTTTTAAAAAAAACAGTCCTGCAAAATCTGCCATTCAAAACCTATATGGTGTTCCCCTCTTTCAATGTCCCCCCGTTTAGCCAAACGGTAGTTTAGGACCACATGTGGGGTGTTTCTGTAAACTAGAGAATCAGGGCAACCCACATTGAGTTTTGTATTACTGGAAAAAATGGATTATAATGGAAAATTTTCCAAAAAATTGAAATTCTGAAATTTTATCTCCATTTTCCATGAACTGTTGTGGAACACCTAAAGGGTTAACAACGTTTGTACAATCAGTTTTGAATACCTTGAGGGGTGTACTTTCTAAAATGGGGTCATTTTTGGGTGGTTTCTATTATGTAAGCCTCACAAAGTGACTTCAGACCTGGACTGGTCCATAAAAAGTGGGATTTGGAAAATTTCTGAAAAATTTCTAAGCTATGTAACATCTCATAAAATGGCATTCCCCAAATGCTCCAAACATGAAGGAGACATATGGGGAATGTAAAGTCATCCCTTTTTTGGGGGGTATTACTATGTATTATAGAAGTAGAGAAGCTGAAACTTTAACATTTTCTAAATTTTCCAAATTTTTTGTAAAATTTGTATTTTTTTATGCAAAAAAAAATTAACTTTTTTGACCCAATTTTAGTAGTGTCGTAAAGTACAATATGTGACGAAAAAACAATCTCAGAACGGCATGGGTAAGTAAAAGCGTTTTAAAGTTATTCACACTTAAAGTGACAGTGGTCAGATTTTAAAAAAAATGGCCTGGTCCTTAAGGTGAAATAAGCCACATTCTTATCGGTAAGATAAGGATTGAGCTTTAATGAGTGTTTATAATGTGAGAGAGCAGAGATAAGAAGTCTGTCTGCTCCTCAGATGACTAAAAAGACAGAAAATCCGTAGGCAGCTAGTAGAGCATGTCAGCTCTGTACACAAAAAAGGATTTCATATTGTTAATAAAGCCCAATGAAAAAAATGATTTTAGCTCAAATAATATAAAAATGCCCCCAAAGGTGTACATTGCCTTTAGATACATTACTTTCATGATATAATATCACTGTTAGGGTTGTTTCGGGTATCGAAATTTCGATACCCAATCGAGACTTTTATACCAGTATCGATTCGGTACCGGGATGTTCATTTTTTCTATACTAGAGTGCGCTACTGCGCAGTCTAGTGTCGCCTCTGATGAGATACCACGGCGCTCGGCGCGCTGTTCTGTCCTTTCCGACACAGTATAGAAGGAGGGAGGGAATCCCTCCCTCTTATGACGCGGCCGCCACTGAGCCCAATAAATGGGCGGCTAATTAATACAGGAGGAGGGACATGGGCTTTTACTATGCAGTGGGCCGCCTGCCGTACTGCACTATTGTTACCACACACTGTGTATGATAATGACAGCTCTGCCCTGCTCTGTGTGCTACAGTCTGTAATACACATCACAGGCTGCGCTCTTATTATCATAACAATAGCACAGAAGGGATTCTATTACCATACACAGCGTATAATAATGACAGCGCAGCACGGCAGGGCCGATAGGACTGTGCAAAACAGGTTACTAGAAGCTCCTGGGTTGCACTCAGAGTTAACAGGACAGCTCTGATCTGGAAAGGGAAGGGTTACCCAGGCGCTGCCACTCGCTGTATTTCTGTGATCCTGGAGCAGGAATGAAGAGAGCAGCCCAGCCAATGAAAGAGAGGAGGCGAGTCAGGACAGCCAATCAGATGAAAGACCCGCACTCCCTGCAGTTTGTCGGAGACAGAGTAAAGACACGTGCTTTTGCCTGGGCTCTTAGATTTCCCAGGTAGAGGAAGGTGGTGGACACTGCATTGTGTGTATGGGGGGACGGGACACTGCATAGTCTACATGGTGTATGTGACAGTGGGGACAGTGACTGCATAGTGTATATGGGGCAGTGACTACATAGTGTACATTGTGTATGTGACAGTGGGGGCGGTGACTGCATAGTGTATATGGGGCAGTGACTACATAGTGTACATTGTGTATATGTGACAGTGGCTGCATAGTATAGTGTACATTGTGTATGTGACAGTGGGGGCAGTGAATGCATAGTGTATATTGTGTATATGTGACAGTGACTGCATTGTGTATATGTGAGCAGTGCAAGAGTATTAGGCTAGGGCTACACTTAGACTTTTTGTAGCCCAACTGATTGATTTTTAACTATTGAATGACAGCTGCAGACTATAAGATTGCATTTAACTGAACACATTCATTAGGATTGCAGCTACAATCAGTCGCGCTACAAAAAGTCGCAGTGTAGCCCTAGCTTTTGGACTGGACCCCATGTGCCTCGCATTAATAGTGAGGTTTTTCTGTTTAATTCAATAAACGTTTTAAGTTTAAATAATCAAAAGGCTTTTTTTGGGTTTTATTTTATTTTTTTCGCGTGGTATCGAATATCGCAATACTTTTTTATGGTATCGATACCGAATCAAAATTTTGGTATCAAAACAACCTGTAGCGTGAACTTTTTACATTTTCCATAAGTTTCACCCGGAAGCCAAATATCCCTTTTTTGTGAGAAAATAAACATGTGGAGTCACTGTGGGTAGAAATACATTGAGGCAAAAACAATAATAAAATACTGATATAAGTTTGTTATATGCTACCTAATACTAAAGTCCACAGAAAATCTACTGCTAAAGGATATAGATGAAGCAGCAAATCATAATGAGATCGTTATTATGGGGGACTTCAACTAAGGAATAAGGAAAACAGGTTCTTGGCGATAACCTTTCCAAACTGGTTCAGGACCCAAATAGAGGGACGGCCATAACTGGACTTAGTACTAAGCAACAGACCTAACAAAACAACAGATGTGCAGCTTGGGGGACACCTGGGAAATCGTAGCCATAAAATAATAATTTTCCAATCGTCATTCAAAAGAGTTTTTCTTCAGGGAGACACAAAAATACCGAACTTCAAAATAGCAAAATTTGACAAAAATTTGTCCCAACTAACTAACTGGGACAATGTCCTCAAAAATACAAATGCAGCCACAAAATGGGATATTTTTAAAAGCATCCTAAACTCTACGTGTGAAAAGTTCATACCTTATGGGAATAAATGAGGAACAAGAAAATAACTATGTTGATAAACAGAAATGTAAAGGAAGCAATAAAGGACAAAAAGAAAACATTTAAATCGCTAAAACAGGAAAGTAGAAAGGAAGCATTGAAAAACTAAAAGGAAAAAAAATAAAAATAGAATATGTAAAAGACAAATGAAAGCAGCCAAACCGGAGACAGAGAGATTCATTGCCAGAGTGTAAAACTAACCCTAAAATGTTCTTCAATTATATAAGTGGTAAATAGTATTAATGATGAGGGGAGAGTTGCTGAGACCGATGATGAAAAAGCAAAGCTATTACTGAGGAAAATAAACGGTCAGATAAAATTCTGAATGTAAAAGTAAATTTCCGATTAAAATTGGCCTGTCTGACCCGGGAAGAAGTGCAGCGGTGTCTTAAAAATATTAAAATAGACAAATCGCCGGACCAGATGACATACACCCCCGTATCCTAAGAGAATTAAGTAATGTCAAAGGCAGTAGGGTTGCACCGGGTATCGAACTTTCGATACCCAATCTATACTGTTACACCGGTATCGATCCGATACCGGGATTTACTATTTTCTGACACTAAAAAAGCCTAGCATCTGTTAGAGAACATGGCACGCCCAGCTCTCAGCGCACACCATGTTCTCATTAGCTGGCACAGTGGTGAAGGAGGCAGGCTCTCCCTGCCCACTGTGACACAGCTGTCGCTGGCCACCAATGACAATTTAATACTGAGGAGGAGAGGAGGGGCTCTGGCCACTGCGCCACCAATGAATATAATTAACCCGTTAATACAAATATAGGCTGCGGGTGCCAGCTGTATAATGGCACCCAGCCTCAATGACAGAGAGCAGTCATTGGTGACGCAGTGCAAACTTTACCCCAGTATTATGTGCATTGGTGGCGCAGTGCACCCCCCAGTATTATTTTCATTTGTAGTCCAGTGGCCACAGGGACACCTCCTCCTCTGTATTCTCATTGGTGGCAGTGGCAGCTTCTGATCAGAGCCTCAGCAGTGAAATCGTGGGGCTCCGATCGTTTAACATGGCAGTCAGGACACTACTGAAGCCTTCCATGGCTGCCATGGTAAGCTCCCAGCTGCTGAGTGTAAAATCCTATTCACCCTAATATAGCTCTATTAGGGTCAATAAGAGAAGGGTTTAAGCCCCTAAGGGGGCTAATAGTTAATAAATAAAAAGTAAAAAAACAAACCCCAAAATATTAAAAGTTTAAATCACTCCCTTTTCCCAATTTAACATATAAAATATATAAACAATAAAAAAATAAACTTATTATGCATTGCCATGCATGAAAAAGTCCGAACTATTAAAATATTAACCATTAGGATACCGGAGGTTTCTTCGTTTTCATTTTTCTTCCCTATATTCCTTGAGCCATAACTTTTTAATATTTCCGGTCACATAGCTGTATGAAGGCTTATTTTTAGCGGGACAAGTTTTACTTTCTAATGGCATCATTAATTATGGAATAAAATGTAGTGGGAAGTGGTAAAAAAAAAATCCAAATGGAGTGGAATTGGGAAAAAACGCAATTCCTCCAACGTTTTACTGGTTTTGTTCCCACGGTGTTTCATTTGTGGCAAGACTGACCCATGCACTTCATTCTCTGGGTCAGTTCGATAACAACGATACCCCATAATGTCTAAGTTTTTTTTATGTCTAAATTAGGGTTGTTTCGGGTATCGAACTTTCGATACCCAATCGATACTTTTATGCCAGTATCGATTCGGTATCGGGATGTTCGTTTTTTCGATACTAGACCACGCTACTGCGCAGTCTAGTATCTCCTGTTAGGACACGGCGTGTTCAGCATTCGGCACACATTGTGTTCTCTGCAGCCATAGACAGTGAGAAAGGAGGGAGGTAATAAAACTCTCCCTCCTATGACGCGGCTGCCGGTGATTAGTGCGGAGGGAGGGACATGGAAGGAGAGAACTGCTGCGCCGGGTGAACGGCAGCAGCCTCCTCCTCCTGTGTGCTCCTCCGCTGTTCTCCGTAAGCAGCCTGAGGCTCTGCCCCCGTCCTGCCCACACAATGATTATTAACCTTTAATACAGATACAGGAGGTAGGTGATGGCGGTATCCGCCTCCTGTATCTGTATTAAAGGCTAATTATTGTGTGGGCAGTGCAACCCCCCCCCCCACCCCCTATTAAACTCAATGAGTGGGCAGGGCGCCCTCAATCTCGCCCCCCCCCTCCCAATATTAAAGTATTTAGAGCATTGTTGGCAGTGGCCAAAGGGTCCCCTCCATTGGTGGCAGTTCCCCATGGCCGCCAGGGCTTCAGTAGGGTCCTGGCTGCCATGGTAATCGATCGGAGCCCTACATTGCGATCGGTTACCATGGCAGCCAGGACGCTACTGAAGCCCTGGATGCCATGGGGGCTCCCTGCTGCTGTGTGCACAGAGCACAGGGCAGCAGGGAAATGTGAAGTTCTATTCACCCTAATAGAGATCTATTAGGGTGAATAGGACAAGGGATGAAAAGATCCCAGGTTCTACCCATAAGGGGGGAAATGGTAAATAAAAATTAACAAAAAAAAACACCGAAATATTAAGTATAAATGGCCGCCTTTCCCAATTTTACATATAAAATATATAAATAAACATCACATATCGCAATATCTAAAGTCCAAACAGTTAAAAAAAAAAAAAAAAAAACTATGCGGTGAATGTCGTAACAGAAAAGTAAAAAAAAAAGCGCAAATCAAATTTTTTTTTTTAGTTTTTTTTCCGCGTGGTATCGAATGGTATCGAGTATCGCAATACTTTTTTATGGTATCGATACTGAATCAAAATTTTGGTATCGAAACAACTCTAGTCTAAATAGTGTAAAGATAAATTTCAACTTTGATAAAAAAAAAAAATTTTTTACATCACCATATTCTGACCCCCATAACCTTTTTTTATACTTATGTCTATTGAGCGATATAGGGGCTCATTTTTTGCTGGACAATCTGTAGTTTTTATTGATACAATTTTGGAGTGTGCGTTACTTTTTTATCACATTTTATTAAATTTTTTTGGGTAAGAGAAGCAATGAAAAAATGGCAAATCAGCATATATGAGCTGATAAATAATGTTTTTTAATTTTTTTAATTGTTCTATAAGGGATTTTTAAAATGAGATTTACACTAGAAATTGCTAATTTCTTATCCTGGCCTGCCATCTGGTGGCCAAAATAAGAATTGCAGTATAAACACTATAAGCCTCGTCAGCAAAGCTTACAGTATTCAGCGCAATTACTGATGCCCACATTGGCCGCAAGGGGCATCGGTAGGAAGTCAGGAAGCACAAGCTTCTGGGTTTTTGAGCAGTTAGATGGTGTGATCTCACTTGATTACGGCATCTAAAGCCTTTTTTTTTTATTACAAAATGAACAAAAGAAAAATAGCAATACATTTTACACTTACATAGTAAAAACATCAAGCATCAACCAGAGAAGGATGAGAGTAATTAAAACAAATACAAGAATAGGGGTGGTAGGGCATCTATTCCTCTCCAACTTAAATACCCTCTACATGGAAATACTTGACATCCACTACATAACAATAAATATCACATTGCTTATCTTACCTTTAACCCTTTATTCCTTCTTTCCCCATCTTTAGGCATCTAAAGCCTTTAATTACCGCGATCGGCATTATTGCTGGTCACGGTAATTGCCGCAGGTCTCTGCTGTTTGAAACAGCAGAGATCTGCCGGCCATGGCGCCCGCTGCATGTGTGAGCTGGCGCCATGTTTACACATTGCTCCAGTGCTTCAGCAAATGGGTTAAAAAATCTCCTATGAGGTGAACAACGTAACAGAAATCAAAACAAAACAAAAAAAAACACATGCAACAAACAAACAGGACAGGACTGTTCTATTATGAGCCGTAACGTTCTATAAAAATGCAGAATGCAGCGGCTTTTTTGGCGTTTTATTTTTTCGAGTGATATCAAATGGTATCGAGTATCGCAATACTTATTTAACGTAACCCTAACAAGCAGACCCTTATTTCTGATATTTAAAGACTCTTTATTGACAAGGATCGTTCCACAGGATTGGAGCTTAGCAAATGTGGTGCCAATATTCAAAAAATGGTAAAAAAACAAAAAACAGAGCCTCGAAATTATAGGCCGGTAAGTTTAACATCTGTCGTGGGTAAACTGAAGGTTTTCTAAGACATGATATCTTGAAGTACCTCAATGAAAATAAGCGAATAACACCATATCAGCATGGATTCATGAGGGATCGGTCATGTCAAACTAATTTAATGAGTTTCTATGAGGGGGTAAGTTCTAGACTTGACTGCGGTGAGTCAATGGATGTCGTATATCTAGACTTCTCCAAAGCATTTGATATTGAGCCATATAAAAGGTTAGTATATAAAATGAGAAAACTTGGATGGGCAGAAAATGTGTTTATGTGGGTAAGTAACTGACTCAGTGATAGAAAACAGAGGGTGGTCATTAATGGTACACACTTAGTGGAGTACCTCAGGGGTCAGTATTGGGCCCTATTCTCTTCAATATATTTATTAATGATCTTGTAAAAGGCTTGCACAGTAAAATATATTTTTTGCAGATGACACTTAACTGTGTAAAGTAATTACCGTAACATTGAAGTGGACAGAGCATCTGGCTAGATTGGAGGCTTGGGCAGAAAAGTGTCAGATGAGGTTTAACACTGACAAATGTAAGGTTATGCACATGGAAAGGAAAAATACATGTCACCAGTACATACTAAAGGATAAAACATTGGGACTTAGGAATTTTAGTGAACAGCAAACTAAGCTGTAGAAACCAGTGTCAGGCAGCGGCTGCCAAGAAAAATAAGATAATGGGTTGCATCAAAGGGGACATAGATGACCGTGATGAGAACATAGATGTCTTTTTTCAGCCTTACAAACTATGTTACCATGAGGACAATAGTATTTTGTACTGCTCTCTGCTATTTGGTTCTGCTCGGGATTTTGTGTCGCACTATGGTATTGCCCCATGGCCCCGTCTACTTGTTTGGACCTGCCAACAACATGGGACCACCGAGTTTTTTTTTCCAGAGCCACTTTAACCCTCTCGCTACCAGCGCCATACATGTACGGCGCTGAAGCGATGTGTAAACATGGCGCCCACTCGCATTTGCAGTGGACGCCATGGTTGGCAGGTCTCTGCTGTTTCATACAGCAGAGACCTGCGGCTAATTACCGTGACCGGCAATAATGCCGATCGCAGTAATTAAAGGCTTAAGATATCGTGATCAAGTGAGATGCCCCGTGCGGGCAATGTGGGCATCAGTAGTTGCGCTGAAGACTGTAAGCCTCGCTGACGAGGCTTATAGTGTTCATGCTGCAATTCTTATTTTAGCCACCAAATGGCAGGCCAGGATAAGAAATGAACACTCTGCAGTCCAAAACTCATTTTAAAAATCCCAGATGGCACCAAAATGAAAAATAAAAAAAATTAAATCTATAAGCTCATATATGAGCTTTAAAATCAAATATATAAAAAAAAAAAAAAAAAAATGTTAAAAAATATATATAAAAAAAACTCAAAAGTCTAAATCACCCCCCTTTCCGTATAATAAAAAAAGAAATACCTAAATAACAATAAATATAAACATCATGGGTATCATGGCAACCGAAAATGCCCATACAGAAAAAAGGCACCGATCTGGGGCGTTTAACCCCATAGATGCTGCGGTCAGCAGCCGCCCGCGGCATCCATGGGGTTGAGAGGAAGGGTGCTCCCTCTCTCTTTCATCGCGCCGCCACTGCTGCGATCGCAGCGCCACGATGATTGCCATGGCAACAAGACGCCTAAGGGCTCTTTCACACTTGCGTTTTTGTTTTCCGGCATAGAGTTCCGTCATCGGGGCTCTATGCCGGAAAAATCCTGATCAGTTTTATCCCCATGCATTCTGAATGGAGAGAAATCCGTTCAGGATGCATTAGGACGTCTTCAGTTCAAGACTGGAACGTTTTTTGGCCGGAGAAAATACCGCAGCATGCGGACTAAGACAATCGGTCAAAAAATAAAAAACGTTATGGCTCTCAGACTATGGAAACACTAAAATATCATTTTTTTGTTTCAAAAATGCTATTTTTGTGTAAAACATATAAATAAGAAAAAGTATACATATTAGGTATTCCATGTCCATAATGATCTGCTCTATAAAAATGACACATTAACTAACCCCTCAGGTGAATGCTGTCAAATAAATAAAAAACGGTGCCAGAACAGCCATATTTTTGTTACCTTGCCGTAATATAGAGCAATCAAAAATCATATGTATACCAAAATAGTATCAATAAAACTGGCACCTTATCCCCTAGTTTCCAAAATGGTGTCACTTTTTGGTAGTTTCTTCTGTTAGGTGCATCGAGGGGCTTCAAATGGGACATAGCATTTTAAAACCAGTCCAGCAAAATCTGCCTTCCAAAAACCATATGGCATTCCTTTCCTTCTGCGCTCTGCCATGTGCCCTTACATCAGTTTACGACCACATATGGGGTGTTTCTGCAAACTACAGAATCGGGGCAATAAATATTGAGTTTTGTTTGGCTGTTAACCCTTGCTTTGTTACTGGAAAAAATGGATTCAAATGGAAAATTTTCCAAAAAATAAAAAAAATCGAAATTCAGAAATGTTATCTCAATTTGCCATTAACTCTTGTGGAAAACCTAAAGGGTTAATGACATTTGTAAAATCAGTTTTGAATACCTTGAGGGGTGTCGTTTCTAGAATGGGGTCATTTTTGGGTGGTTTCTATTATGTAAGCCTCACAAAGTGACTTCAGACCTGAACTGGTCCCTAAAAAGTGGGTTTTTGAAAATTTCTGAAAAATTTCAAGATTTGCTTCTAAACTTTTAAGCCTTGTAACGTCCCCAAAAAATAAAATGGCATTCCCAAAATGATCGATACATGAAGTAGACATATGGGGAATGTAAATCAATAACTTTTTTGGGCGGTATTACTATGTATTATAGAAGTAGAGAAATTGAAACTTGGAAATTTGGTATTTTTTTATAAAAAAAAATGAAATTTTTCGACTTCATTTTACCACTGTCATGAAGTACAATATGTGACGAAAAAACAATCTCAGAATGGCCTAGATAAGAAAAAGCGTTTTAAAGTTATCACATAAAGTGACACTGGTCAGATTTGCAAAAAATGGCCAGGTCCTTAAGGTGAAATAGGGCCAAGTCCTTAAGGGGTTAAAGGGGTTTTCCCATCACAATGATCACTGTTTAATCAGTTAATGATGTAACAGTGATCATTTTTCCAAATATATTTTATTGGCTAATTCCTACCCTTCTTGATAAAATTCATCCCCTCCGACCTCATTGTTGTCATTTGGTCTCCCCTAGTTACAGCCACTGCTCTTCTCCCTTACTTTTTTAAGACACCTTATTTTCTCCTGGATGGGCCGCACGCCGCCGCTAATTTTTTCTAGTTATGTGGTTAATCCCTTCATATAGCTAGACCAGCTTGCATTTCAGAGTCAAAGATGGGTGCGAAAACTGTACAACTGCATTTGTGAAAACAGATTATGTTGCCCTGGCACCATATGATAGATTTACAGAACGTATCTGGGCAGCAATGTGTGCGTTTTAGAAAACCAATTTGTCCCCTATCACTGTCCCACAGAGACCGATACCCATATTTCCCAGATTGCAGAATACCATTTATGAATAAATATTGTAAATCCCCAGTACTGTGGAATACTTAGATGGATCTGCTAGCCAGGAGCCTGGAGAAGCTGCATAGGAGTAAATAGGAGACAAATTGTGAAGGCGGAGAAACACAAAAACATAACATTGCATACATTTGCTGATTAAAAAAAAATGTGTGAAAGTTAATACTAGTATCATATCATCCAAATTGCTATTGTTTGGTGGTAAATCTAGGAAAGGTTTACAAACGATGTAAATTGCCAGTACATATGGTAATAAATCAGGACTCCCATGGCAAGTCACTGCTTGGAGACCACTACTCTATACTATAACATAGCTAGACAGATTTGTCATTCAGAGTCCCAGGAAAGCTAGGTAACAATTAATAGGTACTGCTAAATACTAAGGGGATCATTAATTAAACAGAAATACGTCTAAATTAGGCATATTTCTGGCACAGATTGCAGCACAAAAGGTCCTTTGCGCCACAATCTGCAACTTCTCCCCACTCACGCCAGGTCTAAAAAAGTGGGCGGGGAAGGGCTGGCAGGCCCGTCTGATTTACCATTTTCTATGCCTGTTTTAGGCATAGAAAATGGTATGAATGTAAGACAGCTCAGAAGCGGTCTTACATTTAGAAGGAGCGATGGATCCACTGAAGTTATGAAGAGGCCTGCACCTCTTCATAACTTCGGCAGATCCACAGACAGGTATAGGGCTAATTAAGACGAGCGTCTAAAACCCTGTCTTAAAGGGAGTCTTTTACCCCAAATGTGCACTCTCTCACACTAACACCATTGCGTCGATAACAGTCCCCACATTAAAATCCTACTTACCATAAGGTTGTCAGTTGCATAGTTCGTCTAAAAAATACTTTTATTGTATATGTAAATCAGGGTCTGAAGGTGCCCAGGGGCGGCGTTCCAACGGCCGGTGCCCAGGCCCCGTGCTGATTTCCATGTGCAACAACTCCCCTTTCACCCATTTGGCCCGCCCTTTCTCTGGCTGATCACCTCCTTCTCTTCTTTTGAAATCCAGCGCCTGTGCCGATGACAGCCCTCTGATGCAGCGTCGGCTGGAGCATGACGTATGGACCGGCGCATGCGCACTGTACTACCCATTACTGGCAGATGCCTCAGAGTATCCAGTGCGCATGCGCCGGCCCGTACGTCACGCTCCAGCCGATGCTGCATCAGAGGGCTGTCATCGGCGCAGGCGCTGCATTTTAGAAGAAGGAGGTAATCAGCCAGAGAAAGGGCGGGCCAAATGGGTGAAAGGGGAGTTGTTGCACATGGAAATCAGCACGGGGCCTGGGCACCGGCCGTTGGAACGCCGCCCCTGGGCACCTTCAGACCCTGATTTACATATACAATAAAAGTATTTTTTAGACGAACTATGCAACTGACAACCTTATGGTAAGTAGGATTTTAATGTGGGGACTGTTATCGACGCAATGGTGTTAGTGTGAGATAGTGCACATTTGGGGTGAAAGACTCCTTTTAATAAATGTGCCCCTAAGTCTACCAAAATCAGGGATGCGCAACCTGCAGCCCTCCAACTGTTGCAAAACTACAACCAGCATGCTTGGACAGCCTACAGCTATTAGGGCATAGTGGGAGTTGTAGTTTTGCAACAGCTGGGGGCCGCAGATTAAGCATCCCTAACCTAAATACCGTATTTTTCGTGGGGGGAAAATAGCAGTGTGTGTTATGGGACGAATGCTGCAATTTACACTGATCCCGCTCCACGCCACTACTAACTTCGTAGCAGGCAGGAGGCAGGCCGGGCGGGCGGTAGCGTGATGATTTGAATAGTTTAACAATACCTACAGGTTAGATATGATTATACTACAGTGAGCGGGGCCCAGTGTAGTAGAATACAGTGACTGCACCGGGCCCTGCTGCCATTACAAAACCAGATGCCGGCCCCAATTCACTACACAGGGACACTGTTATGGGGGGGGATGCTATATATGTGTCATGCACAGATGCCCCCATAATGATCCCCCACAACAGTGCCCTCCACAGATGCCCCCACAACAGTGCGATCTACAGATCGCCCCCACAACAGTGCCATCTACAGATCGCCCCCACAACAGTACGATCTACAGATCGCCCCCACAACAGTGCCATCCACAGATCGCCCCCACAACAGTGCCATCCACAGATCGCCCCCACAACAGTGCCATCCACAGATCGCCCCCACAACAGTGCCATCCACAGATCGCCCCCACAACAGTGCCATCCACAGATCGCCCCCACAACAGTGCCATCCACAGATCGCCCCCACAACAGTGCCATCCACAGATTGCCCCCACAACAGTGCCATCCACAGACCACCATTAGTTCAAAACCCACCAAAAGCACACCTTTTGGTTCAAAATATTTTTTTACTTATTTTCCTCTTATAGGGCAAAAAATACGGTAAATCCCCCTTTTCACTCCCAAATAAAACAATAGGTAGGCATATTTGTCTTTCATGGTCCTAGTTAAGCTTGACATTTATGAACTCTTTCTGGGGGAATGAAAAAAAACAGCACGAACCTCATTGGCTTTTTACATTTTGTGGCGTTCACTTTGAGGCATAAATAATAAAACTTTGTTCTCTGGGTCAGGGCTGTAACAGCTATACCAAATATATATAGTACTGTATATTCAAAGTTTTACTATTCTTGCACAATAAAAACCTTAAAGGGATTCTGTCACCATGTTACAGCATATATAGATGCAGACATGCACGGCTAGATCGCCGCTAGCATGTCCGCACCATATGTGTGCCATAGCGCTGAGCTTCTTTATTGACTGTAAAAAATGATTTTATTAATATGTAAATTAGGGAGTCAAGGTGCCCAGGGGGGCGGTATGAACATTTCCTGTGCCCAGCCACGCCCCCTGTGAAGGAGCCCAGCACCGCCTCCGTTGTATCAATCTCATCCGTGCTGACAGTTAGAGCGCTGTAAGTCTCGCGATGCGTGAGATCGCGCATGCCCAGTTCCTTCCCTGAGGCTGATGCCAGCACAGGGAAGGAACACTATGTTAGAACTGGGCATGCGCGATCTCGCGCATCGCGAGACTTACAGCGCTCTAACTGTCAGCACGGATGAGAATGATACAACGGAGGCGGTGCTGGGCTCCTACAGAGGCGTGGCTGAGCACAGAAAGATTTGTACCGCCACCCTGGGCACCTTGACTCTAATTACATATTAATAAAATCCATTTTTTACAGTCAATAAAGAAGCGCAGTGCTATGGCACACATAGTGCGGACATGCTAGCGGCGATCTAGCCATGCATGTCCGCATCTATATATGTTGTAACATAGTGACAGAATCCCTTTAAGAAAAAAAAAAAAAAAGCATTTTATTCCATTTTTTGATTTGGTGTTTTTTTTTTTTTTTTTTTTTTACTGCTTTCACTGTGTGGGATAATTAGCATTATAACTTTATTCTCTGGGTCAGTAACATTACGATACTATATATATAGTAACATAGTAACAGTATATAAGACCAAAAAAAGACATTTGTCCATCTAGTTCGGCCTGTTTCCTACAAGTTGATCCAGAGGAAGGCAAAAACCCCCTGTGAGGCAGAAGCCAATTTTCCCCACTTAAGGGGAAAAAATTCCTTCCTGACTCCAATCAGGCAATCAGAATAACTCCCTGGATCAACGACCCATCTCTAGTAGCTATAGCCTGTAATATTATTACACTCCAGAAATACATCCAGTCCCCTCTTGAATTACTTTATTGTACTCACCATCACCACCTCCTCAGGCAGAGAGTTCCATAGTCTCACTGCTCTTACAGTGAAGAATCCTTTTCTATGTTTGTGTACAAACCTTCTTTCCTCCAGACGCAGAGTTTGTGTACTAACCTTCTTTCCTCGTCACAGTCACAGTCCTAGTCCTGGGGATAAATAGATGATGGGCGAGATCTCTGTACTGACCCCTGATATATTTATACATAGATATTAGATCTCCCCTCAGTTGTCTTTTTTCTAAAGTGAATGACCCTAATTTTGAGATATACATATATACACATACACACACACACACACACACACTGACACAGTGAAAGGTCTGTTGGTTGATGGGAGGTATATTCTAATACTGATAAAGACTGACTGCAGCAAGGTGAGGTCAAGCACCAGGCCAGATTTCACTTGCCATACCGGGCTTTGTAGACGCCCAACTCTCATTAACCACTTCAGCCCTCCTAGCTTAAACACCCTTAATGACCAGGCCACTTTTTACAATTCTGCACTACACTACTTTCACCGTTTATTGCTCGGCCATACAACTTACTACCCAAATGAATTTTGCCTCCTTTTCTTCTCACTAATAGAGCTTTCATTTGGTGCTATTTCATTGCTGCTGACATTTTAATTTTTTTTTGCTATTAATCAAAAATAACTGAAATTTTTGCTAAAAAAAGAAATTTTTCACTTTCTGTTGTAAATTTTTTTTTTTTTTAAAACTACATTTCTATATAAATTTTTCTCTAAATGTCTTTGATAAAAAAAAATCCAATAAGTGTATATTTATTGGTTTGGGTAAAAGTTATAGCGTTTACAAACTATGGTGCAAAAAAGTGAATTTCCGCATTTTGAAGCAGCTCTGACTTTGAGCACCTGTCATGTTTCTTCAGGTGCTAGAATGCCAGGATAGTATAAATACCCCCCAAATGACACCATTTTAGAAAGAAGACACCCCAAAGTATACGCGGAGGGGCATGGTGAGTTCATGTATCATTTAATTTTTTTTTCACAAGTTAGCGTAAAATGACACTTTGAGGAAAAAAAAAAAGAATAAAGTTTTCATTTCTGCTAACTTCTGTCAAAAAAAAAAAAAAAAAAAAATCTCCCACGGACTCACTATGCCCCTCAGTGAATACCTTGGGGTGTCTACTTTCCGAAATGGGGTCATTTGTGGGGTGTGTTTACTGTTCTGGCATTTTGGGCGGTGCTAAATTGTGAGCAGCCCTGTAAAGCCTAAAGGTACCCGTTGGACTTTATGCCCCTTTACGCACCTAGGCTGCAAAAAAGTGTCACACATGTGGTATCGCTGTACTTAGGAGAAGTAGGGCAATGTGTTTTGGGGTGTATTTTTACATATACCCATGTTGGGTGAGAGAAATATCTCTGTAAATTGGCAACTTTGTATAAAAAAATTTAAAAAGTTGTCGTTTACAGAGATATTTCTCACACAAAGTATGGGTATATATATATTTCCGCTAACTTGTGCCAAAAAAAATAAATTTTCTGTGAACTCGCCATGCCCCTCACGGAATACCTTGGGGTGTCTTCTTTCCAAAATGGGGTCACTTGTGGGGTATTTATACTGCCCTGGCATTTTAGGGGCCCTAAAGTGTGAGAATCCAAATGCGTAAAAATGCCCTGTGAAATCCAAAAGGTACTCATTGGAATTAGGGCCCCTTTGCGCATCTTGGCTGCAAAAAAGTGTCACATGTGGTATCGCCGTACTCAGGAGAAGTAGGGCAATGTGTTTTGGGGTGTATTTTTACATATACCCATGTTGGGTGAGAGAAATATCTCTGTAAATTGACAGCTTTGTATAAAAAAATTTAAAAAGTTGTCGTTTACAGAGATATTTCTGCACAAAGTAATGGTATATATAAAATACACCCCAAACACATTGCCCTACTTCTCTGATCGGCGATACCACATGTGACACTTTGCAGCCAAGATGCAAGGGCCTAATTCCAATGAGTACCTTTAGATTTCACAGGGCATTTTTACGCATTTGATTCTCACTCTGAGGCTAAATGCCAGGGCAGTATAAACTACCCATAAGTGACCCCATTTTGGAAGAAGACACCCTGAGTATTCGTGAGCATGATTCACGAAAGTTTATTTTGGCACAAGTTAACGAAATATTATATATATATATATATATATATATATATATATATATATTTATTTTTTTTACAAAATCTCATATTCCACTAACTTGTGGCAAAAAATAAAATTTTACATGAACTCACCATACCCCTCAGCGAATACCTTGGGGTGTCTTCTTTCTAAAATGGGGTCACATGTGAGGTGTTTGTACTGCCCTGGCATTTGAGGGTCTCCGCAATCATTACATGTATGGCCAGCATTAGGAGTTTCTGCTATTCTCCTTATATTGAGCATACGGGTAATGAGATTTTTTTTTTCCGTTCAGCCTCTGGGCACAGGGATCGCATCGATCAATGCGGATGAAAAAATCTCTGCCAAAATCAGTGACTGCGGTGCGGTGGGCTGGGCGCTAACTACCTAACAAGTAGCTAACTAACTGGCGGTGATAAGGGACCCTTATGCCCCATTCACACGTCCGCAATTCTGTTTGCGGAACGGAATTGCGGACCCATTCATTTCTATAGGGACAGACTTTGTCCCGCTCGGATCCGGAATTGCAGATCCGCACTTCCAGGTCTGCACTTCCGTTCCGCAAAAATATAGAACATGTCCTATTCTTGTACGCAATTGCGGACAAGAAAAGGCATTTTCTATATAGTTTTGGCAATGTGCGGATCTGCAAAATGCGGAAAGCACATTGCCGGTGTCCGTGTTTTGCGGATCCGTAAAACACATATGGACATGTGATCGGAGCCTTACAGGGGGTGATCAGTGACAGGGGGGTGATCAGGGAGTCTATATGGGGTGATCAGGGGTTAACAAGGGGTTAATAAGTGACAGGGGGGGGGGGGCGTAGTGTGCTGCTTGGTGCTACTTTACATAGCTACCTGGTCCTCTGGTGGTCGATCCCAGCAAATGGGACCACCAGAGGAACAGGTAGCAGGTATATCAGACGCTGTTAACAAAACAGCATCTGATATACTTGTTTGATGCGGTTTATTTCGCATCTGCAGCCTGCCAGCGATTGGTCATCGCTGGCGGGCTGTAGTACAACTTCTGAGACGCGATCTTCTGTGAACGCGTGCGCGAGCGCGTTCACAGCAGATCTCGCCTCTCGCGAGATGACGCGCCGCCGCGTCAGAGAGGAACAGACCTGCCGCCGCCTGGACGCAGCCCTGCGTTAGGCGGTCGGCAGGCGGTTAAAGGCAGCTAGAGTGTGGGATATGTCTCTCTATGTGAAGGTATGAGGCCTGTGCCCGAATCCCCACAATTGGTGGCTTGGAGCGGGCATAAGCAGCGAGGCCGACGCAAAACCAGAATTTTTTTTTCTGGCCATGTAAGAGCCAACTGTCTCCACCTGGTTGAGACCATGGACACAAACTTTGGGTACCGACAGTCACTGTATGCCAGAAGGGTCTGTGCGTCAGACACTCCAGAGACTCTCGATAACAAACATTTGTGTCAGGTGGAGGTAGGGGGTCACTCCCATGGTGGCTCTGCTGAATTCAGGGAGTCTGATGACCCTTGTGAGGGCTACTATAGTGCGACCCACTGAGTTTACAGGCCGAAAAGTCGGCGTATTCAGCATACATGGAAATTTAAAAGACTACCTCACTGCTCTGGTGTCCCTAAACACGTGTGTCGGCTGGCGGATCCATGAGGTGGCAGTGGCCACGAGCCTGCACTATGAGTTGATACTAGGAAGAGACTTTCCGTTGTTCCCAGCCCTGTCAGGCATTTTCATAGGTATATTTATTGATACCTGGTCATATTATATTCAGAATGCATGCTCATTGTCTTTAAGAAACATACATGAGCCAAAGTTTTCATATGCGACTGAGACAGGCCAAGATGAAGTCATTTCCGAGCTCAGTCTGTGTAAAAATACAGAGAGTATTGTGTTTTAAGAATTATTGCCACAGATGTGGTCTTATCTGTTGGGAGTACACTGGATTCTCCAGACATGTCCGTCTGAAGAGAACAAGGCCCATTCATATCATTATGGTCCATAGATCAACAGTGTGAGAAACATTCAGAGAGACGCCTAAAGGTCTGTCTTTAGTTGTTTCAAAGTTGTCTTAACTAATCCTCATCTCTAATTTACGACGATGAGGGTCAAATGTATATGATGCAAAAATACCCTAGTTAAGTCTTCATGGTATGGTGTTAATAGCTTGCACAACAGTGCCATCCGGAGACAGATATCGATATCATTATACCATCCTCCATAGTTGCATTATGGGTAAACATGATCTCATAGGATCTTATTACATATGTTTACACCCCTCAATTGATTGGAGAATACTAATCCAGGGGGTGGTAATGTTAGATTACAAGGGAGATAATTACCCTAGATAGAGGAGGGCATGAGGAGAGAGGAGAAAGGAGAGGCAAAGAGCAAAGCAACAAGCAAAGGGAACATTCCAACATTCCAGGAGCCAAGACCCAAGATGAAAGCCATGGTGATGGACCATCCAGCTTTCCTAGGAGCAGAAGTGAGATTCCTGCTAGGACTTGGTAAGAAACACAAAGAATGATGTTTCATTTTATTAAGACTATTTAGATAATGTGGGTAAAATCATAGCATCTATGTTGGCGAACATATTAATTTATTTATCATCTCTTTATATGAGATGTAGTCTTAGATATAGAATAATTGTGAGGCTTCATTCTACCTGCAGAAGAATCAAGTTTCATAATTTATCAGAGTATTAAATGATTGCATACATATATGCATAGATATAGATATATTGATAGTAGTATTCTTCGCCAAGCTAGATGATAAATTCCCACTGGAAGATTTGTTCCAAGTTCTTCCAATGTCTGTTGTCTTAATAGTCTTACCAGGTTATACAGATATGAAAGTAGTCCAGAATAGGACAGAAGTATACATGTAAAAGTAGTCTAGGATTTGACTACTATCTTCTAAGTTATATCCTTGGATGGATTTGCCCATTACTACATGTGAGGTGTATTTTAGTTTGGTTAGAGAGGGGTGGGGAATGTATTTATCATTCCATATAGATGTCTAGGATTAGACAGGCCTCTGAACAGGAGTAATGTATATAATGTAACTTCTTGTTTTGATATCCTAACCAAATAGCTTTGTTATAATGTGACAAGCTGCTCCTACCCACATGTGTTTATTTACTTATTGTGAAGCTTCTAGTGCCTGATATCAATGCCATGTATATTAATTGGCATATATCATTTTTTATTTACTTATGATTAAGCTTATAATGCTTTATATAACGCCATATATATTCATTTACATATGTCATTATGTTTACTTATTTACATTTATATTCGTGTAATTAATAAATTTGCATATTTTTATAATATCTGCGTATTATTTAATGTCAAAACTACATCTTTAGCATTAATGTCATCTCTCATGAAAAGAACTTATTATCTGAGGAGATAGTCGGCCTCAGATGTGAATTGTATCGATTGGGTTATCTACAATTCACCAGGTCATAATTTCAGGTAGTTACGAAAAAAATATTTTTATGACCATAATTAATAATTCATAATTGAATTATTATAAACCCGACAAAAATGGAGGCTCCAGTGAGATCTTGATGAGATGACATTTTGCTAAGATTTGATAAGATGACATATTGTTGAGATATTGATGAGATGACATATTAATGATTAATTGTCATGTATATTGTTGCTGGCATTAGAATGCTACAGCCAGATCACGGTTACAACCCTTAGAAGGGCGTGGTCCATATATAGTCAATATCACTGCCCTGGTACTGAAGGGGTTAAGCCCGTACCAGAACCGCAGATAAGTAGTTGCAGTAAAGTGTTATTACACGGATGCAACCAGTGCATGACATGTAAATCAACTCAGGAGTTGTTTGTCTATGCTAAACACAAGTTATGTTTTTGTATCGCCAGAAATTACCAGTAAATTGTCCCAAGATAGGGAACAGATGTAGGTTTCGTTAGCCTAGGCGATACTGGGTCCGGTTCTAGTTCTTTGTATGACTCAGGAACCTTCCTATTAATTCCTGCCCATTAGCTCCCATAGTTGGAGATTTATCCCATATATGTAATGGACTCAGATCACAAAAGTTGATTTTATTGATGTCCCAGATTACAGGGAAGTTGAGCTCAGTAGCTCAGGGCATTACAGGATAATAGAGGGACTTTATACATAAAGTTCTGACCCGATGTCATTGATAAATAGAATCTATAAGAGAACAGTTTAAACAGGTTAATAATGTTGATGTAACCCTGTTCTTCTTTTTAATGTTCTTGATTCTAAGTTGCATAAATGCAAGACATATAAACCGGCGATAAGAAGCCGTATTGTCTATGAAACATAATTGTTTAAATCACATAAAAATTGATATAATTGTTCCCAGAAAGTTAAGTCACTTAAGGGAACCATCACAGGCTTTGCAAGCCTAGATAAGAAAGTGAGTCTATGGCTATCGTCCATATTTTGACTCAGAATTTTCATATAATCTGTAATTGCCGCAGATATGATAATCCCCAAGGGGGGATGAGGGGTAGTTTGTGGTATCAGCAGACCACAGTATATTCCCAGGATCACAGAGCTGATCATATGTACAAGCAGTTTTTACAGATGCTGCATTTTTTCAAAATTTTCTCCACCATCCTAGGGATGGGAGGGGGGAAGGAGCACATTCCTAACTCCTAGGTACATGTCAGCGAAGAGGTCAGAGGTCGCAAAGCTGCACTGCACTCTGAGCTGAATCAGCTCAAGTAAAAGAGGAGTAAGATTCTCCCAAATCCATTGCATGTAAATTCTTTACTTCATGAAGTGAATAAAGAGAAAAGAAAAAGTTATTTAACACTTTGCTGAGATAAGAATGTCCAGCAAATGAAACAAAACAAACGGCTTCATTGAGCTATTAATCATAGCAAGTCAATAACTGATTAATGATATTGATTACTAATCAAATTTTTCCACAGGATCATTAACATGGTGTTTGTGTAGAGTTTTTATTTCAGTGCTAAAAAAAAGCAAGAGCTGAACTGATATTGGAAAATCAAAAATTTGAAGATGGAGACACATCATAAATTTCATATGATTGGTGATGGTATCGTATAAAAAAAAAAATTTGAAAAGTTATACTAATCAATTGTGACTAACTTGTCGTCATTGTATTCCATGGAGATGTATGGACACATATATATATTACTCTGTTTCGAGGTAGTCTCAAAGTATTGATTGGGTTATGATCCTAAATAGGCATAACACCTAAGGCTGTATTAGCCTGGCAGAGGAAGAATAGTTATATCTATTCATGATACCCTGTAGTTTGTTTTTCTTTGGAAAAAAAAAAACATAAAAAAATCCTCAACTAGCTGCTGCTGGCTAAAGTATGGCATAAGTCAAAGGCCTAGAATAGGCAGGTATATGTTTGATAAAGTTTTGCTGCGTTTTACTCATACTGTCTGTTGTTTTCTTAAGTTTAGATGATGGCCCAAGATGGGATCACATGTTGATGGCGGAACCCTAAAAGTCTTAGTATCCGGAACCAAGAGAACCTGAGGTCAGGGCTATCCGAGACGCAAGAGACGTCCAGTCGGAGCCACCCAGATGAATCCAAAAGGTATCCAGGAGTGACAAGTGGGCAGAGCCCCGGGGGATTCGACAGCCACGACAAGAGTGCTTCATGCCAATTCAACATGACAAAGTATTTGAGATCGCAGATGTGAAGATATGTTGCCAAACACCGCTCGCTAAAAAGAGTAACCAAGTTGCTGACGAGACAGGAAGCCTTTACTTCAAGCTTTACATTTTTGCAGCAATGTTATTAAGTTAGAGGACCAAAGAAACATTTTCACTAGAGACACGTTTTCGGAAAGTCAAGAAAATTACCAGAACGTCTTTCTCTCTACAGTGGTCATAAAACAACGTAACATATTTGTAGTAAAACCAAACAGAGTTTGTGCGTTATATATGTGTCGTAAGAGTACACACAAAATAGTGATACATTTATTCCAAGGTAAAAATTGTGTTCCCCAATCCATAATGATTTGGAAAATGCTCTGTATTGCATTTCAGCTTATTCAACCTTCTAAAAACGAAATTGAATATGCTGAAAAGGGGGGATTTGTCAGGCATTTTCATAGGTATATTTATTGATACCTGGTCATATTATATTCAGAATGCATGCTCATTGTCTTTAAGAAACATACATGAGCCAAAGTTTTCATATGCGACTGAGACAGGCCAAGATGAAGTCATTTCCGAGCTCAGTCTGTGTAAAAATACAGAGAGTATTGTGTTTTAAGAATTATTGCCACAGATGTGGTCTTATCTGTTGGGAGTACACTGGATTCTCCAGACATGTCCGTCTGAAGAGAACAAGGCCCATTCATATCATTATGGTCCATAGATCAACAGTGTGAGAAACATTCAGAGAGACGCCTAAAGGTCTGTCTTTAGTTGTTTCAAAGTTGTCTTAACTAATCCTCATCTCTAATTTACGACGATGAGGGTCAAATGTATATGATGCAAAAATACCCTAGTTAAGTCTTCATGGTATGGTGTTAATAGCTTGCACAACAGTGCCATCCGGAGACAGATATCGATATCATTATACCATCCTCCATAGTTGCATTATGGGTAAACATGATCTCATAGGATCTTATTACATATGTTTACACCCCCTCAATTGATTGGAGAATACTAATCCAGGGGGTGGTAATGTTAGATTACAAGGGAGATAATTACCCTAGATAGAGGAGGGCATGAGGGAGAGAGGAGAAAGGAGAGGCAAAGAGCAAAGCAACAAGCAAAAGGGAACATTCCAACATTCCAGGAGCCAAGACCCAAGATGAAAGCCATGGTGATGGACCATCCAGCTTTCCTAGGAGCAGAAGTGAGATTCCTGCTAGGACTTGGTAAGAAACACAAAGAATGATGTTTCATTTTATTAAGACTATTTAGATAATGTGGGTAAAATCATAGCATCTATGTTGGCGAACATATTAATTTATTTATCATCTCTTTATATGAGATGTAGTCTTAGATATAGAATAATTGTGAGGCTTCATTCTACCTGCAGAAGAATCAAGTTTCATAATTTATCAGAGTATTAAATGATTGCATACATATATGCATAGATATAGATATATTGATAGTAGTATTCTTCGCCAAGCTAGATGATAAATTCCCACTGGAAGATTTGTTCCAAGTTCTTCCAATGTCTGTTGTCTTAATAGTCTTACCAGGTTATACAGATATGAAAGTAGTCCAGAATAGGACAGAAGTATACATGTAAAAGTAGTCTAGGATTTGACTACTATCTTCTAAGTTATATCCTTGGATGGATTTGCCCATTACTACATGTGAGGTGTATTTTAGTTTGGTTAGAGAGGGGTGGGGAATGTATTTATCATTCCATATAGATGTCTAGGATTAGACAGGCCTCTGAACAGAAGTAATGTATATAATGTAACTTCTTGTTTTGATATCCTAACCAAATAGCTTTGTTATAATGTGACAAGCTGCTCTTACCCACATGTGTTTATTTACTTATTGTGAAGCTTCTAGTGCCTGATATCAATGCCATGTATATTAATTGGCATATATAATTTTTTTATTTACTTATGATTAAGCTTATAATGCTTTATATAACGCCATATATATTCATTTACATATGTCATTATGTTTACTTACTTATTTACATTTATATTCGTGTAATTAATAAATTTGCATATTTTTATAATATCTGCGTATTATTTAATGTCAAAACTACATCTTTAGCATTAATGTCATCTCTCATGAAAAGAACTTATTATCTGAGGAGATAGTCGGCCTCAGATGTGAATTGTATCGATTGGGTTATCTACAATTCACCAGGTCATAATTTCAGGTAGTTACGAAAAAAATATTTTTATGACCATAATTAATAATTCATAATTGAATTATTATAAACCCGACAGCCCTATGGCCAGCCGTTAAACCTACTGATCCCCGAGAGATAGGGAAAGCTCCAGTAAAGAGGCCTGGAGTTGAGGTGCTAGAACACAGGGAACGAAAGGCAGAAGGGCCCACGGTAGGGTTGACAGCCGCTCTGGTGGATGAGGGGGAGACAACCCCAATGAATGGAATAGGTAGGGAGCATAGGAAGGCAGCTCAGCAAGCCCAGAGTCAGGTCTATAATCGAGGGGCTCAGGGCCGGAACGTTAACCCTGGAGATCGGGTCCTGGTTCTTGTACCGATGTTGGACAGTAATTTCCTCGCTAGGTGGCAGGGGCCCTACGAAATACTAGAAAAAGTAAGCAACGTAAATTACAAGGTGTGCCAGTCAGGTCGGCAGAAGCCGGAGCAGGTCTACCATGTCAATTTACTGAAGCCTTGGACGGAAAGGGAGACCTGTAATGAGAACCCACCACAGCCTATATATGTCTAGGGGAAGAGATTACGCTGCCTCTGTCTGTTGCAGGTGAAGCGGCTGCCACAGTGCGTATTGCTGATAGCCTTTCCTCTAAGCTAAGAGGCCAGGGAGTTCATTAGTCGGGACACAGATGTGTTCTCGGACGTCCCTGGACATACTTCTGTAATCTGACGTGGTATTGTCACAGAGCCCCAGGTGAAAGTCCATTTAAAGCCGTAGCGGGTGCCTGTGGCTCGGCGACAAACCATCTTGGAGGAGGCACAATACTTCAGGTATGTCATTCATCTAGGGTTTGATGTGGACTCATCAAACCCTAGATGAATAAGATAGAGGCGATATGGAGTTGGCCGCGGCCTGTCACTACCTGGACAAAGAGGGGAAGACCTGGGTCACCAGATGGTTCTCGTCTCTACAGGACTTCAAGTTCACAACGCAACATAGAGGTCTGTTGGTTGATGGGAGGTTTTTTCCTCCCAACATATGCTGTAAAGACTGAGTGCAGCAAGGTGAGGTCAAGCACCGGGCCGGATTTAACTTGCCACCCGGGCTTTGCAAACGCCCAACTCTCATTAAAGGCAGCTAGAGTGTGGGATATGTCTCTCTGTGTTAAGGTATGAGGCCTGTGCCTAGACCAGGCATCCTCAAACTGCGGCCCTCCAGCTGTTGCAAAACTACAACTCCCAGCATGCCCGAACAGCCTAAAGGGCATTGTGGGAGTTGTAGTTTTACAACAGCTGGAGGGCCGCAGTTTGAGGATGCCTGGCCTAGACGAATGCTTGTGACTTGTTTGGGAAAGACAGGTAGACTAAATCCTGGACTTAAACTTTGGTGTGGACCTGTCTGCAACGTGTGAACACACACCTCGACTGGGACTCTTTATGCCGGACCTGCAGCATGGTATGAATGAACACCAGGACTCTCAACTAAGGTGACGTTGTTTGCAGAGTTGTTAAACCTATTTGTGTGAATAAAACACTGCAGTTTGAGCAAGAACTGTTTGTGGTGCCTCTGTTCTGCGTCCGCTTACCCTGCCTACCAGAGCGAATCCCCACAATACACATACATACAGGGTGGCCCCCACAAAAAAAGTAGCCCGCACCCAGCAATAGTATGACAAGGTAAACAAGCAAAGTGTATTGTTTTTTTTTTTTAATTACCCAGAGTTATGGATTATGTTGGCTGATACTGCTTGCAGCTTTTCAACAGTTTTACTACTTTTGTACAATAAAAATTCCTTTGTCACAATTCTGATATAGGTAAAGAATCCCCGCAACAGCTGTTAACCCCTTAGGACGTATGGACATAGGACGTAAGGGTATGCCCTAATGTCCGAGTCCTTAAGGACACAGGGCGTACCCATACGTCCTAAATTAAATTGCATATTAAAAATAAAAATAAAAAATAAACGCTAGAAACATGGTTCCTGCTGCGATCGTGCAGCAGGAACCATGTTCACATGCTGAGGGGGGTCGCGTGACCCCCCGCATCGGCGATCGCAACAAACCGCAGGTCAATTCAGACCTGCGGTTTGTTGCGTTTCCGGTCCATTCGGGTCCCCGGTGACCTGATGAACCGGAAAAGAACGTCCTAGCTTTGGGGGCGGGGGCGGCGGTAGTTCAAGCTGAATGGCTGGCGTCGCGGAGGCGGCAAGTTCAAACGGCCGCCGCGCCAGTCTCCTCCTCCCATTCGTTGCAGCGCTGCCATTGTGAAAGGAGCTCATCGCTGGATCCTGCATCCCCAACGCCTGGACCTGCATCCCCGTCGCCTGGACCTGCATCCCCGTCGCCTGGACCTGCATCCCCGTCGCCTGGACCTGCATCCCCGTCGCCTGGACCTGCATCCCCGTCGCCTGGACCTGCATCCCCGTCGCCTGGACCTGCATCCCCGTCGCCTGGACCTGCATCCCCGTCGCCTGGACCTGCATCCCCGTCGCCTGGACCTGCATCCCTAGCAGCACCTTCAGGTAGGACAGGGAAAGAAAGGGAGAGGAAATATTTTAGGCAGGGATATTGAGGGAAAGTATTGAGAAAAAAAATCTTGACCCTGTTCTGGACCTGTATCCCCGCCTGGACCTGCATCCCCGTCTGGACCTTCAGGTAGGACAAGGAAAGTAAGGGAGAGGGAATATTTAGGCAGGGATAGTGAGGGAAAGTTATGTATTGGAAAAAAAAAATCTTGACTTAGGCGCCTGGACCTGCTTCCCCGCCTGGACCTGCTTCCCTAGCAGCACCTTCAGGTAGGACAAGGAAAGTAAGGGAGAAGGAATATTTAGGCAGGGATAGTGAGGGAAAGTTATGTATTGGAAAAAAAAAATCTTGACTTAGGCGCCTGGACCTGCTTCCCCGCCTGGACCTGCTTCCCTACAGCACCTTCAGGTAGGACAAGGAAAGTAAGGGAGAGGGAATATTTAGGCAGGGATAGTGAGGGGAAGTTATGTATGGAAAAATATTTTTTTTTTCTTTCTTTATTTTAGGCACCTGGTTCCAGTGTCAAACCCAAGGCACCACCAGCATCCCCAGCACCACCTAAAGGTAGGACAGGGAAAGTAAGGGAGAGGGTGCATTTAGGCAGGGAAAGGAAGGGACAGTTAGTTTAGGATACTGGTGTCCAGGGCATACACCAGCGAGGTATGGCGTGAAAATTTACAAAATTTGTGAGAGTACCTCAGGGTACACTTACAAATTTCGTGTGTACGAGGGGCGAGATTCCCGTCTTGAACCCCCAGAATGTCCCCCCACTCTGGGTGTTAGCGGAAAACTCGTGTGGGACCTTATGCACCCACTGCTGGATAACAGTTACCACTTGTACGTGGATAACTTTTATACCAGTATTCCCTTGTATCAGGCCCTCTACGCCAGATCCACGTTCGCTTGTGGGACCGTGCAGAAAAATCAGCACGGCCTCCCTGCCTACCCCCTCCAGGTACCTATCCCCAGGGGTGAGACCCGTGCCCTTACTTGTGGAAACCTGCTGTTGGTCAGGTATAAGGACAAGAGGGATGTCCTTATGCTGACCACAATCCACGGTAACAGCACCACCCCCGTCTCTGTGCGAGGTACCACGGCAATGGTCCTCAAGCACGATTGTATCGTCGACTACAATCGGTATATGGGTGGAGTTGATTTATCTGATCAAGTTCTCCAACCATATAATGCCATGTGGAAAACCCGGGCATGGTACAAAAAGGTTGCGGTCTACATGGTGCAGGTTGCCATGTACAACGCTTTTGTACTATCCCGAAGTGCTGGCAGCACAGAGACGTTCCTCCAATTCTATAAGGCAGTCCTCAAGGACCTGATCTTTTCAGACCAGGAAAGAGCAGTTCGGAGTACCTCGGGAACTGGAGGCGCCCAGGTCAACAGTTTCCAGGTGTGGTCCCCCATACTGGAAAGAAGGGACGAACCCAAAAAAAGTGCAGAGTGTGTCGCAAGAGGGGTATACGGAAGGACACCACCACTCAATGTGACACTTGCCCCGATCATCCCGGCCTCTGCGTTATCAATTGCTTCAGGGAGTATCACACTTCCATGGAGTTCTAAATTTTTATAATTCCCTACAGTCCCCTAGAAATTATATAAAAAAATTATGGCTCTCAGACTTTGGAGACACAGAAACAACTTTTTTTTTCCCTAAAATGTTATTAGTTTTAGTGCTCAAACTGCAGCCCTCCAGATGTTGTAAAACTACAACTTCCAGCATGTCCAGACAACCTACAGCAGGGCATGGTGGGAGTTGTAGTTTTACAACATCTGGAGGGCCGCAGTTTGAGGACGCCTGTTTTAGTGTCTCCAAAATCTGAGAGCCATACATATTGAGCATCGCCGCGTGCGTAAAAATTTGCTCTATATAAATAAAATTTGACCCAACCCCACGGATAAACAGCGTTAAAAAAAAAAAGTAAAAAAAAGATATTTTTTGTCAAATAACATCACAAAAAGTGTAATAGCAAGCAATCAAAAAGTCATATACACCCCCAAATAGTGCCAATAAAACCGCCATCTCATCCCGCAGAAAATGAGCCCCTACATTAGACAGTCGCCCAACCAAAAAAAAATAAAAAAATTGTAGCTCCCAGGCTATGGAGATAGTAAAATTATTTAATTTTTTTTCCTAAAATGATAATATAGAATAAAATCTAAACAAATTGTATAAAGTAGACATATTAGGTATTGCTGCGTTAATAACAATCTGCCCTATAAAGATAACATTTGACCCAACCCCTCGGATAAACAGCGTTAAAAATTTTAATCCATTTTAATCTATTTTTTCCGGTAATAAAGCAAGGGTTAACAGTCAAACAAAACTAAATATTTATTGCCCTGTTTCTGTAGTTTGCAGAAACACCCCATAGGTGGTCGTAAATGGTTATATAGCCACACGGCAGGGCATAAAACGAAGGGAACGCCATATGGTTTCTGGAAGGCAGATTTTGATGGACTGGTTTATTTACACCATGGCCCATTAGAAGCCCCCCTGATGTAGCCTAGACTAGAAACTCCAAAAAAGTGACCCCATCTAAGAAACTACACCCCTCAAGGTATTCAAAAATTACTTTACAAACTTTATTAACCCTTTAGTTGTTCCACAAAACTTAATGGCGAAAGGAGAAACAATTTTAGAATTACATTTTTTGTTACCTTGCCTCAAAAAAGTGTAATGTAGAGCAACCAAAAATCATATTTACCCTAAAATAGTACCAAAAACAACCACCACCGTATCCTGTAGTTTCCTAGATGGGGTCACTTTTATGGAGTTTCTACTCAAGGGGTGCAGCAGGGGGCTTGAAAGGGTACTTGGTGTAAATAAACCAGTCCAGCAAAATCTGCCGTCCAAAAACCATATGGCGCTCCCCTTCTTCTATTTCCTGCCGTTTTAGCAAAATAGTAGTTTAGGCCCTCATATGGGGTGTTTCTGCATATTGAGGGGTGTACTTTCTTAGATGGAGTCACTTTTTTGGAATTTCTGTTCTTGAATGCATCAGGGGGGCTTGCAATAGGACATGGTGTAAAAAAAAACAGTCCTGCAAAATCTGCCATCCGAAACCCATATGGCGCTCCCCTCCTTCTATGTCCTGCGGTTTGGCCAAACAGTAGTTTAGGACCACTATATGGGGTGTTTTTGCAAACAATGCATTAGGTCAAAACTGATCTGTTTTGGACCGCTTGTGAGAGCCCTGAACGGATCTCACAAACAGAAAGACAAAACGCTAGTGTGAAAGTAGCCTTAGACCTTTCCTGCCATTCATCAGCGCAGGGCACACTATGAACAGCACAGGCAGTGCATCAAATGTAGGCTATTAAGCTTAAGCTATTATAGCTAAATGATAAAGTACATGAAAGATTTCAGGTTAAATAGCCGTGTTGGCACTTTGGTATAAATGAGTGGGTATTTGGTTGCAGTTTGGGCACTCAAGCTCTGAAAAGGTTCGCCATCGCTGTCCTAAGCGGTCAACGCTGTAACAGAAAAAAGAAAAGAAAGGCACAATTCGCCATTTTTTTTGTCACCTTGTCCCCCCAAAAAATAGGATAGGTATGTTCTATTAAGATCCAGAGATTCCATAAAATGCGGAATGCACGCAGCTTTTTTGGTGTTTTATTTTTATTGCGTGGTATTGAATGGTATAGAGTATCGCAATACTTTTTAATGGTATCGAAATAGAATCAAAATTTTGGTATTGTGACAACCCTAACTATCAGTATATTACAATGTGTAATACACTGATAGTCAATGCAGTAAAATACAGATGTAATATGCTGCATTGAAACAGGGATCAGACATGGTAATGTTGACGTCCCATAGTGGGACAAAAATAAAAAAAAAGTGAAATAAAAGTGTTTTTAACAATAAAAAAAAATAGTTTCATTTTTAAAAAAAAAGCTAATTTCCCATAAAAAAAAAAAAAAAAAAAAAAAGACATAAAATTGTAAAAAAATAGAATACCAAGACATATTAGCTATTCCCACGTCTGTAACAATCTGCGCTATAAAGATCACATGATCCACCCCGCCTGGTCAACACTGTAAAAAATATAAAATAAAAACTGTGCTGAAAAAGGCATTTATCACCCTACATCACAAAAAGTGTAATACCAAGCGATCAAAAAGTCATGTGTTCTGTTCAGTGAGCCCGATCCGCATCTCCGGCTTTGCAGACCCATTGAAGTGAATAGGTCCGCATCTGTGATGCAGAATGCACATGGAACAGTGCCCATGTATTGCAGATCCGCATATGCAGTCCGCAATACGGCAACGGGGCACCTACGTTCGTGTGCAATAGGCCTAACTAAGACAATCGCCCAAAAAATAAAAAAAAATATGGCTTTCAGAAATGGAGACATAAAAGCATTTTTGAAAGAAAAACAATCATGTTTTTATTGTGTAAAACCAAAATAAATATAAAAAGACAAATTATGTATTGCCGCGTCCGTAGCAACCTGCTCTATAAAAATATCACAATTTACCCTGTCAGACAATAACCATAAAAAAATAAAATAAACAGTGCCAATTTTTTTTTTTTTTTTGTCACTATTGTGGCAAGGTGTACAGTGCAGGAGGGCCTGTATATCTCACCCAGATACCTCAGCTGGGTGAGATAACTAAAATCCAGAAGTGTGCAGTGGTCTCAGCAAAGGATAGTTGGTAGACAGTTTTGTTTACGTTGTATTCTGGGCTGGATTTTAGTTGGACTGGCAGTGGCTTGGTAGTGGGAGCTGCCGATCCACACCCTTCCAGCATGGGTATTCCCTCATACATGAGGTGAGCGCAGGTGTAGCCTGCCCTAATCAAGGTGGCATAAAGCCCATCCCAGGTTGTCAGTCTGGGGAAAAAGTGTGTGCTCCTGGAGCAGAGGCTCTGAGAGTGGTCTCAGTCAGGAGGGGTGAGGGGCCATGAGGCTAGGCTATAGCATGAAGTTTGGGGGACCCAGCGATGCCTGCTGTAGCGACGGTCGCACGGCCAGAGTCGGGAGGACTACTGGGCCACACTCCCCCATAAAGGTATTGGACTTGTTACAGCCTGGAGGCTACGTTTAGTTAGAGCCCAGCCAGGCCAGTGTTTATAATTTTGCACTATTTGGGTCATGCCTGTCTAAAGACTGTCCAATAAATGCACTGTTTGGACATGCAACACGGTTGTCAGCGATAATTCTGTGAGAATGACCCCTGAAAAAGAGATGATCCCTTACACTATACATCACAAATAGTGTAATACCAAACGATCAAAAAATAGTACGTACCCCAAAATAGTACCAATCAAACTCACCTCATGCCGCCAAAACTGAGCCCCTACATAAGATAATCGGCATAAAAATAAAAATAATATGGCTTTCAGAAAAAGGAGGCACAAAAACATGATCTTTTTCAAAAACGCTTTATTATGTATGTAAGAATGAAACAAAATAAAAATAAAAAGTAGACATTATTGATATTGTCATCTCCATAACAACATGCTCTATAAAAATAGCACATGATCTAACCTGTCAGGTGAACATGATAAAAAACAAAAAATAAAAACTGTGACAGAACAGCCATTTTTTGGTTACCTTGCCTCACAAAAAGCTTAATACAGAGCAATCAAAAGTCATATATACCACGAAATGGTACCAATAAAACTGTCACCCTATCCTATAATTTGCAAAATGGGGTCACATTTTTGGAGTTTCTACCCTAAGGGTGCATCAGGGGGGATTTAACCACTCCCGGACCGCCGCACGCAGGATCGCGTTCTCGCGGCGGCCGGGCTCTTCTGATCCGACGCATCTAGGCGTCATCTCGCGAGACGACGCGAGGACGCGCCCGCACATGCGCAATGCGCGCCATCGGCGTGCTCGCATGTAGTTATACTACAGCCTGCCAGCGCCGATCGTGCGCTGGCAGGCTGTATATGGCAGAAAAAAATCGCAGATCAGACGTTGTTCTGTGAACAGCGTCTGATCTGCTTGCTGCCCGCTTCTCTGGTGGTCCCTTTCCTTGGGACCACCAGAGAAAAAATATCAAAGTGCACCAATCACCACACAACCCCCCCCCCCACCCACCCACCACCCCCCCTGTCACTGATTAACCCCTGATCTCCCATGTCACCCCCCCTGTCACTGATCACCCCCTGTAAGGCTCATTCAGATGTCCGCATGTGTTTTGCGGATCCACGGATCCGCAAATCCGCAAAACACGGACACCAGCAATGTGCTTTCCGCATTTTGCGGATCCGCACATTGCCAGAACTATATAGAAAATGCCTTTTCTTATCCGCAATTGCGGACAAGAATAGGACATGTTCTATACTTTTGCGGATCTCCAATTACGGATCCGCAATTATGGATCCGAGCGGGACAAAGTCTGTCCCCATAGAATTGAATGTATCCACAATTCTGTTCCGCAAAATTTTGCGGAACAGAATTGCGAGACGCTGAATGAGGCCTTAGGGTCCCTTAGCGATCGCAGCTTTATAGCTTTTCCTCTTTTTTTGCACATTTTTAGAGATTTTTTCATCCACATTGATCAATGTGAATGGAAAAATCTGTGACGTTCATTTTTTCTTTCAGCGCAGAGGCTGAACGGAAAAAAATTCTCATTACCCGTATGGTCAATATAAGGAGAATCGCAAAAACTCCTAATTCTGGCCATACGTGTAATGATTCAGGAGACCCCTAAAATGCCAGGGCAGTACAAAAACCTCACAAGTGACCCCATTTTAGAAAGAAGACACCCCAAGGTATTCCGTGAGGGGTATGGTGAGTTCATGCAAAATTTTATTTTTTGTCACAAGTTAGTGGAATGTGAGACTGTAAAAAAAAAAAAAAAAAAAATACAATTTCCGCTAACTTGTGCCAAATTTTTTTCTGTAAACTCGCCATGCCCTCACGGAATACCTAGGGGTGTCTTCTTCCACAATGGGTTCACATGTGGTATTATACTGCCCTGGCATTTTAGGGGTCCTAAAGCGTGAGAATCCAAATGCGTAAAAATGGCCTGTGAAATCCTAAAGGTACTCATTGGTTTTAGGGCCCCTTTGCGCATCTTGGCTGCAAAAAAGTGTCACTCATGTGGTATCGCCGTACTCAGGAGAAGTAGGGCAATGTGTTTTGGGGTGTATTTTTACATATACTCATACTTTGTGTGAGAAATATCGCTGTAAACGACAACTTTTTAATTTTTTTTATTCAAAGTTGTCAATTTACAACAGCTGGAGGCACACTGGTTGGGAAACACTGGTCTAGTGGATCTATTAGAGTGTCAGCACATTGCTGACACTCTGATAGAAACGGCTGGCATCGGTGCTTGATCAGATGCCAGCCGTTTAACCCCTTCCGTACCGCGGTCCAGACAGACAGCGGTATGGAAGGGTTAACAGGGAGGGAGCTCCCTCCCTCTCCCATCGGGGGGTTCTGTGCCTTTGCAGCCCCCCAACAGGATGGGATCGCAGAGGGAGGGGGCTCCACTCCCTCTCCTTCAATCACCCGCTGCCCTCTCATGGCAGTGGGTGATGGTTGCCATGGAAGCAGGATGCTTTCAGAAGCGTCCTGCTCTCCATGGTGCTGAAAGTCTGAATAGACCTGCTAAAGGTCTATTCAGACTTTGTAAAGTACAAAATACAGCACAGTGCACTATATAGTGTACTGTACTGTATTATACAGACACCAGATCCACTGGATCTTTCAGAGCCAAGTGGGTCTGGGTAAAAAAAAAAAAAATGTAAAAAAGTGGAAAAAAAAGTAAAAATAAAAAAAAAACACATATCACTGAATAAAAATTAAAAAAATAAAATACACTACACATATTAGGTATCGCCGCATCCGTAAAAATCTGCTCTATAAAAATATCACATGACTGAACTCGTCAGGTGAACGCCATAAAAACAAACAAACCCAAAAATGGTGTAAATAAGCCATTTTTTGGCGCCTTACATCACTAAAAGTGGAATACAAAGCGATCAAAAAACCGTATGCCTCCCAAAATAGTACCAATCAAACCGCGATCTCATCCCGCAAAAAAATGAGCCCCTACCTAAAACAATTGGCCAAAAAATAAAAAAAACTATGCTTCTCAGACTAAAACATGATCTTTTTTGTTTCAAAAATGCTTTTTAGTGTTAAATGTAAAAAAAACTAAAAAGTTGACATATTGGGTATCTCCACGTCCGTAAGAATCTGCTCTATAAAAATATCACCTGACCTAACCCCTGAAGTAAAAACTGTAAAAAAAATTTAAATAAAAACTTACACCTTACATCACAAAAAGTTTAATAGCAAGCAATCAAAAAGTCATATGACCCCCCAAATAGTGCCAATCTAACCGTCACCTCATCCCACAAAAAATGAGCCACTTCATTGGACAATCGCCCAAAAAAAAAAAAAAAAAAAATATGGCTCTCAAACTATGGAGACACTAAAACATGATTTTTTTGTGTAAAACTTATATAAATAAATAAAAAGTATACATATTAAGTATTGCCGCGTCCGTCACAACCTGCTCTATAAAAATAACACATGACCTAACCCCTCAGCTGAACACATCAAAAAAAATATATATATAAATACGGTGTCAAAAGCCATTTTTGTCACCTTACATCACAAAAAGTGAAATAGCAAGCGACCAAAATGTCATATGCACCCCAAGATAGTGCCAATCAAACCGCCATCTCATCCCGCAAAAAATGAGCCCCTACATAAGACAGTCGCCCAAAAAATAAAAAATAAACTATGGCTTTCAGAATGTGGAGACACTAAAAAATAATTTTTTTCAAAAATGCTCTATGTAAAAAAAAAACCTACAAAGTAGTCATATTTGGTATTGTCGTGTCCGTTACAACCTGCTCTATAGAAATAGCACACAATCTAACCTGTCAGTTCAACAGTGTAAATAGCAAAAAATAAAAACTGTCCCAAAACAGCAATTTTTTTGCAAATTTTCCATTTTAATCCATTTTTCCAGTGACAAAGCAAGGCTTAACAGCCAAACAAACCTCAATATTTATTGCCCTGATTCTCTTGTTTGCACAAACACCCCATATGTGGTCGTAAACTGCTGTATGGCCAAACGGCAGGGCACAGAAGGAAGGGAACGCCATATGGTTTTTGGAAGGCAGATTTTGCTGGACTGGTTTTTTGACACTATGTCCCATTTGAAGCCCCCTTGATGTACCCCTACAGTAGAAACTCCAAAAAAGTGACCCCATTTTGGAAACTACGGGATAAGTTGTCAGTTTTGTTGGTACTATTTTAGGGTAAATATGATTTTTGGTTGCTCTATATTACACTTTTTTTGAGACAAGGTAACAAAAAATAGAAATTCTGAAATTTCATCTCCATTTGCCAATAACTCTTGAGAAACACCTAAAGGGTTAACAAAGTTTGTAAAACTGGTTTTGAATACCTTGAGGGGAGTATTTTCATAGATGGAGTCACTTTTATGGAGTTTCTACTCTAGGGGTGCATCGGGGGGCTTCAAATGGGACATGGTGTCAAAAAACCAGTCCAGCAAAATCCACCTGCCAAAAACCATATGGCGTTCCCTTCCTTCTGCACCCTGCAGTTTGGCCATACAGCAGTTTACGACCACATATTGGGTGTTCTTGCAAACTACAGAATCGGGGGAATAAATATTAAGATTTGTTTGGCTGTTAACCCTTGCTTTGTTACTGAAAAAAATGGATTAAAAATGGAAAATTTAAAAAAAAAAAAAAAAAAAAAAAAAATCGAAATTCTGAAATTTTATCTCCATTTGCCATTAACTCTTGTGGAAAACCTAAAGAGTTAATTACGTTTGTAAAATCAGTTTTGAATACCTTGAGGGGTGTAGTTTCTAGAATGGGGTAATTTTTGGGTGGTTTCTATTATGTAAGCCTCACAAAGTGACTTCAGACCTGAACTGGTCCCTAAAAAGTGGGTTTTTGAAAATTTCTGAAAAATTTCAAGATTTGCTTCTAAACTTCTAAGCCTTGTAACGTCCCCAAAACATGAAATACATTCCCAAAATGATCGATACATGAAGTAGACATATGGGGAATGTAAATCAATAACTTTTTTTGGTGGTATTACTATGTATTATAGAAGTAGAGAAATTGAAACTTGGAAAATTGCCAATTTTTCTAAATTTTTGGTAAATTTTGTATTTTTTTATAAATAAAAATGAAATTTTTCAACTTTATTTTACCACTGTTATGAAGTACAATATGTGACGAAAAAAAACAATCTCAGAATGGCCTGGATAAGAAAAAGCGTTTTAAAGTTAACACCACATAAAGTGACACTGGTCAGATTTGCAAAAAATGGCCGGGTCCTTAGGCTGAAAAAGGGCTGAGTCCTTAAGGGGTTAAGGTGAAAAATGGCAAGGTCCTTAAAGTGTTTAACATTGTTTGATAAATTCTAGGTTATTTTTGCGGTACCAAGATCAAACCAGTAATTCAACACAATTAACCAATAAAATTGTCAAAAATAAGGGTGTACCACCCCTTAACACTGACCCCCCTCCCACTTTAAAATGGGACCTCAACACCAGCCTATTCCCTTAACTTTGACCTTCACAGCAGGACACCCCTTTAACAGCGAGTTTCACAGCATCCCACTCCCTTGACAGTGACCTCCTCAGGGGCCCGCCCCTTTAACAGTGACCTCACAGTACCCTGCTGCCTTAACAGTGACCTCCACAGCGGCCTGCCCCTTAAGGGCTCTTTCACGCGAGTGGATCCCGTGCGTGAAATCTGCTGCGTGAAAGAAAGCCAAGCTGTACTCTGGACAGTAGAGACACGGAGCATTAACATGATTGATAATGCTCGTTGCCTCTCCGTGACCTTTTTACTACAAAATCACAGTGAGAAAGTGGTCACTGTGATTTTGCAGCAAAAAGGTCACAGAGGCACGGAGCATTATCAATCATGTTAGTGCTCAGTGTCTCTGCTGGCCGAAGCGCGGCTTGGCACTCTTTCACGCAGCGGATTCCTCGCACGGGATCCGCTCGTGTGAAAGAGCCCTAATAGTAACATCCACAGTGAACGCCTCTTTAACAGTGACTTCCACAGCGCCCTGCCCCTTTATTGCTAAGGCTACACAATGACATGTCGCAAGACATTTTGCCTCAACAATTTTAATAATGATAGGCTATGGTGTCGCACTGAGACATGTGACATACTGCGACACAACAGGTGCAAGAATTCCATCCAAGGTGGATTTTCCTGCGACCGTCACATCACAGTCGCAGCATGCAACACCATGGACTATTATAAAAATTGTCCCGCGACAGCGACACATGTCGTGTAGCCCTAGCCTAAAGCCGACCTACAGCAGTGAAGAAAAATGGCTGGGTTGTTATGGAAACCTGGATTAAAACTGTGTGTATGTGGGGGACTAAGGGCCTGTGAGCTTCTACTGGCCGATAAGGGGCATGTGCCTGTGTGTAAGGCAGTTGAAATATGAAGAGAAAGACTTGCAAGCTTGTATTGGCTAATGCAGGTCATTTTTGGGGAATATCTCAGGAACGGTACGTCATAGAGAGCTGCGACCCCCCACAAGATTTATTTACAGGTAGCAAGGGATGTGTATACTGTGGTGGACATTTTATTAGGATGTGTCATGTTTTGTCATTATGTCTCTCAGTGTGTAAACCATTGGAGTGGATATCTTACTGTGGATGTAACATAGTAACATAGTATATAAGGCCGAAAAAAGACATTTGTCCATCCAGTTCGACCTGTTTCCTGCAAGTTGATCGAGAGGAAGGCAAAAAACCCCTGTGAGGTAGAGCCAATTTTCCCCACTTAGGGGGGAAAAATATAAGTTACTTACGGGTAATGGTATTTTCCTGAACCCACGACAGCACCACGAGAGAGGATGGATCCGCCCCCAAAGACAGGAAACCTGCGACACAAAAAGGCGGAGACTCCTCTCTGCCCTCAGTATGGACTCCACCGATTTGAGGAACTCCGCCGTCTAGTTTTAGTCTTATATAATAGTCCTTATGCCTAAAAAGTCTTTTTTTTTTTTTTTGCTGCGACACCCGTGAACATTTAACGAAGACAAGAAGAAGAAGAAGGGAGGGAAAAACCAGGGGTGCTGTCGTGGGTTCAGGAAAATACCATTACCCGTAAGTAACTTATATTTTACCCCTCACCCACGACAGCACCACGAGAGAGAGAGCCAAGGAGGCTTAGGGTGGGATAACAGCAGAAAGAACCGAAGTCCCAAAGGCTAAATCAGCTGGTGAATTTATAAGTAATCGATAGTGATTGAAAAAGGTAGAGGGCGAAGACCAGACTGCAGCTTTACAAATATCCTCAATGGACACTGCTGAACGTTCTGCCCAGGAAGTAGAAACTGCTCTGGTTGAGTGAGCGTGCAGATCTTCAGGAGGATCTTTTCCCGATGATGAGTAAGCCAACCTGATTGCTGAGGTGATCCATCTCGCCAGCGTCTTCTTTGATGCCTGATGACCCTTATTCTTACCCTGAAAAAGAATAAATAGCGAAGGCGATTTTCTCCATTCTCTAGTCTCATCCAGGTATTGAATGAGACATCGTCTGACATCTAAACAATGGAAAGCCTTCTCCTTCTCTGAAGAAGGATTTTCAAAAAAGGTTGGGAGGATAATCTCCTGGGTTCTATAAAACTTAGACGCCACTTTTGGCAAAAAAGCTGGGTCCGGCTTGAGAATGACCCTATCCTGAAAAATAGTGGTGTAAGGAGGGTTAATGGAAATGGCCTGAATCTCAGAAACTCTCCGGGCTGAGGTAAGGGCCACTAACAGACATAGTTTCAGAGAGAGATATTTAACATTTAACTGGCTAATAGGCTCAAATGGAGGGCCCGTCAGGGCCTGCAAAACTATGTTTAGGTCCCAGGGGCCACTTTACATGGAACCATTAACCTTGTCCTAGAGACTGCTTTAAAGAAACGTACAATCCGGGGTCTAATGCCAACCGCACATTAAAAAGAGCTGATAAGGCTGAAACCTGCACCTTTAACGTACTGGGAGAAAGACCCAATTCCAACCCCTTCTGCAGGAACTCCAATACCACATTAATTGAAGGAGCTGCCGGAAGATTATTGAACTGAAGACCTGCAAAAGGAAGGAATTTACCCCAGGTTCTAGCATAGATGGACCTGGTTATACTCTTCCTACTATTTAAAAGGGTGTTAGTAAGGTTGGCTGAAAACCCTCTTTTACTCAAAAGTTGCCGCTCAAGTTCCACGCTGTCAAGTGCAACCTGTCCACCTGAGGATGACAAATAGGACCCTGGACTAACAGACCCTGACTGCTGGGGAGTACCCAATGATCTGTGACGGACATCGTCCTCAACCATGTGAACCATGGACGTCTCGGCCAGAAGGGGGCAATCAAGATTACTCTTGCCTGATCTTCCCTGATCTTTCTCAGGACCCTCGGGATCAGAGGAAAAGGTGGAAAAGCGTAAGCTAGGGCAAAATTCCATCTGTGGAGAAAGGCATCTAGACCACAGGGGGGCCCCTCTGGGGACAGGGAAAAAAAATCTCCTTAGTTTTGTGTTCTGAACCGTAGCAAAAAGATCTATCTCTGGCCAGCCCCATAATCTGGTGATCTGACGGAAAACTCTCCTGTCCAGAGACCACTCTGCCTGGGAAATTGTATAACGACTCAAGAAATCTGCCCTGACATTCTCTATCCCCTTTATGTGTACTGCAGAAATTGAACGGCATTGCCCCTCCACCATCCTTATGATGGTACTCAGGGTTTCCATCAGACACCGGCTCCTGGTCCCCCCCTGCCTGTTTATATAGGAAACGACCGTCGTGTTGTCGGACATGACTCGCAGATCCTTGCCCCTGCAAAGATGAAGAACCTTCTTCACTGCTTGTTGTACAGCTAGTAACTCTTTCACATTTGAGGAAGCTGACCGGATGTTCTCTTCCCATCTTCCCTGAAATGCCATATCCTGAATATGAGCCCCCCAACCCCAAGGACTCGCATCCGTGGTAAGGCATATAATGTTGTCCTTTCTCCATGGAAGGCCCTGAATTAAGCTCTCTCTGCTCATCCACCACTCCAGGCTCAATAACGTCTGAGCAGAAAGAGAAAATTTCATCTCCAACGGAAGACTTCCCTTTTGCCAAGTCTCCAGGATCTCCCATTGTAGTGACCTCGTGTGAAACTGTGCCCAGCCGACTGCCGGAATACATGTCAGGCTTCCCAGAATTGACATACCTTTTCTTAAGGTAACCCGTGGCTGATGAAACAGATTCCTGATCTTCCGCTGGACGGACAGTATCTTCTCTTCTGGTAAAAAACATCGTTGCTGGACCGAGTCCAGAATCAGTCCCAAAAACAGCTGACGCTGAAGTGGCATAGGTCTTGATTTCTTTTCGTTGAGAATCCAACCGAGTTCCTCCAGTATCTTCCTCACTTCCTGAACCGCAATCTCGCATGCCCTCTGAGTTCATGCCACGATCAAGAAATCGTCGAGGTAAGGAATGAATAGGATATCCTTCCTCCTGACATACGCTGACATCTCCGCTACCACTTTGGTGAAGACTCTCGGAGCCATTGCTAGGCCAAAGGGAAGTGCCTGAAATTGCCAGTGTGTCAATCCCTTCTCCATCTTTATGGCAAACCTCAGAAACTTCTGATAGTCCTTGTGTATGGGAATGTGTAGGTAGGCGTCTTTTAGATCTAGAACTGCCATAAAGCATCCTGGAAAAAGAAGGTTTATCGTGGAGCCTATTGTCTCCATCCTGAACTTTTTTGCCTGGAGAAACCGATTTAATCTCTTTAGATTGATAATCGTCCTGAACGATCCGTCTGGTTTTTTTACTAAAAAGAGAGAGGAATAGTATCCCTCTCCCTCCTGTCCTCTTGGAACCGGTACTACCACCTCCTTCCGCACAAGAGTAACTACTTCTGACCTTATAGACTCCCCCTCCTTCCGAGCTAAATCTGTTTCCATAAATCTTCCTGGAGGAAATTCGCGGAACTCTAGTTTTAAACCGTCCCTTAGCGTATCCAAAATCCACGGGCTGTTTGAGATATTTTCCCAGGCCGGAAGAAAAAACCTTAACCTTCCCCCTACCTGGGCCCTGGCGTCATTGCTGATCATTCTTTTTTTCTGGCCTAGATTATTTATTGAAAAAGAAAGACCTGTTACCCTCTCTACGTGGTCTTGACTTAAAGTATCTGTCCTCCTTGGGTTCTTCTTTGTTATTCCGAAATGATCTAAAGGCCCGAAAGGAACGACTAGATCTATCCCTGGAAAAAAAGGGCTGACCTGGAAATTTTTTCTTTTTATCAGCGGCTTTTTCTAATAAGTCATCTAATGCCGGTCCAAATAAATAGTCTCCCTCACAAGGAAGGGCACATAGCCTCTTCTTAGATTGCAGGTCCACCTTCCAGTTTTTTAACCACAAGGCCCTGCGGGCTGAATTTAATAGGCCCGCTGCCCGGGCTGACAGTCTAACCGCATCTACTGAAGCATCTGCCAGGAAATCAACTCCCTTTTTAATCGTGGGGAGACTAGCTAGAATGTCCTCTCTGGGACTCTTATTTCTGATTAAATCTTCCAGCTCCGCAATCCAAACAATTAATGATCTGGCCATACAAGTGGAGGCTACCGAGGGACGAAAAGAGGAGGTAGACGCCTCCCAAGCTCCCTTTAAAAACCCATCAGCCTTCTTGTCAAGAGGATCCTTAAGGGAACCCATATCATCAAAAGGGAGTGCCGCCCTCCTAGCCTCCTTTGAAATGGCCACATCAATCTTTGGAGCCTTATTCCAAGAGGCAGATGCTTCCTCTGTAAATGGATATTTTCTTTTTAAATTTTTCGCAATAAACACTCTCTTATTTGGCTTACGCCATTCCTCCTTGATTAGTGCCGAGACATTGTCATGTAAAGGGAAGGATCTAGCCTGCTTAGTCTGTAGACCCCCAAACAAAGTCCTGGACCGATTTAGACTCCTTTTCCTCCTCTATACCCATCGTAACCCTGATGGCTACCAACAGTTTATCTATATCTTCCACTGGGAAAAAGGTACGTCTGACTTCATTATCCTCTAAATCGGAGGAGGGAGAGGAGAGGTCGGAATCTATGGAAACAGAACGGTGCTCCTCCTCATGATCTGACTCCGTTAACAACGACTTTGACGCTTTCTTTTTGAATGTAGAAGAAGACTCCTGTTTTTTTGAGGATAATGAAGCATTAACTTCCGTGCAAATTAATTTCTGAAGACAATTATAAAATGAGGGTGTTTCTTCTGCTACAGTCTTATCGATACACTGCTGGCAAAGCTTTTTGCTATAATCAGAAGCCAGGGCTGTTCTGCATAAAGCACACTCCTTATGACGTTTTTTGGACAGGGCTTTTTTAGATTTTTCCGAGACAGGGGTGGCCGCCGGGTTTTCAGTTTGTTCCCTTCTTTCTTCCTCCATCCTGGCACCAGGGCTTCAGCACTGCACACACCACTGCAGTGGACACCGGCAGCCTGAACAGGTTACTGAGCCTCTTTTATCTCAACCCCCCTTCACACAGCAGCTCTCCCGCGCTACTGTGCACTCCACGCCTCACTCTCATACCGGAAGTTCACCGGAGTGATGACGTTAGGCTCCTCCCCCTCCGGCCGAATCCTCTGCACTTCCTGTAATCAGCCCCGGACGCTGCTCGTGCTGAAACCGCACCGCAGCGTCATGCCCCCAGCGCTCAGGAACCACTGCCATCGCGCCTCTGCAGACCCCCTGCGCACCGAGTGCTGCACTAAGTAAGGTGGGTCTCAGAAACTCCGGGCAGCCGAGGGAGAGAGAGGACGAACGCAGGCTTCCCTCAAAGACAGGAAACCATACTGAGGGCAGAGAGGAGTCTCCGCCTTTTTGTGTCGCAGGTTTCCTGTCTTTGGGGGCGGATCCATCCTCTCTCGTGGTGCTGTCGTGGGTGAGGGGTAAAAAAATCCTTCCCGACTCCAATCGGGCAGTCAGAACAACTCCCTGGATCAACGACCTATCTCTAGTAGCTATAGCCTGAAATATTATTACGCTCCAGAAATACATCCAGGCCCCTCTTGAATTCCTTTATTGTACTCACCATCACCATGTAGAGAACAATCAGCTGCCGGGCGCAGAGGTCTCCACTGGCAAACAGTCTTTGTGCTATGCACTGGGCTGTGGGCCAGGGGGAGACTGATGCGCTGCAGAGCAGTGTTGTCTTGGGAAATGTATGTGCGCCAGCTAGGGCCCCCGCCCAAAGAGCGGATTTATTGGCTTGGTGTGGATGCATTTATTAAGAGAACAATATACGGAAAGGAACGTGCATTCGTTATTTCCAGTGCGCCTGATCAACCGCTGGGGATGGTGATGCTGTTCCTCTAAGTAGGCCCACATAAGAATCCTGGTGAGCCTTGTTGATCATTGATCACTGATCGGTGCTGAACAAGATTCCCCCTAGTGGTGATTGAGAGAAATGTTGTGTGTCATCACTTCCTGTATGTTTGTACTGTACATGAAGGGAGTGGTCAGGTGTTGGGCCTGCCCCTTCCTATTGTTATACCTTTTGTCTATGTAAATAAAGAAGCAGTCTGGAGGAGAGGGCAGTGCTCACCAGATCTCAACTATGAAGCATCTTATCTGATTACTGGAATAGTGGGGCCTGTCCTTACACAAAAGGAGCTTGATACACGTACTTGTAAGCACAGGGTAAGGAAATTTCTACAACAATACCAAGTTTCGTTGAAATCGATGCTTGTGTTTTTGAGTGATCGCGAAACATAGATACACACATACAGTATCTCACAAAAGTGAGTACAGCCCTCACTTTTTTTGTCAATACTTTATTATATTTTTCATGGGACAACACTGAAGATATGACACTTTTATATAATGTAAAGTAGTCAGTGTACAGCTTGTATAATTTGGTGTGGCCTCAAAATAACTCAACACAGCCATAAATGTCTAAACCCATGGCAACAAAAGTGAGTACACCCCTAAGTGAAAATGGCAAAATAGTGCCCAATTTGCAATTTTCCCTCCCCAGTGTCATGTGACTTGTTAGTGTTACAATGTCTCAGGTATAAATGGGAAGCAGGTGTGTTAAATTTGGTGTTATCGCTCTCACACTCTCTCATACTGGTCACTGGAAGTTCAACATGGCACCTCATGGCGAAGAACTCCCTGAGGAACTGAAAAGAATTGTTTCTCTAGATCAGGCATGCTCAACCTGCGGCTCTCCAGCTGTTACAAAACTACAACTCCCATCATTCCCGGACAGCCTACAGCCATCATCCTACAGAAGGGCATGGTGGGAGTTGTAGTTTTACAACAGCTGGCGGGCCGCAGGTTGAGCATCCCTGCTCTAGATAAAGATGTCCTAGACCAGGAATGGGCAAACTGCGGCAGTCCAGCTGTTGTAAAAATACTATTCCCACCATACCCTGCTGTAAGCTGATAGCTGTAAGCAGTCTTTGCTTCCTGGGAGTTGTAGTTTTGCAACAGCTGGAGAACCGCAGTTTGCCTATCCCTGGCCTAGTCTATAAGAAGATAGCCAACACCCTGAAACTGAGTTGCAGCACAGTAGCCAAGACCATCCAGCGGTTTAACGAGAGATTCCACTCAGAACAGGCCTCACCATGGTAAACCAAAGAAGTTGAGTGCAAGTGCTCAGCGTCATATCCACAGGTTATCTTTTTAAAATAGACGAACATGAGTTATGCCAGCATTGCTGCAGAGGTATGGTGGTAGGGGGGCAGCCTGTCAGTGCTCAGACCATTCGCCGCACACTGCATCACATTCATCTGCATGGCTGTCGTTCTAGAAGGAGGCCTCTTCTAAAGATGATGCACAAGAAAGCCCGCAAACAGATTGATGAAGACTAGTAAACTAAGGACATAGATTACTGGAACCATGTCCTCTGGTCTGATGAGACCAAGATAAACTTATTTGGTTCAGATGGCAATTACTTTTTATTTATTTAAGTTTTACACAATATTATCATTTTTTTAAACAAAACAAATCACGTTTTAGTGTCTCCATAGTCTGAGAGCCATATTTTTTTAGGCGATTGTCCTATGTAAGGACTCATTTTTTGCGGGATGAGATGGCGGTTTTATTGGTACTATTTTGGGAGGCATACGCCTTTTGATTCACTTGGTATTACACTTTTTGTGATGCAAGGAGATTTTTACGGACGCGGCGATACCCAATATGTGTAGTGTATTTGATTTTTTTAATTTTTATTCAGTGATATGTATTTTTCTTATTTTTTTTTTCCACTTTTTTGACTTTTTTTGACCCAGGCCCACTTGGTTCTTGTAGATCCAGTGGATCTGGTGTCTATATAATACAGTAAGTACACTATATAGTGTACTTACTGTATTTTTTACTTTACAAAGTCTGAATAGGCTTTTGCCTTTAGCAAAAGCCCATTCAGAGTTTCAGTGCCATGAAGAGCAGGACGCTTCTGAAAGCGTCCTGCTACCATGGTAACCATCACCCACTGCCAGAACACAGCAGCGGGTGATGGGAAGACAGGGGAGCTCCCTCTGCTATCCTATCCTGTCAGGGGGCTGCAAAGGTACAGCACCGCGGTATAGAAGGGACCGTACGTACAAAGGTACGGTATAGAAGGGACCGTACCGTACGGACTGCGGTATAGAAGGGGTTAAACTTCTGACATCTGCAGCACAGATGTCAGCAGTTTATAGCAGGGAGTCAGCAATGTGCTGACCCCCTGCTATACCCACTAGACACCAGGGAAAGCATTTGAAAGGAGGCGGGCGGGGGATCGCAATTGCGATCCCGCCTGCCGCACCGCCCACCCGCAGCACCGCCCGCAATCCCCCCCCCCCCCCTGCACCGCCCGGGGGGACACAAACATGGTGAGGTGCAGGGGGGTTTAATATTTATAAGTTTGGGGCATATTTTAGTCTCTGATCCCCGCGGTCTGATCAGAGACTACAGATAGCGCAGCAAACCGCAGGTCTGAATTGACCTGCAGTTTGCTGCGATCGCTCACATGGGGGGGGGGGGGGGGGTCACAGGACCCCCCTGGGCATTGTGCCAAGGTGCCTGCTGATTGATTTCAGCAGGCATCTTGTTCCGATCACCGCCACGTGCGCAGCGGTGATCGGATATTCGCAGGGTGTACATGTATGCCCTTGGTCCTTAAGGAGTTAAAATATACAGAATACTCAACCCGAACTTCAGTGATGAAGTCCGGCTTCAGGTCTGGGTACCAAACATGCCGATTTTTCACACGCGCATGCAAAACGCATTAAAACCCTTTGCACTCACGCATTTTCCCGCAACTCACCCGCCTCTTATCCGGGCGTCATGTTTGAACCCAGCCTTACAGTCAAAATTGTTGTTTTTTTAAATGTAATCTACTGTGACACCAGATATGAGTTGCACTGGTGACACTGTGCACTTGCAGGGCCTGAAAAACACACGCGTTCAGGCAACTGACTACTATTATATTACAGTCAAAAAAAAATTATATATATTTTTTTAAATGCAAGCTACTGTGACACCAGATATGAGTGGGCACAGTATACGCTGTGAGCCTGACACGCACGCTGGCAGGCAACTGCAATTAGATTACACAGGAAATTTTTAACAAAAGCAAACTGATGTACTAGCCCTAAAAAGGGCTTTTTGGGGTGCTGTCAGGACACTGTCCTTACAGCAGAGATCTGATGAGCCTTTTAGGACTGGAGTGGACACTGAATACACTAGCCTAGCTATCGATTTCCATATTAAATCAGCAGCAGCTACACTGTCCCCAGGGCCGGTGCAAGGATTTTTGCCGCCCTAGGCAAAAGAAAAGTTTGCCGCCGCCCCCCCCCATGTGACATCACAATGCCCCACCCATATGATCTGCCATAATAACTAACGCGAGGGCCGCCGTGTTTACATTAAAAAGCCTGCAGGGAAAGGCTATAGACACTAGAGCCACTACATTTAGCTGCAGAGGTTCTGGGGACTATAGTGTCCCTTTAATGTGAGGTAAATTAGAGACTAGTCCCATTAATAATGTACTAGATCGCCTACTTACACCCAAATGAGGATGATGGGCTCTGGCTCCACTGGTCTGGTGTGGGACAGGCTCTCTGGTGGCAAAAATCAATGTTCTGGGAGAATGGGAAGCGGCTCCATTTTTTGGGGCCCTTTACACAGTTCAAGGTCTGGGCTAGGGTTGGGCAATATACCGGTTATGACGATATACTGCGGTATTAGAAAACAGCAATATTGCGATATGGCTGTTTCCTAATAACCGCGGTATTCTGTGACGTCATGCGCCCTGTATATTCCCCAGTCTGTAGCGCTGTCCACCCGCACAAAGAGAGCCGCCCGTACATTTAACTAGCAGCGTGGCTCAGGAACATTACACTCCATCCCTGGCTCCGCCTCCTCCTACCGGCTTACTCACTGACAATCTCCGGGGGAGCCCGGGAGGGTTAAACTTTTCCTGCGGCTGCCTCGCTCTCATGTTCAAACTTAGTCTCCGCCCCTAGACAGAATCACCACATGAGGAAGGCAGCCGCGGGAAAAGTCCAGACGCCACCACCCTCTGACTCACTGAGCCCTGTGTTGTCCTGGCCTACGAGGGCTGGAGTGTTCAACAACTCCAAGGAGCAGCCACAGGTGTGTGAGATGAGACTGAGACCCCTAAACTAACACAAACTGTAATAAATAAAGGTGGATAGTGAAATGTCTCCTGTGGCCCTGGGGCTGCCTGGCCTTCCCTTCCTGCCTGTAGCATCACCAGTAGTAGGCAAGGCATTAGGGAATAAACAATCATGAGTCCCCCTCCCCAAAAATAAGCAAGAGGACATTACTGTATGGTGGCCACAGCCACATTATACTGAGGAGGAAGGAACTTAGAGGCACAGTATAATGTCTCCTTGTGGCCCCATAATGTCTCCTTGTGTGGCGGCTGCTGCCCCCTTACAGTATAACGTCTCCTTGTGGCTGCCCCATACAGTATAACGTCTTCTTGTGGCCCCATACTGTCTCCTTGTGTGGCGGCTGCTGCCCCCTTACAGTATAACGTCTCCTTGCGGCTGCCCCCATACAGTATAACGTCTCCTTGTGGCTGCCCCCATACAGTATAACGTCACCTTGTGGCTGCCCCCATACAGTATAACGTCACCTTGTGGCTGCCCCCATACAGTATAACGTCTCCTTGTGGCTGCCCCCATACAGTATAACGTCACCTTGCAGCTGCCCCCTATACAGTATAATGTCTCCTTGTGGCTGCCCCCATACAGTATAACGTCTCCGTGTCGCTGCCCCCATACAGTATAATATCTCCTTGTGGCTGCCCCCATACAGTAGAACGTCTCCTTGTGGCCCCCATACAGTAGAATATCTCCTTGTGGCTGCCCCCATACAGTAGAATATCTCCTTGTGGCTGCCCCCATACAGTAGAATATCTCCTTGCGGCTGCCCCATACAGTATAATGTCTCCTTGTGGACCCCATACAGTATAACGTCTTCTTATGGCTGCCCCCATACAGTATAACGTCTCCTTGTGGCTGCCCCCATACAGTAGAACGTCTCCTTGTGGCCCCCCATACAGAATAACGTCTCCAAGTGTTTTTTTCTTCTAAATGGACATTTATCGTGATATATATCGTTATCGCGATAAATTTCTTAATATCGTTATCGTGGCAATATTTTTGATATCGCCCAACCCTAGTCTGGGCCCCAGGAGAGTATGCCCATAAGGCCCACCTATAAGTCCACCTACATGTTCCACCCATTAGTTTTGTTCACAGGGGGTGAAGTGTGGAGGGCATGTGTTCTGTGCTGCTGTACAGAATCTAATGTGTGTGCTTATGGGATGTAGTGTATAGGGATAGCAGTGTGTGCAGTGGATGCAGTGCGTGTGCAGTGGATGCTGTGCAGTGGATGCAGTGCGTGTGCAGTGGATGCAGTGCGTGTGCAGTGGATGCAGTGCGTGGAGTGTATAGGGAGACCAATGTGTAGGTGATGCAGTATGTGTGTGTAAGGGATAGAAAGAAGTTTGTGTATAAGGTTTGTGTTGTGTGTTTCTGAATGTGTGTACAGAGTGCGTTCTGTGAATCTGTGTTTGCATGTGTAAGGCTCCATTCACACATCCACAATTCTGTTCCGCATTTTGCGGAACGGAATTGCGGACCAATTTATTTCTATCCACACTCCCGGGTCCACACTACCATCCCGCAAAAAAATAGAACATGTCCTATTCTTGTCTGCAATTGCGGACAAGAAAAGGCATTTTCTATGAGAGTGCCAGCGATGTGCGGTCCGCAAAATGCGGAACGCACATTGCCGATGTCCGTGTTTTGCGGATCCGCAAAACACACTTGGACGTCTGAATGGAGCCTAAGAGATGCATTGTGTGTAAGGGATGCAGTGTGTGTGTGTGATGGATGTCAAACTCTCCCCACCCCCCCCCCCCTTGTGTCACTCTTTTCCCCTTCTTGTCACTCTCATTACCCCATCATTACTCTTATTCCCCCTAGTCACTCTCTTTCCCCCTTGTGTCACTCTGTTCCCTCCTGTCAGTCCCTCTGGTGTGGTGTGGCCGCCCTTCTTGTCACTCTCATTCCCCCATCACTCTCATTCCCCCTCCCCCTTGTGTCACTCTGTACCTCCTGTCAGTCCCTGTGGAGTAGGGCGCAGTATTAAGGCAGACAGCGTGAGCACTTCCTGGTGTCAGTCCCTGTGGAGTAGCGTGGCCGAGCTCTGTCCGGTTCCGCGGATACAGAAGCATTTGTTCCCTGTACCCGGCCGGACTGAGAGGAAGTGCACACTAAGTGAGCACTTCCTGTCAGTCCGGACAGGTACAGGAAACAAAAGCTCCTGTACCTGCGGACTGTACAGAGCTACGCTACTCCACAGGGACTGACATTAGGGAAGTGCTCACACTGTCTGCCTTAATACTGCGCCCGGGCGGTGCGCACACAGGGACGAGTCAACCCGGGCGGGAGCCGGCGCCCCCAGCAAAAGTGCGCTCTACGCGGTGGCGTACTCTGCTTATGGGTGGCGCCGGCCCCGACTGTCCCTCCTCTCACTAAGACTGCAGTTTCCGAATTAATCTAAAATGGATGCTGTCCAGGAAGAGGGAGGGTATGGGAGGGAGGCTATGCTGCTGATTGGCTGGAATGTGTCTGCTGACTGTGAGGTACAGGGTCAAAGTTTACTCAATGATGACGAACAGGGGGCGGACCGAACATCGCATATGTTCGCAAGCTGCGGCGAACACGCACAAGCTATGTTCGCCGGCAAATAGTTTGCGGCATCTTATTTGCGAATTCACCTTGGAGCTGGGTTCCTAATGGTTATAATTCTATATATGGTAAATAATTCTAGCAATACAACCATTAGGAACTCAGATCTAAGTTTAATTCGCAATGCGATTAATACAGGTTATATTAGTCGCATTGTGATTACAACTTAGATCTGAGTTCCTAATGGTTGTATTGCAAGAATTGACAAATATAACGAATATAGTGCTATATTCGCAATCTTCGTTATATTCTAGCGATACAACCATTAGGAACCCAGCTCTAAGTTAAATTCGCAATGCGATTAATACAGGTTATTAATCGCATTGCGATTACAACTACTAACACTGCAGCTTCAGAATGAATCTAAGATGGATGCCGTCCTTGCTTTTTGATAGGAGGTGGGAGGGTTTTGTAGGGAGGGTATGCTGATTGGCTAGAAAGTGTCTGCTGACTAAGGTACAGGGTCAAAGTTTGCTCAATGATAAAATATAGGGGGCGAACGCGAACATCGCATATGTTTGCCTGCCACGGCGGACGCGAACAAGCTATGTTCGCTGGGAAATAGTTCGGGACATCTCTACTGATACATTCCGGTGGGACCGTGAGATCTGGTATGTGCGGCTCTACATACTTCTAGCCTGAGAATAGAAAATCTTAGAAAACCCCTTTAAAGACATTTGTTGTCAATATATCAGTTTTTTTTTTTTTTTACTACAAAAAAAACAAGTGTGATTATTGTATTTTTTCTGTACACCCCTTTCTTTTCCTGCTGATCCCCCAGCCACCTCTTAGGTGCTTGTCTTTTATCAAATGTGCTCCTTGCTTTGCTGCTATTATTACATATATTTAGATGTTGTTATACAATTAATAAAGAAAATTTTTAATTTTTTTTCATCTGGAGGGGTCTTTTAAATTTTTTTGTGCCCGATTCATATACACTTTTGTGTTGTTTGGGCCTCTCCGGACTATATATGGTAACCTTATTGACCCGGTATTTGATTTGGTGGCTTCCGCTGTACAATATATAGCAGCTGTGCTTGGTATTGCAGCTCTGCCCCATTTGCTTAAATGGGACTGAAATGCGCCTAAGCGCCACAGCCTCTTTCTACAGCTGATTGGTGGGGGTGTCGGAAATCACACCCTTGCTGATCTGATATTAATGACCTATCTTCAGGATGGACCATTAATATCAAATTCCTGGATAACCTCGTTAAATGTTTTCACCAATTGGTCAGTGTTTTTTTTTTTTGTTTGGTTATGCCTTTTCTTCATTATTTGCATTATTTCTAATTTTACGCTCTGGTTACATCCCATCTATTACCTCCATTTAACATATATCATTCACCCACTGTAAAGGAAAATTAAAAAAAACAAACCAACAGGTGTACATTTTTTACAGAATCATTGATGGACTGGCGTAGTCTAAACCATTATTCCCTTTTTCTTTTTTTACTGTACACAAAAGAAGAACTCTTTTGGCCTCTGTCAGGCTAATACAACTCTATGAACACTTCTAGCATGTACATTAGGAGCTTTCCCAGCATACACAATGTATATAAAAAAAAAGTGATGCGAACATTTGTCCATCATTTTTTTTTGCTAAAAATGGTGTCAACAGAATAGATAGCGAGTAAAAGAGAAAACATAATGGGTAGAAATACCACTCACTTTAAAGGGTTTCTATCATCAAGTTTTGACATTATAAGCTGTCTGACATTAGCTATGTGCTAATGTCAGAGCAGCTTGATAATGTCTTTTTTATAAAAATCCGATTTATATTTTGGCTGAAAAACGTACTTTTATAATATGTAAATTAGCCTCTAGGAGCAGGGGGGGCGTTGCCCTGCTCCTAGAGGCTCCGTGCGGCAACCTGCTGGCACGCCCCTTCTTACTTTGAGTGACCGTGCCGGGCAGCGATCCTCCACCACTGTCTCCTTCTGAAATCCCGCGCCTGTGCCGCTGCTCTGTATTCGGCGCAGGCGCGGTGAGCAGAGGACGCTGGTGCCTGCTGTCCTCAGCTCACCACGCCTGCGCTGAATACCTCCGAGTACACCCGGAAGCAAGGACAGCGCGGGATTTCAGAAGGAGACAGTGGTGGAGGATCGCTGCCCGGCACTGTCACTCAAAGTAAGAAGGGGCGTGCCAGCAGGTTGTCGCACGGAGCCTCTAGGAGCAGGGCAACGCCCCCCCTGCTCCTAGAGGCTAATTTACATATTATAAAAGTACGTTTTTCAGCCAAAATATAAATCGGATTTTTATAAAAAAGACATTATGAAGCTGCTCTGACATTAGCACATAGCTAATGTCAGACAGCTTATAATGTCAAAACGTGATGACAGAAACCCTTTAAACTTCTCTACTATCAGATCGATGGGGGTCCAACACCTGGAACCCCTTCCAATCAGCTGTTTGAGAAGGCAACGTCGCTTGCAATAGTGCCGCAACCTTCTCACAGGTTAGCCTGTGACCGATGAATGTGACATCACATGGCCTGGACGCGCCATTTAACCACTTCAGCCCCCCTAGCTTAAACACCCTTAATGACCAGGCCACTTTTTACAATTCTGCACTACACTACTTTCACCGTTTATTGCTCCGTCATGCAACTTACCACCCAAATGAATTTTACCTCCTTTTTTTCTCACTAATAGAGCTTTCATTTGGTGTTTTTTAATTGCTGCAGACATTTTTACTATTAATCAAAAATGACAGAAATTTTTGCAAAAAAATGACATTTTTCACTTTCTGTTGTAAATTTTTTTTTTTTTAAACTATATATATATATATATATATATATATATATATATATATATTTCTATATAAATTTCTATATAAATTTCTCGTTCTACATGTCTTTGATAAAAAAAAAAATCCAATAAATGTATATTTATTGGTTTGGGTAAAAGTTATAGCGTTTACAAACTATGGTGCAAAAAAGTGAATTTCGGCATTTTGAAGCAGCTCTGACTTTCTGAGCACCTGTCATGTTTCTTCAGGTGCTAGAATGCCAGGAAAGTCTAAATACCCCCCAAATCACACCATTTTAGAAAGAAGACACCCCAAAGTATTCGGAGGGGCATGGTGAGTTCATGTATCATTTCATTTTTTTCACAAGTTAGCCCGAAAATGACACTTTCTGAGGGAAAAAAAAAAAAAAATAATAAAGTTTCCATTTCTGCTAACTTCTGGCAAAAAAAATAAAAATCTCCCACGGACTCATTATGCCCCTCAGTGAATACCTTGGGATGTCTAGTTTCCGAAATGGGGTCATTTGTGGGGTGTGTTTACTGTTCTAGCATTTTGGGCGGGACTAAATTGTGAGCCGCCATGTAAAACCTAAAGGTACTCGTTCAAATTTGGGCCCTTTTGCGCACCCAGGCTGCAAAAAAGTGTCTCTCATGTGGTATCGCCGTACTCAGGAGAAGTAGGGCAATGTGTTTTGGGGTGTATTTTTACATATACCCATGTTGGGTGAGAGAAATATCTCTGTAAATTGACAACTTTGTATAAAAAAATTTAAAAAGTTGTCGTTTACAGAGATATTTCTCACACAAAGTATGGGTATATGTAAAAATACACCCTAAAACACATTGCCCTACTTCTCCTGAGTACGGCGATACCACATGTGTGACACTTTTTTGCAGCCAAGATGCGCAAAGGGGCCCAAATTCCCATGTGTATCTTTAGGATTTCACAGGCCATTTTTAGGCATTTGGATTCTCACGCTTTAGGACCCCTAAAATGCCAGGGCAGTATAAAATACCCCACATGTGACCCTATTTTGGAAAGAAGACCCCTCAAGGTATTCCGTGAGGGGCATGGCGAGTTCACAGAAAAAAATTAAATTTTGGCACAAGTTAGCGGAAATTGATTTTTTTTTTTTTTTTTTTACAAAGTCTCATATTCCACTAACTTGTGACAAAAAATAAAATTTTGCATGAACTCACCATACCCCTCACGGAATACCTTGGGTTGTCTTCTTTCTAAAATGGGGTCACATGTGGGGTGTTTCTGCGATTCTCCTTATATTGAGCATACGGGTAATGAGATTTTTTTTTCCCGTTCAGCCTCCGGGATCAGTGACTGCGGTTCGGTGGGCTGGGCGCTAACTATATGGCGGTGATAAGAGACCCTTAGGCCCCATTCAAATGTCCGCAATTCTGTTTGCGGAACGGAATTGCGGACCCATTCATTTCTATGGGGACAGACTTTGTCTCGCTCGGATCCGGAATTGCGGATCCGCACTTTCGGGTCTGCACTTCCGTTCCGCAAAAATATAGAACATGTCCTATTCTTGTCCGCAATTGCGGACAAGAAAAGGCATTTTCTATATAGTTCTGGCAATGTGCGGATCTGCAAAATGCGGAAAGCACATTGCCGGTGTCCGTGTTTTGAGGATCCGCAAAATACATATGGACATGTGAATGGAGCCTTACAGGGGGGTGATCAGGGAGTCTATATGGGGTGATCAGGGGTTAACAAGGGGTTAATAAGTGACAAGGGGGTGGGGGTGTAGTGTGGTGCTACTTTACAGAGCTACCTGGTCCTCTGGTGGTCGATCCCAGCAAATGGGACCACCAGAGGACCAGGTAGCAGGTATATCAGACGCTGGTAACAAAACAGCATCTGATATACCGGTTTGATGCGATTTAATTCGCATCTACAGCCTGCCAGCAATTGATCATCGCTGGCAGGCTGTAGTATCACTGCCGAGCTGTGCACTGCTGTGAACGCGCGCACGCGTTCACAGCAAATCTCGCCTCTCGCGAGATGACGCACGGCTGCGTCCAGGAGGAACAAACCTGCCGCCGCCTGGACGCATCTGTGCGTTCGGCGGTTGGGAGGCGGTTAACTATGTTACCCAGCACAGCCAATATACAGCACAGTGCTTGGTGACTTGAGAGAAGCCTGCTGCAATACTGCCAGCGCTGGTGCCTTCTCAATTGGCGGGGGTCCAAGGCAGCAGCGGATTGGCCATAGACCCTATAGGTAAGTTTCCCGGTGGGCAAATCCCTAGGAGGGCCACCAAGCCCTCCTCACGGCTGCCAGCCAAGTACATAATGAGCTGATTCTCTCCTACGCACCTGGCCAGCAGGTGTCCCGCTGAATTCAACTGTATCTACGTCCTCAGGACAGTTATACAGTTGAATACTCTTCAGCAGTTAGCAGTATTTAGTGGTGAACTGTGGTATTTGGGTTAGGGTCCTTTCACACTGGCGTTTTTGGTTTCCGGCATAGAGTTCCGTCCTCGGCGCTCTATGCCGAAAAAATCCTGATCAGGGTCATCCCCATGCATTCTGAATGGAGAGAAATCCGTTCAGGATGCATCAGGATGTCTTCAGTTCAGGACCGGAACATTTTTGTACGCAGCAAATACCGCAAAAATCCGGAACACTTGCCGCAAGGCCGGATCCGGAATTAATGCCCATTGAAAGGCATTAATCCGGATCCAGCCTTAAGCTAAACGTCGTTTTGGCGCATCGCCGGATCCGATGTTTAGCTTTTTCTCAATGGTTACCATGGCAAGCCAGGACGCTAAAGTCCTGGTTGCCATGGTAAAGTGGTAAAGTGTAGTGGGAAGCGGGGGAGCACTATACTTACCATCCGTGCGGCTCCCAGGGCGCTCCAGAGTGACGTCAGGGCACCCTACGCACATGGATCACGTGATCCATGCGCATGGAGAGCTCTGACGTCATTCTGGAGCGCATCGGGAGCCGCACGGACTGTAAGTATACCGCTCCCCAGCTCCCACTATGGCAACCAGGACTTTAATAACGTCCTGGCTGCCATAGTAACCTGAAAGCATTTCGAAGACTGATCAGGATCCTGATCAGTCTTCTAATGCTTTCAGGCAACTTGCGTTCTGACGGATCCGGCGGGACGGAAGTGCCTCCCGGATCCTCAGAACGCAAGTGTGAAAGAGGCCTTAGTTGGGGCGGTATATTGCTCTGCACTATAGTATTGCTGGCCCTGCCTAATTATGCTGCCCCACCTTCTGTCAGTTTGGAGCTACCTACAACATGGGCCCACTTTTAGTTCCCAATCCGCCCCTGGTCCCAGGTGTCAGACCCCACAAATCAGATACTGATGACCTACCTAGAGAATAGGTCATCAGCATAAAAGTCTCAGAAAACCGCTTTAACTCAAGCAATGTGAACGGTGTGGTATAACTTAGGGTACTTTCACACTTGCGTTGGTGCGGATCCGTCTGTTTATTTGCACCTATAATGCAAATGTTTCTATCTGTTCAGAACGGATCCGTTTGCATTAGTTTTAAAGGAAAATGAAAAAGTCCAAAACAGATCCGTTTTGAATTACATTGAAAGTCAATGGGGAACGGATCCGTTTTCAAATGCACCATATGGTGTCATTAAAAACGGATCCGTCCCCATTGACTTACATTGTAATTAAAAAATGATCCATTAGGCTCCGCCTTTTCAGACAGACACCAAAATGCTGCATGCTGCGTTTTGGTGTCTGTCTCCAAAACGGAATAGAGGCGGAACGGAGCCTAACTGATACATTCTGAACGGATCCTTATCCATTCAGAATGCATTGGGGCAAAACTGATCCGTTTTGGACCGTTTGTGAGAGCCCTGAAACGGATCTCACAAACGGAATCCAAAACGCTAGTGTGAAAGTAGCCTAAAAGCTGTAAACAAATAAAAGAACCACTAATATGAAAATAACATGGTCACTTACCTTTACCAGCTCTGAAAGCCGGGGTGTACGATCTCCTGAAGGTTTAGGTCTTTGGCAGAACAGGAATTTGGACACAACACTGAGACGGGTTTGTGGGGTGAAAAGCACAGTGTTTTTTTTTTTAGACTAGTGTGTGGTCGATTAGGTCTTTTGGTGTTATTGGGGACGGTAATAGTAGTACAGAAACCTGATTAGGAATAGTAGTCTCTAAACTCCATGCGTCGCAAGGACTTTGTGATGTCACGTGCAGTTGCAGGGTAATATCTACATCCCAAGAGCTGCGGTAAGAAAGCTTAGTAATATAATATAGAAACTGTAACAATCGTCAATAATGGTGTTTAAAGTGAATTGTATGGTGATGAGTTTGGGGATCGAAGCTTCCAATGTCACGTGGCCATGTGACGTCACAAGGTCCTTAAGCCGCATGGGAGTTAGAATCTACCGAATAATAGGACCTGGGAAAGAGGAGGAGACAGAGGGCGAGCACATGGTGCTCAACTATCGCTCCGGCCTATATAATACATTACCGCAAATCCGCCATCACCCCTAGCAAGCGTGACACGTGAGAACCGATACACGCAATAGAAAAAAAAAAACTACACGTATTTAAACAGATTCGCTCGTCCGCCCCCTCAGAAAACGCCCTCAGAAGGCGGTACAAACCAACATATATATTCATAGCAGTGGTAAAACTGATCCTCCTCTACACCCCCCACCCACAGGATAGTAGCATGTTCCAGAGTAGACGTTTCCAGAATCTGCCGTAAAGAGCACATTTGCCGTTATTGCACATGCGCATTCTTTTCTGGGTGGGTTAGTAAGGCAGTTGAGCGTTATTGGGTCCTTTCAGTCGGTCGCTCTGCATTGCCGCCATGTCTGCTCTAGGCACCCTCGCATTTGATGAATATGGACGTCCATTCATTATTATCAAAGATCAAGATCGCAAATCTCGTCTGTCTGGATTGGATGCCCTTAAGGTAGGGATTAATTGCTGGCTTCCCTGTGTATGGTAGGTGTGTTGAGAGCCTGCGGCCACTTACGGGCCTGTGACATGTGTAACCCCGGGTGCCAGTGGTGTGGGAATGGTGTATCATCTACCGCGGCTAATCTGTGGACATAGACTCGCTTCCATTTATTCTGGAGTCTGTGATACTAGTGCAATTTACTTGTGTCCTGTTCCTCTGCAATTAGCGGTTAATCAAATACTAAAATAGTTAAATGGCTTGTGCTAAATTTGCTGTCCTGTGGATATGGGGTAACTGACCAGTCACTGGGGTCTGACTGCTGTACTCTTATCTCTGACTCCTATAAAGAATGAATAGAGCAGCAGGGCGCATGCGGGACAGATTGGGGGAACCGGACCTCTGTTGTCAGGATGGGTGGGGGTTCTAGTTGTCACAACCCCTTTAATCTGTGAGTGCTAATCTTAAAGTTGGCAAACTCTGCATTTCCTCTCCCATACTCTGACGCGCAGGTGACTACTCATATATTGTAAGCGCTTGCAAGCAGGGCCATCCTTCCTCTTGTAACTGACTTGTTGCTGTGTATGGTATGATTTTGTTTGCACATGAACACCCCCCCCCCCCCCCCCATTCTTAAGAACTGCAGAATTTGTTGGCGCTATATAAAAAAGATTACTATTTTAGTATTAATTGCCTGCTATAAAGAGCCCTTTAAAGGGGTTCTCAGTACTTGCCCTTCTATCATGGCGATGATTCAGCAAGCTCTGCTGTGGTCTCCTCCTCTGAGTTCCCCACTGGATGTGCTCCTTTGTCTTCTCCATTCCAGCTGAACATACGTTATGCAGTTGTACAGAGAGTAACAGGAGTGCATCTGGTGATAGAGCCCGTGGTCACATGATCACAGCCGGGATTGTGGAATTGGTGGCATGACAGGGGTTTTAGAGCATCTGTCACCACTCCTGACATATCTGTTTTAAAGGGAACCTGTCACCAGGATTTTGTGTATTGAGATGGGGACATGGGCTGCTAGATGGCCGCTAGCACATCCGCAGTCCCCATAGCTCTATGTGCTTTTATTGCGTCAAAAAAGGGTTTTAGAGATATGCAAATGAACCTGATATGACTCCTGTGTCTGGAAACTAGTCAAATATTCTGAGCGCAGCACCGCCCCGCGTCCTCCGAATCTCCTCCTTGCTGGCCGACGTCACAGATCTGGAACGCCGAAATCTCGCGATGCGCGAGCTAGGGCATGCGTAGTTCAGTCTCTGTGCTGATGCCAGCACAGGGAAGGAACATGATGCCGACACTGCGCATGCGCTAGCTCGCGCATTGCGAGATTTCGGTGCTCCAGCTCTGTGATGTCGGCCAGCAAGGAGGAGATTCGAAGGACGCAGCGCGGTGCTGCGCTTAGAAAATTTGACTCATCTCCGGACACAGGAGTCATATCAGGTTCATTTGCATATCACTAAAATCCTTTTTTTGACGCAATAAAAGCACATAGAGCTATGGGGACTGTGGATGTGCTAGCGGCCATCTAGCAGCCCATGTCCCCAGCTCTATACACAAAATCGTGGTGACAGGTTCCCTTTAATGGCTACATGTATTCCCTGTGTAATAACAAATGTGGCACATCTAATCTTATGGCTCTATGTTGTGTCAGTCCTGTATTATTCCTGCTAGAAGTTCTGAATGAATTGCTAGCAGTCTGCAGCAAGGGTACAGAGGGGTTGTACCTGCAGTCTCACTCTATCCAGTCAGTGATGCCATTGTCGGACTATGCAGGGCCACACCCTCAACTGCAGTCTGGCAATGGCATCACTGACTGGATACAGTGAGGCTGTGCAGGTACACACCCCCAACTGGTTACGACCCCTCTGTAACCTTACTGAAGGCTAATAGCAATTCATTCATAACTTCTGGTAGAAATTAATAAAGGAATGGCACAACATAGTCTAAGAATAGATGATCCAGAATTGTTATTACATGGGGAATGCATGAAGCTATTAAAACGGGCTTGTCAAGAGAGGTAAAGGTACTCTTTAAGGGTACTTTCACACTAGCGTTATTCTTTTCCGGCATAGAGTTCCGTCGTCGGGGCTCTATGCCGGAAAACAACGCTTCAGTCACATCCCCATGCATTCTGAATTGAGAGAAATCCGTTCAGGATGTCATCAGTTCAGTCTTTTTGACATTTCAGGAGATAATACCGCAGTATGTGAGACGGATCTGTTCTTGCAATGCATTTGTAAGACTGATCCGTAGTCAGATACGCCTTTTAAATGCTTTCAGTTTGCATGCAGATTGCCGGATTCGGCAGGCAGTTCCGGCGACGGAACTGCTTGCCAGATCACTGCCACAAGTGTGAAAGTACCCCAAGTACTGCTAAAACTCCCCAGGTTAGGTGAAAGAGGTTTAGGTAAAGCCTTGGAAAGGGCCAAAGATCCCTTAGTGGGTTGTAGGTAATCACTTTTTTAAAAGCTACATAAAGGGGTCAGTTTTATGGGTACCACCAAAATTCTGCTACTGTGGCTGAATTTCTTGAAGTTTCAGGTGTACAGGTCTAGTCCGGCAATGAGCTGTGATCCACGTGCGAAACCCGCTGCTGGATTGCATCGCTGCATTGGCAGCTTGTGCTGCAAGTGGTGAAAACTGTCATCCTGCAAACCATGCTGGTATTCAAGAAGCTCATTATAAATCAATTACACTTTAAATCAGTAGTACGGTAACCTGAAAAACCACATAACCGTCAAAGGGTTTTTCCAGGAGCACAATATTACATATTTATACAGTAATGGTTGGAAAAAGTACAGTAATGGTCTTGTAAAAGTATTCACCCTCTTTACTTTTTTCGTGTCTTGGTGCCTCACAATTAACATGGATTGTTTGAGGATTTGCATAATTTAATTTACAGAACATGCCCACAACTTAAAATGTTTTTTTTTATTTTTTATTGTGAAGCAAACAATAAATAGGACAAAATAACAGTCAATGTGCCTAACTATTCACCCCCCTAAAGTCAAGACTTTGTAGAGCCACCTTTTGTGGTAATCAGGGTGGATTTGATTTAAATCATGATTTAAGTCACTAGTCAGTAAAGCTTGATTTAAATCATATTTTTCTACATAAAGCTACTTTCACAGTTGCGTTTGGGGATCCGCTTGTGAGATCCGTTTGAAGGTCTCACAAGAGGCCCCAAACTGACATGTTCAGCCCAAATGCATTCCGAATGGATGCAGATCCGTTCAGAATGCACTGGTTTGGCTCCATACTGCCTCCTTTCCGTTTTGGTGTCCGCCTAGCGATGCTGAGCCGAACGGATCCGTCCTGACTTGTGATGCAAGTCAATGGGGACGGATCTGTTTGCATTGACTTTCAATGGGGGTCAGAACGTATCCGTTTGGGACTTAGCATTTTTTTCCACATATAATACAAACCGATCCGTTCTGAATGGATGCATTGGTTTGTATTTTCAGTGCGGATCCGTCTGTACAAGTACTGGACGGACCCGCACCGAACGCAAATGTGAAAGTAGCCCTAAGACTAATTCTTGCTGGTATAATTTATAATTTGCAAGTAGATTAAGATTTGCTGTGAAGAAGAGGCATGTGATCTCTGCTGAGTCACATTCAGTTTTCAGAACTGCAAAAGTAAACCAAGCATCTGTGATAATATCTTGTAGGCAGAAAACTGCCCAATAATATTACAAAAACCTCTAAAAGAATGGATTAATGGAACTTATTTACAAATTTTTTTTTAACATGTACATCCTTATTCTACATAATTAACCACTTCAGCCCCCCTAGCTTAACTACTACAGGACCGCCTAACGCAGGGATGCGTCCTGCGGGCGGTCCTGTAGCTCTGAGTTGACGCGTCGGCGCGTCATCTCGTGAGAGCCGAGATTTCCTGTGAACGCGCGTTCACAGAGAAGCACGGCAGTTCGGCTACAGCCTGCCAGCGATGATCCATCGCTGGCAGGCTGTAGATCCGAATAAAATCGCATCAAACAGCTATATCAGACGCTGTTTTATGAACAGCGTCTGATATAGCTGCTACCTGGTCCTCTGGTGGTCCCATTTGCTGGGATCGACCACCAGAGGACCAGGTAACTACAGTAAAGTTGCACCAAACACTACACTAACCCCCCCTCACCTATTAACCCCTTAATCACCCCATCTAGACCCCTGATCACCCCCCTGTCATTGATCACACCCCTTGTAAGGCTCCATTCAGACGTCCATATGTGTTTTGCGGATCCGTGGATTTACGGATCCGCGGATCCGATCCGCAGATCCTCAAAACACGGACACCGGCAATGTGCTTTCCGCATTTTGCAGATCCGCACATTGCCAGAACTATATAGAAAATGCTTTTTCTTGTCCGCAATTGCGGACAAGAATAGGACATGTTCTATATTTTTGCGGAACGGAAGTGCAGACCTGGAAGCGCGGATCCGTAATTCCGGATCCGAGCGGGACAAAGTCTGTCCCCATAGAAATAAATGGGTCCGCAATTACGTCCGAAATTCTGTTTGCGGAACGGGTGAATGGGGCATAAGGGTCCCCTATCACCGCCAGTTAGCTAGCTACTTGTTGGGTAGCTAGCGCCCAGCCCACCGCACCGCAGTCACTGATTTTGGCAGAGATTTTTTCATCCACATTGACCGACGCGAATGAAAAAATCTGTGCCGTTCATTTTTTTTTTTTTTTTTTCAGCGCAGAGGCTGAACGGAAAAAAAAAATCTCATTACCCGTATGCTCAATATATGGAGAATCGCAGAAACTCCTAATGCTGGCCATACGTGTAATGATTGCGGAGACCCTCAAATGCCAGGGCAGTACAAACACCCCACATGTGACCCCATTTTAGAAAGAAGACACCCCAAGGTATTCCGTGAGGGGGGTATGGTGAGTTCATGCAAAATTTTATTTTTTGTCACAAGTTAGTGGAATATGAGACTTTGTAAAAAAAAAAAAAAATCAATTTCCGCTAACTTGTGCCAAATTATTTTTTCTGTGAACTCGCCATGCCCCTCACAGAATACCTTGGGGTGTCTTCTATCCACAATGGGGTCACATGTGGGGTATTTATACTGCCCTGGCAATTTAGGGGTCCTAAAGCGTGAGAATCCAAATGCGTAAAAATGGCCTGTGAAATCCTAAAGGTACTCATTGGTTTTAGGGCCCCTTTGCGCATCTTGGCTGCAAAAAAGTGTCACTTATGTGGTATCGCCGTACTCAGGAGAAGTAGGGCAATGTGTTTTGGGGTGTATTTTTACATATACCCATGCTGCGTGTGAGAAATATTGCTGTAAACGACAACTTTTTACATTTTTTTTATTCAAAGTTGTCAATTTACGGAGATATTTCTCTCACCCAGCATGGGTATATGTAAAAATACACCCCAAAACACATCGCCCTACTTCTCCTGAGTACGGTGATACCACATAAGTGACACTTTTTTGCAGCCAAGATGCGCAAAGGGGCCCAAATTCCAATGAGTACCTTTTAGGAGGGCATTTTTACGCATTTTTCTTCTCACGCTTTAGGGCCCCTAAAATGCCAGGGCAGTATAAATACTCCACATGTGACCCCATTTTGGAAAGAAGACACCCCAAGGTATTCCGTGAGGGGCATGGTGAGTCCACAGAATTTTTATTTTTTGGCACAAGTCAGCGGAAATTGATATTTTATTTTTTTTTATTTTGTTTTTTACAAAGTCTCATATTCCACTAACTTGTGACAAAAAATCAAATTTTACATGAACTCACCATACCCCTCACAGAATACCTTGGGGTGTCTTCTTTCCAAAATGGGGTCACATGTGGGTATTTATACTGTCCTGGCATTTTAGGGGCCCCTAAAGCGTGAGAAGAAGTCTGGAATCCAAATGCGTAAAAATGCCCTGTGAAATCCTAAAGGTACTCATTAGTTTTAGGGCCCCTTTGCGCACCCAGGCTGCAAAAAGTGGCACACATGTGGTATCGCCGTACTCAGGAGAAGTAGGGCAATGTGTTTTGGGGTGTATTTTTATATATACCCATACTTTGTGTGAAAAATATCTCTGTAAACAACAACTTTTAAATTTTTTTATACCAAGTTGACAATTTACAGAGATATTTCTCTCACCCAACATGGGTATATGTAAAAATACACCCCAAAACACATTGCCCTACTTCTCCTGAGTACGGCGATACCATAATGAGACTTTTGCAGCCTGAAATGCAAAGGCCCAAATCAACGAGTACCTTTAGGTTTTAAATGGCGGCTCACAATTTAGCCCCGCACAAAATGCCAGAACAGTAAACACACCCCACAAATGACCCCATTTTGGAAAGTAGACACCCCAAGGTATTCACTGAGGGGCATAGTGAGTCCGTCTGAGATTTTTTTTTTTTTTTTGCCAGAAAGTGTCATTTTCCGCTAACTTGTGAAAAAAAATTAAATGATACATGAACTAACCATGCCCCTCCGCGAATACTTTGGGGTGTCTTCTTTCTAAAATGGTGTCATTTGGGGGGTAGTTATACCATCCTGACATTCTAGCACCTGAAGAAACATGACGGGTGCTCAGAAAGTCAGAGCTGCTTCAAAATGCCGAAATTCACTTTTTTGCACCATAGTTTGTAAACGCTATAACTTTTACCCAAACCAATAAATATACACTTATTGGATTTTTTTTTATCAAAGACATGTAGAACAATAAATTTAGAGAAAAATTTATATAGAAATGTAGTTTTTTTTTTTTAAAAATTTTACAACAGAAAGTGAAAAATGTCATTTTTTTGCAAAAATTTCGGTCATTTTTGATTAATAGCAAAAAAAGTAAAAATGTCAGCAACCATGAAATACCACCAAATGAAAGCTCTATTAGTGAGAATAAAAGGAGGTAAAATTCATTTGGGTGGTAAGTTGCATGACGGAGCAATAAACGGTGAAAGTAGTGTAGTGCGGAATTGTAAAAAGTGGCCTGGTCATTAAGGGTGTTTAAGCTAGGGGGGCTGAAGTGGTTAAAGGGCTTCTGTCACCCCCACTGATGTAATTTTCACTAGCTGACATTAGCTACTTGCTAATGTCATCTGAGTTCAAACATATGTTTCCTAACTTTTTTCCTGTTTTCTATCTTCTAAAAAACTTACTTTTGTGATATGCAAATTATCTTCGCTACCAGCAAGTTGGGCGGGTACTTGCTGGTAGCCGCCGCATCTTCATGCCCTTGGAACGCCCCCTCTTCTTTTGATAGACAGGGCCAGCGCGCTCTCCTCCTCTCGCTGGCCCTGTCTGCAGCTGCAATCCCGCGCCTGCGCCGTATCGGTTTTTAGTCGGCGCAGGCGCTCTGAGTGAAGGACGCTCGCTTAGGCGCTCCGTCCTCAGTGCGCCTGCGCCGATGACATCAGAGCTACACCCGGAAGAGAAGACACCGGCATTCCTGGTAAGGAGCAGGCGATGCCGGCGTCTTTTCTTCCGGGTGTAGGGCTGACATCATCGGCGCAGGCGCACTGAGGACGGAGCGCCTAAGCGAGCGTCCTTCACTCAGAGCGCCTGCGCCGACTAAAGACCGATCAGGCGCAGGATTGCAGCTGCAGACAGGGCCAGCGAGAGGAGGAGAGCGCGCTGGCCCTGTCTATCAAGAGGGGGCGTTCCAAGGGCATGAAGATGCGGCGGCTACCAGCAAGTACCCGCCCAACTTGCTGGTAGCGAAGATAATTTGCATATCACAAAAGTAAGTTTTTTAGAAGATAGAAAACAGGAAAAAAGTTAGGAAACATATGTTTGAACTCAGATGACATTAGCAAGTAGCTAATGTCAGCTAGTGAAAATTACATCAGTGGGGTGACAGAAGCCCTTTAAACCCTCTTAATGACCAGGCCACTTTTTAGAATTCTGCACTACACTACTTTCACGGTTTATTGCTCCGTCATACAACTTACCACCCAAATGAATTTTACCTCCTTTTCTTCTCACTAATAGAGCTTTCATTTGGTGGTATTTCATTGTTGCTGACATATTTACTTTTTTTGCCATTAATACAAATTTAACGACATTTTTGCAAAAAAATGAAATTTTTCACTTTCTGTTGTAAAATTTTTCAAAAAAAAACTACATTTCTATATAAATTTTTCTCTAAATTTATTGTTCTACATGTCTTTGATTAAAAAAAAATCCAATAAGTGTATATTTATTGGTTTGGGTAAAAGTTATAGCGTTTACAAACTATGGTGCAAAAAAGTGAATTTCGGCATTTTGAAGCAGCTCTGACTTTCTGAGCACCTGTCATGTTTCTTCAGGTGCTAGAATGTCAGGATAGTATAAATACCCCCCCAAATGACACCATTTTAGAAAGAAGACACCCCAAAGTATTCGCGGAGGGGCATGGTTAGTTCATGTATCATTTCATTTTTTTTTTCCTCAAGTTAGCGGAAAATGACACTTTCTGAGGGGGAAAAAAAAAAGTTTCAATTTCTGCTAACTTCTGGCAAAAAAAAAAAATCTCAGACGGACTCACTATGCCCCTCAGTGAATACCTTGGGGTGTCTACTTTCCGAAATGGGGTCATTTGTGGGGTGTGTTTACTGTTCTGGCATTTTGGGCGGGGCTAAATTGTGAGCCGCCATGTAAAACCTAAAGGTACTCGTTAGAATTTGGGCCCCTCTGCGCACCCAGGCTGCAAAAAAGTCTCACTTATGAGGTATCGCCGTACTCGGGAGAAGTAGGGCAATGTGTTTTGGGGTGTATTTTTACATATACCCATGTTGGGTGAGAAATATCTCTGTAAATTGTCAACTTTGTATAATTTTTTTTTAAAGTTGCCGTTTACAGAGATATTTTTCACACATAGTATAGGTATATATAAAAATACACCCCAAAACACATTGCCCTACTTCTCCTGAGTATGGCGATACCACATGTGTGCCACTTTTTTGCAGCCAAGATGCGCAAAGGGGCCCTAAAACCAATGAGTACCTTTAGGATTTCACAGGGCATTTTTACGCATTTGGATTCCAGACTTCTTCTCACGCTTTAGGGGCCCCTAAAATGCAAGGACAGTATAAATACCCCACATGTGACCCCATTTTGGAACGAGGACACCCCAAGGTATTCGCTGAGGGGTATGGTGAGTTCATGTAAAATTTTATTTTTTGTCACAAGTTAGTGGAATATGAGACTTTGTAAAAGACAAAATTAAAAAAATTTCCGCTAACTTGTGCCAAAAAATAAAAATTCTGTGAACTCGCCATGCCCCTCACTGAATACCTTGGGGTGTCTTCTTTCCAAAATGGGGTCACATGTGGGGTATTTATACTGACCTGGCATTTTAGGGGCCCTAAAGCGTGAGAATCCAAATGCGTAAAAATGCCCTGTGAAATCCTATAGGTACTCATTGGTTTTAGGGCCCCTTTGCGCACCCAGGCTGCAAAAGTGTCACACATGTGGTATCGCCGTACTCAGGAGAAGTAGGGCATTGTGTTTTGGGGTGTATTTTTACATATACCCATGCTGCGTGTGAGAAATATCGCTGTAAACGACAACTTTTTACACTTTTTTTTTTTTTATTCAAAGTTGTCAATTTACAGAGATATTTCTCTCACCCAGCATGGGTATATGTAAAAATACACCCCAAAACACATTGCCCTACTTCTCCTGAGTACGGCGATACCACATGAGTGACACTTTTTTTGCAGCCAAGATGTGCAAAGGAGCCCTAAAACCAATGAGTACCTTTTAGGAGGGCATTTTTACGCATTTTCTTCTCACGCTTTAGGGCCCCTAAAATGCCAGGGCAGTATAAATACCCCACATGTGACCCCATTTTGGAAAGAAGACACCCCAAGGTATTCCATGAGGGGCATGGCGAGTTCACAGAATTTTTATTTTTTGGCACAAGTTAGTGGAAATTGATTTTTTTTTTTTAAATTTTTTTTTTTTCTCAGTCTCCCTTTCCGCTAACTTTTGACAAAGTTTAATTTTTCATGGACTCATTATGCCCCTCAGCGAATACCTTGGGGTGTCTTCTTTCCAAAATGGGGTCATTTGTGGGGTGTTTGTACTGTTCTGGCATTTTGGGTGGGGCTAAATTGTGAGCAGCCATGTAAAACCTAAAGGTACTCGTTGGAATTAGGACCCCTTTGCGCACCCAGGCTGCAAAAAACACGCATCTGTGCGTTAGGTGGACCTGTAGTGGTTAAAAAACTAATTTATTTCATGATGGAATAACTTTTGGATGGTAATATATTTTCCTAAAAAAGCATTTTATATAAAAAAAAATCCGATTTAAATCAAATCAATCCACGTGATCCATGCGCGTGGAGCGCCCCGGGAGCCGCACGGACTGTAAGTATACTGCTTCCCACTACACTTTACCATGGCAACAAGGACTTTAGCGTCCTGGCTGCAATGGTAACCATTCAGAAAAAGCTAAACGTCGAAAAAAAAAGTGCAGCATGCTGTCGTATTTTCTCTGGAAACCATTAGAAAACGGGGTGTGGTGTTTAACAAGCAGAGTATGCTCAACCCATGTGCAGTTGTGCATGTATATAGGGGAGCACATCCTGCACTTGTAGTCCGTTGCTAGGGGCAATCAACAGCAAAAAATACATACAATGGAAGATGCCAGCAACGGACTACAAGTACCACAATAACCATCCTACATACGATAACAATAATGTGGATGTGGAGAACAATCAAAAACATAACCATAGCAAAGACAGGTGCACTCTGTGATAATACTAAACCCTCACACTGATAAAATTGAGAGGTTAGTTCGACATATCCTACTAGGAGGACATGTCTTAAGCTCGGACACCACGTCAAGGTCTCTCAAGTAGCCCGAGGCCCTACCACTCAATCTACCTGTGCCGTGTGGGCGATACCAGTGGCCGTTGGGCATTACGGGAGTGTAAGGCCTGACTCACAAACAGCTCACCAGTGACCTCCAGCATGTAACCATGCTTGCAATATGAGGTGGGAAGTGCCTGTGAGCCCCACCCGAGACCGGCTGATATGGCCCAGAGCCTACCAAGTGCACCTAAATGTTGCCTGTAGATGAAAAGCAGGCACATTTAAGTTGGAGTTTATACACCTCCAAACATATTATACAATCCATTAGAAAACGTGGTGTGGTGTTTAACAAGCAGGATATGCTCAACCCATATGCAGTTGTGCATGTATATAGGGGAGCACATCCTGCACTTGTAGTCCGTTGCTAGGGCAATCAACAGCAAAGAATGCATACAATGGAAGATGCCAGCAACGGACTACAAGTACCACAATAACCATCCTACATACGATAACAATAATGTGGATGTGGAGAACAATCAAAAACATAACCATAGCAAAGACAGGTGCACTCTGTGATAATACTAAACCCTCACACTGATAAAATTGAGAGGTTAGTTCGACATATCCTACTAGGAGGACATGTCTTAGCTCGGACACCACGTCAAGGTCTCTCAAGTAGCCCGAGGCCCTACCACTCCAATCTACCTGTGCCGTGTGGGCGATACCAGTGGCCGTTGGGCATTACGGGAGTGTAAGGCCTGACTCACAAACAGCTCACCAGTGACCTCCAGCATGTAACCATGCTTGCAATATGAGTGGGAAGTGCCTGTGAGCCCCACCCGAGACCGGCTGATATGGCCCAGAGCCTACCAAGTGCACCCTAAATGTTGCCTGTAGATGAAAAGCAGGCACATTTAAGTTGGAGTTTATACACCTCCAAACATATTATACAATCCATTAGAAAACGTGGTGTGGTGTTTAACAAGCAGGATATGCTCAACCCATATGCAGTTGTGCATGTATATAGGGGAGCACATCCTGCACTTGTAGTCCGTTGCTAGGGCAATCAACAGCAAAGAATGCATACAATGGAAGATGCCAGCAACGGACTACAAGTACCACAATAACCATCCTACATACGATAACAATAATGTGGATGTGGAGAACAATCAAAAACATAACCATAGCAAAGGTGGGCGCCTTGAACACCATTTAAAGTCAATGGATTACGGATCCGTTTTCTATTGTGTCTGTGAAAACGGATCCGTCCCCTTTGACTTATGTTGTATAAGTATACGGATCCGTTTGGCTTGGTTTCATCAGGCGGACACAAACGCTGCAAGCAGCGTTTTGGTGTCCGTCTCCAAAGCGGAATGGAGACTGAACTGATGCATTCTGAGCTGATCTTTTTCGATTCAGAATGCAAACTGATCCGTTTTGGACCGTACGGATCTCACAAAACGGAAAGCTAAAACGCGAGTGTGAAAGTAAACTGTGTAATCCAGGGCTGTGGAGTCGGAGGCAATTTTGGGTACCTGGAGTCGGCAAAAAATGTACCGACTCCGACTCCTACTAGATTTAAATTGGAATAAAAAAAAATTGGAATAAAAAAAAAGCAAGTTTAAATGTCCCAAATCAGATACAGTTATAATTAATTATTCTCTACTGTAAGAATAAAGGCCAATGCATGCAGTGCGTCACATTACCGCTAAACAAAGACGTTAAGTGACCGTGAAGAAGCACGCTTTTCATATGCTTTACTATGCAGTTAAAGGGACACTGACAGGCTGATATATCTGCTGGTATTCATCAGAGGATTAGGAATACAACTAGACGACTGTTATCCCCAGTTGAGGTTTACTTGTGTTTAAAAACGTTTTAATCAATATGCAAATTCTCTACCTTTGTGCCCAAGGGGGCAGGCGCACATGTAGAGTACTGGCAGCACTAGACAGGACTAGGTAGCGAGGAGGAAGAGAGAAAGCTGGCACAGCCTCAGCATAGCCAGACAAGGCTGCTGCCAGCACTCTACACGTGCGCCTGCGCAGGAATTCAGCGTTCGGCTAGCCTGAAAAAAAAGGCCAGTGCAGTGAATAATAAGGGAAACAGCGCTGGGAAGCTGTACTTCGGGCGCGGCTGGGCACAAAGCCGCAGGAGACGCTGCCCCATTGGGCACAAAGATAGTGAATTTGCATACAGATTAAAATGTTTTTTTAAACACAAGTACAGCTTAACTGGGGGTAACATTAGTATAGTTTTATTCCTAATTCTCTGATGAATACCAGTATATATATATCTTTAGCTGGAAAATCAGCCTGTCAGTGTCCCTTTAAGGAGCGGCAATACTTACACTTTCCATTGTCTTGTGGTCTGCTGTTACAGGGAACCCATGGTTATCCTCGCCTCTCACTGACAACTGATTAAGGACTGGAGACACTTGTATAAGTGAAGGGAATGGATAGTGAATAGTTCAAGACTGAAGCTGTAAACCATTTGAAAAACTGCTATCATTCAGCTAAGGCTATAAAACATGTAAACTCAGATTGTTAGCTTAAATTTTAAACATGACTATGGGATTCTACTAGGAAAATCATGTTTTAAAATAAATGCCCCTTCCTGGATCCTCCCACTGCTCTATCTTCAGCAGAAGATCAGCACACAAAGGAGAAGGCAGCAGCTTCTGCTCAATAACCTCTCTGTGCTAGAGAAGATTAGAAGAACTTGGTGGAACAGCTTCGTATTTGCATATTAAATACAGAGGAGTCGGAGTCGGACAATTTATCTACCGACTCCACAGCCCTGGTGTAATCTGCAGGCGGCATGTTATAGTTAAGAAGATTCAGCAAAAATTGTAATTTAAATTTATTTTTTATTTTTTCCTTTTTGAGCTCAGTTGTACACAGGGCCATCTTATAAGTGATTGATAGCATTGTCTGTGTTAGGGCTCATGCACACTGACATATTTTCTTTCCGTGTCTGTTCCTTTTTCTTTTTTTGTGGACCATATGTGGAACCATTTCCGGCGACGTAACTGCCTGCCGGAATCCTCTGCTGCAAGTGTGAAAGTACCCTTATACTGGTGGGACTCCGATCAGACGTTGCCACTGTGCCACCAATGAGGAGGAGTGGAGGGGACCGTGTGGTCACTGCCGCCAATGAATATAACAAGGGGGTGGGCCTATGGCCACAAACTATTATACTTTATAATACTGGGGTTGGTGTGGGGCACTGCGCCACCAATGATTATAATTAACACATTCATTTAAGTGAATATAGTTTATGCCTGAATACAAACGCAGGCTGCGGGTCCCGGCCATATCCCATACCCGCCTCTGACTGTGCGCTGCCATCTGCCGCATTTAACCCCCCAGGTGCCCTAGTTATGGGATATGGCTGGCACCTGCAGCCTGCATTTTTGTATTTGCGCATTAACTATATTCATTGGTGGCGCAGTGGCCACAGTCCAACCCTTCCTCCTCCCTACTATCAGTCTATTGGTGGAACTAGCGGCACAGGGGGAGGGACTGCCTCCTTCTTCCCTGTGCTGCTGAGGAGAACATGGCGCGCGCTGAGAGCAGTGCGTGCCATGTCGGTGCAACTTGTGTGTGTCTGCTGGATGAAAGCCTTTTCTTAAAGAGGCAGAACAGCGGAGGGTCTAGGCCAGTAATGGTGGACCTTTTAGAGACCAAGTGCCCAAATTGCAACCCAAAACCCACTTACTTATTGCAAAGTGCCAATGGCAAGCGGACCAGATGTTCCAGACTGGCATTAATCATGTGCAGGGGAGCACACAACATCATAGGTTACTGTGATGCTGTGCATGTTGGGCTGCCAGCCTCATGGTCGGCCCGACGTGCACAGCATCACAGTAACCTATGATGCCGTGTGCTCCCCTGCACACGGTCAATGCCGCTCCGTGACATATAGCCCACTCAGACTCGTCGTATTTACATATAATTTTACCAGGCGGGGTGGACGCAGACAGTGGAGGGCCCCTGTGCAAAGAATGTGCCTGCCCCCCTCCACAAACCACACATACAGACGTAAAACATATACAATACGTCAAGGTGGATAAAAATCAATGATGTAAAAAATAAATTGATTTTTTTTTTTTTTTTTTTTTTTTTTTTTTTATATAAACTGCTTTTTGAGGAAAATATATTACCATCCAAAGGTTATTCCATCATGAAATAAAGATTCGTTTTTTAATTATGTAGAATAAGGATGTATATGTTTAACTTTTTTAGTAAATAAATTCCGTTAATCCATTCACAATGTCATGCTCTTCTAGAGGTTTTTGTAAGATTATTGGGCAGTTTCTCTGCCTACAAGATATTATCACAGATGCTTGGTTTACTTTTGCAGTTCTTAAAACTGAATGTGACTCAGCAGAAATCACATGCCTCTTCAGAGTTGAGAAAAAGACCTTAATCCTAACTTCTACAAACCTATGAATCCAGAATCAACCCCTTCAGTGCTAAGTTTAAAGAAGTTCAGTGAATAGAATAGAAACAATATTTTTTTCTCTTTCCTAAGTACAACAGAAAAGTTGTCCGAATATGAATGATTAACCTATTAAACTGGGGATGAAAAAACTAATATGAAAAGCTGTTATTCTAAAAATCTTCATCTACTTGCATATTATAGGTTATACCAGCAAGAATTAGTCTTTATGTAGAAAAGTATGATTTAAATCCACCCTGCAATACGTGCATAATCCTGGAGGACCAGCAGCTTATAAGTACCAGGAGCACAGCGCTGGCCCAGGAAGCAATGTACAGTACCAATAAAAAAAATAGATACTGTCACACCTTTAGGCTCCATTCACACGTCTGCAAAATGGATCTGCAACTGCGGACAATAATAGGCATTTTCTATTGTAGTGCTGGCCATGTGCACATGGCCAGTGTCCGTGTTTTGCTAATTTGCAAAACACTTATGGGCATGTGAATGGAGCCTTAAGGCTACACAGTGCTTTTGGCCAACAATGTGTCGTGCAACCAAGGATCACAGCAGCCCAATGCTGTGATGCATTGAGTTAAAATGAATAGGGTTGCATTGTGACCGTAGTTTCTTAAAATAACAATTGAAAAGTTGGAAGAAATTCAGCAACTCAGATTTTTTTGTGACCAACAGGTCACTGCCCCATTTACTTATACTCGTTGTGATGTATCAGTGTCGCTGCAATCTTTGGCTGTACAATGAGAAAATGCCTATTCTTGTCTGCAATTGTAGACTAAAATAGGACATGTTCCATAAACGGACATATGGATGCGGACAACACACAATGTGCTGCCCGCGTCTTTTGTGTACTTGAAATGAATGGATCCACACCCATCCTGCAAAGTTGCAGAACAGATGCGGACTCCTTCATACGGCCATTTGAATGAGCCCTAACACACATACTGGACTTTCATACATGCACCTGCTCTTTTTCACACATCCTCACACATGCAGTCACTCACATACACTTTTACACATGCAGGCACTGTCTCACGTGTAGTCTCTCGCAGGTGCAGTCGCTGTTTTACACTACATTACATTGACAAATTTCCTTGGAATCTAGGAGCCAGCTAAAAAATAGGGAGCCAGACGGAGCCACGTCATAAAGCCCCCAGTAGATGCCCTCATACTGCTCCCCCCCCCCCCCCACACTTCTCCATAGAGCCAACCAATGATGCATGCCAGTACATAGGGCCCCCATAGTGGTCCTTCCCCTCTTCTCCATAGTGCCCCCCATAGTGTGCGATTATATAGGGCCCCCATAGTGCTTCCCCTCTTCAATTGGTTATATGACACGTCAGACGCTGGCAGCATCCAAGTGATCGCCCCTGGCGGCCGCCATGACATGTGGAAACCCTTACAAGGATTGGGGGGTCCGGAGGAGAGGGCAGGGGGGTCCGGAGGGCATAAACACAGCGGGCACCATGACACTTTACTGAGCACTACAACTCACACCTGGGGCTCAGCCTCTGCAGTCCCCGAATTACTACAACCCCCAGCTCTCCTCCTCTTGTCTCCTCTTGTCATTCTCCTCCTCCTCTTCATCTCCTCCCCTTGTCATTCTCCTTCACCCCCCCCTCCTCTTGTCATTCTCCTTCACCCCCCGCCCCCCCTTGTCATTCTCCTTCACCCCCCGCCCCCCCTTGTCATTCTCCTTCACCCCCCGCCCCCCCTTGTCATTCTCCTTCACCCCCCTTGGCATTCTCCTCTTCACCCCCCACCACCCTTGTCATTCTCTTCTTCACCGCACCCCCACTTTGTCATTCACTTTCTAGCCCCCCTCCGCTAGCTGAGCGCTTCCCTCCTGTCAGTCCCTCTCGTCATGCTGCACCCAGGCATTGCGCCCTCATGGGCAGCTGCAGCATGAAGGGGGCCGGTGCTCCTAGTCTGCCTATAGGGTGCCGACCCTGCATCCTGGCACCTTAGAAAACGGGCTGACAAATACCTAGACTACAAAGTCTTGTCTCCATTTTGAAATTGTAAGTCGTTGGTGACTATTTTGGTCGCCATCTGGAGCCCTGATGTCCGTTCTGCAAAAAATGTATAACATGTCCTATTATTGTCTGCATTACGGACAAGATAGTACTGTTCTATTAGTGGCCAGCTGTTCTGTTCCGCAAATTGCGGAATGCACACAGATGTCGTCCATATTTTTTGCAGACCGCAAAATACATACGGTTGTGTGCATGAGCCTTTATTCAGAGTTAGCTGTTAGTCACTAATAAGATGACCCCTGTTTTACAGCTGAACGCAGAGCATTGGGGTTGTCCAGTTTCAGGACAAAAAAAGACTATTACTTACCTAACAGAATCTGCAATGCAGTACTGGTTTTCCCAGCCGGGCTCTGTTCACCATGTCACAGCGGTGATGTCACGTCTACAACACGTCACTGCTTCAGCCAATCATGGGCCTCAAACAGTGCACTACTGAGGCTGGTAATTGGCTGCAGTGGTCATGTGTTGTCAACGTGACATTACCGCTGCAGTCTGGTCAATAGAGCCCAGTTGGGAAAATCTGAACGGGACCTGCTAGGTAAATATAGTAATAGTATGTCTTTTGTTTTATTTCAGGCATGCCCAAACCAAAAATGAAACCAAAAACATTTTGCTGATTCTTTTCCCGCAAAATTATATCTATCTGCAGTCTTGTGACTATTTTTTATATTCATGCAGTGATCACATTCATTTCCATGGAATCACCGCTACTCTGCTATCCTAGCCATATCACGTTGTTCAGCTAGTGTAATTGTGCTGTAAGTGCCATGTGAACATGCAGAGGTTATGACTTGCTGGCTTCATCATATCTGCACATGCCATGTTTTTAAAGGATGTCAAATGTGTCCTAGTTGAGTGTTGAATGATTTCCTTTTATGTTTCAGTCTCACATTATGGCTGCTAAAGCTGTCGGGAACACTCTTAGGACTTCATTGGGACCAAATGGTAAGAAATTAGTTTAGCTCCTCCTGTCATATGCTAAAACTAACAATACTGTAGAGAGTTTAGGTGACCAGGAAAGCTAATTGAAGGGGTTTCTGATTGTTGGTGGTCTGAGTGTTGCGACCTCCCCTGATTACAAGAGCCGGTCCTGTTAACACAAATGTGCATGTTGCCATTCACTCTCTGAGATTGCTGGGAAGCGAATAGCACACATGCTCAATCTGCTTTTCCATTTGTGTTCATCCCTGTACTTACTTGTGATTGGTGGGGTACCAGCAGTTGAACTTTCACCAATCCAATTTTTATTCCTCAACCTGTGGATATGGGATACGTTTGTATTGCTGTCAAGGGAGCTTGGACATCTTGCACATCTGGTAGCCAGGACAGTTTTCACAGTTTTGACGTGTGCAAATAATATCCATACCTACATTGTCAAAATGCCAATTAGCACTTAATACACATAGTCCCCTTCGTGCAACTTTTGTGTCAGTGTAGCTTTTCAAAAAAATTGCAAAATCATACACAGCCTTGGGTCCAGGGAAAGGGCATACCCAAACACCTTGTAGAAAATGAAGTATGTGTCTCCGAGTCCAACATCTACAAAGTTTGTGTAATTTTACATGGCAATCTGCATTAGGTGCCCTACATTTGACATTGATCTGGATCCCTTTTTCCTATCTTAACGAGAAAGCTTGATGAGTACTGTAGTCTGTGTACAAACATAAGCTGAGAAATTTAATTTAAGGAAATCGGGAATTTGGTTATATATTGAAATCCAGTGGCCTTCAGCTAGTTCCCTAACATCCTTAATTCATCGTTTTTGGGACCTGAGATGGGGAGCACCCAATGCGTGGTGCTCTGCTGTTTCAGTACCTCCTATTGCAGTGCATGAGAGCTATGGAAAGAGCAAGCTATGCTATTTCTGAGTTGGGGAGACAGCATAGCTTGCTGTGCTACGCTGTTTCTGTAGCTCTCGTCCACAGCAATGAGAGCTACTGTAGGAGGGAACGCTGGAGCTCTCTGCTATTTTCTAGCGGTGGTCGGGACTGTGTCTCCTCTCACCTTAGGGTTCTTTCACACTAGCGTTTTGGATTCCGTTTGTGAAATCCGTTTCAGGGCTCTCACAAACGGTCCAAAACGGATTAGTTCAGCCCCAATGCATTCTGAATGGATAAGGATCAGTTCGACTCCGTTCCGCCTCTATTCCGTTTTGGAGGCGGACACCAAAACGCATCATGTAGCATTTTGGTGTCCGACTGAAGAGGCGGAGCCTAACGGATTTGTGTTTTTTTTGTTTTTTTTTTACAATGTAAGTCAATGGGGACGGATCCGTTGTCAATGACACAATATGGCGCATTTGAAAACTGATCCGTTCCCCATTGACTTTCAATGTAATTCAAAATGGATCAGTTTTGGACTTTGTCATTTTTCTTTAAACCTAATACAAACGGTCCCGTTCTGAACGGATACAAACGTTTGCATTAGAGGTGCAGATCCGTCTGTACAAATAGACGGATCCGCACCAACGCAAGTGTGAAAGTACCCTTAGTAACAATAAAAAGAGAAAACCTCTTTAAAGTGGCTCTGTCATTAGATCCACTACTTCTGAAAGCTGCGTTGGAAGGAGGGCACTGTGACAAACTGAATGTGATGGTGTCTGACCTATCCCCAGCTTATGCCAGCGCTGTTTCGCCCAGAGGCTTCTTCTGAAAACTGCATTGGGAGGACGCACTGGTATATGCCTATAACCAACTGTATTTTCAATTGCTATCTCATATATTTGTAGCTGTTGGTTACTTTAAACTAGCTCCTAATGTTCTCTTGTCAAATATTTTGTGGAAAACTCTCTTGACACACTGCAGAAAAAATGCATAGGCTTAAAGAGTTACTGTAAGTTCACACAATTTCATTTACTTTAATAGAGAACGGTGTAACTAGTTAATTTCTATATCCCTTCATTTTAAAAATATGCCTACATCCACCTGAATAAAGCTGTAACGGGATCTTGCGTTCACCTAACTTGCAGTCCACTGCCTGTTGTCGGGCAAGATCCATTTCTGGTAACCGAGACTCAGAAGACAGCTAAGAGGAAGTGGGGTAGTGCGAGAGCTAGCTGAGATCATGATCCTGATAAAACTGCTTATGAACATCACAGGAGCTTCCTGCTTTTCTGTAAGTGTGATGTATCCCCTTCCCATAGAGGAAAGTGAGGTCAAATGCATACAGTACTGGCAGAAGGGAGACATCCACTGCTTTGTAAGAAATGCATCTAGCTAACTTATTTGAAAACTCAGGTACACTTTAAGGAGTGATGATGAAATTGGTGTACAGCGTGCCATATTTGTCAGGGAAGATGTAGGAGCTAAGATGTTTCATGGAACATTGCTGAGAGTGAAATATGATACATAATTTCAACAAAATATAAAGCATTCAACAGTCAGCCCTGTTCTTGTATTTGCCTTCTACACATAAGTGGCATTTTATAAAACAATATTTCATTAAATTAATTTTACTATTATTCCAGGACTTGATAAGATGATGGTTGATCAGGATGGTCAAGTCACCATAACAAATGATGGGGCAACTATCCTTGGTATGATGGATGTTGATCATCAGATTGCAAAATTGATGGTTGAGTTGTCAAAGTCTCAAGATGATGAGATTGGTGATGGGACAACAGGAGTGGTTGGTAAGTTGACTTATTCACTAAATTTATTGTGTAAAGGTAACTTGTTGGCTTCCTTGATTGACCGTTTTTGTATCGTTTTGTGCTTGGGTGGGAGGGAGGAGCAGGGACAGCATGGATATCGTTGGACTCCTCTCTGGCACCGCTAGATGTGCACCGTTCAGTTTCAAAAATAAGTTCTGAATTCAGCTGGTCTGCCCCTAAGGCAAATGGGAGTGTATCTATTTTATGCACTTAGATAGCGCTGATAATTCCCCAGCGCTTTACAGACATTAGCATCAAGCTGTCCCCAATGGGGCTCACAATCTAAGTTCCCTATAAAAATCTAAAAATGCGAGTAAATCTGGATTGCACATACTTCTAATATGCTTTGATCTAAAAACTCCTTCTCAGCATAATTAACGTTGCTTCTCAGATCAATAGGTAGTATACCGCCCCCTATGTTGCATGCTACACACGAGGCATTAGTATCAAGGCATAATATGAGGATGTGCGATCCAGATTCATTCTTATTTTTGGATATCCCTATCGGTATGTCTTTGGAATGTGGGAGGAAACCCACGCAAACACGGAGTCCTAGGTTCAAATCCTTGGTCGGATTCAAACCTAGGACCCCAGCGCTGCCAGGCACCAGTGCTAACCACTGAGCCACCGTAGAGTTGACTTGTTCCCTTTAAGTATGACTACACAGATCCTGTCTGCTAAAACATGATTGAGATAACATAAAAATAAGAGTTGTCTAGGGGAATCCATAGCTAGGTTTAACGAACGGTAGCCATGGGTGACAAGATGAATGTTGGAAAGGCAGTAAAAAAAACACAGCGATCACTGTTTACAGCTATATATAAAAGCATAGGAGATTGACGTGAGAAATGAGTGCTATGTCTTCTTTTCTGTGCTGTTCTGTCATATTTTCTTATCTGTTTTTGTGAGTATCCCTATCTTATACCTTTTGGATATCTCTCTTATACCCTGTTGATATACTGTTTGGATTAGCTGGCAAGGCACTCTTGGCATGGGAAGTAAAGTAACTCTGCTCTTGGTAATGTGACAATATTGTAGTGCCTTAAAGGGCTTCTGTCACCCCCCAAAAGCATTTTTTTTTTTTTTCCCCTCACTAAAAAGCTTATAGGGCGATTATTCTAATCATATTCTTGTTAACAGTTTTAGCAGGTTAATTTTGCTATAAAACGTTATTTTATATTATGCAAATTACCTTGCTACCAGCAAGTAGGGCGTTTACTTGCTGGTAGCCGCTGCATCCCGCTTGTAAAAAAACGCCCCTCCTGTGGTTGATTGACAGGGCCAGCGAGCGCTCTCCTCCTCCAGCTGGCCCTGTCTCTGTTTAAAATCTCGCGCCTGCGCCATACCATTCTTCAGTCGGCGCAGGCGCACTGAGAGGAGTACTCTCGCTGGGCCGCTCCTTCCTCAGTGCGCCAATGACGTCACAGCTGCACCCGGAAGAGAAGACGCAGGCGCACTGAGGAAGGAGCGGCCGAGCGAGAGTACTCCTCTCAGTGCGCCTGCGCCGACTGAAGAATGGTATGGCCCAGGCGCGAGATTTTAAACAGAGACAGGGCCAGCTGGAGGAGGAGAGCGCTCGCTGGCCCTGTCAATCAACCACAGGAGGGCGTTACAGCGGGATGCAGCGGCTACCAGCAAGTAAATGCCCTACTTGCTGGTAGCAAGGTAATTTGCATAATATAAAATAACGTTTTATAGCAAAACTAACCTGCTAAAACTGTTAACAAGAATATGATTAGAATAATCGCCCTATAAGCTTTTTAGTGAGGGGGAAAAAAAATGCTTTTGGGGGGTGACAGAAGCCCTTTAACCCCTTACCCTGGGAACACACCTGAGCGTTTTTCAGCGCGTTCAAACGCGCTGAAAAACGCACAAGTGAAAACCCATGTATTCCAATGGACATGGTTCACACTTGAGCGTTTTACAGCGCGTTTGAACGTGCTGAAAAACGCCAAACGCTAACACTTATGCATGAGCTTCTTTGGGGCGTTTGCCCAAGCGTTAGCACCCATTGAAAAGCATGGGAACGCGCATATATGAAAATATGCGCGTTTTCCGCTTCAAAAACGCGCATATGATCGCGCGTTTTTGTAGTAAAACCCAGCAGAAAGGCAGAATCTCCACCCACCTTTGCTGGGTGGGGATTCTTTTTTTCTGCAAACTAAGCTGTCAATCAAAAAACGCCCCAAATACGCACGTTGCAAAAATACAAAAACGCCTAAAAAAACGCGCGTTTTCCGCGGAAAAAAGCTCAAAAAAACGCCTGAACCAAAAACGCCTAGGTGTGTTCCCAGCCTTAAGAACGCATGACGTACCTGTACGTCATGGTTTCCGAGTCCTTAAGGACCCATGACATACAGGTACGTCATGAGTTGTTCCGATCACTGCTGCTCAGCTGGCAGTGATCGGAACAAGGTACCTGCTGAAATCATTCAGTAGGTACCTTATTACAATGCCCAGGGGGTCTTGTGACCCCCATATCGGCGATCGCTGCAAACCGCAGGTCAATTCAGACCTGCGGTTTGCAGCTTTTTGTGTGATCTCTGACCGCGGGGATCAGAGGGTTAATGCCCCCAATGTGTTTATTTTTAACCCCCCCTGCAGCCCCCAATCATATTGTGGCAGGGGGGGTGGTTGCGGGAGGCGGGCGGTATCGCGATTGCGATCCCCCGCCCGCCTCCTCTGTAATGTTTCCCTGGTGTCTAGTGGGTCTATCAGAGTGTCAGCACATTGCTGACACTCTGATAGAAACGGCTGGCATCTGTGCTTGATCAGATGCCAGCCGTTTAACCCCTTCCGTACCGCGGTCCGTATGGAAGGGTTAACAGGGAGGGAGCTCCTCCCTCTCCCATCGGGGGCTGCTGTGCCTTTGCAGCCCCCAACAGGATGGGATCGCAGAGGGAGGGGCTCCACTCCTTCTGCTTCAATCACCCGCTGCCCTCTTATGGCAGCGGGTGATGGTTGCCATGGAGACAGGACGCTTTCAGAAGCGTCCTGTCTCCATGGTGCTGAAAGTCTGAATAGACCTGCTAAAGGTCTATTCAGACTTTGTAAAGTACAAAATACAGTACAGTGCACAATATAGTGTACTGTACTGTATTATACAGACACCAGATCCACTGGATCTTTCAGAACCAAGTGGGTCTGGGTCAAAAAAAATGTAAAAATGAAAAAAAAACACATCACTGAATAAAAAAAAATAAAAAATACACTACACATATTAGGTATCGCCGCGTCCGTAAAAATATCACATGACTGAACTCGTCAGGTGAACGCCATAAAAAAAAAAACCCAAAAAATGGTGTAAATAAGCCATTTTTGGGCAACGTACATCACTAAAAGTGTAATACAAAGCGATCAAAAAAGCGTGCCTCCCAAAATAGTACCAATCAAACCGCCATCTCATCCTGCAAAAAATGAGCCCCTACCTAAAACAATTGGCCAAAAAATAAAAAAACTATGCTTCTCAGACTAAAACATGATCTTTTTTGTTTCAAAAATGCTTTTTAGTGTTAAATGTATAAAAAAAACTAAAAGGTAGGCATATTGGGTATCTCCACGTCCGTGAGAATCTGCTCTATAAAAATATCACCTGACCTAACCCCTCAAGTAAAAACTGTAAAAAAATTAAATAAAAACTTTGTCAAAAACCAATTTTTTGTCACCTTACATCACAAAAAGTGTAATAACAAGCGATCAAAAATTTATGACCCCCCAAATAGTGTCAATCTAACCGCCACCTCATCCCGCAAAAAATGAGCCCCTACATAGGACAATCGCCCAAAAAAAAAAAAATATGGCTCTCAAACTATGGAGACACTAAAACATGATTTATTTTTGTTTTAAAAAATGATATTATTGTGTAAAACTTATATAAATAAATAAAAAGTATACATATTAAGTATTGCCGCATCCGTCACAACCTGCTCTATAAAAATAACACATGACCTAACCCCTCAGCTGAACACATCAAAAAAATAATAATCAATACGGTGTCAAAAGCCATTTTTGTCACCTTACATCACAAAAAGTGTAATAGCAAGCGACCAAAATGTCATATGCACCCCAAGATGGTGCCAATCAAACCGCCATCTCATCCTGCAAAAAATGAGCCCCTACATAAGACAGTCGCCCAAAAAATAAAAAATAAACTATGGCTTTCAGAATGTGGAGACACTAAAAAATTTTGTTCAAAAATGCTTTATTATGTAAAACTGAAACAAAAACCCCTAAAAAGTAGTCATATTTGGTATTGTCGCGTCCGTTACAACCTGCTCTATAGAAATAGCACATAATCTAACCTGTCACTTAAACAATGTAAATAGCAAAAAATAAAAACGGTCCCAAAACAGCAATTTTTTTGCAAATTTTCCATTTTAATCCATTTTTCCAGTAACAAAGCAAGGGTTAACAGCCAAACAAAACTCAATATTTATTGCCCTGATTCTCTTGTTTGCAAAAACACCCCATATGTGGTCGTAAACTGCTGTATGGCCAAACTGCAGGGCGTAGAAGGAAGGGAACGCCATATGGTTTTTGGAAGGTGGATTTTGCTGGACTGTTTTTTTGACACCATGTCCCATTTGAAGCCCCCCTGATGCACCCCTACAGTAGAAACTCCAAAAAAGTGACCCCATTTTGGAAACTACGGGATAAGGTGTCAGTTTTGTTGGTACTATTTTATGGTAAATATGATTTTTGGTTGCTCTATATTACACTTTTTTTTGAGACAAGGTAACAAAAAATAGAAATTCTGAAATTTCATCTCCATTTGCCAATAACTCTTGAGAAACACCTAAAGGGTTAACAAAGTTTGCAAAACTGGTTTTGAATACCTTGAAGGGTGTAGTTTCTTAGATGGAGTCACTTTTATGGAGTTTCTACTCTAGGGGTGCATCGGGGGGCTTCAAATGGGACATGGTGTCAAAAAAATAGTCCAGCAAAATCCACCTTCCAAAAACCATATGGCGCTCCTTTCCTTCTGCGCCCTGCAGTTTGGCCATACAGCAGTTTACGACCACATATTGGGTGTTCGTGAAAACTACAGAATCGGGGGAATAAATATTAAGATTTGTTTGGCTGTTAACCCTTGCTTTGTTACTGGAAAAAATGGATTGAAATGGAAAATTTTTCAAAAAATCGAAATTCTGAAATTTTATCTCCATTTGCCATTAACTTTTGTGGAAAACCTAAAGGGTTAATTATGTTTGTAAAATCAGGTGTAGTTTTTAGAATGGGGTAATTTTTGGGTGGTTTCTATTATGTAAGCCTCACAAAGTGACTTCAGACCTGAACTGGTCCCTAAAAAGTGGGTTTTTGAAAATTTCTGAAAAATTTCAAGATTTGCTTCTAAACTTCTAAGCCTTGTAACGTCCCCAAAAAATGAAATAGCATTCCCAAAATGATCGATACATGAAGTAGACATATGGGGAATGTAAATCAATAACTTTTTTGGTGGTATTACGATGTATTATAGAGGTAGAGAAATTGAAACTTGGAAAATTGCTAATTTTTTCAAAATTTTTGGTAAATTTTGTATTTTTTTTATAAATAAAAATGAAATTTTTCAACTTTATTTTACCACTGTTATGAAGTACAATATGTGACGAAAAAACAATCTCAGAATGGCCTGGATAAGAAAAAGCGTTTTAAAGTTATCACCACATAAAGTGACACTGGTCAGATTTGCAAAAAATGGCCAGGTCCTTAGGGTAAAATAGGGCTGAGTCCTTAAGGGGTTAATATATCTATCCATCTCTTTGCCGAGATGTGTAGAGATAATATGATCTGGGAGCACCTATCATATGCGTTTTAATATAGTGGATCCTTAAAGAGGACCTGCCACCTCTACAGACATTGCTGTTGTAAGAAGACTTGCATTCCCCATGTAATAACAATTCTAGTTTATCTATTCTGTGCCATTCATTTATTATTTCTACTAGAAGTTTTGAATGAATTGCCAACTGCTTGCAGTAAAGATACAGATGGGTGTTACCAGTTGGGTGGTGTCACTGTACATTCTGACTGGCAGCACTCATTGGGCAGTTAGACACACCCGCTACTGGTAACATCCAGCAGTACGTTTACTGCACAGTGCTGGCAATTTATTTGTAAATTTCTAGCAGGAATAATACATGAATGGCGCAACATAGTCATACAGATATATTCTTCAGAATAGTAGTTACATAAGTACTTGCAATGCGCCATTGCTAAAACTGGCATGTTAAGGGATGTGACGGCTCCTCCAGTGGTTTCATCTGGATGTCCCTATATTTTTGTGACTATGCTCAAGCCTCATCTTGGCTCACACATTTTATTTGGATATTTTGGAATATAGATTTTAAAAATATCACTTAAAGGTTATTTTTTAAGATTGGGGCTTTGTGTTCTGTCTATGGTGATCTCTTGGCACAATTTGACAGATGTATGAATCTAGAATCGCCTGCCCTCTTATGTAACCGAGTGGAAGAACTTGCACAATTAAAATGGTTGTTATAGTAACATTTTATAATATGGCACTCCCATTAATAGTCCTCCAAAAAGATTCTGCTTTGTGTATTAGGATTACCAGTAAAGTTTAGCCTATGCATAAATAAGAGCAGGATACTGTTTGTTTTATAACCTTATAAAAAATGGAGTATTTTAAAGGGGTTTTGTCACGTCAGCAACTGCATTTATCATGTCGAGAAAGTTAATACAAGCCACTTAATAATATCTTATTACATATATTTCTTCCTTTTGGCTGGATTCATTTTTCCATTAAATACACTGCTTGTTTCCACCGTTATGACCACCCTGCAATCAATCAGTGGTGGTCGCGTTTGCACACTATAGGAAAAAGTGCTGGCCTCTCTGGCGGCTGGGACCATGGGCGCTCACATAGGCTGGTGCTTTTTTTCTATAGTGTGCAAGCACGACCACCACTGATGGATTGCAATAATCACATTTTCTTACATTTATCTTTTTAGTTCTTGCTGGAGCATTGTTGGAACAAGCTGAACAGTTGTTAGATCGTGGTATCCATCCTATCAGAATTGCAGATGGCTACGAACAAGCTGCCAGAATAGCGATTGAGAACTTGAATAAAATCAGTGATGATTTTCCAGTCGATCCTGAAAATGTGGAACCACTTATCCAAACGGCTATGACAACACTGGGATCAAAAGTGTAAGATATAAATATATATTTTTTTGACTTTGTTTAAAAACAAAACAAAAAAAAACTCCAAATAAGGCTACATGCACACGTTCGTATGGACGGACAAGAATAGAACATTTTGTTTTTTGCGGAACTACGGAACGAACATACTGATGGCACACAGTGTGCTGTCCGCACATCTTGTGGACCCGTTGAAATTAATGGATCCGCATCCTATCCGCAAAAAAAAAAGGGAACGGGCACAGAAACAAACAAAATACCTTTGTGTGCATGAGTCCGAAGTCTGAGAAAATGCCTTAAGAAAAAAAAATTAAACAATTCTGCTTTTTTGAACTTGCAGCGAGATGTTAGTTAGCTGTAAGGGCTCTCACTTGGGCTAGAATTAAATTAGATGGCAATCTGTGCAAGAACCACTGCCCTTTAACACCACTAAGTAATCCAATGGCATCCAAAGCTAGACTCTCATGGATTATGTGTTTGTCCACACTAGGGTTGCCACGATACCAAAATTTTGATACTATAAAAAAGTATTGCGCTACTCGATGCCACGCAAAAAAAAACCACCAAAAATACCGTGTGCATTCTGCGTTTTATGGAATGTCTGGCCCATAATAGAATAGTCCTATCCTACTTTTTTGGGAGACAAGGTGCCTAAAACTAGCGAAACGCATGTGTTTTTTTTTTTTTTTTTTTTTTTTGTAAGTTTTATATGTAAAATTGGGAAAGGGGTTGATTTAAAGCTACTTTCACACTAGCGGCAGCCATCTCTGGCAGGCTGTTGTGAAAGTAACCTCAACTTTTAGAATTTGTGTGTGTGTGTGTGTGTGTGTGTGTGTGTGTGTGTGTGTGGTTTTTTTTTTTTTTTTAACTATTAGGGGATAGAACCCTTGTCCTATTCACCCAAATAGAGCTCTATTAGGGTGAATAGGACTTTACTCTCTCCCTGTGCTTTGTGCACACATCACCAGGGAGCTTACCATGGCATCTAGGGCTTCAGTACCATCCTGGCTGCCATGGTAACTGAACAGAGCCCTGCAGTTACACTGCTGGGGCTCCGATTGGAACTGCCACCAATGAAGAGGGGAGAGGGCCCTATGGCCACTGCCACTAATTAATATAAAAATGGGGTGGGCGTCTGTGGCCACTGCACCACTAATAATACTGGGGGAGGGAGGGTGCACCACTGCGCCACCAATGAATGTAATTAACACATTAATTCACGTATAGGAGACAGCGGGTGCCAGCAACAGTATAACATACCCGGCACCCTGCCTCAATAACAGGGCATGCTATACGCCGAACTGCCGCAATTAACCCCTCAGGAGGGGAGGGAGGGGCTTTGAAGATGCCACTGCCACCAGTGCATATAATTAACGTGAATATACTACTGACGGAGGAGGGCACTGCGCCACCAATGCATAAGATTCAGGCCTCTTGCACATGAGTGTGTTTTTTTTTTTTTTTTTTTCCTTTTGCGTTCTGTATATGGACCGTATACGGAACCATTTATTTCAATGGATCCGCAAAAAAACTGAAGGTACTCCATATGCCTTCCATTCAAAGATAGAACATGTCCTCCTATTGTCCTCATAACGGACAAGGATAGTACTGTTCTATCGGGCCATCTGTTCCATTCCGCAACAAAAACAGAATGCACACGGACGTCATCCGTATTTTTTGCGTACTGCAAAATACTAAAAAAGCCATATGGTCGTGTGCAAGAGGCCTAACTGTTAAATACAAATGTAGGCTGCGAGTGCCAGCGGTTTCAGTGACCCAGCCTCTATGACAGGGCGCAGTGATCACCCGTCAATTAGCCCTTCAGGTGCTGTGCCCTGTCAAAAAGGCCGGGTATGGGATACCACATGACATCCTTGGCCCACATTTGTATTTAAGGGTTAATCGTATGCATTAGTGGCGCAGTGGCCTCCCCTGTCAGTATCCTAATCATGTTAATTATATGCATTGGTGTGTGGCATTGGCAGCTTCCAATTGGAGCCCCAGCAGTGAAATTGCGGGGCTCCGATCGGTTACCATGGCAGCCAGGGTGCTGCCGAAGCCTGCTATTGCTGCCATGGTAAGCTCCCTGGTGCTGTTTGCACAGGGCAGCAGGGACAGTGTCAAGTCCTATTCGCCCTAGAAGTTAAAACAATAAAAAAAAGTGAAAAAAAAACACCAAGATATTAAACTTTTAAATCAACCCCTTTCCCAAGTTTACATAAAAATATATAAACAATAAAAACATTTGCATATTGGGTATTGCCACATCCGAAAAATTCCAAACTATTACAAACCATCTTCTATGCAGTGAACACCATAAAATAAAATAAAAATCATTTGTCATTTTTTATATTTTTTTTTTTTTTTTTTTGGTGTTTTTATTTATTTATATTTTTTTGCGTGGTATCGAATGGCATCGAGTATCACAATACTTTTTTTATGGTGTCAGAATTTGGGTATAATGACAACCCTACCAGGAAGTACAAATCAGTTCGCTCATCTCTACTCATCAGTTCTGCAAAATAATCTCTTGCTCCCTCTAAGCAACTCATCTTCTTGGAGCTTTGCTTTAATACCTGCTTGGCCAAGGTTTTTCTTCTGCCAGACATGCTCTCCAACCATCAGCAGAATGCTTTTACTTTTTATACGGCACCTCCCAATTCCATTCAGTCAGTGCATGAGACCTGAGACTTAGTCTCGTGTATTAAAGCAGTCTTAACACTCAATTTCTCACCCATCCCTCAAACTATCCATTCTGGCCCAGTTAGGGCAAATCTCCAGTGTTCTTGGCTCGTACTCTTTGCTGTCTGCTTTGGTTCATAATTTTTTTCTGGTGGATGTAATCTTCCATGTTGACGATTGGTTGCTCCATCATTCCCCCCTTATTGGATAGTAATCATAATTGAAACAAGTCGCTAGTTTCTGCAGGTGGGGACGATTTTTCTAGAACCTGAGTCCAGGGGCTTTGGTTCCACAAGGGATTCTATTCGAATCAACATCCTGAAATTGAGAGACATGTTTCTTACATAGTAACATAGTATATAAGACCGAAAAAAGACATTTGTCCATCCAGTTCGGCCTGTTTCCTACAAGTTGATCCAGAGGAAGGCAAAAAAAACCCTGTTAGGCAGAAGCCAAATTTCCCCACTTAAGGGGAAAAAAATTCCCTCCCGACTCCATTTAGGCAATCAGAATAACTCCCTGGATCCACGACCCCTCTCTAGTAGCTATAGCCTGTAATATTATTACACTCCAGAAATACATCCAGGCCCCTCTTGAATTCCTTTATTGTACTCACCATCACCACCTCCTCAGGCAGAGAGTTCCATAGTCTCACTGCTCTTACCGTGAAGAACCCTTTTCTATGTTTGTGTACAAACCTTCTTTCCTCCAGACACAGAGGATGTCCCCTTGTCAGTCACAGTCCTGGGGATAAATAAATGATGGGAGAGATCTCTGTACTGACCCCTGATATATTTTACATAGATATTGGATCTCCCCTCAGTCGTCATTTTTCTAAGGTGAATAACCCTAATTTTGATAACCTTTCAGGGTACTGTAGTTGCCCCATTCCAGTTATTACTTTAGTTGCCCTCCTCTGAACCCTCTCCAGCTCTGCTATGTTTGCCTTGTTCACAGGAGACCAGAACTGTACACAGTACTCCATGTGTGGTCTGACTTGAGATTTGTTATTGGACCAGTGTTTCAGCGGGTCACCCTGTCTTGAGTCAAACTAACAATTCCACAGCAGTGGTCTACCTTAATTACCAGGGCTGAACCCAGAGTCTGGAGGGCATGGCAGAGACTACTCTTACTCGAGTGGGCAGAGCTGCATGTTTCAACATTGGTGGCCATTCACTTCCTCAGCATGGGCAATTGGATCTCCTATTTCCTCAGCAGGGATCACACAGATCCCAGTGAGTGGGTTCTTCATCTCCAATTTTTTCAGGAGATTGCAATCAATGGGGTCACCCAGACTTAGACCTAATTGCTTCTCAACTCAACAGGAAACTCAAGTCCTTTGTCACTTGCTTTCGGGTTATGCTAGCTGTTGCAGTGACATCCACAGAGATTCTGCCCCCCATATAAGTGTCAGCCACAGAGATCCCCCCCCCCCCCAGCCAGCGATGTATCAGTGTGGAGGGAGGAGGCGGGGACACTCGCGGCGGGGCCCGGTGCAGTGACTCTCCTCTAATACACTGGGCCACCATCTGTGTAGTGAATTAATGTAGACTTATTGTATGTTATACTTTTGGAGCCCAAAGCCCTGCTGTACTTACTATCTATCCCCGTACGGCGGCACGCAGACTCGTCGACAGGCGGCAGTTTAACATCACTCCCTCTGTCATGCGCCTCCTGCCTCGCCTCCCACTTTATTAATGAAGGTGTATTAGAGGAGAGTCACTGCACTGGGCCCTGCCACGAGTGTCCCCGCCTCCTCCCTCTACACTGATACTTCGCAGGCCACGCTGCGCAGTTTAGAAGCCGGTGAAGTATCAGTATTCGTTTTATAAGACTCAATGCCATTTTCCCCTGACATGGGTGCGTTTTATAAGGCGAAAAATACAGTAGGTGATTTTCAAAGCTCATCTATTCTTTCTTTGTACAATGACCTTTGCTCAGGTCACAGAGCATGCCTAGAAAAACTCTCCCATAGGAGTCAATAGGGTCAGCTCCAGACTGTAGTGTCTGTGGCCCATTTTTCTTGATGCATTCTGTATGCTTTGGACAACAGCTCGGGCAAGATGGCAGCCCCCATAATCATGTTCTGGAAATAGAATAAATCTGCAATCAGAAAATATTTGCAGATTGGGAAACAGGATATGTGTTGCTATCTGGTTTTAACTGGCAAAAAAAATTCTTGGTGACACATTCCCTTTACGGTTCATGACTGGTTTTGGTCTGCAAAAATTCTGATCAGATGTGGACGCATTTCGCTGTGCCAATGGGCAGAAGCTCATCAGGGGCCGACAAAAAGATAGAATAATATCCATATCAATACTATATAATAAGGTGTACTAATCAGGTATATAAGGTGGCAACCTGGCTTTCATTTATGTGCCACTCTGGATAAATTAAAAAATATCCCCCTCAAAAATAGTCAGCAGTTAGGCACTAAGAATACAAATCAGTTTATCTTGTATTCGGCCACTAGGGTCTGATATTTGCACTTATGCAGCATGCCCGTAGATAAATAGCGATTCTGTGCCTGGGGGGTTCCAGTGGCAGCCAGGGATCTTGTGCTGTAGGTAATAGAAGCGCCGGTCCTCGGTATGGAGCAGCGTCTACTGAAAAAGCATGCTTTTTAAAGTGGAACTGGGGATAAGCATCGTGAGATTAGTCAGGACGCCAGTGCAATGGTGCTGACGTCATGACGTTCAGCGATGCATTCCAATGCTGAGCTGTATGTAAGATAACAACAACTTTAGTTACAGTGACAATAATGATCAAACATTAAATTGGATACCCTAAGCATCAAATGTTATTTCTAAGGGGCAAAGCTATGCACACAATTTTATCATTGTGATCAAATCAAGATGGGGCATGCAAAAATGCTTGTATAGTATCAAGGAAATAACAAGATATATTTAAAAATAAATAATATATAGATAGGAGGATAATTTTGATTATGTAACCACATATAGACCCTCGGGGTAGAATATTATACATTACCCCTGTATGTGTACAACTCCTGTAAGGAAGGGGGTATAACGCACTACCACATCCCCAAACACAGGAAGGGGACACCTTAATAGAGCCCTCCTAGTCCTCTCCTTCTAAATATAATATATATGGACCAATATCAAATGAAGCAAGTGAAGTCAGTATTCTCATTTAATCCTGTTGGTGAAACAGTGTTTAGTTGGTTACTCCACTGTGATCCTTTCTGTTTTAATATCTGATCAATGTTTCCTCCACTGATAGATGCACGAACCACTTCAATCATAGAGTAGGAAATACCAGCAAAATCACTGTTATGTTTTAACTGAATATGTCTCACAATCAGTTTGTCTCGTTTATGCACATATAGCGACCCACATTGACATTTCATCAAATAGACGGCACCGATGGTATTGCAGTTCGCAAAATTTCGAGCTCGATTAAACTTTTGTACCCGAGCTATCCCATCACCAATCCTAATGAATATACAGGCTTTACATTGCCCACATTTGAAGGTGCCATTTTTTCAGTTTTGAAGCCAGGTTTATTTTTTGGGGGGTTCAAAATGGCCATGTACAAAAATATCCCCAATATTTTGACTCCTGCGAAACGGATATCTGAGGGAATATCAGGAAGATAATCTTTTAAGGTCTAGATCTGTTTTCAAAAGGGACCAATAACTGTTCAAAATGTCCCTAACTTGATGATGTCCAGAATCAAAAGTCCCAATTCTGAGTAATAGACTATCCTCCTTTCTCAGCCGTGGTTGAAAAAGTGCCGCCCGGTTGCTTTCACATGCATATTTCCAGGCCTCTCTTAGACACTGATCCGGGTAACCCCTCTGTTTAAATCTATAAAATAATTGTGATGCTTCATGATCAAATTCCTCCAAAGTGGAGCAATTTCACCTGACTCTCAGAAACTGGCCCTTTGGAATCTCTCTCCTCAGGGGTTTCGGATGGAAGTGTTCCCATCTTAATAGACTATTTGGTTGCAGTTTATTTACGGTGAAGCGGTCTTCAATTGTTGCTGAGCTCCGTTACTGATTCTTATATCAAAGAATGATATTGAAGTACTATTTATTTCAGACGTGAAACAATATGGATTACATTGAGCTTCGCCATAAATTGTCAAATCCATTAACAGATCCTGTCCAAAACAATAGATTGCAATCGCTGCAAACTGCTCCATTCAGACCTGCGGTTTGCAGCGCTTTCTGTTTCTGATCAGAAACTTGTAAATGCCTAAAAGTTTTTTTTTTTTTTTTGAGGCGTCCTGCTTGCCATGGTAATGTAAGTCTGATCTGACTTCTGCTAAAGGCAGAAGTCTGATCAGACTAAGTGTAAAAGATAAAATATAGTACAGTACACTATATAGTGTACTGTATTATACTGACATCAGACCCACTGGATCTTCAAAAACCAAGTGGGTCTGGGTAAAAAAAATGTAAAGAAAAAAATAAACACATTTATCACTGAATAAAAATAAAATACACTACACAGTTTGGGTATCGCCGCGTCCATAAAAACCAGCTCTATAAAAATGTAACATGACCTAACCCCTCCGGTGAACACCATAAAAAGTGTAAAAAAGCCATTTTGTCACCTTACATCACAAAAAGTGGAATACCAAGCGATCAAAAAGGCATATGCCTCCCAAAATAGTACCAATCAAACCGCCATCTCTTCCCGCAAAAAATGAGCCCCTACATAGCTCAATGGCCCAAAAATTAAAAAGATATGGTACTCAGACTATAGACACCAAAACATGATTTTTTTTTTTCTAAAATGTTATTGTTAAAGTAAAATAACTTAAAGTATACATATTAGGTATCGCCACGTCTGTAAAAACTTGCTCTATAAAAATATCACATGATCTAACCCCTCAGGTAAATACCGTAAATTTTTTTTTTTATAAACATTTTTTGTAACCTCACATCACAAAGTGTAATAGCAAGCGACCAATATGTCCTATGCACCCCAAGATGGTGCCAATCAAACCGCCATCTCATCCCGCAAAGAATGAGCCCCTACATAAGACAGTCGCCCAAAAAATAAAAAAAATATGGCTTTCAGAATGTAGAGACACAAAAAAATCATTTATTTTCAAACATGCTTTATGTAAAACTGAAACAAAACCCCACAACCTGCTCTATAGAAATAGCATGCAATCTAACCTGTCAGATCAACTATGTAAATAACAAAAAATAAAAACGGTCTGAAAACAGCTTTTCCATTTTCCAGTAATAAAGCAAGGGTTAACAGCCAAACAAAAATCAATATTTATTGCCCTGATTCTGTAGTTTGCAGAAACCCCACATGTGGTCGTAAACTGCTATTTGGCCAAACAGCAGGGTGTAGAAGGAATGGAACGCCATATGGTTTTGGGATGGCAGATTATGCTGGACTGGTTTTTTGACACCATGCCCCATTTGAAGCCTCCCTGATGCACCCCTAGAGTAGAAACTCCATAAAAGTGACTCTATCTAATGAATTGAAACTTGGAAATTTGCAAATTTTTCCCAATTTTTGGTAAATGTGGTATTTTTAATAAACAAAAATGAATTTTTCTTACTCCATTTTACTAGTGTTATAAAGTACAATATGTGACAAAAAAACAATCTCTGAATGGCCTGGATAATTAAATTAGCCAGAATCCTACTCCGCACTGATGAGGGGCAACACCCCAAAACAGCTGTCTGTAGATGGATACCTGGCTTAGGTTTTCCCCATCACATCCTTAAAGCTTGTAAAAAAGCGGGATCTTGACATAAGAGCCACTTAATATGGTGGATTTGGTGATCTCTGTAATGGAGACACCCCTTTGCTCGGTTTTCCTTCCTTTGAGGGATATCTGACTTTCATTGTGTTGTAGACCCATAACTGGGGCTCCACATTTATTTAGCATATTACTGTTTCCCAGGGAGCTTTGCACTTCGGATTGCTGTGTTGAGACTTAGGTGAGGCTCCGCGGTGTTTTTTGTAGCTGGTCTCCCTGAGATCAGCTATTGTCTGGATAATTAAAAGCATTTTAAAGTTATTCACACATAAAGTGACAATGGTCAGATATGCATAAAATGGCCTGGTCCTTAAGGTGAGATATGGCCGTGTCCTTAAGGGGTTAACAATCACACTGAATTTGCTAAGGGTACTTTCACACTTGCGGCATGGCTATCCGGCAGGCTGTTCACTGGGTGGATCCGCCATACCGCAAGTACCCATGTGCTGCCGATCCATCCCCATTGACTATAATGGGGCGGAGCTACGGCAATGCGACAGACTAAAAGTACTGCAGATCCGACTTTTTAGTCCCGCAATCTCTGCCGTGCTGCGCTGTAGCTCCGCCCCGCGCTCTGTTATAGTCAATGGGGACGGAGCGGCAGCCCACGGGTACTTGCGGCATGGCAGATCCGGCAGGCTGTTCACCCGCCGGATGGCTATGCCTGCCGGATGGCTATGCCGCTAGTGTGAAAGTACCCTAACCCTGGGTTCACACCTGAGCGTTTCTGAGAGATTTAAAAACTCGTTGAACGAAAACGCAGACAATTTGTGAAGGATCTGACAGAATTTAGAAATGAAACGGCGTACAATATTATACCCTCGGAACCAAGGGATTCTGCAATGGATACATCTATCTCTGAGGTAGATGGCTCTGATACTGAACAACATGCCCCTCACCCCCACTTTAGTCAAAAAACTCAGTATAAGGGCCGTGGTCGATATAGGGGTCGCAATAGAAATCCCTCTTCTAGATCTAGCTTTAGGGGCAATCAATACACACACTCAACCCCAGAAACAATGGGAACAACCCATTGGGATGAGAAATGGAGGGGTTCCTCCCCCCTCAGATAAATCATCTGAGAGGGGAATATGTATCATAATAATCTGTATCCTCTTCAGCTGTACCATTACCAACCTACAATCTTACAGACAATTCAAGCATTTAAGGTCCAACGACTCAACAAAACCCCTATACACTAAGGGAACAGACACAAGTGCAAAAGAAATGACAAGGACACCAACTGATCAATCTGTGGTCCTGAATCTTTCAGGGTCGCGATTATCAGAGGCAGAATTATCTTTTATTACTAAGGGTTTGACATTTGTTCACATAAATCGATTTGATTGTTTTGAGTGGATTAAAGATATCCATATCTTTGTACGAAAATAAAGTGGTGTAAAACATTTGCAGACCGATAAACAGATGTGCTGAAATGGGATTGGATATGACTGACCACCCTGGGTTTCACAATCTTATAGAACTCCTCAATGACTATGAGAAACCAAGAGGGGAGGGACATTTTACGAACCTGATTAACAAGAGTACCAAGAACCCACCCAAGGGTAGTGATTCACATATAAAACTATTCTTGAATTCAGTTATTAGGGACCTCTGTAATCTGACAAAGATACCCATACACAAAAATTATACGTATAAAGAAATGGAAGGCCTGGAAAGATCTAGACTGCAATAAGAACTTGATAATAAAACGCCGATAAATGGGGGAACACTGTGGCTCTTAATTACCAACAATATAAGAGTATGTGCATGGCTCTCATCAGATCAGATGAATTATGAGGTACTGAAACATGACCCAACTAAGCAATATAAATCTGAACTGTATTCAATATTACAAGAGGCTTTGGATAAGTTGATCAATCGAAGAGAGATGGAATGTTTGTTTCCGATGCACACAAGAACAGTGATGGTGAACCTTTTAGAGACTGAGTGCCCAAACTGCTTTCCAAAACCCACCTATTTATCACAAAGTGCCAAGACAACAATTCAACCCAAATACTCCAGTCCAATATAGTATATCGCCCATGCACTTTATCATGTAGCTATAATGACCTGCCTACATTCAATGTGCTACCTATGCTGTTCATAGTGTGCCCTGTGCTGACGAATGGCAAGGAAAGTCTAAGCCCTAATGCATTCTGAATGGAAAATGTTGCGCTCAGAATGCATCAGTTTGCCTCTGTTCAGTCACCATTCCGCTCTTGAGGCGGACACCTAAACAATGCCTGGAGCGTTTTGCTGTCTGCCAGACGAAGCCGAGCCATGTAAGTCAATGGGGACGGATCTATTTTCTGACACAATAGAAAACTGATCCGTCCCCCATTGACTTTCAATGGTGTTTATGACTGATCCGTCATGGCTATAGAAGACATAATACAACCGGATCTGTTCATGACAGATGCATGCGATTGTATTAATGTAACAGAAGCGTTTTTGCAGATCCATGACGGATCTGCAAAAAAACGCTAATGTGAAAGTAGCCTTAGGTGCAATTTGGTACAACTATAGTTTTTACACCTCTTCTGATTTGCTGAAAAAGGTGGTGAAAGGACATAGCTTCACAGGAAACAGGACACAGAGAACTCTGGCCAAAGATTTTCGGCTAATCTGACCAAAATTTGGTCTACAGCAAGATGATTGTGTATACTCCTACACCTCGTTTGTTACTCATCCTGAGCCACTGTGGTAAGGCCTCTTTCACACAAGCGAGTTTTCCGCGTGAGGTGAACTCATAGCACCTGCACTGAATCCTGACTCATTAATTTCAATGTGTCTGTGTACATGAGCGTAGAACCGATGCGTGAGAATCGCAGAATGTTCTATATTCTGCGTTTTTCACGCAGCCCTGGCCCCATAGAAGTGAATGGGGCTTCAGTAAAAAACGCATTGCATCCGGATGCAATGTGTTTTTCACTGATGTTTGCTAAGACAGGGCTTGACAAGTTTCCTTGGAATCTAGGTGCCAGCTAAAAAAAGTTAGGAGCCAGGCGGCGCCGCGTCATAAAGCCTCCAGTAGATGCCCCCATATTACTCCCCCACTTCTCCATAGAGCCCCCCAATCGTGCATGCCAGTACAGAGGGCCCCCATGGTGCTCCTTTCCCTCTTCTCCATAGTCGCCCCCCATAATGTGCCAGTATATAGGGCCCCCATAGTGTCCCTCTTCAATAGGTTATGACACGTCAGACGCTGCCAGTGATCGCCCCTGGCGGCTGCCATGACATGTGGAAACCCTTACAAGGATAACGGGGTCTGAGGGGGAAGGCAGAGGGGTCCAGAGGGCACAAGCATAGCGTGCACCATGACACTTTACTGAGCACTACAATCCCCAGCTGGTGCTCAGCCTCTGCAGTCCCCGCATCACTACAACCCCCAGCTGTTTGCCCCTCTTATCATCCCCTCACCTCTCCCCCCCCCCCCTTGTCATTCTCTATCCCCTCCCCATGTCATTCTCTATCCCCACCCCTCCCTCCGCTACCTCTAGTGCAGCGTGGCCGAGCTCTGTATGGTCCAGGGTACAGGTGCTGAGCGCTTCCCTCCTGTCAGTCCCTGTCTTCATGCTGCTCCCTGGTGGTGCACCCCCATGGACGCGCCAGCCTTGGCAGTGCTGCAGCCGCCTAAGGCTCTATATAGAGTGCTTGGGCGGCTGCAGCAGAAGGGGGGGCGGCGCTCCTAGTCCGCCTATAGGACGCGCTGGCCCTGCGCCAGGGCACCTTTGAAAATGGGCTGAAAAATACCCAGGTGCCAGGACCAAATTCCTGGTCGCCATGGCAACCTGGCGCCTGTGATTTGTCAAGCCCTGTGCTAAGAGATGTTTGTAAATCTTCACTTTTTTTTTTATCATGCGCGTGAAAAACACATTAAAACGCATTGCACCCGCCCGGAAAAAACTGAAAGCAATTGCAGACTGAACTTGCGTGCAAAATGCACACACCCTGAGCGCCTCCTGAGCCAATCCATCCCGCTCGTGTGAAAGAGGCCTAAATCTGGTGCTGGGCTGAATAGCCGCCTAAGGCCACATCCACATTTCTGTGCCAGTGACATGTCCGGGAAAAAAAGCGCATGTTTAATCTGTAAATGATCCATGGTTGGTCCGTGTCTCCTTTTTTACTATCTGTGTGTCATCCGTAATTCACTGACGTTGCTCAGCTCGAAATTAATTTCCAAAGAATCTATCAGTCTTCAGTGAAAAACTGATGCCATCTGTGTTTTTCACGGACCCATAGACTTCTATGGGGGTGCTTGGTGTGCATCATGGATCAAAGTTGTGCATGTCTCTGTGATTTATTTTTATTTATTTTAACTGACCCAAAATACTGAAATGTGAACAGACACATTTAAATCAATGTAGAAAATCATTTAAATCAGTAGAAAATGCGGACAGCACACGCTGGTGACAAATGGAAATGTGGATGAGGCCTAACCCTGGGTTCAGACCTGAGCGTTCTAAAAACGCGCCTTTTACGCGCGTTTTAGTCGCGCGTATTTCAGCACGTTTTTTGCAAATAGGAAACGCGCGTTCGTACGCGCGTTCTTGTGATTGACTACTGTGGTGTCAATCACAAAACGCGCGACAAACGCCCCCAAAAAAGCTCAAGTACTTGTTTATGCGTCTGGCGTTTTACAGCGCGTTCAAACGTGCTGTAAAACTCACAAGTGAGAACCAGGGCCATAGGAAAGCATTGGTTTTCATGTGTTGAGCGTTTTACAGCGCGTTTGAACGCGCTGTAAAACGCTCAGGTGTGAACTTAGGGTCAAGGTGGATTTAGACAGGGCAATCAGGCAGATTATTGGGAACGAATGTTCATGCGAACACTTATACCCAACAATCTGCCTCCCTAAAGGTGCTGCCGATAACCTGATGAACGAGGGAAACGCTTGTTCATTGGGTGATCTGGTTGTTTCTGCAGGCATCTAACAACTTATTGTTTGTGGGCTGCAGATGTTGCTGTCTAAACAAGACCCGCTGTATGAGGACAAACAATCACAATAGAGATCCCTCATATTCATACTGTGGAGCTGATCAGTGCATGTTGAGCAGCCGACTGCCTGGAAGGAACGCTTCCTTCCCCATCTATGGCTGCTCCTCGGTGCATGTAATTGCACCATAAGTTTAGTCCATTTATAGAATTAATAAATCTGGGTCATTGTGTGGCTGTGTTGTGAAAAATAACCTTAACCTTCCTGTGATTAAATCTAGCTTTACATAGATATTTTATTTTATGCAGAATTAACCGTTGTCACAGGCAGATGGCAGAAATTGCAGTGAATGCTGTTCTAACTGTTGCTGACATGGAACGCAAAGATGTGGATTTTGAATTGATTAAAGTTGAGGGTAAAGTTGGAGGCAAACTTGAAGACACAAAACTGATTAAAGGTGTCATTGTAGACAAAGATTTCAGCCACCCACAAATGCCAAAGGTAAGACTTTTAGAAACAGGCTGCATTTTCTCCTGTGATTTATATCTTTTGTTGCCAAAAAACACTTGAACTCATTCTGTTAATGTAAGGTAGGAAAGAGGAAGAGAATTTATTTACTGAAAGGAGCATTGTTGTCTTTGTTAACCACTTAGTGACCACCAATAAGCCTTTTTACTGATGTAAACAAAGGGGGTTTTAGCTAAACAGCTGGCTTTAATCAATCATTACATGTACCTAAAATGGTGCATTAAAAACTATAACTTGTCCTGCAAAAAATAAGACCTCATACAAGTACATTGATGAAAAAAACAGTTAGCTCTTGAAATGTGATTTTTTTTTTTTTTTTTTTTAATGTGTGGGCTCTAAGGGCTCTTTCACACTTGCGTTTTTGTTTTCCGGCATAGAGTTCCGTCGTCGGGGCTCTATGCCGGAAAAATTCTGATCAGTTTTATCCCCATGCATTCTGAATGGAGAGAAATCTGTTCAGGATGCATCAGGATGTCTTCAGTTCAGGACCGGAATGTTTTTTGGCCGCAGAAAATACAGCAGCATGCGGCGCTTTTTGCTCAGGCAAAAAATCCTGAACACTTGCCGCAAGGCCGGATCCGGAATTAATGCCCATTGAAAGGCATTAATCCGGATCCGGTCTTAAGCTAAACGTCGTCTCGGCGCATCACCGGATCCAACGTTTAGCTTTTTCTGAATGGTTACCATGGCAGCCAGGACGCTAAAGTCCCAGCTGCCATGGTAGTGTGTAGTGGGGAGCAGTATACTTACAGTCCGTGTGGCTCCTGGGGCGCTCCAGAGTGACGTCAGGGCGCCCCATGCGCATGGATCACGTGATCCATGCGCATGGGGCGCTTTGACGTCATTCTGGAGCACCCTGGGAGTCGCACGGACTGTAAGTATACTGCTCCCCACTACTACTATGGCAACCAGGACTTTAATAGCGTCCTGGCTGCCATAGTAACACTGAAAGCATTTTGAAGACTGATCAGTCTTCAAATGCTTTCAGTTCAGTTGTGTTGTTACGGATCCGGCGGGCATTTCCGGCGACGGAAGTGCACGCCAGATCCTAACAACGCAAGTGTGAAAGCTAAGGGGTGAAATGCTTTTTGAAGAGGGCCGCAGCACTCGTGAGCACTGCAGCCTCTTCATTGATTACACTAGTCCGTCTACCTGCATGCTGTGTACTTGGTAGCAGCAATTAATGTGATCAAAGCTTCATCCCATTCAATTAAATAAGGCTATCGTATGGGCAGATGATGTCATTTTTATACTTGCATTCTCTACAGTATAACTGTTCTAGTGCGTTTTTTTTTTTTTTTTAAGGTGTTTTCCCAGATTTTAATAAAGGTGACCTATCCTCAGGATACGTCATCAGTATTTGATCATTGGGGGTTTTGACACACGAGACCCCGCCAATCAGCTGTTTGAGAAGACACTGACGCTCCTGTGAACACTGCTGCCTTCTGTCAGCTTTTCCCTAGGCCGAGTGATGTCACATTCATCAGTCACCTGCCCTTGGAGCAGCTTGGCCCCATTCAAGTGAATGAGGCTGAGCTGCGATACTAAATACAGACGCTATACAAAGTATGGTGCTGTGCTTGGCGAGCACAGAGAAGGCTGCTACGCTCACAGGAGCGCCGCTGCATTCTCAAAATATCTGGTTGGCGGGGGTCCCTGGTGTCTGACCCCCATCGATCCTGCTAAGCATTGTACCCTTATTTGTTCCCCAAGTTGCCTGTAAAAGTAACAGTGCCCCTAAGCAAAGCCTGTGTGCCAGAAGAAAAGGTAAAAATACTTCCCAAACCTCCATTGCAACCAGTTCAGTTTACAGTTTTTTTCTTCCAGACTGTAGCCCGAGTGGTGTTCAGATGCTCGTTGACATCACTGCATTCCTATGCTCTTGTGGCCACTATTCTTAAAGTAATCTTTGGTTTAGAAAGGTGAACTGCGGGGCACAGAACCAATGGCTCCTGAGCTCCAATGCAGTTTTCAGCTTCAGCTTCATCTACATCCTAAGAACGTGAATAAACTATCCACAAGATAGATGATAAATGTTGGATCGCATGGTGGTTCACAGCAGTCAGACTCCAAATGATCGGGTATATATCATTGGAAGAACAAAGGGTCCCAGAGTCAAGTTTCTGAATAGAGCAGCAGTGTGCATGTTAGTCCACTGCTTTATTTGTATCTATGGCACTAACAGAGGCGGTCGCCAATGCTAGCACTGCATGGCTGAGTAGGCGTTTTCTGTTGAGCTAGGACCAGTAAGCGTTGGAAGTTCAGCTGCAGTTGGTGAGGGAGAGTTTGACTTTATTTTTAAGCCACTATTAATCATATATTGCCCATTATGTAATAATTATTTTCCTGTATGCAGCACAGCTGACAGGTAGAGAATGGGAAATAGCAGCTTTTTTTCTTTTTGAGAGATAAATTTAAAAAAAAATCGTATTTTTCTTTTGTTTTCCCCTGTAATGGCATTGGTTTTTAATTTCAGGAAGTGAAAGATGCTAAAATTGCTATTCTTACATGTCCATTTGAACCCCCTAAACCCAAGACAAAACATAAGCTTGATGTCACATCAGTCGACGACTACAAAGCACTTCAAAAATATGAAAGAGAAAAATTCCTTGAGATGGTTAAACAGGTTTGTATGGGCTTTTTTGGATTTCCTCTTAAAATGTAGACTTTTTTTTTTTATATTGTATTATCACAGTTTGATAACTTTTTCAAGAGGCACAACACTACTTGTGTTTGGCCAACCTGTCTTAGATTTTTAGATAGGTTTAAGTCCCATCTTGCCATTTATTGAAACTGGCGTTTTTAGACGCCTGTTCTTAACCCCTGCACTGGCTAGCGCAGATTTAGAATATTTTCTGCGCCTAAAACAGGCATAGAAAATAAATAAGATGGGCCTGGCAGCCGGGGACAGATATGTGCCAAAATAAAGATGTTTTTCCTGCATGGTGCACGCCGCAATAACAAAACGCAAAAAGCAATGTCAGATTTGTTGCATTTCTTTATCCTGCTTCGCAAGAAGGCGAAATAAAAAGCGATCCAAAAGTTGTATGTGCCTCAAAATAAATCCAATGATGGCAACTCATCCCGCAAAAAAGTGCTCACACGGAGAAAAACGTATGGTTGTGAGAAAATAGCTGTATCATGGTGCCTGTAAACCATTCCGTCAAAATCTGCACTGCAAAAGACATGGCGCTCCTTCCTTTCTGAGTTCTGCAGTGTGACCCTACAGCAGTTTACGACCACATATGGGGTATTGCTATATTCAGGAGAAAATGGGTAACAAATTATGGTGTGCTTTTTCTCCTGTAACCGCTTGTGAAAATGAAAGATTTGGGGCTAAATCCATATTTTATTAGATGAAATGAAATTTTTCATTTTCACAACCAAGTGATTCTAAATTCTGTAAAACACCTGGGGGGGTCAAAATGCTTAGTACACCCCCTTCTAATTTCCTTGAGGGGTGTAGTTTCCACAATGGGGTCACCTTTTTGGAGGTTTGCACTGTAGAGGTACCTTGGGGTCTCCTCAAATACAACATGGTGCCCAAAAGCCATTTAAACAAAATCTCTCTAAAAACTCTCCTTCCCTTCCCCCACTGCCATATACCCATAGAGCAGTTCGCGACCACGTATTGTGGGGGTGGTGGATTTCTGTAAACTGCAGAGTAAGGATAATAAATATTGTGGTTTATTTTGCTGTTAACCCTTGCTGTACTGCAGAAAAATGGATTAATATAAAATCTGCAGAATTTTTTTTTTTAAGTTTTCCCTGGTGCCTCCACAATGGCACTCAGGTGGGTGTCCCCGCCTCCCCAGGACAGAACACAATGTAGAAGCTCAAGTTTAAAGAGGACCTTTCACCAATTTAAAAACTAACTATATCTGTGGGCAGAGCGGCGCCCAGGAGTCCCCCTGCACTTACTAGTATGTCTGGGCGCCGCTCCGTTCACCCGGTATAGGCTCCGGTGTCTGCAGCTCCCTCTGTTGTACTGGGCCGAGTTTTTGTATTAGGTCCCTTGCTGCAGTGCTGGCCAATCGCAGCACACAGCTCATAGCCTGGGACTCCGGGCGAACGGAGCGGCGCCCAGACATACTAGTAAGTGCAGGGAGACCCCTGGGCGCCGCTCTGCCCACAGATATAGTTAGTTTTTAAACTAGTGAAAGGTCCTCTTTAAGGGGCCCTCCCTTTACCTGCTTCAGTAGTCCATCCAAGTGTTATACCAGTTACACCTAAAAGCCTGGAGACTGAACTTCTGCAAAAACAAAAGGGTCTGTCTGAAAACGTAATTTCCACTCTCTTATATAGTAAAAAGGATTCAAGAACATGGAAAACCTTTTTAAGATTTGCAGGGGTTAGATGGAATCTTGGTCACGATCCCGATATTCCCCTTATATTGGATTTTCTTCAGTCCGGTTTAGACAAAGGGGCTCAGACCAAGCACCCTGAAAGTGCTGATCTCGGCACTAAGCAGATTTTTAGAAGTAAAGCTGGCAGGTGCAACAAGACAATTCCCGTTTGTTCATTGCACTATTCCACCTTGGGATTTGAACCTAGTGCTGGAAGTTCTGATGGATGTGCCCTTTGAACCCTTACAGACTATCCCGCTAAAATTTTTAACGTTAAAAACCACCTTTTTATTGGCAATTACATCAGACAGAAGAGTGGGGGAGATACAAGTCTTTTCCTGTAAGGCACCTTACCTCACAATGTTGGAGGACAGTATTATTCTCAGAAATACCCCTATGTTTCTACCTAAGGTGGTTTCCAAGTTCTATAGTCAGCAGGAGGTATCCCTTCCATCTTTTTGCCCAAATCCATCTTCAAAAATAGAGGAATAGTATCATAGCCTGCACGTAAGACTGTGTATATTAACCTACCTGGATGTCTCCAAAGAGTTCAGGAACTCAGATCACCTTCAATATAAAGGATCAGCAGCAAGCAAGATTACCATCACACGGAGGGTCAGAAATGCCATCGAATTCTGCTATCTTTACAAAGTCTTGACTCCTAAGGGGATTAAAGCTCACTCCACCAGGGTGTTTTCAGACTCCTAGGCAGAAAATGCATCTGCGTCTGTGGAACAGATATGCAGGGTATCCACGTGGGCAAACCCAAATACTTTTTTCAAACATAAGTTGGATGTGCTCCATAACTATGATTTATCTTTTGTCATAAAAGTATTATCAGTTGTAGTCCCACCCTAAAAGACTTTGTTTCTCTGTTACTCCTCCTAAGAGTGCCGTTGTGGAGGCGTCGGAGAAAAGGGTTAATTACTCTTACCTATTTTACAATAGGCTTCACAACGGCACTGTAGTTTCCGAACCCTTATTTCATGATTGTTATATTGTTAAATATTCAATACACTTCTTGCTCTACTAACGAGTCCTATGTCATTAACTGAAGCAGGTAAAGGGGGGTGGGGGTTTAAACTTGAGCTTCTACCTTGTTTCCTGTCCTGTGGAGGCGGGGACACCCTCCTGAGAGTGCCGTTGTGAAGGCTATTGGAAACTCCAATTACCGGTAAGAATGATTAACCCTTTCACCTCCATTTTCCTTTAACTCTTGTGGAACGCCTTAAGGGTAAACGAAGTTTGTAACATCAGTATTAAATACTATAACTTCAGTGGTGTACTTTCTAAAATGGGGTTATTTTATGGGTGTTTTGTATTAAGTAAGCCCCTCAAAATCACGTTTAACTTATAACTAGAACTTTTCTATAAAATTTGAAAAAATTGCTTCTGAAATTCTAAGCATTCTAATGTCCTAAAAGAATGACATTTACAAAATGTTGCCAACATAAATACATATGGAGAATGTTTTATAACTATTTTATTTTTAACAGAGAAATTCTAATTTAGAAAATTGAATTTTTACTAATTTACTGTAAGTTTATTTATTTTTATAATGGAAATAAATACTAACCCAAATTTAGTCCAATGTGCCACCAGAAAACAATCTCCTAATCAGTTAGATAAGTAATACCATTCCAAAGTTTTTACCACATAAAGTGACACATGTCAGATTTGCAAAAATAGGCCTGGGCAGGAGGGTGAAAACTGTCCTGGGGTAGAAGCAACATGGTGATCAGATATCACTCCATCGAAATCTCTCCAAAATAGAAGTTTACATTTGACATTTATGGAATTTCCATACCCATTGGAAACCCTCCTAACCATTTAAAGGAGTTTTTCAGGATAACTATGGGTATATGCTCCTATGCTTGTTTCTCGTGAACATCTTCCCCATACGTGTTTTTTTGTTTTTTGTTTTTTTTGGTTTTTTTTTTTCAATTACTTATGATGTATCCTTTATATAGGAAGGAAAAAGTAGCACCATGGCCTACCCGCTGTTTCCCACAGGCCTGGACCTGGCTCAGCTCCATTCACTTCAATGGGGCTGAGCCGCACCCAAGCTACGTAATTAGTCATGACGTCACTGGCCGGTTGAAAACGGCTAGATGGCCACTGCACTTTTGAGAGTGCCGCTGCCTTCTCAAACAGCTGATCAGCAGTTGTCCTGGGTTTCGAACCCTTGCCCATCAGATGCTGATCTTTCAAAAGGATAGATAACCCATAGTAAAAAGGGAAAGAACCCTTTGAATTTGCCGTTTTGTTTTTACAACTCACTCTTGCTTACATCCACTGCCCAGATAGCTTGTAGCTGCTACCATCCAGCTATTTACATACATTCCCTATCATTGCCTCTATTGATGCTTTGACACGCAAATGAACATAACATCACAGAAAATAAGCTCTGCATGGTCATGTGACCACAGCCCAGAAAAAAATTAATACGATCAACATTCTATCCGTCTATCTTTATGAATGATTGGACTAGGGTTGTTTCGGGTATCGAACTTTCGATACCCAATCGATACTTTTCTCTGGTATCGAGCTCGATACCAGGATTAGTATTTCATCGATACTGGGCTGCGCTACTGCACAGCCCAGTATAAGAGAACGTGGCTGCGCCGCTCTCAGCACGGCCATGTTCTCCTCGGCAGCACAGGGAGAAGGAGGCAGTCTCTCCCTCCCCCTGTGCTGCTTCCACCAATAGAGCGAGAGGGGCGGAGGAGGCAGGGTCACTGGCCACCAATGAGGAGTGACTTTTACTATACAGATACAGGCAGAAGCAGCTCATTGCCGGCACCTGCCTGTGACCGGGCGCTGCGATCCGCGGCAGTTAACCCCTCAGGTGTGGCACCTGAAGGGTTAACTGCCGCGGTTCACAGCGCCCGATCACAGGCAGGTACCGGCAATGAGCTGCTTTTGCCTGCATCTGTATAGTAAGTCACTTCTTATTGGTGGCCAGTGCGCCCTCCCCATTATTAAGTACATTGGCCAATGTACCCCCCCATTATTAAGTACATTGGCCAGTGCACCCCCCCCATCCCCCATTCCTCCCTCCCCCCAGTATTAAAAGCATTGGTGGCAGTGGCCACAGGGTCCCCTCACCTACTTCTCATTGGTGGCAGTGATCGGAGCCCCAACAGTGTAATGCTGGGGCTCCGACCGGTTTCCATGGCAACCAGGACGGTACTGAAGTCTCGGCTGCCATAGTCTGCTCCCTGCTGCTGTGTGCACAGGGCAGCAGGGAGAGGGTGAGATCCTATTCACCCTGATAGAGCTCTATCAGGGTGAATAGGATGAGAAGATCCCAGGTTCTAGCCCCTAAGGGGGAAATAGTTAATAAACTGTAAAAAAAAAGTTAAAAAAGTACACCAAAATATTAAGTATAAATCACCCCCTTTCCCAATTTTACATATAAAATATATAAACAATAAATAAAATATTACATATCGCTACGTCTCAAGTCCAAACTATTAAAACAAATCCTCTTAAGCGGTAAACGCCCATAAAAGAAAAAAAAAAAAAGAAAAACTGCACAATTCGCCATTTTATTTTATTTTAGGATCGGACTGTTGTATTATTGGCTGGACGTTCCATAAAATGAGGAATGCACACGCCTTTTTTTTTTTTTTTTTTTTGCGTGGTATCGAGTATCGCAATACTTTTTTATGGTATCGATACGGAATCAAAATTTTGGTACCGAACCAATAGTAGCTCGCAGGCCTTTAGTCTCCACATACAGTTTTACTCCAGGTTTCCATAACAACCCAGCCATTTTTCTTCACTGCTGTAGGTCAGCTTTAGGCTAGGGCAGGGATGGGCAAACTGCAGCTCTCCAGATGATAGCCATCAGCCTACAGTAGGGCATAGTGGGAATTGTAGATTTACATCATCTGGAGAGCTGCAGTTTGCCCATCCCTGGGCTAGGGCTACACGACGACACTAAGTTGCACGACACATAGGGCAAAACTACACTGCTACATGCATCCATCTTGGATGGATTTTTTGCAACTGTCGTGTCGCAGTGCGACACCATAGCCTAGAAAATTGTTCCGCGGTATTGGTACGACATAATGTTGCGCGACACGTCGTCATGAAGCTCTAGTTTTAAAGGGTCAGGGCGTTGTGGAGGTCACTGTTAAGGGGGCAGGGGCCACTTATAAAGGGGCAGCTGCTGTGGAGATCCCATTTTAAGGAGGCAGGGCATCACTGTGGGGGCATCAGTGTTAAGCGGTGAGGGGCTGTGGAGTTCAATGTTAAGGGGGCAGGTTACTGTAGAGGTCACTGTTATGGGTGATACTGTCTATCTTTTAACGACACACATAAACATTAGATGAAATATACCTGTGCGAAGCCGGGTCCTTCTGTTAGTCTCTTATAATATATAAAAATGAGTTTCTGTCTGTTCTATTGCGCGACCCAACGACATACTGTTCCTGAGATATTCCCAAAAAATGACCTGCATTAGCCAATAGAAGCCTGCAAGTCTTTTACTCATATCCCAACTGCCATACTCGCGGTCACATGTCCCTTATCAGCCAATAGAAGCTTGCAGGCCCTTAGGCTAGGGCTACACAACGACATTTGTATTTTTTGCGACTGTGTCCCAGTGAGACACCTTAGACTATCATTATAGATTTTGTTGCGCGACATTGGTGCTACATCAATGTCGCGTGACACATGTTGCAGTGTAGTTGTGCCCGAACATATATCGTCGTGTAGCCCTAGCCTTAGTCTCCACATACAGTTTTACTCCAGGTTTCCATAACAACCCAGCCATTTTTCTTCACTGCTGTAGGTCAGCCTTAGACTAGGGCTACACGATGACATGTCGCGCGACAATAAGTCGCACGACACATAGGGCACAACTACACTGCTGCATGTGTTGTGCAACATTTTTTATAATGATAGTCTATGGTGTTGCACTGTGACATGCAACATGCTGCGACAGTTTCAAAAAAATCCATCTTGGATGGATTTTTTGTGACTGTGTCGCAGTCGCAGCATGTTGGAGTGCGACACCATAGCCTATCATAAAAATTGTTGAGACAAAATGTCGCTCGACACTTGTCGTCGTGTAGCCCTAGCATTAAAGGGGCAGGGGGCTGTGGAGGTCGCTATTAAAGGGGCAGCTGCTGTGGAGGTCACTGTTAAGGCAGCAGGGTACTGTGACGGTCACTGTTAAGGGAACAGGGTACTGTGACTGTCATGGTTAAGAAAACTGGGTACTGTGACGGTCACTGTTAAGAAGAACAGTGGAGGTCACAGATAAGGGGAGGGTCCCCTATGGAGGTCGGTGTTAAGGGGCGGGGTGCTACAGAGGTCACTGTTAAGGGGGCAGGCCCCTGCGGAGTTCACTGTCAGGGGAGTGGGGTGCTGTGAAACTCGCTGTTAAAGGGGCTCGCTGCTGCTTGAAGGTCAGTTAAGGGGATAGGCTGCTGAGGAGGTCCCATTTTAAGGAGGCTGGGGGGGGTTAACTGTTAGGGAGTGGGGGGTTGAAGTTTACTGTTAAGGGGGCGGGGTGCTGTAGAGGTCACTGTTATGGGGGATGCGGTCTATCTTAACGACGCGCACAAACATTAAATGAAATAGATAAAATATACCCATGCGAAGCCGGGTCCTTCTGCTAGTATAATATTAGTCAGAAAACCAAAGCAAAAGTTCTCATAACAAACTAAATAAATTGTATGCTATAATGCTAATTTATCTGGTGTTTTTTGCTTAACAATTTTCTTTTCTTTTTTCATAAAAAAATAAAAGCTCTAAAGTGTATATACCCCTTAATGGTGATTTAATATCTGTTTAAATTTCCTTGAGAAACTATAAACAAATGGAATGAAATGTAGGGAAAGCAGTGAGAAAACTTTAGGCATCTTTTAAAGAGACTCTGCCAGCAGTTTTGACCATGCAATACTGTTGACAGCACTAAATAGGGACTGGAGATATGACCAGTCATCAGGACTAGTGTGACCTATGAAGTTAGGGGCCGGCGATATAGGCTATATGCAATATGCACGCAAGACCGCGATATGACCACAGAGGTTACTTACCTCTCCATGGCCTCCCATCTCCGTAGTCTGCACCGCGCTGCACTGGCCAGGGCCTGGAGTGCACACATCGTCAGCCAGCGGGCTGCCGCTGTGTGTGACGTCAGGCCCCGCCCAGCGCATGCTGGAAAGAAGACGCGTCAGCCAGCTGCCGCCGCACGCCCTGCGGCAGAGGTAGATAAACAGGTGCCCGAATGTTCTTTGGGCTGGGGGAGTTGCACCGCATTTTGTAGTAACAGATCCTATATGTCCAAGCAGTTGTGTTTTTTTTTTTTAGGTCTCTTTACCCAGAAATAAGAAAGGACAGCCTAGATGGCAATGAATATATTGTGAAACTGCCATACTGTCTTAAACTTTCATAAAAAGTCAGACTTTAGGGAGTAATTTTCAGTGAAATTGTGGCTGGTTGTTACCCTCTATTTAAAGAATATTGGTGCACAAACACATTAGATAATTGTTGGTGCACCCTGGTGCATTTAGGCAAAGACCAATGTGTTTGTGCACCAATATTCTCTAAATAGAGGGTAATACCCAGCCACACCAATATCACTGAAAATTACTAATAAAAAAATTACTAATAAAACACAACTGCGTGGACTTAGAGGATCTGTTTTACTGACATTTCTGTGCATTCTGCTGCTACATCTTTAATTTAGAGCAGAGGAGAGCCCCGCTGTGGGCACTGAGGGATCAGAATTTTGCTGAATAAAAATTCATATTCACAATACTCCTGAAGAGAACAGCTCCACAAAATGTTTGTACTGTTATCTTTTAATATATAAATCGGCATTTTAGCATGGTCAATTGTTGACAGTGCAGATTTTGTGGCAGAAAATTCTACGACTGAAAATCTTTTTCATTTGAATGGGGCAGCAAGCACATGGATTTCTGCAAGCTCCATTATGTATAAAGTGGCAGAAATATGCAGTAGGGCGCTGACTGGATCTTTAGAAATGGCGCCCGCATAGCTGCAGACAGCAGACACCCATGGCTCATGTGCGCGACCGGCGATAATGCCATTCGTGGACATTTAACACTTGAGATACCTTGATCTGTCCTGAGCACGTCGGCAGTCGGAGGAGCTTGTATTCAGCAGCCCCTGTCATGACGGGGAATGACAGGAGGCTGCTGCATTGTGTTTCCTACGGACCCCTTTTCCAAACCAGGGCCCTATAGGAAACTAGTAGGTTTCTCATAGACTTCAATGCTCATAAAGTTTTTAAATGTGAAATCAAAAATACAAATTTAAATCACCCCCTTTTCCACCAAAAAAATCCACACATCCTGAATATCGCTACGTGCGAAAACACCCATACCATACAAATGTTTCCCCCCCCCCCCCCCAATAGACAAACGGGGAAAGAAACGTCACAATGGCTGATTCAGTTTTTTGGTCACTTCATTTCCTACAAAAAATTTAAAAAGTGATCAAAAAGTCCTACACACACCAGCATGCTATCAATAAAAAGTACAGATTGCCACGCAAAAAATGAACTCTCATAGCTCCGTACACATAAATACAACAAAGGTTATAGGGGCCAGAATAAGGCGACAGCAAAATTAAACATTTTTTTTTTTCCCCAAGGTTTTTATTTTCTCAGTATCAAAATGCAAGAAAAACTATACATGTATAGAGATATTGCCAAATTCACTCTGACTTGTAGAATGAAAATAACTGGTCAGTTTTAGCAAATATTGTGTACAAAAAACTAAACCTGTGAAACTGGCAGAATTGCTTTATTTATTTTTCCCAATTCCACCCCATTTGAAGTTTTCTGCCAAATAATCTGCTGCACGTGCGGCACCTTACAGGGGTTGTCCGGGTTCAGAGCTGAACCCGGACATATCCCCATTTTCACCCAGGCAGCCCCGCTGACTTGAGCATCAGAGAATGCTCTCCTTTGCCCTGCGCTGAATCGCGCAGGACAAAGGCATTTTCTGGAGTGACTAACCGGCCTCTCCTTAGGGCTGCCAGGCGGAGGCTTCTGCCCAGCAGTGAGCCTTGTGACGTCACCGGCACTGATAGGCGGGCTTTAGCGCTGCCCTAGCATGTAAAACACCTAGGGAAGCGCTAAAGCCCGCCCATGAGAGCCAGCAACCTCACCAAACACACTGCCGGGTGGTAGCCTCCACCCGGCAGTGTGTTATTGTAAATGAGTCCTTGCCCGGCACGATCCAGCACAGGTCAAGGGAGTGCATTGGAGCATGACATGCTCTGATGCTAACATCAGTGGAGCTGCCTGTGTGAAAATATGGGTATGTCCAGGTTCAGCTCTGAACCTGGACAACTACTTTTAAGGCCCTTTTCAGACGAGCAAGTGTCACGCTCCAGACTTGCAGTGTGAGTATGCAACAGCTCCCGTCCTGAACTCCCAGCGCTGCCAGGGTCGCATAGCATTATATTGATTTTATGATGCTATGTAACCCTTAGAGTTCTGCAATGTATTGGATAACAGTGACATAATGCTGCCAGTGTTATCCAATACATTCCAGAACTGTAAGGGTTACATAGCATCAAAACAATATAATGCTATGCGACCTCGGCAGTACTGGAAGTTCAGGCACGGGTGCTCTCCCTGACATGCGCAGCGAGTTTTATTCGTGGATCTCACTTGTGTGAAAGGGACCTTTTTAGGGCTTCCTTTAAAGAGAATCCCTTTAAAGTGTAGGCTTATTTTTATTTTTTTCCCCTTTCCACCTTCCAAGATCTATAATTTTTTTTTTTAAAGGGTTTGTCTGTGCTGCTCGGTAAGCGCTTAGGCCTCTTCTTTGGCCATGTGATGCCATGTTCACCATTTACATGAGCTAGGCGCAGCTCGGTCCCATTCAAGTGAAATCCCTAGCACAGCCACTATCCAGTAGACTGCGCTGTGCTTGTTACAGTGACGCCTCAGCACTTACCAGAGCACCGTGGCCTCTTCAAAAAAAAACAAAAACTGATCAGCGGGGTGCCTGGAGTCAGACCCCCACGTTTTTAAATATTATTGAACTAGGCCATTGGTATAAAAATCCCAGGCAAACAACTTTAATTTTTCATTCACATATCTATATGGAGGTTAATTTTTATGGTACAACTTGTATTGTTTTTTTTTTTTTTCCTTCTTTGTGTTTACAGCATTCACTGTGCGCTAAAAATGAGAGCCTTCTTCTGTGGGATTGAACAATTATGGCAATACCAAATTTATATAGCTTCTGATATGTTTTACTTCAATTTTTTTCTTTGCATGACCATACTCTATTATTGAATTTTCTTTTTTACTGTAATTTTGTCTGGATTTTTAAGCCATTTATTTTTTTTTTGGTTTGCAGATTAAAGATACTGGTGCCAATCTTGCCATTTGTCAATGGGGCTTTGATGATGAAGCAAATCATCTTTTGCTTCAAAATGAGCTGCCTGCTGTCCGTTGGGTCGGAGGGCCAGAAATAGAGGTGAGGTATCTAATAGATGAATAACTTAATTTATAACTTAAATTTATCCATAAATGCCTTTATTGCTTTTGCACTGGGTATACATATCTCACAATTTTCAGCTGTATATGCACGAGAACACTTGGCTGTCACTGTTGCATTTGGTCAGCCCAGCATCCTATTTATTGATCTGGCAGTAAGTAGACTTTGCTATGCTTCTATCTGCAGGATCCATTCATAGTCTATCAGGTTTAATACAAAAAAATAGCGATGTGTTCAGCGCTGTATTTTTTGTCAAATGATAAACATTACAGTATCCAAGAGAGACCATTATAAGCCCCCTGTGCACCATCTGGTGACGTTTTCTTTCTACAGTGGATCCATGACTGTTTTGTGGTTTGTAACTAGAAACCACAAATCATGTTGAATGGGGATTTACTACCTTGACCAAAAGTTAAATTACACTTCCTCTACTTACCCAAGCTGCTCAGTTTTGCCCATCACCCTCCTGTATATGGGAGATTAATCAGGTTATGAACCTGTCTCAAGTATTTCCTACTCCTTCACTATCACCTACTTGATAGTGGGTAGGATCTCACACACACTCTAATATACATGTTAATCAGTGGGTGGGAATTACTTTTCTAGAATTGATTTAATCTTCAGTTTCCCAAAATACTGCTACTTTTACAGTTAATTGCAATTGCCACTGGAGGCCGCATTGTACCTCGATTCTGTGAGCTCACTCCTGAGAAACTTGGTTCTGCTGGCATAGTTCGTGAAATTTCTTTTGGAACAACAAAGGATCGAATGCTGATTATAGAGCAATGTAAAAACTCAAGAGCTGTAACGATTTTCATCAGAGGTGGGAATAAGATGGTAAGTAGCTATATCAATAAGCGTACATTTTACCGCTGCTAAAGGAAATGGACGTTCATAAAACTAGTTGCTTCAGTAATTTATTCATAAGGTTTGGCTAATTAGCCTAACTTTTAATTCTGCATGAACCGTTTTCAGTCGAATTTGTTTTTACACTTCACTGTTAGCTGAGCAGATTGGCATATAGTTTTTATGGGAAAAAATTCAGTAAAACTTGTAATTTATTTAAATTCCTGCTCATTTGGGGCTTAGACGTCAAGTGCGCTGTCCTATCGGTGACGGACAGCCTTCCCTCTATGGCTGTGTATACAGAGATAGCTGTCAATCTCTGTTAGGACAGCCTCCTTAACTTAAAAACACAGAATGAGCAGAAATTTTAAAGAATAAAACACAAGTCGTACTGAATCTTTCCCATAAACCTCACCAATGGTTTAAATCGTGTGGTGAACCCTTTGTATTCACTCTGGTTGTCTTCTCTTGATTGTTGACTTTGACACACATACACCTACCTCCTGGAGAGTGTTCTTGATCTGGCCAACTGTTGTGAAGGGTGTTTTCTTCACCAGGGAAAGAATTATTCGGTCATCCACCACAGTTGTTCTCCGTGGTCTTTTGGTGTTGCTGACCTCACTGGTGCGTTCCTTCTTTTTAAAGGGAGGCTTTCACCCCCCCAAACCCCATTTTTCAGTACTCAAATCTTCCTGTTCTAAATTGCCCCCTCATTAAAAAGCCTCTTACCGCATTGTTTCACAGCTTGCCTATCTTCATAAAATGACTTTTATTGCAGCTGTCAATCACAACTGAAGGTGCCCAGGGGCGGCGTCATAACGGCCGGTGCCCAGGCCACGAGCTCATCTTCTTAAGTGTCCACGCCCCCTTTCACCCAGACAGCCCGCCCAGTATCTACTGATTGTCCTCCTCCTCTAGTGGCCAAATCCCGCGCCTGCACCGAGGATCCGCTCTGAACAGCCCTCCGATGCAGCGCTTCCAGGAGTATCGCTGTACGGGCCTGCGCACAGGATGCCCCGATGCTTGCGCCAGTAATTGGGAAACCAGTGCGCAGGCGTGGACTGCCGGGTCCTCGGCAATCTGCAAACCAAAAAAAGATAAATGGCTTAAAAATCCAGAACTTACAAATCTGTTGCGTGAGACAAAAGTACAGTAAAAAAGAAAATGCATGTTGGTATCTACATTCCCTGGATTCAGTGGATGCCATTTTCGCACCAAAAATTGCAAAAATGAAGGTGGGCCCAGCATGCATTTGGAACCTACACTCCCTGAATTTTATGGTAGCAGTCATGGCACATAACAGGTAGAATTTAGTGTTAGGTTCCCATCTTACAGAGATCGCCTTGAGGTGTGGCAGACGGGCCCAAATAATTTTGTACAAAATGTATTTGCCAAGCATCTCATTTACAAAATAAGCATAGTGTTAGCATTAGAATACTTTCTTGTACTTTATTTGGTTTGCAGAGTGTTGTTGCATTGTATGTTTTGCCTTGTGTTTTCAGCTATAGCAACGTGCACCTGCGCGTTGGGAACAATTGTTCAAATCAGATGATCTGTCTGTCAAGTTTCGACTCTGTGCAGCTCTTGCGGTCGTTCCAGTTCCTCATTGTTCCAACCATCGTACCAACTTTTAACAGTACAGACAACTTGGCCTAGGCATGTAGTAATCTGCCAGGGTGATAAACCAGGGTCTCTTAGTTCAAGGAATCTGTCTCTCAGCTTGCAATGATAGTTGACGTGCCAGTTATCGCCACTTAACAGGAGACATTATACAATCATCCGACATGACTTGAATGAATTTTTGAGATTTCATGTAGTTAAAAAAAAAAAAAAGAACTTTGCTTTCAATCTGGCTTTTATGCCCTTCCCACATGATACAGACTGGAGCTAGGTGCTTGAAAATGTGTTAATTTGCAGATCTTAGCAATACTTGCAACTTCATTAATTTGCATAACCTTATGGCCAGGGCTGTGGAGTTGAAGTTGTAGCTAGTTTTGAATGGAGTTGGTAAAATGTAAACTCCAGCTTAACAAAAAAAATATCTGTTACTAATACTGTGTAATTTTCAAACTTTCATAGGAATTTAGAAAACTTTAGAAATGTTAATGAAAACTGATTCTATCAATCTAAGGCCCCTTTCACACGAGCGTGACTGATTCGGTCTGGATGTGTTCCGTAAAAAATGCGCGGTTTTGCTTGCGTGTGCAGTCAGTTTTGTCTGCGATTGCGTTCAGTTTTTTTCTCGCGGGTGCAATGTGATTTAATGTGTTTTTAACGCTCGTGATAATAAAACTGAAGGTTTACAAACAACATCACTTAGCAACCGTCAGTGAAAAACGCATCAGCACTTGCTTGCAGATGCGATTTTCACGCCGCCCCATTCACTTGTATAGGGCCAGCGTTGCATGAAAAACATAGAATATAGAACATGCTGCGATTTTCACACAACGCACAAGTGATGCGTGAAAAACAATGCTCGTGTACACAGATCCATTGAAAAGAATGGGTCCGGATGCAGTGCGGGCGCAATGCATTCGCATCACGCATTGCTCCCATGCGGAATACTCGCTCGTGTGAAAGGGGCCTAGGGCCTCTATTTATCAAAAACAGTAATACGCAGGGTGTTGTAGTGGGGAGAGAACCATTTCTCCCTTCTCTCCTTTAGGTCAGGCACTTGACTGTACCATGTTTTGCGCTCCACAAATCAGGGATCTGAAAATCATGGTTACTGGCTGTGTCGAACGGAAGGTCTAGCCCTTAATAGACCAGTCTTTTCCTTGTCCGTGATATGGACAAGAATAGGACATGTTCTATGTTCAATTTTTTTTCTTTTGAAGGGAATCGGTCCGCATCTGAGACACACAAAAAGTGTGACTCTGATGCGGACCCAAACGTTTCTGTGCATGAGGCATTATACTAGGTAAATTTATTCTGCCCTAAGGTCCTTAGTTACAATGCCTGAAATGTGCTGCAGTCTAAAGACTAGACCGCTTACCAGGCCTACAGTAATCTCATAACTGCTAGAGAGAACAGGAGGATCGTTCTAAAGGGTGTGTCCAGGAATAAGTGAACCTGTCACAGCTGAAGCTAGTTATTGACTGCAGCAGAGAAGGTGATTATGTTCATGCTGTGAAGAAAGTAAACAAGCTGCAGACATGGAAGATGGGCACATGGGAGCCAGCGTGCAGGGCCAGACCTGTAAGGAGCAGGAAAGTGTGCTTTTTTTTTTTTTTCTCCAGAGAACCCTTTTATGACGAGGAGAGTTGAGCGAACCTGCCATTTGGCAGGTTTGGGTTTTAAGTGAATTACGTGATGGATTCCGTTCTCACAGAATCCATCATGTAATTCATTGCCAGCATGCCGCATAATACAAATGTATGGCCAGCTCCAAGGGTTCCGTTCAGCTGGCCATACACTTGTATTATGACTGAATGTCTCTAAAGGCATTACTGCATTGAATTAAGTTGATGCTGTTCTCATTGAAATCAATAATTACGTAATTTACTTAAAACTCGTACCTTCCAAATGGTAGGTTCGCTCAACTGGAAGCACTGGACCTAGCAGCTGCACTATTTACATGTTTCTTTTATTCCAATTCAGACTTGCACATGATTCCATTTTCAGGACATAAATATATAGGTTTTTCTAGCTTTTTCTGGACAAATTCATAGGTTTCTTAAAATTAAAAGGGTTTTCTGAAACTTCTGATTGGTGGGGGTCCGTTTGAAAGCGGCTGTGCTTGGTATCGCATATCAGCCCCTTTAATTTCAATTGGGCTGAGCTGCGCCTAGGCCATGTGACTGATAAATGTGATGTTGCATTGCCTATACTAAGCTGAGAAAAGATCGTATTGCTACTGCAAGCGTCTGCCTTCTCAAAGATCTCATTGGTCGGGGTCCCAGGTAATGCACCCCCACTGATCCGATACTGATGACCTGTCGTCTTAAGTCTCAGAAAACACTTTCACGTGTATAATGGGGTTTTCCAGTTATTAGTCCTTTCTGGATCCAGATCTGGCATTCTGGACCGTAAAGTGCAGGAGCTGTACTTGCCCGAACAGGGACACGCCTGGCTGTATCTGCCAGTATCTTTGAAAACTCAGATGCCAGCAGATTAACCCCTTCGCTACTGAGCCACTTTTTACCGTAAATCCCAGGCCAATTTTTGCAAATCTGACACGTATCACTTTGTGCTAATAACTTTGGTACGCTTTTACTTATCCAAGCCATTCTGAGATTTTATCGCGACACATTGTATACTTCATGACAGTGGTAACTTTCAATCGATATATTTCACCTTTATTGATAAAAGAAGCCAAAATCTACCAAAAATTTGGAAAAATTCAGTTTTTTAAATTTGAATTTCTTTTAAGACAGATAGTAAAACCTCATAAAATAGTTATCAATCAACATTACCCATATGTCTGCTTTATGCTGGCATTATTTTGTAAATGTTTTTTTCAAGAAAATTTCCAAAACCATTTTTTTAAGCACCAAGTGATTTTGAGGGGCTTACAAAATAGAAACCACCCATAAATGACCCCATTTTAGAAACTACACCTCAAGTTATTCAAATCTGAGGTTACAAACTTTGTTAACCCTTTAGGTGTTCCACAAGATTTAAAGGGAAAAAGTAGGTGAAATTGAAGTTTTTATTTTTTCATATTAATTTATTTTTTCTTGAAACACAGCAAGGGTTAACAGCAATATAAACCTCCATATAAATTGCTATGATTCTGCAGTTTACAGAAATACTCCATATGTGGTGGTAAACTGCTCTATGGGCACGTGGCAGTGGTCAGAAGGAAAGGAGCGCCATATGGATTTTGGAGGCAAATTTTGTATTTGAAGAGACCCTGACGTACCCCTACATCAAAAAAGTGACCCCATTTCGGAAACTACACCCCTTAAAGAATATATTAAGGGGGGTACTGAGCACTTTGACACACCCTTGAAAATGAAAGTTTTCATTTCGTCCAATAAAGTGTTGCTTTAGTCCCAAGTTTTTCATTTTCACAAGGGGTAACAGGAAAAAAAAAGCACCGCATAATTTGTTACCCATTTTCTCCCGAATACGGCACCACTGCATATGTAGTGATAAACTGCGGTGGGGGCACATGGCAGGACTCCGAACGGAAGGAGCGCCATATGGCTTTTGCAGTGCAGATTTTGATTGGTTTAGAGGTGCCATTGTTTTTTATTTTTTGAGTGATTCTCTTGTGTGGGGGTTCATTTTTTGCGGGATGAGGGGACTTTTTCATTGGTCCCAATTTGGGGTACATAAGACTTTTTGATTGCTTCGTATTGCACTTTTTGTGAGGAGAGGTGACAAAAAATGGCTGTTTTGGCATAGTTTAAAAAAATTTGTTTTACAGCATTCACCTTAGGGGGCAGGTTGTTACGGACGCGGTGATACTTAATATGTCTATCATTTTTACTTTTATGTGTTACACAGTGGAAGCCTTTTTGAACAGAATAAAATCTTGTTTTTGTGTTTCCATTTTCTGAGAGATAGAGATAGATAGATAGATAGATAGATAGATAGATAGATAGATAGATAGATAGATAGATAGATAGATAGATAGATAGATAGATAGATAGATAGATAGATAGATAGATAGATAGATAGATAGATAGATAGATAGATAGATAGATAGATAGATAGATAGATAGAGATATATATATATATATATATATATATATATATATATATATATATATAAAATTAGGGATGTCCCGATACCATTTTTTTAAGACCGAGTACGAGTACCGATACTTTTATTTAAGTACTCGCCGATACCAATTACCGATACCTCGTATAAACAGCCCCGCAGTTACTGATAGCAATGAAAAAAATTAAAGCTGGAATTTGGTTGCTATGAATAACTGCTTTTCTTTTCCTTTGTACAAGTGTTAATAAATTAATAAATGGTAATATAATAGCATACAGAGGTGATAGAGACGCACAGAACCACCAGTTAACCAAACGAGGTGCTCTCAGTCCAGCAGTACCACCTAACCGCTGAGAAAAAATATTTAAAAGAATGGACTGGGCACTCTACTAGATATCTAGATTTTATTGAAAAGACGCACGACCAACATGAACAATAAAATATTAAAAATGGCAACAGTACAAGAGAGTCAATCCACGTATGCTAATGGCAAGTAGAGAAAATGTGCAGTTATATGGTGACCAATGGCAACCGGGATTGAGTCCACCTATTATCCCATAAAATAAAAATTCAGATATTGTATAAAGACCACAGGACACGTGAAACAATGTCCCTGCGGCCCCTATAACAATAGTGCATATATAATCAAGTGGATAAAATTGCAAACAGATTACAAATGGATACTTAATTGTCCCGCATTAAAAATAGCAGTATTGGTTGCACTAAACTAGCCAACCAGGCGTATGCAGATCCCAAGTGGAAAACCCAATCCTATATAGTAGCAATGTTAGTCACATTGGTATATGTAGCTTGCAATATAAATAGCCTGCCAGACGTTTGCAGATATCCGATGTAAAATAAGGTCTTTTATAATCGCAACATCAATTGCATCAATAGCGCACTTCTTCTGAAACAATGAATAGGGCATATAGTGAATACGTGAACGAGATACTGACTCTTGAGGTAGATAGAAATGAATAGAACAGTTGCAGGCGGCGTCCTCAGCAGCGTCCCGCTGGGTACGTGTCCCGCCCGTACATTAAAGTAGTGCCGGCACTATGAACTTTCTTACCCCCACACTCCACACTCTCCTCCGGTATTATGTCCTCGGTGTCCGCGCTGGTGATCTTTGTAAGACTGGGGTGGTTCACCGTCAGTTGCTCAGTACACCTGCTGAATCCTCCCTCACCTCTCACGCGGCGTCTTAGATTTCCAATAAATGGAGGTGGATAATGTGGATCGGGTAATGTGAAAACTGTTTTTCATGAATGCTGTTCTTCATAAATTCTGGGGGTCCGACCAGACGCGTTTCGGGGTGTAAGATACCCCTTCCTCAGTGGCAAACAGTGCGTCTTTTCAATAAAATCTAGATATCTAGTAGAGTGCCCAGTCCATTTTTTGTAATATAATAGCGTTTTCAAACCAATGTGCCTCCAGGGGGATCTGTTTTTGGGGGATCTGTGGAGGACACACTGTTGTGGAGGATCTGTGGATGTCACCGTTATGGGGGGGATCTGTGGATGACGCACTGTTATGGGGGATCTGTGGATAACACAGTGTTATGGGGGGATCTGTGGATGACGCACTGTTATGGGGGATCTGTGGATGACGCACTGTTATGGGGGATCTGTGGATAACACAGTGTTATAGGGGGATCTGTGGATGACGCACTGTTATGGGGGATCTGTGGACGGCACCGTTATGGGGGACCTGTGGACGTCACTGTTATGGGGGGACCTGTGGACATCACTGTTATGGGGGGACCTGTGGACATCACTGATATGGGGGATCTGTGGATGAGGCTGTAATGGGGGGATCTGTGGATGACACATATATAGCATCTTATGCTATATACATGTCATCCACAGATCCCCATTAGTGTCGGGGCCGGTGCAGCTTGACTCATACACCGGCCCCGCAGCTGCTATATTGTCTTTCATTAACCCTAACTTACTGTGCCCGTGATTACTAACTATTAATGCGCAGTCCCTCCATGCTCCTGCCCCGCGCGCCTTCTGTAATCATAAAGTGGGCGGAGCGGGCAGGCGGGACATGAGGCGCATGGAGGAACTGAGAGCTCAAGCTGCCCGATTCCTCCATGCGCTTCATGTCCTGCCTGCCCGCTCCAAACCAGAAAATGTGTGTTTTGGCACGTTTTTTATTTATTTCTTTTATTACAGTATTCACCTGATGGAAAATAATAGAGCATGTCCTATTTTTTTCTAGTTTGCAGACAAGGATAGGCATTATTACAATGGATCTGCAAAAAAAACGGATGCCATACGGAACGTCGTCTATTTTTTTTGGGGACCGAAAAACTCATACGGTTGTGTGCATGAGGCCTAAGGGTCTCTGCAAATGTGATGGCACCCAAAAACCACTGCAGCAAAATGTATTCCAAAAAGCCAAAGGGGCCCATTCTCGTCTGAGCCCTGACTTGTTCCCAAATAGTAGTTTACAACCACTTATTGCTTTGTTTAGGAGAAAATGCGTAACAATTTGTTTTTGGGTTTTTTTTTTTTTTTTTTTATTATCCTTTTACTCTTTGTGAAAATGAAAAAATTGGGACTAAAGCGACATTTTATTGGATGAAATGTATTTTCACATCCAAGCGTCTCTGAATTCTATGAAACCTATGTGTCAAAACGCTTACACTTGACCACTGCATCTAAGGTGTTAAATGTCTGTGGTTGGTGTTCTATCCTTGCGGAGATTAGCCCCAGTTGTCTGCTGTGTGAAGAAGCAGCCATAGCATTCGCTCCGATTATCCAAAACAAACGATCAGCATGTGTAAAGGTGCCTCAGATCATCTGATGAGCAAGCAAAACTTTTGTTCATTAGGTGGAATGATTTTTGGTGCAGACAACTTGGTCATAGTTTCTGGGTAGCAGATTATGCTGTGTAAAATACCCGGTACTTTGCTGACAAACAATGAATATTGTAGTGTAGGTGATCACTGCATATAAATGCAGCTCTTAAACTCTATTGATGATCAGGCAGTTACTGGGAAGGAACGCTTGCTTCCAAATTGTCCGCGCCTTAAGGGGGCAAAGCCTGATTAACAGTTGTGCACAACACTTAAAGGTAAGTGTAAGTACTTACATGTCACAATCTTTATTTGCAATCTTGCACTTGAAGTGCTATTCTTGTTACATGTCTGAGTAGATAGATGCCTATAGCCACTAGCCTTTTGACTGCTTTATTTACTTTTGTGGGTTACTAGCATGAATTGAATCATAAAAAAAAAAAAAATTTCATTATTTTTAGATTATTGAAGAAGCCAAGCGTTCACTTCATGATGCACTGTGCGTCATTCGCAATTTGGTGCGTGACAGTCGTATTGTTTATGGTGGCGGAGCTGCAGAGATATCCTGTGCATTAGCTGTAAGCCAGGCTGCTGACAAGGTATTTATTTTATTTATTATTATTCTTTACTTGTCTTGATTTGGCTTGTGATATTTAACCTTCTGTACCCCGGGACAGTTTTCACCCTCCTGCCCAGGCCATTTTTTGCAAATCTGACATTTTATCTGTTAATAACTTTGGAACACTTTTACTTATCAAAGCCATTTTCAGATTTTCTCATGACACATTTTACTTCATGACAGTCATAAATTTGAGTCAATATATTTCACCTTTATTTATAAATAAAAATCGTAATTTACCAAAAATTTAGAAAAATTCCAATTTCTCTGCTTTTAAAACAGAAAGTGATACCTCATAAAATATTTATTAATAAACATACCCCATATGTTTACTTTGTTGGCATCATTTTGAAAATGTCATTTATTTTTTTGGGACGTTAGTAGGTTTGGAATTCTAAATTTATTTACGAATTTACAAAACCCACTTTTTTAAGGACCAGTTCAGTTATGAAGTCACTTTGTGGGGCTTATATAGGGGAAACCACCCATAAATCACCCCATTTTAGAAACTATACCCTCAGGTTATTTAAAACTGATTTTACAAACTGTTAACCCTTTAGGGATTCCACAAGAATGAAAGGAAAATGGAGATTACATTTCTCAATTTCACTTTTTTGACAGATTTTCCATTTAAATTAAAAAAAATTCTGTAACACATCAACTATTATAACAGCCAAACAAAACTCAATCTATTACCCTGATTCTGCAGTTTATAGAACCCACGTGTGGTGGTAAACTGATGTAAGGGCACACGGCAGGGCGCCGAAGAAAAGGAGTGCCACATGGTTTTGGGAAGGCAGATTTTACTGGACTGATTTTTAGACACCATGTCCCATTTGAAACGCCCCTACAGTAGAAACTCCCAGAAAGTGACCCCATTTAGGAAACTACTGGATTAGGTGACAGATTAATTGATATTTTAGGGTACATGCAATGTTTTTCATTTTTACATCATAAAGCATTTTTTGAAAGTGTTTTTTTTAGTGTCATCATAGCCTTTTTTTTTTTTTTTTTTTTTGGGGTCTTATGCAGAGGCTAATTTTTTGCAGGATGAGGTGACGGTTTCATTTTGGTACTATTTTGGGGTGCATATGACTTTTTGATCGTTTGCTATTACACTTTTTGTGATGTAAGATGACAAAATGGCTTTTTTGGCAGAGTTTCAATTAACTTTTTTTTTAGCCTAAGGCTACTTTCACACTGGCGTTTGGGGATCCGCAAAACGGATCAGTTTAGCCCCAATGCATTCTGAACGGATAAGGATCCGTTCAGAATGCATCAGTTTGGCTCCGTTGCGCCTCCATTCCGCTCCTGAGGCGGACACCAAAACACCTCTGACGAAACTGAGCCAAACGGATCCGTCCTGACTTACAATGTAAGTCAATGGGGACGGATCCATTTTCTCAGACACAATATGGCACAATAGAAAACGGATCCGTCCCCCATTGACTTTCAATGGTGTTCAAGACGGATCCGTTTTTGCCTATGTTCATGATAATACAAACGGATCCGTTCTGAACGGATGCATGCGGTTGTATTATCAGTGCAGATCCGTCTGTGCAGATACATGACTGATCCGCACCAAACGCCAGTGTGAAAGTAGCCTAAGGTGTTAGGTCAAGTGATTTTTTTTTTTTTTTTTTATAGAGCTGTTTGTTATGGACGCAGAGATACCGTGTGTGTGTGTGTGTATGTATATGTGTGTGTGTGTGTGTGTGTATATATATATATATATATATATATATATATATATATATATATATATATATATATATATATATATATATATATTAATATTAATTTATTTTTATTATAAAATCAGGGGAAAGGGACTTTTGTTTGTTTTAGTTTTTTTACTTCTGTCCCACTCTGGGACTTCAACATTTTGGGTTCAGATCCCCCTCTGCAGTGCATTACAATACATCTGCCTGTTAGTGTATTACACTGTATTTTACAAGAACAGTTGCCTAAAAGACACAGCCCGAGGTTGAATCTCCTAGGCATCCATAGAAGGCAGGTCCTGATACCTCTACAAGGCATCGGGCAGCCTTCTCACCCATCAGGTCTTAGTCACCTGATGAAGATCCTCACTCGCCGCAAACGCTCTCTATGTTGTAGTTGGCTTTTACAGCGATGCCGTCTGATACAGCAGGCACCCGGCTATTAGTGACTGCCTGGTTCTGCACTAATTAGGCTGGCCCCGGACCGGTGCCTGCCCGATCAGCATGATGTAATAGTATGACAAAATGTGGGAAGTCATCTCCTGCTATGACATACTATTAAGTCATATGTCGGGAAGGGGTTGAAGAGTAACTTCATTTATGAAAAAAAGAAATAAATAGTACAGGTGAATATGAGACTTTGTAATTTATAATCGAAAAAAGATTATCAGACTCCTCTCCTCCTCCCCCTCCTTTTCAACAGATCTCAATTCACAGCTCAAATCCAAGTAGAGCTGCCTGTTTACTGAAAGATCAAATAACATAGCTGTTTATGGAAGGGGACGAAGGACAAGAGAGCGGCTGCTGGAGACAGGCAGATGGAAACAGACTATTGAGGAGAGACAGGGAGTAGCTGATTTGTAGTATATAGTGTCTCTATATATGTTATAAATCGGCTACTCCCCTATCTTTCCCATTTAATAGATAGCCAGTGCTGACTGCACGATCTGCAATACATGCCTTGAGCTGTAATTTCCAAAATGGGGCCAGTTTTTTGGGGATTCTACTGTAGGGGTACCTAAGTGTGCATTCAAATGTAACATGGGGCCAAAAACCATTCCAGCAAAATCTGCTGTCCAAAAAACATATGGCTTCTTTCCTTCTGAGCCCTGCTGTGCCCATAGAGCAGTTTACGACCACACACTTGGGCTGTTTCTGTAATCTGCAGAATCAGGGTAATAAATATTAGGGATTGACCGATTATTGGAAGTACCGATATTATCGGCCGATATTCAGGATTTTGCAAGTTATCGGTATCTTCATTAAACCTTGCCGATAATGCGTGTAACGCGAATACTAGTGCGCTCTTCCATTATGGAAGCGCGCACTAGTATGCATCGGGTGCCGGGAGTGGGGAAGAAACGCAACAAGAGCTTCCGATACTCGCCCTCCCACCTCCCTGGTCTTCTTCTTTGAACCGGCCGGCGCTGCACTGTCCTGATCCCGTATAGCGTCAGGACTTAGTGCGCGCACTATGACCTGACGCTGCATGCCGTCAGGTAACAATGCAGCGCGGGCCGGAGAACACTGGAGTGAGACGCCGGCCCCGGAGATGAAGAGGAGCCGGGGCGCAGGAGAGGTGAGGAGTTTTTGATTTTATTCATCTGAGGTCTGATGAGCGCAGGGACGTCACCACAGGTCCTTTTTCTGCCAGGTCCTGAAAAAAGAAGCCAGGCTGCGCGAACAAGTGGATTAGGTGAGTTTAATTTTATTTATTTTTTTTAACCCCTCACGCAGCCCCATTCACTTCTATGGAGCCTGACTTGCGTGAAAATCACAGCTCGTGTACACAGCCACATTGAAGTGAATGGGTCCGGATTCAGTGCGGGTGCAATGCGTTCACCTCACGCATTGCACCCGCGCGGAAAACTCGCCCATGTGAACCCAGCCTAAAGGTCTGATGGGGGTTAATAAAGTCAGTGAGAAGGGTGGAATGGTATGGAAATTGGCATTTGGCACTAGTATAGCTACTAGCTACCAACTAAGGGCTTAATATATAATTTACATTTATACTATACTAGGGCCAAATGCAAATTTCCACCACTGCCCTCCTCAGTGACTACCAACTAATATAATCTATATATCTGTATAAGTTATCGGCCTGAAAGTTCAGATTATCGGTATCGGCTCTAAAAAATAAATATCGGCCGATCCCTAATAAATATAGATGTTTATTTGGCTGGTAACCCTTTCTGCCTTCAAAAAAAATTGTTTAGTGCAGGGCTTGACAAATTTCCTTGGAATCTAGGAGCCAGCTAAAAAAAGTTAGGAGCCAGACGGAGACGCGTCATAAAGCCCCCAGTAGATGCTCCCATAGTGCTTCTTCTCCCCCCACTTTTCCATAGAGCCAACCAATGATGCATGCCAGTACATAGGGCCCCCATAGTGGTCCTTCCCCTCTTCTCCATAGTGCCACCCATAATGTGCGAGTATATAGGGCCCCACATAATGTGCCAGTATATAGGGCCCCCATAGTGCTTCCCCTCATCAATTGGTTATATGACACGTCAGACGCTGCCAGCATCCAAGTGATCGCCCCTGGTGGCCACCATGACATGTGGAAACCCTTGCAAGGATTACAGGGTCCGGAGGAGAGGGCAGAGGGGTCCGGAGGGCATAAAAACAGCGGGCACCATGACACTTTACTGAGCACTACATCCCCCAGCTGGCACTCAGCCTCTGCAGTCCCCACATCACTACAACTCCCACCTGGGCTCAGCCTCTGCAGTCTCTGTATCACTACATCACTACAACCCCCAGCTGGGGCTCAGCCTCTGCAGTCCCAACATCACTACAACCCCCAGCACTTTCCTCCTCTTGTCATTCGCCTCCCCCTCCCCCCCGTCCCTCTTCATGCTGCGCCCGGGCGGTGCGTCCTCACGGACGCGCCAGCCTGAGAAGCTTATACTTACTATTGCTGCCGACTCCAGTCCCGGACGTGTGGAGGGAGGGGGGGGAAGCTCATACTTATTATTGCTGCCGACTCCAGACCCGGCCGTGTGGCTGGAGGAGGGGACAGGGCGAAACACATTTACTAACTGAAGCTGCCGACTCCGGTCCTGGGCGTGCAGCTGGAAGAGGGGATAGGAGGAAACACGTTTACTTAGTGGAGCTGCAGGCTCCAGGCGCGTGGGTGGAGGAGGGGACAGGAGGAAACACTTTCAGTTACCAGTGCTGCGGGCTCGATCCCAGGAGCTGGCGACAGCGGAGCTTAAAAAGTGAAGCCGCCAGCCTGCCCAACAGTTTACTGGCAGGCTCGGGAGCTGTTAATGGGGGCTCCTGAGCCACCTAATTTGCATCACATTTGTTTTATAAGACGCAGAGACTTTTTCCCTCCACTTTGGAGGGAAAAAAGTGCGTCTTATAAAACAAAAAATGCGGTATTTTTTTAATATATAAAGAAGTAAAACATATTGACTCAAATTTAGTTTAACATAAAGTACATTATGTCACGAGAAAAGTCTCAATCGCTTGGATAAGTAAGTGTTCCAAAGTTACCACATAAAGTGAAACAATAGATTTGCAAAAATAGGCTGTCAGGAAGGGGTTAAAGTTAGTCTGACACCAGCAACCAGAAACTGTTCTGCATAGACACATAGCTGTGGTTCTCCTGATTTCAAATACTGTTTCTTTTGTTAATCTGAGGCTCCCTTCCCAAGTAAATTTTTTTATTTTATTTTTTGATATGCAAACTAGGCCTTTGTTGCAATAAGGGTGTGACCATTGCTCTTGTTGCACTGAAGCTACACTCCTTTCTGTTGCCAGCCCCTCCCTGCTGCTTTGCCACTGCCTGGTCCTGTCAAAGCAGCAAGGGAGTGATTGGGCACAGAAATGAGTAGTGTCATAACTCATAATCTATTAATTTATTATACTGTGACAGGGTGAAGTCATATAGACAGAGCACCTGATCCGCCTAAATCAGCGGGGGAGCTGCTAGTTTATAGATATATTTATATAGATCAATAAAGGAAAACCGCTTTTCAAACACAGCTATGTGTCTATGCAAACAGTTTGATAGGGAGGTCGATGGTGACATATCCTTTAAATACATGATCAAACTTATCAGAATGGCTTATTGCTGCGTTCAGTTTACAGGGGCCTTCACACAGCAAATTTGTTGGAGAAAATTTTCTGCAGCTGAATATCTTCCATTCACCCGTGCATGCTTGCTGCCAAAACGGCCCCATTGAATTGAATGAAACTAACATTTTTCTGCAATAAAATCTGCTGCTTGTAAAGGAATCTTCGGGATATGTCCGCAGAGCCATGCAAGCCAGGGCAGGGCATTGTTAATGGCTGCGCAGTTTTGTTTCCACGCCCCCATTAACTATGAACTGTGAATAAATAATTGTTGTAACGAGTTGATAGAATCCTGCCGCAGCCGCCTGCATATGACCGCAAGGTTCACAGCCATATCACTACCACACTGTGTGACCATACCCTACTGCTTCTGCCAGTTAGGTATTCGTTTTGTTATACTTCTGTATCTAGTGAGCCTTTTATGAAGATGCCACTCATTGAGTTCTTATGTTCCACTTCCATTTGGTTTTAGTGTCCATCCTTGGAGCAGTATGCAATGCGAGCTTTTGCTGATGCTTTGGAAACCATCCCAATGTCACTTGCTGAGAATAGTGGTATGAACCCCATTCAAACTATGACTGAAATACGAGCAAAACAGCTGAAAGACAGCAACCCTGCACTTGGCATTGACTGCCTACACAAGGGCACTAATGGTAAGCTTTAAGTTAACGTAATTTCCAGTTTTGATTTAGTTTATGCTATTTTAAAATGAAATGGTGGTGGTGTTGGAAACTAGTTGAAAAGGATAAATCAAAGGATTTTGTGGTGGTTGCTGCACTTTTCAATCATTAGTGCCTTTGAATGAGATTCTACAAAACCCCATTAATTCACTGCAGAAACAAAAATCTGTACTTCTAGAATTGTGAATGTATTGGAAGTCCCCTTTAAACCTGTGTAATGGTGTAAAGCCTGCATAGCAAACCAAAATAAACGGTAAGTTTTATATGCTCGTATGTTGACTGCAAGACTGCATGTTGCCATGTACCTAAGTACTTTCTCTCCCACACAGATTCTTTTGTGAATGTGTCTCCAAATATCTTTAAATTGGTTATAAATATACGGAAGGGTTGACACCTTTTACCACCGGTATTTCTTATGCGCTCTCTCGAACCTACAAAAAGTAATCCATTTGATATTTCCAGAAAAGTCACACCAAAACTGCAACCATTTACTTGCAAGTGTTCACTTTAGACTCCATAGAAAACAATATAATGATGACTTGCATCACATATCTAAGATTAGTCCATAAAGTGCATAATAAAAAATATTTATTTATATAGCGGCACCATATTCCGTAGCGCTTTACAAATTCATAGGGTTCATGTACAAAACTAAGTAACTGGCTAATATACAACTGAAACACTAGGAGTCAGGGCCCTGCTTGCAAGAGCTTACAATCTGAGGAATGGGGGGTGACACATAAGGTAGTTGATTGTGATAAGTAGCATAATGTCCATAAAAGTGTTTTTCGAGTCCCAAGTGGTGAAGTTTAGAGACACTGCGTCCAGAGGGGATTGGTATGCACCAGCGAGCATGGAGATACGTTAACCCCATTACTGACAACCCATATGTGTTTTTACGGCGGCCCAGTGGGGACTCGGCTCTCACATGAGAGCCACGGCCCTGCCCTAACAGCCTGGACCGGCAGGAGTGCCGATCCGGGCTGTTTAACACTTTACATGCCGCGGGAAATGGCGCCTGACGCATGTAATGTGCTGACAGAGGGAGCGTGATTGCGGGGTGCCAATGTGTGTGAAGGGTGCCTGGGGCTGATGTAGGTCCCAGACCAGTCTTCAGTAATTTCCAGCAGGCTGCGCCTCTCTGGCGGAGCCTGCTGGTCAATGTTAGAATAGCATTGCCATTAAAATGCAATGCACTATTGGGATATAGAGCATTGCATTTTAAAAGCAATCAAAACGCTATCTTGTATGTCCCCTTGTGGGACTATTAAGTGGTAAAAAAAAAAGTAAAAAAGTTTTTTATTTAATTAAAAAAACATAAAAATGACCCTTTTTTTCAATCGAAAATACGCTTTTCAATTAAAAAAATTGCAAAAAAAATCTTCCCCATGTTTGGAAATGCCGCGTCCGTAATGACCCCGACTACTTTAATATCATGTAAATCATCCCCTACTGTGAACTCCGTAAAAAAGACAATTGCTAATTTATTCTTAGTTGCCATCGAAAAAACGTAATAACAAGCGATCAAAAAGCTCCATTTACTCTAAAATGATACCAATGAAAAATACAAGTCGACCTGCAAAAATCAAGCCCTCACACAACTCCATAGAAATAAAAATAAAAAAAGTTGTGTCTTAGGAAGTGGCAATTCTTTAAAAAAAATGCGGTTTTATTGCAAAAAAGTAGTAAAATGTAAAAAAAAAACTATATGTATTTGGTATCACTGTAATTGTACTGACCCAGAGAATAAAGATATTATTTTGTTTATACCGATAAATGAACGCTGTAAAATTTATAACGTAAAAACGCAGTGACAGTATTGCTGTTTTTCCCAGCTCCCTCCAAAAAAGAGTTAATAAAAGTTAATCTGAAAGTTGTGTACCCCAAAATGGCGCCATTAAAAACTACAACTTGTCTTGCATAAAAAAAGCCATCATAAAGCTATATAGACGGAAAATAAAGTTCTAGCTCATGGAACGCGACGATAAAAAAGGAAGAAAAACGCCCAAAACAGGCTAGTCACTAAGGGATTAAAGCTTCTATTCCTGGATATCTGATGTAGGGGTCCTTTCACACTATGCCGGATCCTGAAACCGCTAGAGTTCCGTCGTCGGGGCTCTATGCCGGATGAATACTGATCCGGATTATCCCCATGCATTCTGAATGGAGAGAAATCTGTTCAGTATGCATCAGGATGTCTTCAGTTCAGTCACTGAACGTTTTTTGGACTGAGAAAATACCGCAGCATGCTGCCGTATTCTTTCCGTCCTGGGATGCGGAGCAAAACTGATCAGTCATGACCCCCAATTCAAGTCAATGGGGACATTTTCTCTGGCACAATCTGCCACAATAGAAAACGGATCCGTCCTCTATTGACTTTCAATGGAGTTCGCGACTGATCTGTCTTGGCAGTGTTTAAAAATAGTTAAAGTTAATACAACTGGATCCGTTCAAACAGATGCATGCGGTTGTATTATCTGTAACTGAAGCGTTTCTATCCAGTGTTCTGTCATTCTGGTGGACCTCATCAAGATATGATTCTCCTCTGCTGCTCTCACACACCCGGAAATCCACCAATCAGCAGCCTCACAAACAGTAACACCTCTTCAAATCCTCCAATCACTATCCTGAAACGGTTTTACTATTTGCATGTCCTGACACATCTATATTAAAGTACTTGGAGACGCCGAGGAACCGCCTACATTTGAATGATGCATAATGCAAGCTCAGTGTCTGTGTGTGGAAAACTGCTGTATCAAGCTAGTAGTCCTAGGTGAGAGATGAGGGGGAGGAGGGCTTTATTTGTCCTAGGTGAGAGATGAGGGGGAGGGTGGCTTTGTTGTCCTAGGTGAGAGATGAGGGGGAGGGTGGCTTTGTTGTCCTAGGTGAGAGATGAGGGGGAGGGTGGCTTTGTTGTCCTAGGTGAGAGATGAGGGGGAGGGGGGCTTTGTTGTCCTAGGTGAGAGATGAGGGGAGGGTGGCTTTGTTGTCCTAGGTGAGAGATGAGGGGAGGGTGGCTTTGTTGTCCTAGGTGAGAGATGAGGGGGAGGGTGGCTTTGTTGTCCTAGGTGAGAGATGAGGGGGAGGGGGGCTTTGTTGTCCTAGGTGAGAGATGAGGGGGAGGGGGGCTTTGTTGTCCTAGGTGAGAGATGAGGGGGATGGGGGCACAGCCCCCATAAGCACAGAGCCCCCCTATCACAAAAGCGCACAGCGACCCCAAGCACAGAGCCCCCCTATCATATAAGCGCACAGGGCCTTTAGGCACAGAGCACCCCTATCACATAAGTGCACGGCCCCCCTATCAATAAGCGCACAGAGCCCCCCTCATCTCTCACCTATGACTACTAGCTTGATACAGCGGTTTTCCACACACAGACACTTGAGCTTGCATTATGCATTATTCAAATGTAGGCGGTTCCTGGGTGTGTCCTAGTATTTTAATATAGATGTGACTCTATACGGAACTCTATGCCGGATCCTGAAACGCTAGTGTGAAAGGACCCCAAGTCATCATTATAATGTTTTCTATTAAGTAAACACTCACAAGTAAATGGTTACATAGTTAATAAAGTTGAAAAGAGACATAAGTCTATCAAGTTCAACCAAGGGATAGGTGGGGATGTGAATCCCAGAAAGAAGTGAGACTCAGATTTCTACACATTTTCATAAGCATTAGAGGCTCTGTCACCTGTTTCAAGTATACTATTCTAGATGTATAGTGAGGTAGGGCTCCAAACGCTGATCACAAACATACCTTTTTCCCCCCCCTTATTTCAGGTCCGATCACGCTGTAAAATCCACTTTTAAAAATATGCTAATGAGCCAACAGAGCACTCAGAGGTGTGCTTATTGCTTCGGAGCGCTGCATCTCCGATGCCCTCCTGCCTGTTATTGCCTCCCTGTATGTAATAAAAACGCCCTCCTAGTCATTTGATTGACAGCGCTAGACTCACTGGTCTAGCGCTCAGATCTCGCGTGTGCACACTAGAGGAATTGGACTTGCCGAGCTCGACTGTGCAAATGTAGTGTGCACGTCCCCTCATACGTTGGAGTGTGCACGCACGGGACCTCAGCACAAGCTCTACCTCCCTATATATCTATCGTGTTATACTTGAAACAGGTGACAGAATCTTTAATGTCATTTACTTCTAAGAATTCATCTAAACCCTTTTTAAAACTGTCCACTGTTCCTGCTGTGGCCACGTCCTGAGGAAGTCCATTTCACAGATTCACAGTTCTTACAGTAAAGAAGCTTTGATGCTTCTGAAGACTGAACTTTTTCCTCTCCAGTCGGAGGGAGTGCCCCTTGTCTTTTGAGGGCATTTTACATGGAACAGTTTTTTACTGTATTTTTTTTTTGTATGGCCCATTTATATATTTGTGTAGGTTAATCATGTCCCCCCCCTTAGACATCTCTTTTCAAGACTGAATAAATTTAATTATTTTACTCTTTCTTCATAACTAAGACCCTCCATGTTCCTAATCAGTTTAGTCGCGCTCCTCTGTACTTTTTCCAGCTGCAGAGTCCTTTCTATGGACTGGTGCCCAGAACTGAACTGCATGTTCCAGATGAGGCCGCACCAACGCTTGTAAAGTGGTAATATCACATCCCTGCCCCGTGAATCATGCCTCGTTTAATGCATGACAATATCCTGGTAGCCTTAGAAGCAGCTGATTGACATTGTATGTTGTAAATCCTTCTCTATAACTGACTCTGTTACATCACCTAGGACATATGAAGCACATAGATTATTACTACCAAGATGCATAACTTTGCAAATGTGGATAAATGTAAAGTTGATGCCCAATCACTCAGAGCGTTCAAGTTAGCTTTTAGTTTATGGACAGCTTCCATAGACTGCACAGTACTACATAGTGTCCTCTGCAAAAATAGAAATGGTGCTATTAATCCCGTCCTTAATATTAATGAATAAATTAAATAATTGAGGACCCAGCACTGAACCTTGGGGTACACCACTTATAACCCCGGACCATTCTGAATAGGAATCCTTGACCACAACTCTCGACACGGTCCTTCAGCCAGTTTTTAATCCAATTACAACTATACTTTACTTTCCAAGCCTATAGGCCTTACTTTACCCATTAAACATCTGAGGGACAGTATCAAAAGCCTTTGCGTCTTTTCTGGAAATATCAAATGTTTAAATTGGTTATCCCACTAACAATACTTATCCTCTATCCACAAGATGTGTCTCATTGTTGGGGGTCTGGCCATTGTGACCCACCAGCAATTATGACAACGCAGGTCCTGAAGAGCCCCATGAGAACGGGACCCATACATGACCATCACGCCATTCACTTCTGTAGGACTGCAGAGTACAGTGTTAGCCATGAGATAGTTATACCGTATCCTGTGGATGATTAGTATTAGATCACCTTGAAGTTTGGCAGACGGGCCCAAATAATTTTGTACAAAATGTATTTGCCAATATTCTCAAATTTACAAAATAGGCGTAGCATTAGCATCAGAATATCTTCTAGAACTATGGCATTATTGTACTTTATTTGTGTTTGCAGAGTGCTGTTGCATTATGTTTGTTTCTAGCCATGGCAGCATGCACCTGCACATTGGGATGTGCTGACTGACCCTGACCCCCACTTTTTTTTTGCAGTTGATTAGTATTAGTGGTATAAACCTTTTAGATTTTTCACTATATAGCAGACCTCCCTGATAAGTTCTTAGTCCAGTATAGGGAACATAAATGGGATCTGTACATGAGTAATACAATTTTAGAAATATTTCAGAGGCTTGGATCATATCATGTAGGGATTTGCTATTTTCTCTGCTATCCCTTTGTAATTTGATTTCTATAGAAATGCTATATTTTTAGTATTGTATTCACACTTTAGCATCTAGTAAAACATGAGACAGCCATACTAAGAATTTTTTCAGAAGTTAGTAATCGTTTTCAAGGTGCTGAGATGTGCCATTAACAGTACCACAGATGGTTTTCATCTGCATCTGAAATGTAATTTGAGCCCATAGTTTGACTATATAGTTGTAAATTGTATCTGCAAATACTTGATGTACAGTCGCATTCAGTGTGTGTGCAGCAGAGATTCGCAGCAGACTTTGGCTCCTGCTGCTGTAAAAAAAAAAAAGTGCAATGGGTTTTTCACTTCTTTAATCCTTTGAATTGCAAAGCGTGAAAGCCCCAATTAAGTTCTATGTAAATTGACATGTGGAATAAAAACCTACAGTTTGTCAGTTTACGCTGCAGTATTTTTTAACAATATGGAATGTGGAAGTTAACAAATCTTATCCACTTTGCTGGTTCTATATGGGCTGACTAATGCTTGGTCTGGAAACATGGACCTTGTGTCTGCTCCTCTGACCCAAACTGACTGCATCATAGTTATTTATGGTACAATAGAGCCCCGATCAGAGAGGAACTGACTATATCATAATTTACTAGAATGCAGTCTGTGAAATGCGGCCGACACATGGCCCATGTCGACTGGACCAAGTGCGGTTGTGTGAATCGGCCCTAAATGCGCAGAATTTCCACAATTCCATTGCAGAGAACCTACAGCCTTTAGGCCATGTGTGGCCATATGCTTCTAGTTCTGATGTTAAGACTTGAATTTAGAATTTCATTTGTGTTTTTTTTTTGTTTGTTTTTTCTGTCAGACATGAAACAACAGCATGTCATAGAAACTCTGATTGGCAAAAAACAGCAACTGTCCTTAGCAACACAAGTTGTTAAAATGATTTTGAAGATTGATGACATACGCAGACCTGGTGAAACAGAGGAGTAAAAATGCTTCTGAATAAAGCGACTCTAATCAAATTCCACTTGGCAGTTTCCTAAAGTTATTTATTGTGTAACACTTTTTCACATACTGTGTGTCTACTTCTATATAGAAAATAAATTGTCATCCTTACTATGGTTTTGTTATTGTTTACTTGCTTGCAACTACTATAATTGATGTATTTCATATTGGTGTCTCAACCTGTAGGTAATGCATGTATGATGAGATTTTTTTGGGGGGAACTATAATAACTAGTAAATATTTGAGTAGAGAGTGGCAGAATGTAAATGATACTCTCCCTTTTTAGGATACAGCATTTCAGAAAGTTTTATTTGCCATTGATCAGTTAAGTGTGTTCCATTGTAATAATTTTAAATAAAGATGGAGTTGGAGGTGTGAAAATGACATCTTATAAATCCTCTGCTGCTGATTTCTGCTCCAGTCCACTCTTCTTGTTCTCAACATTCTGGAAACAGCTTGGACTGCCTGCTCAGCCAATCTCAGGCCACAGTGGTGACTCACCAGACTTAATTTCTATTTAAAATGATCACAACGGAATGCACCTTCAAAGGCTAAAGACACCTTCGGGACAATTTATTATGACTGCACTTTACTCATTTTTAATCAGTCTCTTGAAAATGTTTAGCTGTTTCTGAGATACAAGGGTTAGGTATCAGTCTACAAGCTGTCACTTTGTTTTCTCTAAATCCCGTAATGAGGGTTTGTGTAGCTCTTCTCTCTGATCTCTTGACCTCCTAAACAATATAGATCAATTCTTAATAATTTAATAAGACTATTACTTAACCCCTTCCTGACATAAGACGTAGTAGTATGTTACATCTTGTGTCTTTAAAGATGGTGCCCACTCTGTAACGGAGTAGGTGCCATAGCAACTGGGTGCCTGCTGTTTCATACAGTAGGCACCCGCAGCTAATGTCCGCGACTAGCGGTATTGACCTCTCAGATGCCGTGGTCAAACCTGAATGAAATAGCGTAAGTGCGCACTTCCAGGTATGATCGAGCTTCCCCATGTGGTGATTGGAGGAGCCAGAGCGTGTATGCAGCAGCCCTTGTCATTCAGGATGACAAGAGGCTGCTGCGCAGTAGTTTCTAAAATTTTAAAAATATTTATAAAAAAACGAAAAAAAAAAAAAAATACACAGGCGAAATGAAAAACAAGTGTCAAAATTAGTGTTGAGTGGATCAAAGTAACGAAGTGGAATTTGATCTGAATTTATGGAAAATTTTGATTTGCCACAAATCAGAATTTCCTTGCGCTTCGTGGTAACGAGTCAGATTTTTTCTAAAACAGCTGTTGCACATGATACAAAGTAAGGCTACTTTCACACTAGCGTTTTTGCTGGATCTGGTAGGGTTCAGCAAAAAAGCTTCCATTACTGATAATACAACCATCTGCATCCATTATGAACGGATCCGGTTGTATCATCTGTAACATGGCCAGGACGGATCAGTCATGAACTCCATTGAAAGTCAATGGGGGACGGATACGTTTTCTAATGTGTCAGAGAAAACAGATCCGTCCCTATTGACTTGCATTGTGGGTCATAACTGTTCGCATCATGTTGCGGTGTGCTCTCTGGTATGAGAACGGAATGCATTTTGGAGTGTTATGTTTTGTCTCCATTGACAGTCAATTGGGACAAAACGGTAAAGTTTTTTTTCCCGGTATTGAGACCATACGACGGATCTCAATACTGGAAAATAGAAACGCTAATGTGAAAGTAGCCTAAAAGTAGTCAACCATAATGCCGTGCAGCCAGCCTCTGTGATGTCAGTCCTATAAAACCCTCATCCTGCCCAGTCTCCGCCATTTTACTGTGAACTTTGTTCCTAGCGCCTGTCATGTCTCTCCTTGCACTGTGATTTTAAGAAGTCCTTTAATTGTAAAATAGTGGATAGGAAGAGTTCAGGGACAGTGTAGGTTGATTATAGGGAGACTGTATACACGCTATAGGTAGAGTGCAGGGACTAATTGAACAGTGTCCTCCTTAGTTAATAGATAAGCAATTCTATTACACCTTGATGCACTAATTGGGTCGAAAAAGCTGTCTAATACTACTGCTATTGCAATGTTCACATTGTTTTATACGTAATTCTATAACGCCTTGATTTTCTAATTGGGGTTAAAAAGCAGTCTAATACTACTGCTATAGGGGTGTCCACATTGTGTTATAGATATCTATAATGCCTTAATTCTGTAATTGGGCTGAAAAAGCACGGTGATTTTTAAGTGTTTTGTTTTTTTACATCTTGTTTTGTAGATGTGTAATTCCATTAGGCCTTGATTCCCCAATTGGGGCAAAAAAAGTGGTCTAATACTACTGCTATTGGGGTATCTACATTGTTTTATACAGTAAGTATAGTAATTCTAGAAAGCCTTGATTCTGTATTTGGGGTAAAATAGTGCTCTAGTTTGTTTTTGTTTTTACACATTGTTTTATAGATAAGTAATTCCATTAGCTCTTGGTTCTGTAATTGGAGTGAAAAAACTGTCTAATACTACTACGGTTTTACACTTACGGTTATTAAAATATGTCCGACAAATGGGTGCCAGGTCCTTTAAGGGAACGGGCAGTGCCAAAAATGTTTCTGGAGCTAGCAGAAGGGGGGTGGTAGCAGCAGCAGTGGGAACAGGGGTTGCGGAGCTGTAAAGGACACAGCTATGAGATGTGAGGGTGACATCAGTGATGTGCAGACACTAGTGGATGATGATGATGTAGCTGATCGCACGTGGGAGCAAGGTGAAGAGGGGGGCTTCGTCTTCAGGGGGTGAGGGTGGCAGCTTACACGTGAGACAGCGGGGGACGCAGCAGGGTGAGATCTGGAGCCAAACATGCCCAGGGTAGACAATCTGCTACTCAGTAGCCTACCTGTCTGATAACTAGTAGTGCATGGGTTCATAGAGGCAGTGGCAAGCGGTCAGCACGCAGTGGTGGGACTAAAATCCCAAACTCGCCAGTGCAGTAATTTTTCATCAAGTCGCCAGAGGACTTAAGCATGGCCTTGTGTAGAATCTTTGGGCAGAAGGTGAAGTGTGGTCAGGATGCCAATGTTGGCACCATGGCCCTGCATGAACACATGGAGCGTCACCATAATGTGGCCTGGGAATTCCGTGGAACAGCCTGAGACATCTCGGAGTGGCCTGCAACCCTTTCCATCAGCCAGTGCTCCAACGCTCTGCAGAGGGGAACTAGGTTTCCTTCCCATCATCTACTGGTCCTGATCACTTATTTCACCAGCAATCAATCACCAAGGCGATTGCATGAAGACAACAGTATGCGTGCACTCATCCAACGGCGAAGCAGCTGAACGTGTTCCTGGAAAAGTTGCTGGTACTACAGTCCCTCCCTTTCCATGTTGTTGACTCTGCATCTTTCAGAGATCTGATGGCTAGAAGGTGGGCCAGTCCTCGAGTCTGTTGGTGTCTGGTACAGTACACGGAAGCGCCGAAGTGTACAGCTGTAACTATGGTCAAGGACGATATCTGTCCTTTACGGCACACTAGGTAAATGTGGTTTCTGCCCAGCCACACCAGCAACTTGGCCAGGTGACGGCACTTCTGCCTCCGCGTTCTCACTGTGATTCCTCTGCCATTGTCCTCTTCTGCCTACTCAACCTTGTCCTCAGCCTCCACTGTAGGCACAATCTGGAGCAGTCCTCCAGCGTACCACCTTAAGATAAGATGCCTTTATTATCACTGTACAATACAATGACATGTTTGGAGCAATCCATGGACAGAGGAACAAGAACTGACATTTAACCTCTTAAGGACACAGGACGTACCCGTGTGTCCTGTCCCTAAAGATGGTGCCCGCTCCTGCTTCATGCGGACGCCTTAGCCGCGGGTGTCCGCATGGTTCTTGTAGCAGACACCCGTGGCTAATGTCTGTCGACATTTAACCCCTCAGATGCCGTGGTCAATCCTGACCAACGGCATCTGAGTGCGCACAAACCGAAAGTTATACTTTCAGTTTGCGCTCCTGCTCCCCCGTGTGAATGAAACCCAGGCTGCTCTGTAGTATTTCCTATGGATCCTTACCTGTAATAGGCTCAATAGGAAATATTTTTTCATATCTTCAAATGATATTGCATTGGAATGTATGATCGTAATCAGATGATTGTATGTTATAGTTCCCTATGGGAACTATATAAAAGGGTAAAAAAAGTTTAAAAAAAAAAAAAAAAACATAAGTTCAAATCACCCCCCTTTTGCCAAAATAAAAAAAATACACACCATGAGTGTCGCAATGTGCGAAAACGCCCATAATATAAAAATCTAAAAAAAAATATTCCCCTTACGTCAAACATCAAAACTGAAAAAAGCGTCCAAATGGCAGATTTGCCATTTTTGATCGCTTCATTTTCCACAATTTTTTTTAAAAAAATAATCAAGGTCATACACACCCCAGAATATCAATAAAAATATAAGATTTTCACCCCATTTGGAATTTTTTTCCCGCTTCCCACTACATCATATGCAATATTAAATAGTGGCGTTGGAAAGTACAACTTGTCCTGCAAAAACCAAACCCTCGGCTATGTGGACCGAAAAATAAAAAAGTTAGGCTCTGGGAAGGCAGGGAGCGCAAAAAAAAACCTGCAAAAAATAAACAACCTCTGGTCCTTAAGGGGTTAAAATAAAGCATTGCACTAGAAAGTGTGTGTGTGTATGTATGTATGTATGTATGTATGTGTATGTATATATATATATATATATATATATATATATATATGAAGTGCTCATGAATATATATACAAACTGATTCAGACACCACTGCAGACAAGAGATCATCAAGGGGTCACGAATGCAGCAGTCACTTTGAGTCTGTGGTAGTTTCTATCCTAGGAAGAGGCAATAATCTCTGAGCATCTAGAAGACTGATTGCTTTGAGGTAAAAGCGGTTCTTCAGCCTAGTGGTGTGGGCATGTAGGGCTCTAAGACTCCTACCAGAGGGTAGGGGAGTGAAAAGGCTGTGACCGGGGTGAGTTGGATCCCTGCAGATAATCTTTGCCCTGTTGCTGCAACGAGCAGTAAAGATGTCATCCAGTGATAGTAACTGAGTACCAGTGATTGTTTCAGCCATTCTGATCATGCGCTGGTGGGTCTTCTTATCCTCAGAAGAGCAGCCAGAGTACCACACTGTAATGCAGTATGTGATAACAGATTCTATGGTGCGCCTGTAAAAATTGACTAGCAGCTGGTGTCACACTGTTCTGGACCTGGCCTGCCTGAGCGAGCAGAGTCCCACTGGGGAGGAACTGCTCCGCATCCTTCTAGAAGAAATCTTGGCTATCTCCTTGGCAACTAAAGATCGGAACCATGGTCACTGATAACCGGAAGAACATTGTGTCGACACTGAGTTGGGCCTGACCCATGCATCCTGCATGGCAAATGTCTTTAATCTGATTGTAAAGCATTTCCTGAAGTCTTCACCCAACTGAAAAGGACCAGGAAATTGCATGAATCTTTAACTACAAGACAAGTCCTCCTTGAGCTGCAAAGGCAGAATAGCGTTCCCCAACATCGCCTCATATGCAAAGTTTCCACACTTTGGAACTTCACCCTTCATGTGTTGGACCAACTATATGAGCAGAGGAAGGCCATGAACGATTTATTGATGATGCAGGCAGACAGGTGTTACTCCCCTGTGTAACTTCGACCTTAGCCAATGGCAGCTTATGCATGACAACTGCCGTTTGCTAAGGCCTTTTGAGGAAGCCACTTTGTCAGTCACCAGGACTCTGGGATGAATGAAGTCATTCTACTCCTTCACGACCTGGAGCAGATGCTGATAAATCTGGATGGCCAGGGGACAGAAGACGTGGTATCTACATCTCCCGGCCACCAGAGCCCTGTGGGGGCTGAACTGGTGGAGGACATTCACGCACGCTCAATGTATACAGAAATGGGTGGTTTATCTGCACAAGTGATAGAAGAGCTGGAGGATTATTAGAAAGACCAGGCAGATGACCCCTACATTATGCAGTGGAGATGGAGGCAGGGAGTCCCTCCGAGTCCCTTGTGCAAATTTCCAGATGCATGCTGAGTTGCTTTCGTAGTTTCAACTGTATTATCCCTATTCTGACTGGTGGTGCACTCCGAACTCATGCTCCACTGCCATGATTGCTTGAGGGGGGGCAGGAGCTCCATCAGCAGCAACTCAAACCTTGAGTCTCTATTTAGTACTCTTCACCCGCCTACTGAAGAAATCACCCAGCAGCAGCAGAACCTGAACCAGCAGGTGGTGGCATACTTGGAGTGCACCCTGCCATCCAAGATCCCCCTGGACTACTGGGTAGCTTATCTTGATTTGTGGCCGCAACTGGCTGAGTTTGCCCTGGATAAGCTTTACTGTCCACCCAGTAGTGTGGCATCGAAGCAGGTGTTTAGTGTGGCAGAGTGCATAGTTGCCCCAAAGAAAACTTGCCTTTCAACACAAAATGTTGAGAAACTGACCTCTGTAAAGATGAATTAGGCGTGGATCAGGCAGGATTTCTACCCGCCAGTGTCTGATGCATCAAACTAGCTCATTCTGGCAGCCACATCAAAACATTGTGAAAAATGACCCGTTACTTCTAGACACGTGCTTCAGCAACTATTTTGATGTTGCCACCTGCCTAATGCCACACAACTGCTGCCATCGTTCCTGCGAATGATGTTGCCCCCTACCTCCACACTCTGTGACTGGTCCACTATTTTGACTCCTCATGCTGTTGCCACCCTCCCCACTCTGAGTGGGCCACTAGTGGCCCTGTTGGCCTTGTTGACATTACAGTTTATTTTACCCTTTTTCTGATCTGTGGTCCCTCTGGCCACAGTGGGGTGACGTCAGATGCTAGGAAACAGGACCATGAGTCGTGATGTCACTTTGGGCAGGCCTACAAGGTAAAAAGAACGCTGGATCTGCACAATATGGCGTGCGGCGATTCACCCTAGTGAGTCTCTTCTGTGAGAAATGAATGCCCCTACCACACTGGGCTCCTGACCTGAGCCTGCAACTAACCAGGGTGCAGTGATTAGTCTGACCTCAGGCCCTTCTTTGTATTGTATTATCCTGCGGGGGCTGAACCTCTCCCTTAGGTTTTAGGGAGAAAAGGAGTCCTCTTCTAGCACCAATGTTAAACCAAGGAAATGTCTGTTATGTTCCAAGCGTTTACCAAGCTGTGGATCCAAACTCTTAAGTAAAGAGTGCATGGCTAAAGTGGTTAAAGGTGTTGTCTGATTTTTTTACTATTGATAACCTATCCTCAGGATAGGTCATCAATATCAGATAGGCGGGGGTGCTGGGAGTCGGACCCCCACCAATCTGATATTGACGCCCTATGCAGAGGATAGGTCATCAATAGTAAAAAAGTAAACAACTCTTTTAAGGGAGAATTATCTAGCTTTCTTGAAGATATTACAGGTAGAGTATTGGTTAGAGAAGAGGTTCAATATGCCCTTTCTTCTCAGGAATTAATATCCTCCCCCAGTCCCCCCTTGTTACCACTAAAATAAAGCCTTTCCTGTCCCAAAGAATGTGCAAAAATTAATATATGCTTAACCCCAGAGGTATCAAGAGACGTTACCCATTTGATGAGAAAGATTGTGCAGAATAGTTATCAGTACCTAGATTAGACGTCCCAGTTGCTAAGGTGGCAAAGCATACGGTCCATCCCTTTGAGGACGTAGCTCAGCTTAAAGTGTCTCCATCACCAGGATCAACCCAAGCAGTAATATTTATATTAGCTTTCAGAGCAGATCTCAGTGTGGTGAAGTTATAGTACATAGTGTATATGATATGTAGATACTAGGACATGGATGGGCAAACTGCGGCTTTCCAGCTGTTGAAAAACTACAACTCCAGCATGTAAAAACTGCTTACCGCTATCAGCAGGGCATGGTGGGAATTGTATTTTTACAACAGCTGGAGAGGCACAGTTTGCCCATCCCTGTACTAGGACACAGCTCTGCCCTCAACATATCTAGCCCTGTCAATCAAGGGGAGGGGGGAGTGTGCACAGCACAGGGGGTGTTGCAAAGTAGTGCTCAAATGATTCAGCCTTGCCTCCTGGTGCTTGTACTTTTCATTTGCTTATGAATAAAATTTCACTGCAGCTGTTTACCATGCAGACAAAAGAAAGGTCTAGTTTTAATCAGCACGATGAGCCCTACCAGCTATTATGTCTGTTTTATTAGGGTTGATCCTGGTGACAGAGCCGCTTTAACCGCTTCAGGATCTCCCATTGACTATAAACGTCCTTGGGCTGGTCCTCTATCTCTGAATGGATGTTTCTGAACGTCCATTCAGAGATGGCAGCTTCACGCTAATCGTGCAGCTGCCGAGCGGGAGGCTCGCTGTCAATGACAGCAGGGCACCCCAGAGAAAAGGCAGGGATAGTTCCTAAATGTCCCTGCCTTCTAGATCGCTGTATAAGTGCTTCCTGTCCTGGCCCGGTGGTCATGTGACCGCCGGGGCTGGGTGAGTGTAGGAGCTTTCGGGTCTTCCTTAGAATTATGCTGTACAGCCTCTCTGCGGGGTGTATTTCCCCTGTAACTGGGGCTACTATGTCAGCCCCAGTTACAGGAGAAATCAATAGTGAAAAAAAAAGTGAAGTTAAATGGCCCCTAGAGGTCTTGTATGACCTTATGGGGAGACGCAAAGTGTAAAATAAAGAATAGTGTTTTATAAAAAAAAAATAAAAAATTCACATGTAAAAAAAAAAAAAAAAAAACCAATTAAGTATATAAAGTCACATGATCCACCCCGTCCAATAAACACCATTTTAAAAAAAACTGTCAAAAAAAGCCATTTTTGTCACCTTACATCACAAAAAGTTTAACACCAAGTGATCAAAAAGGCGTATGTCCCACAAAATCGTACCAATAAAACAGTCACCTTATCCCGCAAAAAATTAGCCTCTACAAAAGAAAAATAGCAAAAAAAATTTACAAAACTCTCTCAGAATATGGAGACATTAAAACATCATTTATTTTTTCTAAAATGCTATTATTGTGTTAAAGTGAAATAAATAAAAAAATATATACATATTGGGTATCGCTGCGTCCGTAACAACCAGCTCTAAAAATATCACATGACCTAACCCTCAGGTAAACACCATAAAAAGAATAAAATAAAAACAATGTCACCTAACATCACATAAAGTGCAACACCAACTGATCAAAAAGGCGTATGCCCCCCAAAATAGTTCCAAACTGTCACCTCATCCCGCAAAAATTGAGTCAAAAAATAGCTACGGCTCTGACTATGGAGACACTAAAACATATCTTTTTTTGGTTTCAAAAATGCTATTATTGCGTAAAACCTAAATATATAGGAAAAAGTATACATATTATGTATTGCCACATCAGTAACGATCTGCTCTATAAAAATGTCACATGACCTAACTCCTCAGGTGAACGCTCTAAAAGTAAATAGAAAAAAACTGTTCCAAAACAACCAATTTTTTGGGTCACCTTGCCCCATAAAGTGTAATAATGTACCCAAAAATGGTACCAATAAAAACATCTCTTCCTGTAAAAAAACGAGCCCCTGCACAAGACGATGGGCAGAAAAATAAAAATATGGTGTTCAGAAAATGGAGACAAACACATAAAGAATTTTTGAAAAAAATATAGATGACTGTAACAAAAAAAGTAGACATATTTGATATCATTGCTTCCATAACAACCCGCTCTATAAAAATGGCACATGATCTACCCTGTCTAATAAATGTTGTAAAAAATAAAAACAGTGCCAAAACAGCCATTTATTGGTTACCTTGCCTCACAAAAAGCGTAATATACAGCAATTAAAAATCATATGTACCCTAAAATAGTACCAATAAAACTGTCACCTTATCCCCTAGTTTCCAAAATGGGGTCACTTTTTGGGGGTTTCTACTGTAAGGGTGCATTAGGCGGGCTTCAAATGAGACATGACATCTAAAAACCAGTTCAGCAAAATCTGCCTTCCAAAAACCATATGGCTCTCCTTTTCTTATGCGCCCTGCCGTGTGCCCTTACAGTAATTTACGACCACATGTGGGCTGTTTATGTAAACCACAGAATCAGGGTAATAAATATTAAGTTTAGTTTGGCTGTTAACCCTTGATGTGTTAAAGAAAAAAAAATAGATTAAAATGGAAAATTTGCCTAAAAGTGAAATTCTTGTGGAACACCTAAAGGGTTAACAAAGTTTGTAAAATCAGTTTTGATTAACTCAAGGGTGTAATTTCTGTAAGCCCCACAAAGTGACTTCAGAACTGAACTGGTCCTTAAAAAAGTTGACTTTTGAATTTCTTCAAAATTTCAAAAATGTCTTCAAAAATTCTAAACCTTTTAACATCCTAAAAAAATTAAATTAATTACCAAAATGATGCCCACATAAGGTAGATATATGGGAAATGTTAATTATTGAATATTTTATGAGGCATCACTATCTGTCTTAAAAGCACAGAGATTCCACTTTAGAAAACAGTGCCTTTTTTCAAATTTTCGTTACCTTTTGGATTTTTTTTTAAATAAATAAAAGGTAAAACATATAGACTCAAATTTACCATTAACATGAAGTACAATGTGTCAGGAGAAAACAATCTCTGAATGGCTTGGATAAGTAAAAGCTTTCCAAAGTTATTACCACATAAAGTGACATATGTCAGATTTTCCAAATTAGGCCTGGTCAGGAAGGGGGCAAACGGCCCGTTCTTGAAGTGGTTAAGGATCCCATAGATAGGAAGGCAGAAAGTCTATTAAAAAAGACATGGGAGGCGACAGCAGCATTACCTAAGCCTGGAGTAGCTTCCACGTGTGTAGTAGCTTGTACGCCTAACTTATGGTTACAGTAGTTGGAGCTACATTTGATCAACAAGATCCCTAGGGACCAGACATTAGAGTGTTTGCCAATAAGATGGTAACCAGTTTTTTGGCAGATGCTTCCACTGAATCTGTATGGCTCTCTGCCCGTATGACAGTTCTGATGCCCGTGATCACGGGAGTGAAGCCCAGATCACATGATCCCAGTGCCGAAATAGCTAGTCCTCCTCTATTTAAATGAGAGGATAAACATGGGAGGAGATAAAGGGATCGCTGACACTATTGCACTAGCACTGTAAAACCACCATATTTAACCTAAACGGCAGCATTCAGGGTGGTGTATTAAATTATAAACAACAATAAACTTAAGTACTGGGATTATTTAGAGAGACAGTGAGGACCAATTGACACATATTCTTCTACTTATTTAAAGGGTGGCTACAAGTTCCCTATTTTGGTAAATCCATAATGATGAGGAGATGTAAAGAAAAAAGATTTATATAATTAAAGGCCCTCACTAAATAAAACTGTGGCTGGTAAATGATAGAAAACATGCAAAATCATTGCATTCATTAAGTCTCAAGGGTGTTACAGTGTTTAGGGTATAAATTCATCTGGATTCTTTCTGTTTTAAAATTCTCCACCTCTGATAGAACGCTTGAAAGTTTCAATCATTGAAAAGCGTATTATTTTAGTGTAGCCAGAGTGGTATCTCCATGCATATGTCTAGCTAATGGTTTGTCCCCTATATTACGGATGTCACCAATGTGTTTCAAAATTCTTTTCTTAAACATCCTACAAGTCTTCCCCACATAGTTCAGTCCACATACACATTGCGCAAGGTATATCACTCCAGCAGTGTTGCAGTTTGCAAAAATGTTTTGTTGCCCATACTATTAGAGAACGTATCACCCACTGCAATAAAGTTGCACGCTTTACATTTGCCACATTTGAAAGTGCCCAAGTTCCTATTACTCAACCAGGTGTTTTTCTCCAAGGTCTCAAAATGGCTGCATACCAGCTTATCGCCTGTTATGCAAGCGGGTGTGGACCCACTGTGCCACTGACTGGGTATACTCCGGAGGGGCATAACTAAGCAGCTACCTGGTATTCACTAAAGCCCCTGGTGGTGGGGATAGACTTGGGCCGTAGGGTAGCTGCCAGGTGCCACTCCAGAGTAGTCCCCAAGTCAGTGGCAGCTGACCAGGGGGTCAGAATACCTGGTGCAAGCACTGAGGGGACTTGTGAGGCCTGGAGGTAACAGGTCTAGACAGGCGGCAACAAAGTCCGTAAACAAGATCCAAGGTCAGGGGCAGGCGGCAAAACAGGCAAAGTCCATAAACAAAGTCCGGGGTCAGAGGCAGGCGGCAATCAGGTGAAGTCCAGGAGTACAATTGCAGGAGTCGGTACACGGAAAAGCAGACAAGATGACACACCTTTGCACAGTAGCTAGATACTGAGGTTGCTCAGGCAACTTCCTGTAGTAGGAAGTGCCTTTAAATACCTACTGCAATCCAGCCATAGGCTGCTGAGACAGAGGGCGTGTATGTGTTGCCTCATAGATGCAGAGAGACACACCCATGCTAGCTTCAGTACTGATGCATGTCTCCAGTAGGAAGAAAACTGGCATGGAACGTATGTAGCAGAACTAAGCCAGTTGCAGCCCATGTTTGTCAGCAGGGCGGCAGGAGGAAAAATAAAGAGCTCGGCGCCCGTGCCTGTGTTTAGGGACAGCGGCGCCGGCACGGACTGCTGGCCTAACAGTGCCCCCTCTCCTCAGGCCTGATCCTTGACAATAATTTTTTCAGAAGGAGAGGGGCATTGATGTTCTCTCTGGGTTCCCAAGATCTCTCCTCAGTGCCAAACCCCTTCCAATCTACCAGAAACAGGGTCTTCCCTCTACTCTTTTTCATCCCCAGAATGGCCTTTACCTCATAGACTTTTCCGTCACTGACCGCAACAGGAGCAGAGACAGGTTTCTTGAAAAAACAATTCAGAATGACAGGCTTCAGCAGGGAGACATGGAAGAAATTCGGTACCCGGAGTGAGGCTGGTAGCTTAAGTTTGTAGGAGACATCATTGATTTGTTCAAGAATCTCAAATGAACCAATAAAGCGTGGACCCAATTTGTATGAGGGTATTTTGAGCCGAATGTATTTGGAGGCAAGCCATACTTTATCACCAGGACGGAACTTAGGAGAATCTCTGTTTTTCTTCCAGAGCTCCCCGGTCTCCTCCCCAGATTTTTGAGAATTCTCTTGAGGCAGCATCTGCAGCAGGGATACCGAAAGAAGACTCCGGGAGTGGGATATTCGGCTGTTGACCAAAAACAATAAAAAAAATGGTGATTTCTTGTTGGACTCACTGACATGATTGTTGTAAGAAAACTCAGCCCAAGGCAATAGTTCGGCCCAGTTGTCGTGAAGACTGTTAGTGAAGTGGCGCAAAAAGTTAGTCAGAATTTGTTTAACACGTTCAACCTGACCGTTGGACTGAGGGTGATACGCTGACGAGAAGTCCAGAGATGCCCATAATAACTTGCAAAGATCTCTCCAGAAGTTAGACGTGAACTGTACACCCCTATCGGACACAATACCAAGGGGAAAACCATGGAGACTAAAAATATGTTCAATACATTTTTTCGCCAGCTGAGGAGCAGAAGGAAGACCAGGCAGAGAGACAAAGTGCGCCATTTTGGAAAAACGATCCACCACTACCCAGATCACAGAACACCCCGAGGACAAGAGTAGATCAGTGATAAAGTCCATGGCTATCTGTTACCAAGGAGCCTCGGGAACAGGTGGGGAAGCAAAACGTTGCTTGGAGGTTTTAGACTGTGCGCATGACGGACAGGCAGCGACAAACCCTTGGATGTCTTGCCGCATGGATGGCCACCAGTATCATTGAGCAATGCATTTGAAAGTCTTTCGTTGCCAGTTATGACCTGCAATTTTAGAGGAATGACCCCAGACTAGAACTTGCTTCCTGAGGTTCTTCTGTGCCATAAAAGTCTTTCTGGGCAGAATCTCAGACAACTTGACTGGACAAACAGCAATTTTTGCGGGATTAATGATGTGTTGAGGCTCCTCCTCTCGATCAGGAGCATCATAGGACCTTGAGAGAGCATATGCTTTGATATTTTTCTCTGCGGCACGGAAATGAAGAACAAAATCAAAATGAGCAAAGAATAAGTACCATCTGGCTTGACGAGCATTCAGTCTCTGTGTGGACTGCAAACAGGTTAGCTTTTTGTGGTCGGTGTAAATCACCACAGGATGAGATGCTCCCTCTAGAAGGTAACGCCATTCTTCCAGTGCCATTTTTATGGCCAATAACTCCCTGTCCCCAATAGAATAGTTGCGCTCAGGAGCAGAGAAGACCCTGGAGAATAAACCACAGGTTACTATCTTACCGGAAGGAGCTTTTTATGAAAGCACCGCCCCAACTCCAAGAGACGATTATGCATCCACCTCCAGGTAGAATTGCCTGATGGAGAACTAAAGTAGTAGAAAAGGCTTGCTTCAAGGCTTGAAAGGCCAATTCAGCCTCAGCTGTCCAATTCTTAGGATTCGCTCCCTTACAGGTCAAGGCAGAGATCGGAGCAGTCAAGGACGAGAAGTGCGGCACGAACTGGCGATAGTAGTTGACGAATCTCAGGAACCGCTGGATTGCTTTTAAACCTGAAGGACGGGGCTACTTTAAAATTGCTGACAGCTTCTCGTGATCCATCTGCAGACCAGTATCGTATATTATGTATCCTAGGAATGGTTTGAGGACTTCTCAAAGGTACATTTCTCAAACTTGGTGTACAGATAATTTTGTCTTAGTCTTTGAAGAACCAGACGAACCTGCTTCTGGTGCGTAGCCAAATCTTGAGAAAAAACAAGGATATCATCTAGATACACCACAACACAAGAATATAGCAAGTCTCTAAAGATATATAGTGGAGAGAATTAGCAGGCAACACTCTTATTTGGGATTTAGCAAAAAACATATTTATTTATTTAAAATATAGTAAAATATAAGGTGTAGAGAGAAGAGGCGATGTAAAGTATGTACTGGGTATACAAATAGGAAGAGGGGTATGGTGGTTGGTCCTCCAAGGTGGGTGGTAGTATAAGTCTGGTACCAGGCAGCTGTCTAGTAGTATAGGGGTGCTCCACAAAATGGATTGGATGGTAGCGTGATTGTGTATGACAAGATAGTGATGGTCTCTAGAAGAGGTAGGAGGCCTGGTGGTTTGGGTGTAGGTATTAAAGGTGGTTAAAAAGGTAATTAATGGCTAGAAAAGGGATAAAAAAGTAGTAAAAAAATGATAAAAAATAAGTAGGTAAAGTCTCCAATAGTATAATAGCAGTCCTCTTGGGGGGATAAAAAGTATCTTCTTTATGCCAAGTGGCTGCTTGTATAGGGAAATAGGCAGTCTATATAGAGAATGCTACTCGTTGGGATGGAGAGACGGTGTCCTGGCCTAGGTGCAGCGTCCCGCACTGTCTTCGGCTCAGGATTCACTTACCCGTCTGTTGAGGTTGTTCTGTAGCGGGCTGATTACTCCTTGCGGCAAGGGCGAGCTGGGTTTTCCTTACAGCGGGAGTAGGCTTGTATTCTCCCTATGGCAGGTGCGAGCTGTATTCTCCTTGTGGCCGGGTTGGTGAATCTCTGCGTCTTCGTGGTTGCTGCGCGCGGTCCGCGCGTTTGATGTTGTACCCTGTTAACATCAGCGGGTCACGTGGTTAGGATTTCGCTGGCTTGCCTCGATGGAGTGTGCTTTTTCTCTGTTGCGGGAGCGCTCCACTTAGAGATGTATGGCAAATATATTAGTAGTACCTGTCTCACTGTTGTACTGATTAGTAATCCTCCGTGCTTAAATGCGTTTCGGGACCTTGTCCCTTCATCGGGACACGATTGGTCATACAATTAAGTATGTAAATTAGATAGTAATGCTCAGTTTGTTGAGTGTGGGCTGGGTTGAACCCATTTGTAGTAATAAGTACTTTATTTTCCACTGGTCCCTGATGAGTGAGACTTAGTGAATGTAAAGATTTTTATTTTGATTCAATCTATTGGGGAATTTGAGAGTTTACAAGGTATATAAGAGGTATAGGGCTTTGTAGAGAGGAGAGTATGGTGGGACTGTGGGTAATTCCACCCTATCTTCTTTATGTATACAGGGGATTCCACCCTATCCTCTTTAGGTAATTCCAATCTTTGAACCCTATTTTGGTGGAGATGAATATGTCTGATAGTAAGAGATTGTATGGAAGGAGAGGAGAGAGAGAAAAAGAGAGAGAGAGAGAGACTCCTCAATTATTCCATTGATCCGTAATACAGAAGATCCAATGGGGATGGGGGTCTCAACACTCCTTAATCTAATATATGATTTTGATTGGTTTTGAGGAGAATAATCAGTTTAGACAGAAGAGGAGAATATGAAGAGTATGTGTGGAGTTAAGGATGAATAGTTCTTATCCTTATTGGTAGTTCCTCTATTGTTCCCATAGTAAGAGGTAGTTTGTTAGGCCATATTTTAGAGGAGAGGAATACATATAATATATGGAGAGTTGTGTAAAAAGGAAAGGATTCTTTAATTATAATATTGATCTGTAGTAAAGAGGATCCAATGGAATAGTCTTTATCATTGGTTCCTCTATTATTCCACTGGTAAAAGATACAGGTGGTTTATTGGGCCTCTTTTTGGGGAAGAGGAGTATATTTGATATGTGGGGAGAGAGGGAAGAAAGATTATCCATTCTTCCATTGATCCGTAGTTTAAAAGATCCAATGGAAATGGGGGTCTCAACATTCCTCAATCTACTGATCTTGGTTGGTTTTAAGGGAAATGATTCGTATAGGCAAAGGAGGAGAGTATATGGGGTATATGTGGAGTTAAGAGTGAGTAGTTCCCATCTTTATTGGTGGTTCCTCTATTATTTCCATAGTGAAAGTAGTTTGTTAGACTACATTTAGAAGGAGAGGGATATATCTTGTATATAGGGAGTTATGTGGAAAAAGCAAAGATTCCCCTATTATTACATTGATCCGTAATACCAAAGATCCAATGGAAGTGGGGGTCTCAGTACACCTTTGTGTGTGATCGTAATAAATTTTGAAAGGAGTGGTCGATTCCAGGGGAAGATGATAGGGAGGGGGGGCAGCTGCGCACCGAGGGGGAACCAGGGCGATTGTTGAATCCGCGCCGGTTCTACATGAGGGCGCAGCAGCCTCCTGGGGGTTATAAAAAAACTAATATTTCCATTTCTGCATTCAGTCCATGTGGTAGGATTGAATCAAATTCGAAGATTCTTCTGGACTCTATCCTGGACATTTTGTGTGTATGATCTCCACCTCTCCAGTCCTTTGTGACCTTTTCTAGTGCTGCAAATTTCAATCCTGTTGGGTCTCTATTGTGGAAAGATTTGAAATGGTTTGATACGGTATGTTTTTCATATCCTCTCTTTATATTTGCAATATGTTCCGATAGACGTTTTTTGAGGGATCTTTTAGTACGGCCTATGTATAATTTATTGCAAGGACATTCTAGGGCATAGATTACTTCGGTGGAGCTGCACGTTAAAAATTCCTTAATTTCTTGTTTGTGTGCATTGGTCTTAGACATGATGTATGTAGTCTTTTTTGGGAATGATGTTGTCTGACAATTATTACATTTTCCACATCTGTAGAACCCTGTAATGTCTGCCCATTCTTGAATGGTTGTGGTGTGGCTTGAATCATTTTTGATTGTAGGAGCTATTTTTAAGCCTAGATTTGGGACTTTAGTAAATGTGATTTGGGCATTTTTCGGAACTATGGATCCTATTATTTTGTCCTGCTTTATATGGTACCAATGGTTAATGATTTTTTTAATTTTGCGATATTGAAGATTATAGGGCAGAATAATCCTAAAAGACGTATCTTCCTGTATTTGTTTGGTGTTGTTATTGATAAAGAATTTTTTCCTCTCCATCTTCCTAACTTGGTCTAAAGATGAGTCGATGAGTGGGATAGGATATTTTCTATCAATGAATTGTTTTTTCATCTTTTTAGCTTCTTGTTCAAAGTTGGAGTCTGATGTACAGTTTCTTCTGACTCTCCGAAACTGTCCCTGCGGTATATTGGCAAGCCAAGATGGTAAGTGGCAACTGTTAAATTGAATAAAACTATTTTTAGCTGTGGGTTTTTGATATGTTGTACAGATTAATTTATCTTTCTCAATAGTAATTTGGAGATCAAGGAATTCAATTGTTGATGTTCCTATGGATGGTTTGAATATTAGGTTATAATTATTAGTGTTAATCTCCTTTAGAAAGAGATGTAAGCTTTCTGTACTATTTCGGCATATGAAGATAATGTCGTCTATGTACCGTTGCCAGAGCACCAGATCCGTCCCCAGTTTCGGCGCTATGGTCTCATCCTCCCACTGCACCAAAAATAAGTTGGCATAGCTGGGGGCGAATCTGGTGCCCATGGCGGTACCCTGGGTTTGTAGATAGAAATCCGAATTCCAACAGAAGTAATTGTGATTTAGTATAAACTCAATGCCTCCCATTATAAAGTTAATTTGTTCCGGTAGGAGTTTGGATTCTTTAATTAACTGTTTATGAACGGCCTCTATTCCCTGCTGATGATTAATGCAGGTGTACAAGGATTGTACATCCAGAGTGCGTATGTGCCAGTGGGATTCAAATGTCAGATTTTCAACTAAATTGATGACTTGAGTGGTATCTTTAATATAGGAGTTGATACCTTTTACTCTGGGTTGCAGTAGGGTATCGATGTATCGGGACAGGTTGCTAGTTAGTGAACCTATCCCTGATATAATTTGGCGTCCAGGTGGGTTTTCTCTATTTTTATGGATTTTCGGGAGACAATATAGTACTGGTATTCTTTTGGGTATTCTTAAAAGAACAAACTCAGATAGATCAGGATGAAGATACCATTATCAACCTAAGTAAAGTTACACTAAGACACAAGCACATATAAAAAATTTAAAAATGACCCAACAGAACAATAGTACTCAGAACTACGACAATATTGTGAAAGAGGCAGGAAAAACGAAATCCTATCCGGAACAGAATATAACTTCATATTAAACACACCCAAAAGAATACCAGTACTATATTGTCTCCCGAAAATCCATAAAAATAGAGAAAACCCACCTGGACGCCCAATTATATCAGGGATAGGTTCACTAACTAGCAACCTGTCCCAATACATCGATACCCTCTTGCATCCAGAGTAAAAGGTATCAACTCCTATATTAAAGATACCGCTCAAGTCATCAATTTAGTTGAAAATCTGACATTTGAATCCCATTGGCACATAGGCACTCTGGACGTACAATCCTTGTACACCTGCATTAATCATCAGCAGGGAATAGAGGCCGTTCATAAACAGTTATTTAAAGAATCCAAACTCCTACCGGAACAAATTAACTTTATAATGGGAGGCATTGAGTTTATACTAAATCACAATTACTTCTGTTGGAATTCGGATTTCTATCTACAAACCCAGGGTACCGCCATGGGCACCAGATTCGCCCCCAGCTATGCCAACTTATTTTTGGCGCAGTGGGAGGATGAGACCATAGCGCCGAAACTGGGGACGGATCTGGTGCTCTGGCAACGGTACATAGACGACATTATCTTCATATGGCGAAATAGTACAGAAAGCTTACAACTCTTTCTAAAAGGAGATTAACACTAATAATTATAACCTAATATTCACACCATCCATAGGAACATCAACAATTGAATTCCTTGATCTCCAAATTACTATTGAGAAAGATAAATTAATCTGTACAACATATCAGAAACCCACAGCTAAAAATAGTTTTATCCAATTTAACAGTTGCCACTTACCATCTTTGCTTGCCAATATACCGCTGGGACAGTTTCGGAGAGTCAGAAGAAACTGTACATCAGACTCCAACTTTGAACAAGAAGCTAAAAAGATGAAAAAACAATTCATTGATAGAAAATATCCTATCCCACTCATTGACTCATCTTTAGACCGAGTTAGGAAGATGGAGAGGAAAAAATTCTTTATCAATACTGTGACAACCACCCGCCAATCCCGTCGTACTATGCCACAGTTGCCATACAGGTCTCCACTAGAGACTTCTGGAGGCGAATCCACTGTGAGCACAGTAGACGTTTAAGATTGGTTGGTGGGCCCAGAAATGGTACAATCGCGATTGCATATACAATCGGTAAAAATAAAATTATCAATTTCACACTGGAAATTGATTTAATTTGCTGCCACCACTCTTCGTATTGAATCGGAGCGAAGAGACCCCGCCTAGCTATTCCTAAATGGAAGAACGGTTATTTGTAACCTAGCTAGTAAATTAACAAATTATAAAAATAAAACAATTTGGTAGTAGGTCTCCGGAGGACAGAGCTCTTAGCATAGATCAGATGATCGAGTAACAAGGGCAAAACTGGAACGATGAAATCGTTCGTTTTTATTCTAAACTATACACAAAAAATATATATATTAAAACTGACAGATAAATATACCTGCCAGCTGAACAGATTCGTTTGGATAGAAATAGAAGAGCTGGAAGGGAATAAAATGTCTGTAAGTTCTGAATTACCGTAGTAAAGTTCAGTAAAAGGCAAAGTCTTTGTAAGGTATAATCCAATATGGTGGTGTGCCCGTGTCCAGCGGGCAGTCGGGATGTTGTTCGACGTCAGAAGAAGAAGGACACAGGGCTGGATGTGTCGCAGGGTTTTACCCCCTCTGTAGCGGGGAGGGGTTGTGTTCCTGCCCTGGACAGAGAAAATCTGGCTGAATCTTTGCCGTGCCAGTTTCTCCGTATCCGTGGGTCAAATTAGGACATAGAGGCCATATTGATGATCAGCACAATTTTACAAATCCTCTGATACCAAACAGGATAGAATTACCATTTGGATTCCTTGAGAGCTTTGATATCTGAGAGAGAGAATCTTTGATTGACTGGCCGATTCCCTGAAAGGTGTATTATTGGGGCCGGAATAATCCCTGAAGAGATGGTTCAGTGCATTGGTTCCGAACCCAGGAAATATGAGGAAATATGGATGCAGATATGAAAGCTATGTATTAGAGGAGGCTGCCCAGTGACTTCTTCCTGTGTCTCAACCAGCTGCCTCTCTTTGAAGCGCACTGGCAAGACTGAAGGTGTGAGGACCCTGCTGGTATTGGAGACACTATGGCTGCAGAAAGACCAGGTTTATGAGCTTCTGTCACTAGAGAACTAGATTGATGGCTACTCAACTTGGCATGGGGCAGGAAAGTTTTGTCACAAGGAGGTGATAATGGCACCTCTGCTCTGTGAATTACTCCTTTAGTGAAAAGAGAAGAGTTTTTGTTAAGGCTCTGGTGTCTCTGTGATTGTGAAATATGGCGCATTTGCGATTTCCTAGTATCGCTGTGGATCGCAAAGCGTCACAAATACCAACACCAAACAAATACAGGAAGATACGTCTTTTAGGATTATTCTGCCCTATAATCCTCAATATCGCAAAATTTAAAAAAATCATTAACAACTATTGGTACCATATAAAGCAGGACAAAATAATAGGATCCATAGTTCCAAAAAATCCCCAAATCACATTTACTAAAGTCCCAAATCTAGGCTTAAAAATAGCTCCTACAATCAAAAATGATTCAAGCCACACCACAACCATTCAAGAATGGGCAGACATTACGGGGTTCTACAGATGTGGAAAATGTAATAATTGCATCATTCCCAAAAAAGACTACATACATCATGTCTAAGACCAATGCAAACAAACAAGAAATTAAGGAATTTTTAACGTGCAGCTCCACCGAAGTAATCTATGCCCTAGAATGTCCTTGCAATAAATTATACATAGGCCGTACTAAAAGATCCCTCAAAAAACGTCTATCGGAACATATTGCAAATATAAAGAGAGGATATGAAAAACATACCGTATCAAACCATTTCAAATCTTTCCACAATAAAGACCCAACAGGATTGAAATTTGCAGCACTAGAAAAGGTCACAAAGGACTGGAGAGGTGGAAATCATACACACAAAATGTCCAGGATAGAGTCCAGAAGAATCTTTAAATTTGATTCGATCCTACCACATGGACTGAACGCAGAAATGGAAATATTTGTTTTTTTATAACCCCCAGGAGGCTGCTGCGCCCTCATGTAGAACCGGCGCGGATTCAACAATCGCCCCGGTTCCCCTCGTGCGCAGCCGCCCTCCCTATCATCTTCCCCTGGAATCGACCACTCCTTTCAAAATTAATTACGATCACACACTTATAAAGGAGTACTGAGACCCCCACTTTCATTGGATCTTTTGTATTACGGATCAATGTAATAATGGGGGAGTCTTTGCTTTTTCCACATAACTCCCTATATACAAGCTATACCCTCTCCTTCTAAATGTAGTCTAACAAACTACTTTCACTATGGAAATAATAGAGGAACCACCAATAAAGATGGAAACTACTCACTCTTAACTCCACATATACTCTCCTCCTTTGCCTATACGAATCATTTCCCTTAAAACCAACCAAGATCACTAGATTGAGGAATGTTTAGACCCCCATTTCCATTGGATCTTTTAAACTACGGATCAATGGAAGAATGGATAATATTTCTTCTCTCTCTCCCCACACAACTCCCCACATATCAAATATACTCCTCTTCCCCAAAAAGAGGCCCAATAAATCACCTGTATCTTTTACCAGTGGAATAATAGAGGAACCACTGATAAAGACTATTCCATTGGATCCTCTTTACTACAGATCAATATTATAATTAATGAATCCTGCTGATCCGGAATCCAGAAGAGCTGTCTTCGTGAACCGATTATCTCCAAACGACATAGTTTCCAGCAGAGTCAGGGGGGAGAGGAATCATCTTCACCTAGGGCCGCCTCTCCAACAGACCCTAGGCTCTGGAGTTTCCTGGCTTCAGAGGACAAGCACGGAGTACATGATCAGAACCACCACAATAGAAACAAAGTCCTTTGGCATGGCAGTGATCACATTCCTGTTCAGACAGCTTAACTTGGTTGACCTGCATGAGCTCAGGAAATGCAGACAACATGGAGGGCAGAGGGTTAGGAGCTTGCTGAAGAGAAGATGCCGGATGATAAGGCCTCGCCTCACGTGCCATCTCTCTGGCACATTCCTGGAACCGTAAGTCAAGTCGAGTAGCCAGGGAGATGAGGTCATCCAGAATGGAAGGAACATCCAGTCCGGCCAGCTCATCTTTAATTCTCCCACAGAGCCCTTCCTAAAAGATGGCCACCAGTGCCTCATTAATCCAGCCGAGTTCAGAGGCTTGCGTACGGAAGTGGACTGCATACCGGCCCACAGATTGGTTCCCTTGACGCAACTGCAATAGGGAGGATGTGACAGAAGTGGTGCGTCCTGGCTCATCGAACACCTTGAGGAAGGTCTCTAGGAATATCTGAAGATCCATTATTACTGGGTCGTTCCTTTCCCAGAGGGGATTGATCCTGGCCAGTGCCTCCCCTGTGATGGGTGACATAAGAAAAGCCACTTTGGCTTTGTCCAAGGCAAATTGGTGAGACAAAGGTTCAAAATGAAGGGTGCATTGGTTTATGAACCCCAGGCACTGCTTGGAGTCACCATTGAAACGTGTAGGAGCTGAGAGACGAGGTCCAGATCCCGGTACATAGGAAGAGGGCGGAGCAGAAGTCACATTAACCAGGCTAGAGAAGCTTGATGACGCTGTCTTAGCAGATGTCAGATCATTTAGACACATATTCACATTGCGTAGGTAGGATAGTATTTGATCCTGACGCTCACACTGCTGTGCCAACTCCTGGTGTAACTCGTGGCACTTGGAGGGTTCGGATCAGCGGGGACCATGGTCTGAGCAAACTGTTATGCAAGCAGGTGTTGACCCACTGTGCCACTGACTGGGTGTACTCCGGAGGGGTGTAACTAAGCAGCTACTTGGTATTCACTAGAGCCCCTGGTGGTGGGGATAGACTTTGGCTGTAGGGTCGCTGCCAGGTGCCACTTCATAGTAGTCCCCAAGTCAGTGGCAGCTGACCATGGGGTCAGAATACTCCATAAAATGTAAACAAGATCCGAGGTCAGGGGCAGGCGGCAATCAGGCGAAGTCCAGGAGTACAATAGCAGGAGTCTGTACACAGAAAAGCAGACAAGATAACACACCTTTGCACAGTAGCTAGACATGCTAGAGACTGAGGTTGGCGCCGGCACGGACTGCTGGCCTAACATTGCCTATACTACGTCCTCGTCTAAATGTGATTGCTGACCAGTACCGTCCCAAAATCTCCCGAATCTGTTGAGATTCAGTATCAATTGTTCCAATAATCCTAATCACTTTTTTGTGTATCACACTTCTTTTTTGACTGGAGTAGAGAGGATCGATCTACTGAACTGGCCGCATTCCATGCTTCACGGAGACATTAATTAGTTTAACCTCTCCGTTTGAAGCGGTTAAATAATTTACCTCTTGCGAGAAGGCTTCTTGATCAGAACAGTTTCTGCGCACTCTGAGAAACTGTACTTTAGGTATGCCTTTTTTGGCAGACACTGGGTGAAAACTCTCCCACCTTAAAGGATTTCTGTCACTAGAATTTTCACTATTAAACTGGCTGACATTAGCAATGTGCTAATATCAGCTAAACCTAACTATGCTATTCTTGTGATTATTCATGCCCCCGTTACTGCAGAATTCTTACTTTTATAATATGGAAATTAGCCGCTAAGGGAGGGGGCATTGATCGTGCTCCTCGAGGCTCGGTTCTCCCACCTCATTACACGCCCTTCAAGTTTTGATTGACAGGGCCAGGCAGCTTTCGCATCCTCCTGCTAGCCCCGTGCGCTTGGGAAATCTCGCACCATTCAGTAGAGGTGGGAGAATGGAGCCTCTAGAAGCAGGGTCAACGCCCCCCCTGCACCTAGAGGCTAATTTGCATATTATAAAAGTAAGAATTCTGCAGTAACAGGGGCATGAATAATCACAAGAATAGCATAGTTAGGTGCAGCTGACATTAGCACATCACTAATGTCAGCCAATTTAATAGTGAAAATTCTATCAACAGAAACCCTTTAAGAGAGAATTCAGAGATGTTTTCTTTCAGTATAAAGTAGTCTTGATGGAGTTGTTGTCACCCCTCTCAAGCGGCGCATCCAAAAATGTGATGGAATCACGTTGCAATTCATATGTAAAAAAGAGCCCTATATGATTGGAGTTTAAATCATCCATGAAAAGTTTAAAATCGTCCCTAACCACAATAGCAAAATATCCTCAATAAATCTGGACCATAATGCCTGGTCCAGTGAGCCAGAGGGTCTGAGAATACTATGGTGTCCTCCCACCAGCCCAGGAGAAAATTTGTGTAAGTCTGTGCGCATGGGCTACCCATCGCGGTGCCCCTGAGCTAGTGGTAAAACTGGTTGTCAAACACAAAATAATTGTAAGTATGAAATTCAATAACTGGATCACGAAGTGATTATGGTCACAATAGTCATTGGATCTCGAGTTCAAAAAATGTTTAACCGCTGCCAGGCCTTTATTATGAGTATATAGTGCTTCCACATCAATTGAAGCTAGCCACCTTCAGCTGTTTTTTAAAATTATTCAACTCCCAATGCCTTAAAGGGTTTTAGGGAATTTAGTGTACATTTGTAATTGTGTTCAGAATGAAATCTAACAAGGACTTTTTAAAGAACCAAATGCAACTAAAATGACATCAATTGTTTTTGTAATACAGTATTAAATGTTTTTTTTGTGATTTCTTCATTGACACAATTATTCAACCCCTTAACCCCTTAAGGACCAAGGGCGTACATGTAAGCCCTGTGTTTAAACTGCTACTGCACCCGATGTTGGCGCGGTAGCAACATGGTTCCTGCTGATGTAGATCAGCAGGAACCATGTTCTAATGCCGAGGGGGGTCATGTGACCCCCCCGTATCGGCGATCGCTGCAAACCGCAGGTCAATTCAGACCTGCGGTTTTAGCGATCTCTGATCCCCGCAAGCGTCCTGCTTGCCATGGTATAGTAACTCTGGTCAGACTTCTGCTAAAGGCAGAAGTCTGACCAGACTGTGAAAAGTAAAAAATACAGTGCAGTACACTATATAGTGTACTGTACTGTATTATACTGACATCAGATCCACTGGATCTACAAGAACCAAGTGGGTCTGGGTCCCAAAAAAATGTAAAAAAGTGAAAAAAAGTAAAAATAAAAAAACACAAATCACTGAATAAAAAGTAAAAAAAATAAAATACACTACACATATTAGGTATCGCCGCGTCCGTAAAAAACAGCTCTATAAAAATATCACATGACTGAACCCCTCACGTGGACGCCATAAAAAAAAAAAAAAAAAACTTTGTCAAAAAGCCATTTTTTTGTCACCTTACATCACAAAAAGTGTAATAGCAAGCGATCAAAACGTCATATGACCCCCCAAATAGTGCCAATCTAACCGCCACCTCATCCCGCAAAAATTATACCCAACCTGAGACAATCGCCTAAAAACTGAAAAAAAATATGGCTCTCAGACTATGGAGACACTAAAACATATTTTTTTGTTTCAAAAGGATATTATTGTGTAAAACCAAAATAAATAAAAAAAGTATACATATTGGGTATCGTCAGCGTTCGTAACGACCTGCTCTATAAAAATATAACATGACCTAACCCCTCAGGTGAACGCCGTAAACATAAAAAATAAAAACGTTGTAAAAAGTCATTTTTTGTCACCTTACATCACAAAAGTGTAATAGCAAGTGATCAAAAAGTCATATGCACCCCATGATAGTAACATTCAAACCGCCATCTCATCCCGCTAAAAATGAGCCCCTACATAGGACAATTGCCAAAAAAAAAAAAAAAAACTATGGCTTTCAGAATGTGGAGACACTAAAAATCATTTTTTCAAAAATGCTTTATTATGTAAAACTGAAACAAAAACCCCAAAAAGTAGACATATTTGGTATTGTCGCGTCTGTAACAACCTGCTCTATAGAAATAGCACACAATCTAACCTGTCAGTTCAACGATGTAAATAACAAAAATACAAAACTGTCCCAAAACAGCTATTTTTTTGCAAATTATCTATTTTAATCCATTTTTCCAGTAACAAAGCAAGGGTTAACAGCCAAACAAAACTCAATATTTATTGCCCTGATTCTGTAGTTTGCAGAAACACCCCATATGTGGTCGTAAACTGCTGTATGGCCAAACGGCAGGGCGTAGAAGGAAGGGAACGCCATATGGTTTTTGGAAGGCAGATTTTGCTGGACTGGTTATTTGACACCATGTCCCATTTGAAGACCCCCTGATGCACCCCTACAGTGGAAACTCCAAAAAAGCGACCCCATTTTGGAAAGTACGGGCTAAGGTGGCAGTTTTGTTTGTATTATTTTAGGTTAAATATGATTTTTGGTTACTCTATATTACACTTTTTTTGAGGCAAGGTAACAAAAAATAGAAATTCCGAAATTTCATCTCCATTTGCCAATAACTCTTGTGGAACACCTAAAGGGTTAACAAAGTTTGTAAAATCAGTTTTGAATACCTTGAGGGGTGTAGTTTCTTAGATGGAGTCACTTTTTTGGAGTTTCTACTCTAGGGGTGCATCGGGGGGCTTCAAATGGGACATGGTGTCAAAAATCCAGACCAGCAAAATCCGCCTTCCAAAAACCATATGGCGTTCCCTTACTTCTGTGCCCTGCCGTTTGGCCATACAGCAGTTTACGCCCAAATATGGGGTGTTTCTGAAAACTACAGAATTGGGGTAATAAAAACTGAGTTTTGTTTGGCTGTTAACCCTTGCTTTGTTACTGGAAAAAATGGATTCAAACGGAAAATTTTCCAAAAAAAATCGAAATTCTGAAATTTTATCTCCATTTGCCATTAACTCTTGTGGAAAACCTAAAGGGTTAATGACGTTTGTAAAATCAGTTTTTAATACCTTTAGGGGGGTAGTTTCTAGAATGGGGTCATTTTTGGATGGTTTTTATTATGTAAGCCTCACAAAGTGACTTCAGACCTGAACTGGTCCCTAAAAAGTGGGTTTTTGAAAATTTCTGAAAAATTTCAAGATTTGCTTCTAAACTTCTAAGCCTTGTAACGTCCCCAAAAAATAAAATGGCATTCCCAAAATGATCGATACATGAAGTAGACATATGGGGAATGTAAATCAATAACTTTTTTGGGCGGTATTACTATGTATTATAGAAGTAGAGAAATTGAAACTTGGAAAATTGCTAATTTTTCAAAATTTTTGGTAAATTTGATATTTTTTTATAAATAAAAATGAAATTTTTCGACTTAATTTTACCAGTGTCATGAAGTACAATATGTGACGAAAAAACAATCTCAGAATGGCCTGGATAAGAAAAAGCTTTTTAAAGTTATCACCACATAAAGTGACACTGGTCAGATTTGCAAAAAATGGCCTGGTCCTAAGGTGAAAATGAGCCCGGTCCTTAAGGGGTTAAAGACTACCACTCTTAAGAACAGATGTTCATCCAAGTGTTTTCGATCAGGTATTGAAAACACCTGTGGATGTCAAGGAGCAGTAATCAAGCATAATAAGCACCAATTAGGCAGATTTAAAATGACTGTGATACTCAGCTCCTTCTAGACATTTACTGCTGTGTTTACAAACATGGTGAAGTCAAGAGAATGGTCCAGGAAGACAAGAGAAGAGGTGATTACTCTTCACAGGAAGGGCAATGGCTATAAGAAGATTGCAAAGATGTTAAACATACCAAGAGACACCATAGGAAGCATCATTCGCAAATTCAAGGCAAAGGGCACTGTTGAAACGCTACCTGGTCGTGGCAGAAAGAAGATGCTGACTTTGACTGCTGTGTGCTACCTGAAGCGCAAAGTGGAGAAAAGTCCCCGTGTGACTGCTGAGGAACTGAAAAAAGACTTGTCAGATGTGGGTACTGAAGTTTCAGCTCAGACAATAAGGCGCACACTGCGTAATGAAGGCCTCCATGCCAGAACTCCCAGGCGCACCCCTTTGCTGTCTCCAAAGAATAAGAAGAGTCGACTGCAGTATGCCAAAAGTCAGGGGACAAGCCACAAAAGTTTTGGGATGGTGTTCTGTGGACTGATGAAACAAAATTAGAACTGTTTGGGCCCATGGATCAACGCTATGTTTGGAGGAGGAAGAACAAGGCCTATGAAGAAAAGAGCACCTTGCCTACTGTGAAGCATGGCGGGGGGTCAATTATGCTTTGGGGCTGTTTTCCTTCTACAGGTACAGGGAAGCTTCAGCGTGTGCAAGGTACCATGAATTCTCTTCAGTACCAGGAGATATTGGATGAAAATGTGATGCAGTCCGTCACAAACCTGAGGCTTGGGAGACGTTGGACCTTTCAACAGGACAATGATCCCAAGCATACCTCCAAGTCCACTAGAGCGTGGTTGCAGATTAAAGGCTGGAACATTTTGAAGTGTCCATCGCAGTCACCAGACTTAAATCCGATTGAGAACCTCTGGTGGGACTTAAAGAAAGCAGTTGCAGTGCGCAAGCCTAAGAATGTGACTGAACTGGAGGCTTTTGCCCATGAAGAATAGGCGAAGATACCCGTAGATCGCTGCAAGACACTTGTGTCAAGCTATGCTTCACGTTTAAAAGCTGTTATAACTGGAAAAGGATGTTGTACTAAGTACTAAGATTGAATGTCACTTGGGGGTTGAATAAAACTGATAATGATGTGAGCACAGAAAATACATTTGTGGTTATTTCATTATATATATTATGTTATATTTGTCTGACTTACAAGTGCCTCTTTGATTTAATTGTAAACAAGATGACTGAAATGATCAAAATCAATGTCAAACTGGCCAAAACACTCAATTTCAGTGGGGGTTGAATAATTTTGAACACAATTGTATCTGGTTCGATGGTGATACCTTCCAGTCTTTTAAGAAGATCAGTAGTATCTTGTAAATATGAAGGTAAAGTTTCTACAAAAAGACAGAGTATATGGTCAATATACGTGCCAGCCCGTTGGGTTAGACTTTCTATACCCCAAACAATCGGTCGTCCCTTAAGGGGGTTTAACCCCTTATGAATCTTTGGGAGAGCGTTTAAAGTGGCTATCCTCAGGAAGGATGGTATTAGATATTCAAATTCTTTTCTATCAATTTGTTCTCAAGGGCTTCCTGCAATATCTGGGACAATTCAAAAGAAAATGTATTTGTAGGGTTAGTTTTGAGCAGCTCATAACGCTTACTGTCTGAAAGAAGGAATAGACACATGTCCCTATATTGTTTTAGATTAAGAACCACTATATTTCCTCCCTTGTCTGAAGGTTTGACTATGATATCCTTGTTTTGCTTAGTTGTTTTAGTGCCTCCATCTCCGCGTGGATCCGGAAAAAATTTCTCCCTGAGTGAAAGGTTCTATTACTGATCTATTTTGTATGGGCTCTGAGTTTCATCTATACATTAGTGTGGATGGGGCTTGGAGCTTATGTGGAGTGGTCTTTGGACAGTACAGTAATGTAGCTGTAATACGGTTATATTGCAGTCCAAGGTCTATATACATTAGTATATCAGGCACACAGAGGTGAAAGAGTTCTCGGAAAACTATTTTGCTGCCATATAGCCTTGACTCTAAAGATAAGATAACTGAAATGTGTAACTAAGACATGTATTACTCTGTGATTGGTTAACTTAAACATCATGTCATTGGATTACGACTATATATGTTTCATGTAAGTAATAAAGAATCAGAGTGGCTTTGCACAACACCTAATTGTGTCCTGTGGCAACGTCGCTCTCTCTGGCGCCAGATAAGAATCAAATCAAGCTGAATACCGAAGTCTAGTACCAGGGGTACCAATAAGAGGGAAAGAAATTAATATTCCTAACAATCTGGGGGCTCTGTCCGGGATCGAGAAGGTCATCCTCGGGTCTGGTGAGAAGAGACACCGATTTTGTCCTCTGGCGATCCGAGGGCACTGGCCACGTCTCGATTCAAGTAAGTACATAAGGGACCATTAGATAGACTTCGGGTGAAGTACTGTGTCAGGGATACAGTAAGCATAACTCAGGGAGTTTTTCCTTAGGACTCAGGGAGTCCGTAAAAGATCTGTTCAGGGAACAGAAAGGACTAAGGGAAGTCCAGTAACAAGGAAAGTACACTTTAGAGGGCTCAGGGAGTCCCGTAAAAAAAAAATTGTTCAGGGAACAGAAGGTTTTACAGCTTGATTTGATTCTTAATAAGATAGTTGTAGAAGTTTGCATGATAAGTTGTTTGATAATTGTAGAAGTTTTGCATGATAAGTTGTTTTGTCTAACATAGTTATATAAGGGGAAGTGACAGGCTGGGTCGTAAGTGTACAGCTGTCGCCCCAAGACTAACATTCTGTTTTGTTTTTTGCTATTACTGTTTTAAATACTTTTTGTAAGAAAATAAGTTTTGATAATGGGTAGTCAAAAATCTAAGACAGACTGCCCTAAACCAGAACCAGGAGAAACATGTGAACAATATGTTGCCTGAGTCAGTCCTACAAAATATTACCTTGTTAACCCATGAGTAGATAATTTGGCAGGATGGACAGAGGCAATGGAAGCGGTAGACCCCTTTCCCAGGGAAGGAGACAATAGCATATATCACATGGACATGGTCAAGGGTCTATGCTTAGGCGACACTGCCGCCTGGCCGTATTTTGAACCTGACACTTCATGGGATATGGATTATATGCAGAAAGGAGGAAAACAATGGCTAGAGATAGCTCCCCACTGGTATGACCCCAACATGTGCAAGACAAAAGGTTTAAAAAGATCAAAAGACGATAGAAAACTACATGAGATACAGACTAAGAAGGAAAATGATAAAAAACATCAGATGTATCCCCCACCTTCATATGTACATAAAATTAACTGTTCAGCGCCCCTACCACCCCTTACACACCCCTCCTCTCTACCCGTCCTTACAGCAATATAAAAATGATGAAGAGGATTTAATAGCAGCCAATCACATAATAGCAGGAGACGCAGTTAGTAAACAACCCACATCCCAACTGTATCGAGATATAATTTAAGGTACAAGGGAAAAGAGGAAAAGGATAGTGAGACCGGGGGACCTGAGACATCCATACCTTTTTTGACGGTTGGTAATCAGCTGATGAAAAAGGCTTTGGACATAGATGACCTTAATAAAATTATTAAACACTGCCCCAAGCCTACTGTGGCTCCGTCTGGCACAGTGGCTTATTTAAAGAAAGCCTGTAAAGGGAGAAATTTCACTCAAGAAGACCTTAGACTCATAATTGACGGAATAGTGGGTTCCCACAGTTCATGGGATTGGAAAAAGGTAACAACAGTATCAGAAATAGACCCCAATACTAACGCAAACGACTATATCTGTAACACTGAGCGCAGACAACAGTTAATATGGAAGGAGATAGAAGAGCACATGATAGAGGTATTTAAACAAAAGTCTTCACTCCCAGTAGCCGTAGCATGTAAGCAAAAACCCTCAGAAAGCCTTACTGATTTCTGGAGGAGATTTATGGATTGCTGGAAATTGGAGGCAGGGCTACCGGTTCTCCAGAATGACAGTCTAATTATTTCCACATTCATTAACAATCTATCTGATAGGCTAATGCTTACAGTAAAACAGAACGTCTCCACGTGGACTTCAGACAGCATAGATCAATTTGAAAAACACCTTTATGAAAAGGAAGCTGCAGGGTGTTTCGACATTAGCAAATCCACTGCCCCCACACATACGTATGCAGGGAACAGAGGGAAAGGGAGAAATAAGCGAAAGACAGCAGGAAACTTTCATAGATCAAATGATAGAAACCAAGACTTCCAAACCATGAATAACCGCTGTTATAACTGTGGACAGAGGGACATTGGGCTAGACAGTGCACAATGCCCAGGAGAGACACGCAGAATCGGGGAGCACACAGCCAACAACAGCCCATGACACAAAGGGGACAGAATACAGATAGACAGGGTATGCAGGCTCCCCATTGATTGGAATAATGAACAACCCTACTGACGGGGCCTGGAGGAGTCACCCCAGCTTTCACACAGGTCACCACCCACTGGAAAGATACACTGATTATTTTGCTTAAAGTTGCGGGAAGGAAGGTAGGATTCAAAGATATGTACAAGGGACCTTTAAGAAAGTCTGACTCCTCTATGGGAATCAACGGGGTATTAACTAAAACATATAAAACGAGTGCCCTCCCAATAAAGACAGTGGGCGGTGAATACATTACGGACCATACTTTCAGCATCATACCAGATTGCCCTGTAAGTTTATTAGGAAGGGACCTGTTTGTGAAGTGGCAGTAAAAAATGACGGACTAAGTATTCACTCAGCCACCATGCCCATAGTGACCCCGGCTATATGTACTTTTGTTAGTTTACAGGACCACCCTGAGCTAGGAGACATAAACCCTTCACTATGGTCACAGGGCGACTATGACACGGGCCTCATTGATTGCACACCTTATCCAGCCAATCTTAAACCCAGTGCCACACCAGTGTATCAAAAGCAATACCCACTGTCCAAGGAAAAGATTGAGGGGCTACGGCCAATGATAGAGGAATTTCTGAAAAAAGGAATCCTCGAGGAGGTGATTTCACCTTTCTCCACCCCTATCAATCCTGTGACAAAGGCAGATGGTACTACCCGCTTTTTCCAGGATTTTAGGGCAATCAACAATCTCATTGTGCCCATAGCCTTGGTGGTTCCTGATGTCACAACTCTCCTTTCCTCCATCCCCGCGGAAGCCGTCTGTTTAATAAGAGTACCCTTTTTGCTTTTTCCCTTGAGGGACATCAACTGACCTGGGTACCCCCACAGGGGTATGCTGATTCACCAGTTGTGTATAGCATTGTTTTCCAAGCCACTTTGAAACCCTTTCACCCCTCCCCCCCCCCCCCCCCCAAGGTTCCATCCTGATACAGTATGTTGATGATCTACTGTTGTGCAGCATGTCAGTGGAGGCAAGTGTACATGATGGTATATCCTTGTTGAAATGGTTGTCCGAATGTGGTCATTAAGTGTCGTTAAAGAAACTGCAGTGGTGCAAACAGCAGGTTGAATACTTGGGCTTTGTCCTCACACAGGGGAAAGAAGAATCAGTCCCGGGAGAATCCAGTCTATTGCGGGCCTGGTCATCCCGCGCACTAAAAGGAAATGCTGTCCTTTCTTGGTATGATGAACTACTATAGACAATGGATCCCCGACTGTTCTTATTATGACAATATTTTGAGGCAAGCCACTCTGGAAGAATCCCCAGAGCTAATAAGATGGTCAAAAGAAATGTTGAATGCTTTCGATACTCTGAAATGTTCATTGATGTGTAGCCCAGGATTGGGCCTCCCTGATTATAACTAGTGATGAGCGGCAGGTGCCATATTCGATTTCGACGAAATTCGCGAATATTCGAATGAATATTCGTTTCATATTCGTCGAAATCGAATATTCGTCATTTTTTCTAGTTATCGCGATTAACATGCGATTTAAATAATCGCATATTGCGATTTGTACTTAAGGCTACTTTCCTATTGGTTTCATATCTAGAATTAGCGAGGATGACGAATATGACGAATGTATTCGTCTATTCCTCAAAACGAAGATAACGAGTATTCTACATCTTCGTTTTAGCTACCTATTCGTCAACCTCGCTAATTCTAGCAATCAAATAGGAAGGTTGACTATAGAGACAGCTGTGTTTAATTCGCTATGCGATTTTTTTTTTTTTAATAAATAGAATAATTATAATAATTATATCAAGTAATATAATTATTCTATTAAAAAAAAATAAAAATCGCATAGCTAATTTAACACAGCTGTCTCTATAGTCAACCTTCCTATTTGATTGCTAGAATTAGCGAGGTTGACGAATAGGTTGCTAAAGCGAAGATGTAGAATACTTCGTTATCTTCGTTTTGAGGAATATGACGAATACATTTGTCATATTCAGCTATTCGCTAATTCTACCAAGCCAACCATAACTTCTGTGCTCATGGAGCGTCCCCATCACCATGGGAACGTCTCCATATACTAAAATGTACTGTCGGATTTGAGGAATTACGTTGAAATCGCAATGCGATTAATTCAAGTTATATTAATCGCATTGCGATTTCAACTTAGAGCTGGGTTTATAATGGGTCAGCTTGCTAGAATGAGCGAAGTTAACGAATATGGAATATAGCAGCACTGCTAAGTTGAATTCGCAATGCGATTAATTTAACTTGAAGTAATCGCATTGCGATTTCAACTTAGCACTGCTTTCTTACATAGGCTAGAATTAACGAATATGGAATATAGCACTAGCAGTGCCAAGTTGAAATCGCAATGCGATTACTTCAAGTTAAATTAATCGCATTGCGAATTCAACTTAGCAGTGCTGCTATATTCCAAATTCGTTAACTTCGTTCATTCTAGCAAGCTGACCCATTATAAACTCAGCTCTAAGTTAAAATCGCAATGCGATTAATATAACTTGAATTAATCGCATTGCGATTTCAACGTAATTCCTCAAATCCGACAGTACATTTTAGTATATGTAGATTCTCCCATGGATGGGGACGCTCCATGAGCACGGAAGTCGGCAGAAGCGGCAATGGGCACTGACTAGAGCAGCCAGGAAGCCAGGAATCCTCAGGACAGGTAAGAACTACTGTTGGGAAGAGGGAAAGAAAAAAATATAACTAAAAAAAAAAAAAAAAAGAATATTCGAAATAGCGAATTTATAGCGCTATATTCGAAATATTCGCTAATTAGCGAGTGCCGATATTCGCTAAAAAAATTCGCTTTCGAATATTCGCGCTCAACACTAATTATAACCTACCATTCCACATGTTTGCACGACAAAACTGTAAAACCATGGCGGGGTACTCACTCAAGAACATGGGGGAAAGTTGCGTCCTTGTGCCTTTTTCAAAGGTAATGCCTGTCCCTGTACATGGGATGCCGGCATGTCTACGTACTCTTGCGGCCTGTGCGATGATGGTGGAATTAGCCACACCCTTTACACTGGGACACCACACTGTCCTGCATACTACCCATGACGTAGTGGGACTACTCAGAGGTATTCATACGCAGCACATGTCAGCACAAAGATTGTCAGGATATGAAGTCCTTTTACTCAGTGATCCATCATTACAGATTTAATATGCCTCACATACGGCAGGACCAGCACCTATACTAAATGCATTACTAGGACTAAAAGGGACAGAAGACTTTTTACCAGACGAACATGACTATCTCAAGATACTAGAATACGAAACCTCCCCCAGACTAGACTTGTCGGCCACCCCCATACCAGACGCACCAGAAGTGTTTGTAGACGGTTCATGTTCACGTCCACTTAACACCGTCTACTGTGCAGCATATGCAGTAGTGATGCTGCCTGATATTATCTTTGAGTCACGACCCATTCATGTGCAATCAGCCCAAGTTGCAGAATTAATAGCACTTACAAGGGCATGTCAAATACACAAAAACAAACCTGTCACAATATACACAGACAGCAGATATGCACACGGGGTTGTGTGGGACCATGGGGTAATCTGGCAACGCAGGGGTTTCACCACAGCTGACGGTAAGAAAATATCACATTCCCAGCTTATAGATGATCTGTTGGCCGCCCTCCAGCTTCCCTCACAAATAGCTGTTATACATTGCAAAGCACATACTCGAGGAAAGACAAAATTTCCCAGGGCAATGCCCTGGCTGACAAAGTGGCAAAGAAACGGCCCAAAAACTTCCCAATCGGATTCATGAACCAGACCCTTGGGTGATGGCTTGCCTAAAGCCTCCATCCTTAAGCTCCACACACATGCTGACAGAGCTCCAGAGATATGCCACAGAGGAAGAAGAAAAAGACTGGGTTTACCCTGTTTTGCAGAAAAATCCACACACTGGATTGATCTGCAAAGAGGAAACTCATGTATACTCCAGCACAGCGCTGCACTTTTCATAGCACATTTTTATGGAGTAGGGCACAACAGCATCAAAACAACATGCACCCTTATGAGCCAAAATTTCTTGTAGAATGCATGAATCGAACAGTTAAAGACAAACTTAGGAAAGCCACAGCAGGTACTTTTGAGAAATGGAAACAAATCCTATCTATTATATTGCCAGAAATAAGAATGACTCCCAATAAGAGGTTAGAACTGTCACCCTTTGAAATCCTTATGGGTAGGCCCTTTCCAACTCCTTGGGCAAGTCACCCCCTAGTGGTACAGGAAGGCGACATAGACCAGATTAGGGAAGAATATGTCACAAAACTGATTAAAGTTCTTAGCAAAACTGAAGAAAAAGAAGACCCCACAATATTCTGGGAGATTTGTTTGTCTGCTGCTGATTGTTAATCTTTGTGTTTTCTTGCCAATCGGACTCATTACCTCTTGTATTTATCATCCAGAGGAGATGAGCTTATTATGTGGTGCACCAAATAATCACACAGTCTCTAAAAGAGCTCAGGAGCAAGATCCACTTGTTCCTGGCCCCTCTTATTCTGAACAGAATAGTATAATCAGGATAGTGAAGGCCCTAAATGTTAGCTCATTGTGCTTTAAAGATTTACAGAGTCCACGAGACCTTATACTAACATGTGTTGTTGCTGTATCCAATGTATACCCTCATTAATTAATACATTTATGAGATGTAGGCGAGTCTCAGATACACCACAAGCTACATACATTCAGGTACCTCAAGAAAACCCTGGGTCTCCAGAGGATTACCAACAATATTTACAGAAATATTTTGAAAGGAAAAACAAGAAAGGAACAAAAGGAAAAAACACATTATATAGAAATAATTAGATGTTTTTTAAGAGGGGATTGAAAGGTTCTATTACTGATCTATTTTGTATGAGCTTTTTAGTTTCATCTATACATTAGTGTGGATGGGGCATTGGAGCTTGTGTGGAATGGACTTTGGACTGTAATGTAGCTGTAATATGGTTATATTGCAGTCCAAGGTCTATATACATTAGTATATCAGGCACACGGAGGTGAAAGAGTTCTCAGAAAACTATTTTGCTGACATATAGCCTTGACTCTAAAGATAAGATGACTGAAATGTGTAGCTAAGACATGTGTTACTCTGTGATTGGTTAACTTAAACATCATGTCATTGGATTACGACAATATATGTCTCATGTAAGTAATAAAGAATCAGAGTGGCTTTGCACAACACCTAATTGTGTCCTGTGGCAACGTCGCTCTCTCTGGCGCCAGATAAGAATCAAATCAAGCTTAATACCGAAGTCTAGTACCAGGGGTACCAATAAGAGGGAAAGAAATGAATATTCCTAACACTGAGTACCCAGCAATCACATTTAGACAGGGATGGAGTATAAGCGATACACTGGTATGCAGCCATTTTGAGACCTTGGAGAAAAACGCCTGGTTGAGTAAAAGGAACTTGGGCACTTTCAAACGTGGCAAATGTAATGCGTGCAACTTTATTCTCTAATAGTATGGGATTCACTGCCTGTAAAGACAGTTAAAATAAAAATAATAACACCTTTATTCTTGTATTATTTAAAATTGCTATTTTAACCACTTCAGCCCCCCCAGCTTAAACACCCTTAATGACCAGACCACTTTTTACAATTCTGCACTACACTACTTTCACGGTTTATTGCTCGGTCATACAACTTACCAACCAAATGAATTTTACCTCCTTTTCTTCTCACTTATAGAGCTTTCATTTGGTGGTATTTCATTTTTGCTGACATTTTTACTTTTTTTGCTATTAATAAAAATTTAACGCCATTTTTGCAAAAAAAATGACATTTTTCGCTTTCTGTTTTAAATGTTTTTAAAAAAAACATTTCTATATAAATTTTTCTCTAAATTTATTGTTTATTGTTCTATATGTCTTTTTAAAAAAAAATGCAATAAGTATATATTTATTGGTTTGGGTAAAAGTTATAGCGTTTACAAACTATGGTGCAAAAAAGTGAATTTCCGCATTTTGAAGCAGCTCTGACTTTCTGAGCACCTGTCATGTTTCTTCAGGTGCCAGAATGTCAGGATAGTATAAATACCCCCAAATGACACCATTTTAGAAAGAAGACACCCCAAAGTATTCGAGGAGGGGCATTGTGAGTTCATGTATCATTTCATTTTTTTCACAAGTTAGCGGAAAATGACACTTTCTGAGGAAAAAATAAATAATAAAGTTTCCATTTCTGCTAACTTCTGGCAAAAAAATAAAAAATCTCCCACAGACTCACTATGCCCCTCAGTGAATTTTGTAAACGCTATAACTTTTACCCAAACCAATAAATATACACTTATTGTATTTTTTTATCAAAGACATGTAGAACAATAAATTTAGAGAAAAATTATATAGAAATGTAGTTTTCTTTGAAAAATTTTACAACAGAAAGTGAAAAATGTCATTTTTGCAAAAATTTTGGTCATTTTGATTAATAGCAAAAAAAAATGTCAGCAGCAATGAAATACCACCAAATGAAAGCTCTATTAGTGAGAAAAAAGGAGGTAAAATTCATTTGGGTGGTAAGTTGTATGACGGAGCAATAAACCGTGAAAGTAGTGTAGTGCAGAATTGTAAAAAGTGGCCTGGTCATTAATGGTGTTTAAGTTAGGGGGCCTGATGTGCTTAATTTTAATGTAATCAAAATAAAGGCTACTTTTTAATGGTGGTAATCTGTGAAATATTACTGTCTTCTATACCACTACTGTGGACCATACCTTCTGGCAGGTTATTGTCTTAGCTGTGAAATATTTTTTTCCTCAACAAATACTAAATCTGAAATCACTAGTTGAGAAAAAAATCAATTTGCTCTATCAGGGAAGGCATGACGATGGTAAGCAATCCCTTGTCATTTATTCCAGCAGTAGCATGGCCCCAATTCTGCATGAGACCCTGTAACAGATTGACCTTGGTATATTAATTTATGTTCGGCTGTCTGTACACCCCCCCCCCCATTCATTTACCAAACCAATTATGTGTGAGACGTCTGTTGTATTTTGCTCACCCTGTGCCCATTATTGTTGCAGGGTATGTAAATGTATTGATTGTCTGTGCCTCCTCCCTTTTCCTGTCCCATTGTTTCCCAAGAGCCGGGCGGTGTCCCAGGGACCCTGCAAGACCTGTTTAAACTAGCTGCTTTATCCCTCCTAGACCTCCCATTGGCCCTTGCTATTGTCTCCCCTTCCTTGTATTATTGTAATCTATGTACTATTGATTGTAAATGAGGCTGTTGGAGGTTTTAAACATGTGTGCCATTCCTAGTAAAGTCAGTTGACTCCCAAAACTGTGTGTCGTCCAGTTACTGGGGGAATTGTCTCGTGGACATTAACCTGCTTCTTCAGCTACAAGGGGATTTAAGCGGAGATTTTGATGCTATGTCTTGGAGCTCCGCAACAATTGGTGGCAAGCAGCGGGATACAAGCCCTGCAGCAGAAGGAAGCAGCGTTTGAATGGAACCGTGAATGGAGACGAACTATGCTGATTTAAAATGGACAACATTGAAGGAATTGCTGAACTGACCGAGGGAGACCGGGCACGCAGTATGGCTACAGAAACCAGAGAGTCAGAGTTCGACAGAGAGGTGAAACGCAGGCTAGCATTTTATGGAAAGAATCCCTCCATAGAGCTGGTACAGGCAACCATGAACCAGGTGGATGGCTTGATCACTGCAAGGGAGGAGAGAGAGAACCAACTCCGGATAGCAGAGCAGCGGGCATTGGAAAGACCGCCAACTATTACTCGGCTCCAGAACCCAAAGTCAAGGTACCGCATGATGCGTTTAAAAAATTTGTGGAGGCCGAGGACGAGATCGACGGCTTTCTGCAGGACTTTGACCGGCAGTGCAGGCTACACCAGGTACCCCCAGCAGACTGGGTAAGGATCCTCGCTGGTAAGCTCTCCAGCCGTGCAGCGGAGGCATATAGAGCTGTACCTGACGAGGAGATTGCAGACTATACCCGGGTGAAAGAGGTAATTTTGGCAAGATATGCGTTCACCCCAGAAGCCTACAGGAGACGATTCAGGGACACTAAAAAACAGGAAAAATACTCATACACAGAGTGGGCATGCCGCATGCAGAGGGCAGACCTGGCCTGGCTACAGGCAAGCCAAGCTATTTCAGCGGAGGAAATTACCCAGCTGGTCCTACTGGAACAATTTTTCAATGGACTAAATCCAGAAGTGTAGGAGTGGGTAAGGGACCGGAAACCTACCACTCTATCCAACGCAGTTAGACAGGCGGATGACTACCAGGATGCCCGCAGACAATCCAGAGTAAGCTTCAGACCCAATCCCAGACCAATACACCCTAACCCTGGGCCACCAGCATCCCAATGCATGGAGATCCTGCCTAGTATCCCAGCAAACAGATACCCTAATCACAGCGCCATACAGTGCCATGCCTGCAAAAAGTTTGGGCATTATCAGAGGGACTGTACCCAGAACCGAAACCAGGCTGCATGGATCCGTCCAGGTCCCCCCCCTCCAGCACGGGCAGCCGCCCACTACTACCATACGGAGGCTGTCCCGCTTAACATCAGAGCAGAGGATCCAGAAGAACACTGGGGTGTTCTACACGAGGCAGACCCAATACAGGCGGAGACTGATAATCGACAGCGTCACAGGCAGACAGTTATCCTCAACGGCAAGGAGACCCAGGGGCTGCGCGATTCCGGTGCCACCCTCACCCTGGTGCGACGACATCTGGTTCCAGAGAAAGACCGCACTGGGGGTTCTGTAGCTGTACGGGTGGCTGGAGGGACCATCCACAGATTACCCACAGCCAGGGTACATCTACATTGGGGTGTGGGGGCGGGAATGGTTAATATTGGGTTGATAAAAGACCTACCCGCTGATGTTTTGCTGGGAAATGATCTTGGCCCGATGACTTCCGCGTTTGTACCACCCCAGGGTATCAACGAGACCTATCCCGTTACCACCAGGTCACAGGCCCACTCCATGAACAACCCGGCACACTCTGAGGTCCAGGTAAGAACCCTTCCCCACAACATTCACCCTATCCCCTGGGATACCCCTGCAGCATTTGGGCAGGAATCCCTTAGTGGCCCTACGTTGCAGGTTTATAAGGATAAAGTTAACCAGGCCCAGACCGGAATAGAAGGAGAGAGATATTCTTGGCAGCAGGGGTTGTTGTATCGGGACTCTGAAAGGGTCACAGCAGGGTCCCCACCTATCCCCACCCGACAGCTAGTAGTCCCACAGAACTACAGGAGGGAGTTATTACAGATCCACCAACGTTTGGTGGACCGGCTGCTTGATGGCTTCCAAGATTATGCCTGTGCATACTTGGATGACATTGCTATTTATAGTGAAACCTGGGAAGAGCATCTGAGACACGTAAGTGCGGTGATTGACCGCATCAGAGAGGCTGGCCTAACCCTAAAACCCAGCAAGTGCCATATTGGGATGGCAGAAGTACAATACCTAGGACACCGGGTGGGTTGTGGGAAGCAAAAGCCTGAGCCCGCTAAAGTAGAGGCAGTAGCCCAGTGGCCAACCCCCGCACCAAAACTCAGGTGTTAGCCTTCCTAGGGACCGCGGGCTATTATCGGAAATTTGTCCCAAACTATAGTACCCTGGCCAAACCCCTCACTGACCTCACCAAAAGAACCTCCCCGCCAAGTCGTCTGGACCCCAGAGTGTGAGCAGGCATTCCAACAGCTCAAGCAGGCCCTTGTTAATAGTCCTGTACTCGCTGCTCCCAACTCATCGAAAAGATTCCTCGTTCACACAGATGCGTCAATGTTGGGATTGGGAGCGGTACTGAGCCAAGTTGGAGAAGATGGCGGGGAACATCCCGTAGCTTACTTGAGCCGGAAGCTTCTACCCAGGGAAGTGAGCTACGCAGCCATCGAGAAGGAATGCCTGGCTGTGGTGTGGGCCCTAAAGAAGCTTCAACCCTACTTGAATGGACAGCAGTTCACATTACTCACGGATCACAACCCATTAGTATGGCTAAATCGTGTGGCAGGGGACAATGCCCGGTTGTTGCGCTGGAGCTTGGCGTTAAAACCATACGATTTTACAATTCACTACCGCCCGGAAACAAAATGGAAATGCTGACGGGTTATCACGACAAACTGAACTGGAAAAGGGATCCGTGAGTACTCTCCAGACATCCCCAAGCCGATCCGTTGGGGATCAGACTGTGTATGCTGGCTTGTGGTTAAGAGGAGCAGTATAACAGATTGACCTTGGTATATTAATTTATGTTCGGCTGTCTGTACACCCCCCATTCATTTACCAAACCAATTATGTGTGAGTCACCAGACGTCTGTTGTATTTTGCTCACCCTGTGCCCATTATTGTTGCAGGGTATGTAAATGTATTGATTGTCTGTGCCTCTTCCCTTTTCCTGTCCCATTGTTTCCCAAGAGCCGGGCGGTGTCCCAGGGACCCTGCAAGACCTGTTTAAACTAGCTGCTTTATCCCTCCTAGACCTCCCATTGGCCCTTGCTATTGTCTTCCCTTCCTTGTATTATTGTAATCTATGTACTATTGGTTGTAAATGAGGCTGTTGGAGGTTTTAAACGTGTGTGCCATTCCTAGTAAAGTCAGTTGACTCCCAAAACTGTGTGTCGTCCAGTTACTGGGGGAATTGTCTCGTGGACATTAACCTGCTTCTTCAGCTACAAGGGGATTTAAGCGGAGATTTTGATGCTATGTCTTGGAGCTCCGCAACAGACCCCTAACAAGATTTTATTCTAACAAGATGGAACAGACAACCCTGGCTCAGAAAATAAAGTTTTCCTGAAGTCAAAAGATCCCTGGAATGGTGGCTCCTGGAGAAAAACATAATAAACTGTATTTTCCGGAGACAAGAGCAGATGGTTTTCCATGACAGTGTCTTGGAATGGGGGGCCCATATTGATCAGCAATCATACCAGGTGAAGTGGTCCAGGACTGTCAGACAGCAGTCGTCAAACTTCAGAGAATTACTGGCCATCTGGGAGGCTTTGAAAGCTACACAGATTTGAAGGATCTCCACGTCCTAGTGCACTCAGGCAACTCTACTGGAGTAGCTTTAATTAGAGCATCAGGGTGGAACGAGACATGGCCGCCTTCAGAATCTTTCAAAACAAATATTCAGTTCCATTAAGACTATATTCTTGGTGGCAATTTCTTCAGCTAGACTTGTCTTTGAACTTCAGTTTTTTTTTAATTCAGAACCTTTTCTGAGAATTTTTGAAGAAAAATGAATCTTTATAGATGATTCCACAATATAGACGTAAGGCAGGCTGCCTAACAATACATGGAGGCAACAAAGGATTGGAGAATTGATAAAAACTTGTTTATACAGTTTTGTGCTCTAAAGAAAGGAAAGAAGGCGGCAAAATGTTCTATTTCCCGCTGAATAAGATCTGCCATTGCGGAGGCCTTTAAAGCAGAAGGAAAGGAGGCTCCTCCTTTCCGTAGGGCTCATTTAACAGAAGCCATCTCAGCATCATGGGTGGAAAGATCTGCAGCCTCTCTAGAACAGATTTGTAGACCTCAACATGGAAGAGGTCCCATACTTTTTCTAAGCATTATAAACTGGATGTTTTCGCAAGTGAGGATATGGCCTTTGGACGGAAAGTCCTTTGTGTGTTGTCCCTCCCTAAGTATTCTCTTTGTTAGTTCTTAGAATGTGCTGTCATTCAGTGACTAGGGAAATGAGTATAACACTCCCTGGTAATTTGGTTTCCTAGAAGTCTACATGACAGCACGATTCCCACCCTATTTTTCTATTTTTATGTTTTGCTATGTTATTCCTTTATCTATGGGTTTCTGTTAAAAATACTCATGGGGAGGGCCGTACATAAAAATCATTGGGCCCCATAGCAAGAGTCAGAATTGGGCCCCTAACTCCGCCCATTACCCACCCCTGGCTCCTCCTGTCACACCCATTTGCTAATAAATAAAGAAATACAATGTATAAAAACCCTTTGAAACCGTTACCGATAAATCTTTTTTTTAATTGCAGGGAACTGCATTCCTCTGCCTTCACTCACAGGTGCCATGATCAGCATTGATCGTGGCACCTGAGGGTTAAATGATGGGGCGGTGCACTGTGCAGAGACATTACATCATATTTGACTGATATCAGCCGCTCCTCTTATAACGTTCTAGCGCTGATATAACCTTCAGAGACATTACATTATATGTGACTGATATCAGCCGCTCCTCTTATAACGCTCCAGCACTGAGACATTACATCATACATGGGGGATGAGGGCTGGGAAAATTTGAAATGCCACTGATGGGGAGGGGTCACTAGGAGACATAACTTCTTAGGAGCTTTGTATGAAGTATAGGTGAGATAGTCAGTGGGCAGATGTCTGTGAGGGACTGGAACAATAGGGACACAAGATGTGCAGGGGCAGCAGTTTCAGGACTCTAACTTCCCTCCCAACGTTAACTTTCCCCATTGCTGCTGTGTAGGAGGACCAGTGAGGGACTGAACCTTATACTGGAGGCACAGTAACCTACCCCAGTGCTGCTGTGTGGAGTAGTAGGAGGAACAGTGAGAGAACTGAACATTATACGGGAGGCACAGTAACACAGGAGGTCAGAAAGAGCAGCGTCTCCATTATCTCCTGCTGCTGCCTCGGCCCCTCTGGCTCCACCCCTCCTCACACATGAAGGAATATCACACTGCAGAGAGGAGGGAAACTGTCTGCTCATGTGGGGTCTGTGAAGTTTAGTTTGGACGAAGGAACAAGCCCTGCAAGGTATTGTGCTGTCACTTTCACCAAAGTAAAACTAAATGCAGTCCAGCAGCAGAGAACAGCAGTGGTAGTAGCTGGGAGCCAGCCACTGACAGTATAGTAACTGCTCTTCTGGTGGCCCTGGCTGTAGTATGATAGAGAGGATGGGCCTGCAGTGTGATCAGTGTGTGATATCGCAAACTGCCTGTCCTGCTGCTCTCTCTCACTAGTATACAATCCTAGTGAGAGCGCAGCAGGGCCGGCAGTCTGATCAGATAGGGGAAGTGGGGAGCAGGGCCTGCATGATAGAGATGGGAAGTTCGGATCTTTTACATGAATCGATTCATTTGAATCAGTTCATTCAAATGAACCGATTCATGAATCGAATCTTCGATTCACTTGCTGAGTCGGCTGACTCAGCTGTTGGCTAACAAGGACGTGAGCCGAAACTTAGCCTGCGCATGCACAGTTGATCGAATCTTTGATTCACTTGCTGAGTCGGCTCTCATCTGACTCGGGCTGACAAGGAAACTCAGGACAGGAGCTGTGGTGCGCAATGTCACCCAGTCTACAGTACCAACTACCAAGTGAATGTGAATATGTGATAACAGTAACACTGGCTGATCACTCAGACATAAAATAGTACACAGTCCACACATCACACAGGAAAATAATACTGTGCAATTTGTGCAAGATTTTCTAATAAACCTGAAATTTCTGTATAAAGAAAGCCTATCGCCAGTAAGGATGGTTTTAAGAAAGAGAAGCAAAATATGGATTTATTTTGAGGAAGTAGGTCCACAGAAGGCAAAATGCAAGATCTGCAAGAATATTTTTTCAGGGCAAGCAGGATCAACTTCTTTTAACTCAAAGAATCGAATGAGGCTATAACTAAGTAGAATCATTTGATTCTTTTAACTAGTAGACTCATTCGATTCTTAGACTGTGTATGACTCAGTGCTGCTTGCTTCAGATGTGATTTGTTGCAGGGTGGGGAAGGGAGGGGCTGGCAGAAGCCTGGCTTCCACTCTAGGATCATATTACACAAGACCTGCTGCTAGAGTATCTGTAAAGAATAAATCAAGGCAACTGCTGCTAGAGTCTCTGCTATTGCTATGCTATGTACTGAGTCTGACTGAGCTGTTTCAAACCTCAAGTTCAGTGAAAAGAATCGATTCAAAAGAACAATTCGTTCATGAACCGGATATCACTACTGCATGAGCCCCAGATAGGGATGGAATGCCCGGCGATAACTGCAGGGCAGAAGTAGGGGGCAAGGCCTTCGATGCACTCCGGGGTCCCCCTCCCACGGGCCCTATAGCAGCTGCGTGGTCTACCTATATTGGTGGTACACCACTGCTCGTGGGGGAGGGGGCATGGCTTGGAAGCCAGAGAAGATGGCCACTTGAGTTAAAGCTCTTGGTCTCCACTGTTAGAACTGGACAGTTATCTACTGCTATACAGTGCTGGTGGGGAAAACAACCAAAGGGAAGAAGCCCAAAGCCACCCAGAACCCCCTTGACAACTTCTCATACCCTCGACACCTTTGTGGTGCGCTCCGCTCTACCAGACACAGCTGGACCTAGGCTCCCTGCACCTCCTAGCCACGTGTCATGACTGCCACACACTCCAAGTGCTCCTGTTTCTGCTGCCACTCCCTTGAAGGGAGAAAACATTTTATACCACACAGCCATGACAAAATACCAGGCTAGGCAGACCAAAGAGACGGTTACTCTGTCCCCATGACAATATGAATTGAGCGACCCTCCTAATGATTCTTTAGGGGATACCGTCTGTCTTTCTAACTTGGTTGTCCAAGACCCTTGGGATGGGGCCTCTGACTGCCCCACAGGCGCTTAGAATCTTCTGCGCCTAAAAACCTATGACGCATTCCGTTTAAAAAAAAAAATGCTTAAAAGATTACCCACAAAGGAGGACTTTAAGGGTCCCATAGCTGAAGTTAGAGATGCTTGCAAGATGTAAATTTCATCCCTTTGCCATGACCTCAGAGCAACAAAGCAATGGTGGACAGAATTGACGCTGTGGAAACAGCTCATGATGATCTATGCACATATATTTTTCGACTTTATAAGTCAATCGCCTGTCAATCACAAGTGCTCCTTGAGACCACCCGTCATATAGAAGATTTGGATATTAGGGTGCGTAGAAATAATATATGGATTAGGGGACTGCCTAAAGCAACAATTGTAGAAGATCTTAAAGAGACTGTGACCTCACTGTTTAATAATGCTTGGGGAACTCCCCCACTAAACAGATACAGCTTGACAGGGCACATCGGGCCCTACGGCTCAACCTCGTGACATCATCTGTTGCGTCCATGACTTTAAAACTAAATAGGCCATTATGGCTGCAGCTCTCTCTCTACCCACCATTGAATTTTATGGCACTACTATTAAGCGAAAAGAAAATCGCCTATCTCTGGGGCTTTCCATTTGCTCTCATGATCTCTTCATAGGGGATCCTACGCATATTTACCAGCCTTCTGCTCTGCATTGTCCTTAGTCCCTCTGGATATTCCAGATTGGGAAATCATCTCAGCTCCACCAGCCTTGGACCCGATATGAACACCAATCCCGGATCTCTAGCTCGATATAGACACCTGTGCAGAGGAAATGGCTTTGTCCCTCACCTCGCAAGTCTCCAACCAACTTGGCGAGTTCTGAAGACCCTGACTGAACTGTTTTTAGGCTTCTCATAGCCACCTCTACTTTCCTTCAAGCCCCTTAGTGGTTAGGTTTGCTTTGTTTTGTGGAGATATGTCTCTCATTTTCCACAATTCTTCTCAAGTGTTGATACGAAATGGTTCACTGCGGCTCTCCGCATCTTCCTTTTCATTAATCCCCTTAATCTCCATATTCCAATATGTGGAATGGAGTGCGGGTTAATGATGTTTGCTTTATTGTTGCCCTACTTTAGGATATTGTTCCCTGACTACTGTGGGGAGTCGCTCTGGTAGAGGCTGAGGCAAAACAAGGAGTCCAGAATGTGCAATAAACAGTGTTTTATTCACACTGACACAAAAATAAGCGACAAACAGTCTCTTGGTGGTAATTCATGCACATCAGAAATAAGGAGGCAAAACAAAACAGGCCAACACAGGTTCAGTCACCTGGGAGGTTTAGGTGCAGGTTCGCACCAGGCTGTCGGCCCAGCCGCAGGAGAATCCACCTTCAGGGTGCCAGGAACAACAACACCTCCTTGCTGAGCTCTTTCCTCGAAGTCAGAGAACTCCACAGCCCTGTTTGCAGCTCCAGGACAATCACCACACAGCTGCTAAGGAGGCTGCCTTTTTAAAGGCCCGGATAAAGTCCGGCCTGGACCGTGGGGAGTAGGCACCCACCCAACTCTTTGCCTACTCCCAGTAAGAGCCGGCCCGGATTAGCTTTGCAGCCAAACTAATTAACAAAGTCAAGCAGCACTAGCTGCTGCAGACACATAAAACCCGGCTCTCACCTCACCGAGGCCAGGAACCTCAGTGACACGTACCTGCCATCGACTATGATACCTTGCACCCTCTTACACTACCTATTGGCTAATGCAACTTGTTTCTTGTCCTGTTCTTTTGTCTTCCCCACTTTCCTTTTGTGTTTCTCTTTTATGGCCACTTGAACAGTGAGCTTCGACATAGTAACATAGTTTATAAGGCCGAAAAAAGACATCTGTCCATCCGGTTCGGCCTGTTATCCTGCAAGTTGATCCAGAGGAAGGCAAAAAAACCTGTGAGGTTGAAGCCAATTTTCCCACTTAAGGGAAAAAAAATTCCTTCACAACTCCAATCAGGCAATCAGAATAACTCCCTGGATCAAAGACCCATCTCTTGTAGCTATAGCCTGTAATATGATTACACTCCAGAAATACATCCAGGCCCCTCTTGAGCTCTTTTAGTGAACTCACCATCACCACCTCCTCAGGCAGAGAGTTCCATAGTCTCACTGCTCTTACAGTAAAGAATCCTCTTCTATGTTTGTGTACAAACCTTCTTTCCTCCAGACGCAGAGGAAGTCCCCTGTCACAGTCACAGTTCTAGGGATAAATAGATGATGGGACAGATCTCTGTACTGACCCCTGATATATTTATACATAGTTATTAGATCTCGCCTCCGTAGTCTTTTTCTAAACTGAATAACCCTAATTTTGATAATCTTTCAGGGTACTGTAGTCCATCCATTCCAGATATTACTTTAGTTGCCCTCCTCTGAACCCTCTCCAGCTCTGCTATGTATGCCTTGTTCACAGAAACTCAGAACTGTACACAGTACTCCATGTCTGGTCTGACTAGTGATTTGTAAAGTGGTAGGACTATGTTCTCATCATGGGCATTTATGCCCCTTTGATGCAACCCATTATCTTATTGGCCTTGGCAGCAGCTGCCTGACACTGGTTTTACAGCTTAGTTTGCTGTTCACCAAAATAACTAGGTCCTTTTCCATGTCAGTGTTACCCAGTGTTTTACCATTTAGTATGTACGGGTGACTTGCATTATTCCTTCCCATGTGCATAACCTTACATTTGTCAGTGTTAAACCTCATCTGCCACTTCTCTGCCCAAGCTGCCAATCTATCCAGATCCATCTGTAACAGTATACTGTCCTCTTCCGTGTCAATTACTTTACACAGTTTAGTGTCATCTGGAAAAATTTATATTTTACTGTTCAAGCCTTCTACAAGATCATTAATAAATATATTGAAGAGAAAAGGGCCCAATACTGACCCCTGAGGTACTCCACTAGTAACGGTGACCCAATCTGAGTGTGTATCGTCAATAACTACCCTCTGTTTTCTATCACTGAGCCAGTTACTTACCCACATACAGACATTTCCTCCCAGTCCAAGCCTTCTCATTTTATATACTAAACTTTTATGCGGTACAGTGTCAAACGCTTTGGAGAAGTCCAGATATACAACATCCATTGTTCCATAGCATCTCTTAGAAAACCTTCAAACAGTTTAACCACAACAGATGTTAAACTTACCGGCCTATAGTTTCCGGGCTCTGTTTTTGGACCCTTTTGAATATTGGCACCACATTTGCTATGCGCCAATCCTGTGGAACACTCCCTGTCAGTATAGAGTCCTTAAATATCAGAAATAAGGGTCTGGCTATGACATTACTTATTTCTCTACACTAAAGACAACTACAGAGGTTATTCTCACCACCTCTCCGCATGATGACATGGGAGAAAAAAAAACGGCAACAGCAAGGCAAACTAGACTTTTATTTTGATCAGTAAAGACATAGGGAAGAGTTGGGCCCTCCATTCCCGGTGTCCCTGTCTGGATCCCGTGGCTCAGCTTCCCTGCTGATTAATGCCTACCCAGCTCCTGCCTCTCCAGCGGTCGCTCCAGAAAATAAGCAAGGTACAGAGCTGATTTGAGCCCCGTCGACCACTGCGGGGAAACAACAAAGGCCTCCCAAACAAGGCAAACCGTGTCGAGAAGGACAAGGAAACAACTCCACATCACACTCTCTCACGTGGCAGGCGCCATATTTGTCTTCCACAAGCAGTCCAGAGAAGCAAAGGCTGCGGCTCCAAGAGACCTCCGCTTATTCTCCGGCAGTGAGTGAGTACCCTGTTTCCCAACCAACCAACCTGCCTACGGAACCCTACTTAAAGAGATGTTAATGGGAGTAAGCAAATCTCTACATGATGACCTTCAATCTATGATATCCCCCATACAGTCTACTACCCAGAGTATTCCACATTGAGAAAAGATAGGGAAGTTCGCATCCTCTTACAACAATCTAGTTGATCCCCACAATGAGCTTTTTGGAGAAAATAAAAGCTAAAATTAATGACCTTGAGGACATGTTCCGCAGGAATAATATCAAATAACGGGGCATCCCTGAGGAGATCCCAAATGTGGAACTCAAACAATACCTCTGTTCACTCTTGCAATCCCTCACTGCTCAGGATGTGGTCATTGACAGAGCCCAAGGCCGCCATCAGGGGGGTACAGCAAGTACCCCAGTAAGGGGCCCAGACCCTGTGGGGGGCCCGGCCGGTCCTGAGCCTTTTTTTTTTGTGGCCTTGCGCTGGCTCTGCTGGGAGAGGGCCCGTAGCGGGAGCAGGTCACAGGGAGAGGAACACTTCCATTGTGGAAGCGTTCATCTCCATAGTTATCTGTATCGCCCTCCTCAGGACAGCGATACAGATGGCTGTGCTGCGGCAGGGCAAAGGAGGGAGAGGCATCTTCCTTCCCTCTTCCTCTGATAGGCTGCCAGCACAAGGCCCGCAGCCTATCAGAAGCCTTTGCAGGCGGCGTGATGACGTCATCGTGCCGCCTGAGCAGTACAGCTCGGGACACAGGCCGGAAGAGGCCTGCATCGCATGGCAGTCTGGAGTGGAGGTAAGTAAGTAAGTAAGTTTTTTTTTTTAATACAGTCGCACATGGGGATTGGGGGAGCAGGAGGCACTTTATACTGCTCCTGTGTCCATGATCCAGTCCTGCTCTTGTGTCAATGTTCTAGTCTTGCTCCAGTGGCATAGCTAAAGGCTATTGGCTCCTGGTTTAAATTACAGTTTGGGGGAACATGGGGGAGCAGGAGGTACTTGATACTGGCACATGGGGGTGCATTGCCACTTGATACTAGCACATGGGGGTTGGCACTTGATACTGGCACGTGGGGAGGCACTTGATACTGGCACATGGGGGTGCATTGGCACTTGATACTGGCACATGGGGGTTTGTCACTTGATACTGGCACATGGGGGTTGGCACTTGATACTGGCACATGGGGAAAGAGAGGCACTTGTTACTGACACATGGGGGTTGGCACTTGTTAGTGGCACATGATTGGGGGCATCTTTGGGTGGCACTTGTTACTGGCAAACTATTATCGGGCATTATGGGGCCTTCTACTAAGGCCACAAAGACGGGGTATTTTATATGTGGGGCTCTGTGTGGTACTAGTATTATCAGGGGTATTATCTGCAGTATAGTATTGGGGACCACAGGGGCACAGTATTGGGGGTAGTAGGATGATTTGTCCAGAAGATGGGAGGATGATGGAAAAGTAGTAAACTAAGATTTTTTAAATTATCAAACTGCAGAGACAGAAAATGGCGACAAAATGGTTGTCTGGTCTGAAGGTCTGAAAGGAGAAGACGAGGACAGAGAAAATCTACATCAAAGGAGTAGAGATGGCTCGAACTATCTGCCGGCGAACATAGCTTGTTCGCGTTCGCCGCGGCGGGCGAACATATGCGATGTTCGGTCCGCCCCCTATACATCATCATTGAGCAAACGTTGACCCTGTACCTCACAGTCAGCAGACACATTCCAGCCAATCAGCAGCATACCCTCCCTCCCAGACCCTCCCATCTCCTGGACAGCATCCATTTTGATTCATTCGGAAGCTGCAGTCTTAGTGAGAGGAGGGACAGTGTAGCTGCTGATTTAATTGAGAAATCGATAGCTAGGCTAATGTATTCAGTGTCCACTCCAGTCCTGAAAGACTCATCTGATCTCTGCTATAAGGACAGCGTCCTGATAGCACCTCAAAAAGCCCTTTTAGGGCTGTTACATTAGACTGCTTTTTTTTTCCCCCTCCATATATATATTGCAGTTGCCTGGCCTGCCCGTGTGTGAGGAGCTGCAGGTCCACAGACTGTAGTGTGCCTACTGCCAATGCCAATCACTCATACTGTGTGGCAAAGGACTTTGCATCAAAAAAAGCCATTTAATTTTTACACTTTAGTCTAATTTCAGTTGCTTGCCTGCTGCCAGTGTGTGTCAGGCAGACTTCCACTGACTGTAGTGTGCCCACTGCCAGCGCCCACCACTCATACCGTGTGGCACAGGACTTTGCATCAAAAAATGGCATTTCATTTTTACACTTTAGTCTAATTTCAGTTGCTTGCCTGCTGCCAGTGTGTGTCAGGCCGACTTCCACTGACTGTAGTGTGCCCACTGCCAGTGCCCTCAACTCATACCGTGTGGCACAGGACTTTGCATCAAAAAAGGCATTTAATTTTTACACTTTAGTCTAATTTCAGTTGCTTGCCTGCTGCCAGTGTGTGTCAGGCCAACTTCCACTGACTGTAGTGTGCCCACTGCCAGTGCCCACCACTCATACCGTGTGGCACAGGACTTTGCATCAAAAAAGGCATTTAGTTTTTACACTTTAGTTTAATTTCAGTTGCTTGCCTGCTGCCAGTGTGTGTCAGGCTGAATTCCACTGACTGTATTGTGCCCACTGCCAGTGCCCACCACTCATACCGTGTGGCACAGGACTTTGCATCAAAAAAGGCATTTAATTTTTACACTTTAGTCTAATTTCAGTTGCTTGCCTGCTGCCAGTGGGTGTCAGGCCGACTTCCAGTGACTGTAGTGTGCCCACTGCCAGTGCCCACCACTCATACAGTGTGGCACAGGACTTTGCATCAAAAAAGGCATTTCATTTTTACTCTTTAGTCTAATTTCAGTTGCTTGCCTGCTGCCAGTGTGAGTCAGGCCGACTTCCACTGTCTGTAGTGTGCCCACTGCCAGTGCCCACCACTCATACTGTGTGGCACAGGACTTTGCATCAAAAAAAGGCATTTCATTTTTTACACTTTAGTCTAATTTCAGTTGCTTTCCTGCTGCTAGTGTGTGTCAGGCCGACTTCCACTGACTGTATTGTGCCCACTGCCAGTGCCCTCCACTCATACCGTTTGGCACAGGACTTTGCATCAAAAAAAGGCATTTCATTTTTACACTTTAGTCTATTTCAGTTGCTTGCCTGCTGCCAGTGTGTGTCAGGCCGACTTCCACTGACTGTAGTGTGCCCACCACTCATACTGTGTGGCACAGGACTTTGCATCAAAAAAAGGCATTTCATTTTTTACACTTTAGTCTAATTTCAGTTGCTTGCCTGATGCCAGTGTGTGTCAGGCCGAATTCCACTGACTGTAGTGTGCCCACTGCCAGTGCCCACCACTCATACCGTGTGGCACAGGACTTTGCATAATAAAAAAGCATTTCATTTTTTACACTTTAGTCTAATTTCAGTTGCTTGCCTGTTGCCAGTGTGTGCAAGGGCGACTTCCACTGACTGTAGTGTGCCCACTGCCAGTGCCCACCACTCATACCGTGTGGCAAAGGACTTTGCATCAAAAAAAGGCATTTTATTATTACACTTTAGTCTAATTTCAGTTGCTTGCCTGCTGCCAGTGGGTGTCAGGCCGACTTCCAGTTACTGTAGTGTGCCCACTGCCAGTGCCCACCACTCATACCGTGTGGCACAGGACTTTGCATAATAAAAAATCATTTCATTTTTTACACTTTAGTCTAATTTCAGTTGCTTGCCTGCTGCCAGTGTGTGTCAGGCCGCATTCCACTGACTGTAGTGTGCCCACTGCCAGTGCCCACCACTCATACAGTGTGGCACAGGACTTTGCATCAAAAAAAGGCATTTCATTTTTACTCTTTAGTCTAATTTCAGTTGCTTGCCTGCTGCCAGTGTGAGTCAGGCCGACTTCCACTGTCTGTAGTGTGCCCACTGCCAGTGCCCACCACTCATACCGTGTGGCAAAGGACTTTGCATCAAAAAAAGGCATTTTATTTTTACACTTTAGTCTAATTTCAGTTGCTTGCCTGCTGCCAGTGTGTGTCAGGCCGACTTCCACTGGCTGTAGTGTGCCCACTGCCAGTGCCCACCACTCATACCGTGTGGCACCGGACTTTGCATCAAAAAAAGGCATTTCATTTTTACACTTTAGTCTAATTTCAGTTGCTTGCCTGCTGCCAGTGTGTGTCAGGCCGACTTCCACTGACTGTAGTGTGCCCACTGTCAGTGCCCACCACTCATACCGTGTGGCACAGGACTTTGCATCAAAAAGGTATTTCATTTTTACACTTTAGTCTAATTTCAGTTGCTTGCCTGCTGCCAGTGTGTGTCAGGCCGACTTCCACTGACTGTAGTGTGCCCACTGCCAGTGCCCACCACTCATACTGTGTGGCACAGGACTTTGCATCAAAAAAATACATTACATTTTTACACTTTAGTCTAATTTCAGTTGCTTGCCTGCTGCCAGTGTGTGCCAGGCCGACTTCCACTGACTGTAGAGTGCCCACCACTCATACCGTGTGGCACAGGACTTTGCATCAAAAAAATACATTACATTTTTACACTTTAGTCTAATTTCAGTTGCTTGCCTGCTGCCAGTGTGTCAGGCCGAATTCCACTGACTGTAGTGTGCCCACTGCCAGTGCCCACCACTCATACCGTGTGGCACAGGACTTCGCATCAAAAAAAGGTATTTCATTTTTACACTTTAGTCTAATTTCAGTTGCTTGCCTGCTGCCAGTGTGTGTCAGGCCAACTTCCACTCACTGTAGTGTGCCCACTGCCAGTGCCCACTACTCATACCGTGTGGCACAGGACTTTGCATCAAAAAAAGGCATTTAATTTTTACACTTTAGTCTAATTTCAGTTGCTTGCCTGCTGCCAGGGTGTGTCAGGTCGACTTCCACTGACTGTAGTGTGCCCACTGCCAGTGCCCACCACTCATACCGTGTGGCACAGGACTTTGCATCAAAAAAGGCATTTAATTTTTACACTTTAGTCTAATTTCAGTTGCTTGCCTGATGCCAGTGTGTTTCAGGCCGAATTCCACTGACTGTAGTGTGCCCACTGCCAGTGCCCACCACTCATACCGTGTGGCACAGGACTTTGCATAATAAAAAGCATTTCATTTTTACACTTTAGTCTAATTTCAGTTGCTTGCCTGCTGCCAGTGTGTGTCAGGCCGACTTCCATTGACTGTAGTGTGCCCACTGCCAGTGCCCACCACTCATACAGTGTGGCACAGGACTTTGCATCAAAAAAAGGCATTTCATTTTTTACACTTTAGTCTAATTTCAGTTGCTTGCTTGCTGTCAATTTGTTTCAGGCCGACTTCCACTGACTGTAGTGTGCCCACTGCCAGTGCCCTCCACTCATACCGTGTGGCACAGGACTTTGCATCAAAAAAAGGCATTTCATTTTTACACTTTAGTCTAATTTCAGTTGCTTGCCTGCTGCCAGTGTGTGTCAGGCCAACTTCCACTGACTGTATTGTGCCCACTGCCAGTGCCCACCACTCATACCGTGTGGCACAGGACTTTGCATCAAAAAAAGGAATTTAGTTTTTACACTTTAGTCTAATTTCAGTTGCTTGCCTGCTGCCAGTGTGTGTCAGGCTGAATTCCACTGACTGTATTGTGCCCACTGCCAGTGCCCACCACTCATACCGTGTGGCACAGGACTTTGCATCAAAAAAAGGCATTTAATTTTTACACTTTAGTCTAATTTCAGTTGCTTGCCTGCTGCCAGTGGGTGTCAGGCCGACTTCCAGTTACTGTAGTGTGCCCACTGCCAGTGCCCACCACTCATACCGTGAGGCACAGGACTTTGCATAATAAAAAATCATTTCATTTTTACACTTTAGTCTAATTTCAGTTGCTTGCCTGCTGCCAGTGTGTGTCAGGCCGCATTCCACTGACTGTAGTGTGCCCACTGCCAGTGCCCACCACTCATACAGTGTGGCACAGGACTTTGCATCAAAAAAAGGCATTTCATTTTTACTCTTTAGTCTAATTTCAGTTGCTTGCCTGCTGCCAGTGTGAGTCAGGCCGACTTCCACTGTCTGTAGTGTGCCCACTGCCAGTGCCCACCACTCATACTGTGTGGCACAGGACTTTGCATCAAAAAAAGGCATTTCATTTTTTACACTTTAGTCTAATTTCAGTTGCTTGCCTGCTGCTAGTGTGTGTCAGGCCGACTTCCACTGACTATATTGTGCCCACTGCCAGTGCCCACCACTCATACCGTGTGGCACCGGACTTTGCATCAAAAAAGGCATTTCATTTTTTATACTTTTGTCTAATTTCAGTTGCTTGCCTGCTGCCAGTGTGTGTTAGGCCAACTTCCACTGACTGTAGTGTGCCCACTGCCAGCGCCCACCAATCATACCGGGTGGCACAGGACTGCATCAAAAAAAGGCATTTTATTTTTTACACTTTAGTCTAATTTCAGTTGCTTGCCTGCTGCCAGTGTGTGTCAGGCCGACTTCCACTGACTGTAGTGTGCCCACTGTCAGTGCCCACCACTCATACCGTGTGGCACAGGACTTTGCATCAAAAAAGGTATTTCATTTTTACACTTTAGTCTAATTTCAGTTGCTTGCCTGCTGCCAGTGTGTGTCAGGCCGACTTCCACTGACTGTAGTGTGCCCACTGCCAGTGCCCACCATTCATACCGTGTGGCACAGGACTTTGCATCAAAAAAAGGTATTTCATTTTTACACTTTAGTCTAATTTCAGTTGCTTGCCTGCTGCCAGTGTGTGCCAGGCCGACTTCCACTGACTGTAGAGTGCCCACCACTCATTCTGTGTGGCACAGGACTTTGCATCAAAAAAAGGCATTTCATTTTTACACTTTAGTCTAATTTCAGTTGCTTGCCTGCTGCCAGTGTGTCAGGCCGAATTCCACTGACTGTAGTGTGCCCACTGCCAGTGCCCACCACTCATACCGTGTGGCACAGGACTTTGCATCAAAAAAAGGTATTTCATTTTTACACTTTAGTCTAATTTCAGTTGCTTGCCTGCTGCCAGTGTGTGTCAGGCCGACTTCCACTGACTGTAGTGTGCCCACTGCCAGTGCCCACCACTCATACCGTGTGGCACAGGACTTTGCATCAAAAAAGGTATTTCATTTTTACACTTTAGTCTAATTTCAGTTGCTTGCCTGCTGCCAGTGTGTGTCAGGCCAACTTCCACTCACTGTAGTGTGCCCACTGCCAGTGCCCACTACTCATACCGTGTGGCACAGGACTTTGCATCAAAAAAAGGCATTTAATTTTTACACTTTAGTCTAATTTCAGTTGCTTGCCTGCTGCCAGTGTGTGTCAGGTCGACTTCCACTGACTGTAGTGTGCCCACTGCCAGTGCCCACCACTCATACCGTGTGGCACAGGACTTTGCATCAAAAAAGGCATTTCATTTTTACACTTTAGTCTAATTTCAGTTGCTTGCCTGATGCCAGTGTGTGTCAGGCCGAATTCCACTGACTGTAGTGTGCCCACTGCCAGTGCCCACCACTCATAACGTGTGGCACAGGACTTTGCATAATAAAAAAGCATTTCATTTTTTACTCTTTAGTCTAATTTCAGTTGCTTGCCTGCTGCCAGTGTGTGTCAGGCCGACTTCCATTGACTGTAGTGTGCCCACTGCCAGTGCCCACCACTCATTCTGTGTGGCACAGGACTTTGCATCAAAAAAAGGCATTTCATTTTTTACACTTTAGTCTAATTTCAGTTGCTTGCCTGCTGCCAGTGTGTGTCAGGCCGACTTCCACTGACTGTAGTGTGCCCATTGCCAGTGCCCACCACTCATACCGTGTGGCAAAGGACTTTTCATCAAAAAAAGGCATTTTATTTTTACACTTTAGTCTAATTTCAGTTGCTTGCCTGCTGCCAGTGTGTGTCAGGCCGACTTCCACTGGCTGTAGTGTGCCCACTGTCAGTGTCCACCCCTCATACCATGTGGCACAGGACTTTGCATCAAAAAAAGGCATTTCATTTTTACACTTTAGTCGAATTTCAGTTGCTTGCCTGCTGCCAGTGGGTGTCAGGCCGACTTCCAGTTACTGTAGTGTGCCCACTGCCAGTGCCCACCACTCATACCGTGTGGCACAGGACTTTGCATAATAAAAAATCATTTCATTTTTTACACTTTAGTCTAATTTCAGTTGCTTGCCTGCTGCCAGTGTGTGTCAGGCCGCATTCCACTGACTGTAGTGTGCCCACTGCCAGTGCCCACCACTCATACAGTGTGGCACAGGACTTTGCATCAAAAAAAGGCATTTCATTTTTACTCTTTAGTCTAATTTCAGTTGCTTGCCTGCTGCCAGTGTGAGTCAGGCCGACTTCCACTGTCTGTAGTGTGCCCACTGCCAGTGCCCACCACTCATACTGTGTGGCACAGGACTTTGCATCAAAAAAGGTATTTCATTTTTACACTTTAGTCTAATTTCAGTTGCTTGCCTGCTGCCAGTGTGTGTCAGGCCGACTTCCACTGACTGTAGTGTGCCCACTGCCAGTGCACACCACTCATACCGTGTGGCACAGGACTTTGCATCAAAAAAATACATTACATTTTTACACTTTAGTCTAATTTCAGTTGCTTGCCTGCTTCCAGTGTGTGCCAGGCCGACTTCCACTGACTGTAGAGTGCCCACCACTCATACTGTGTGGCACAGGACTTTGCATCAAAAAAAGGCATTTCATTTTTGCACTTTAGTCTAATTTCAGTTGCTTGCCTGCTGCCAGTGTGTCAGGCCGAATTCCACTGACTGTAGTGTGCCCACTGCCAGTGCCCACCACTCATACCGTGTGGCACAGGACTTTGCATCACAAAAGGTATTTCATTTTTACACTTTAGTCTAATTTCAGTTGCTTGCCTACTGCCAGTGTGTGTCAGGCCGACTTCCACTGACTGTAGTGTGCCCACTGCCAGTGCCCACCACTCATACCGTGTGGCACAGGACTTTGCATCAAAAAAAGGTATTTCATTTTTACACTTTAGTCTAATTTCAGTTGCTTGCCTGCTGCCAGTGTGTGTCAGGCCAACTTCCACTCACTGTAGTGTGCCCACTGCCAGTGCCCACTACTCATACCGTGTGGCACAGGACTTTGCATCAAAAAAAGGCATTTAATTTTTACACTTAAGTCTAATTTCAGTTGCTTGCCTGCTGCCAGGGTGTGTCAGGTCGACTTCCACTGACTGTAGTGTGCCCACTGCCAGTGCCCACCACTCATACCGTGTGGCACAGGACTTTGCATAATAAAAAAGCATTTCATTTTTTACACTTTAGTCTAATTTCAGTTGCTTGCCTGCTGCCAGTGTGTTTCAGGCCGACTTCCATTGACTGTAGTGTGCCCACTGCCAGTGCCCACCACTCATACAGTGTGGCACAGGACTTTGCATCAAAAAAAGGCATTTCATTTTTTACACTTTAGTCTAATTTCAGTTGCTTGCTTGCTGTCAATTTGTTTCAGGCCGACTTCCACTGACTGTAGTGTGCCCACTGCCAGTGCCCTCCACTCATACCGTGTGGCACAGGACTTTGCATCAAAAAAAGGCATTTCATTTTTACACTTTAGTCTAATTTCAGTTGCTTGCCTGCTGCCAGTGTGTGTCAGGCCGACTTCCACTGACTGTAGTGTGCCCACTGCCAGTGCCCACCACTCATACCGCCAGTGTGTGTCAGGCCGACTTCCACTGACTGTAGTGTGCCCACTGCCAGTGCCCACCACTCATACCGCCAGTGTGTGTCAGGCCGACTTCCAGTTACTGTAGTGTGCCCACTGCCAGTGCCCACCACTCATACCGTGTGGCACAGGACTTTGCATAATAAAAAATCATTTCATTTTTTACACTTTAGTCTAATTTCAGTTGCTTGCCTGCTGCCAGTGTGTGTCAGGCCGCATTCCACTGACTGTAGTGTGCCCACTGCCAGTGCCCACCACTCATACAGTGTGGCACAGGACTTTGCATCAAAAAAAGGCATTTCATTTTTACTCTTTAGTCTAATTTCAGTTGCTTGCCTGCTGCCAGTGTGAGTCAGGCCGCCTTCCACTGTCTGTAGTGTGCCCACTGCCAGTGCCCACCACTCATACTGTGTGGCACAGGACTTTGCATCAAAAAAAGGCATTTCATTTTTTACACTTTAGTCTAATTTCAGTTGCTTGCCTGCTGCTAGTGTGTGTCAGGCCGACTTCCACTGACTGTATTGTGCCCACTGCCAGTGCCCTCCACTCATACCGTGTGGCACAGGACTTTGCATCAAAAAAAGGCATTTCATTTTTACACTTTAGTCTATTTCAGTTGCTTGCCTGCTGCCAGTGTGTGTCAGGCCAACTTCCACTCACTGTAGTGTGCCCACTGCCAGTGCCCACTACTCATACCGTGTGGCACAGGACTTTGCATCAAAAAAAGGCATTTAATTTTTACACTTTAGTCTAATTTCAGTTGCTTGCCTGCTGCCAGGGTGTGTCAGGTCGACTTCCACTGACTGTAGTGTGCCCACTGCCAGTGCCCACCACTCATACCGTGTGGCACAGGACTTTGCATCAAAAAAAGGCATTTCATTTTTACACTTTAGTCTAATTTCAGTTGCTTGCCTGATGCCAGTGTGTGTCAGGCCGAATTCCACTGACTGTAGTGTGCCCACTGCCAGTGCCCACCACTCATACCGTGTGGCACAGGACTTTGCATAATAAAAAGCATTTCGTTTTTACACTTTAGTCTAATTTCAGTTGCTTGCCTGCTGCCAGTGTGTGTCAGGCCGACTTCCATTGACTGTAGTGTGCCCACTGCCAGTGCCCTCCACTCATACCGTGTGGCACAGGACTTTGCATCAAAAAAAGGCATTTCATTTTTACACTTTAGTCTAATTTCAGTTGCTTGCCTGCTGCCAGTGTGTGTCAGGCCGACTTCCACTGACTGTAGTGTGCCCACTGCCAGTGCCCACCACTCATACCGTGTGGCAAAGGACTTTGCATCAAAAAAAGGCATTTCATTTTTACACTTTAGTCTAATTTCAGTTGCTTGCCTGCTGCCAGTGGGTGTCAGGCCGACTTCCAGTTACTGTAGTGTGCCCACTGCCAGTGCCCACCACTCATACCGTGTGGCACAGGACTTTGCATAATAAAAATCATTTCATTTTTACACTTTAGTCTAATTTCAGTTGCTTGCCTGCTGCCAGTGTGTGTCAGGCCGCATTCCACTGACTGTAGTGTGCCCACTGCCAGTGCCCACCACTCATACAGTGTGGCACAGGACTTTGCATCAAAAAAAGGCATTTCATTTTTACTCTTTAGTCTAATTTCAGTTGCTTGCCTGCTGCCAGTGTGAGTCAGGCCGACTTCCACTGACTGTAGTGTGCCCACTGCCAGTGCCCACCACTCATACCGTGTGGCAAAGGACTTTGCATCAAAAAAAGGCATTTCATTTTTACACTTTAGTCTAATTTCAGTTGCTTGCCTGCTGCCAGTGGGTGTCAGGCCGACTTCCAGTTACTGTAGTGTGCCCACTGCCAGTGCCCACCACTCATACCGTGTGGCACAGGACTTTGCATAATAAAAAATCATTTCATTTTTTACACTTTAGTCTAATTTCAGTTGCTTGCCTGCTGCCAGTGTGTGTCAGGCCGCATTCCACTGACTGTAGTGTGCCCACTGCCAGTGCCCACCACTCATACAGTGTGGCACAGGACTTTGCATCAAAAAAAGGCATTTCATTTTTACTCTTTAGTCTAATTTCAGTTGCTTGCCTGCTGCCAGTGTGAGTCAGGCCGACTTCCACTGTCTGTAGTGTGCCCACTGCCAGTGCCCACCACTCATACAGTGTGGCACAGGACTTTGCATCAAAAAAAGGCATTTCATTTTTTACACTTTAGTCTAATTTCAGTTGCTTGCCTGCTGCTAGTGTGTGTCAGGCCGACTTCCACTGACTGTATTGTGCCCACTGCCAGTGCCCTCCACTCATACCGTGTGGCACAGGACTTTGCATCAAAAAAAGGCATTTCATTTTTTATACTTTTGTCTAATTTCAGTTGCTTGCCTGCTGCCAGTGTGTGTCAGGCCAACTTCCACTGACTGTAGTGTGCCCACTGCCAGCGCCCACCAATCATACCGGGTGGCCAGTGGCGTAACTAGAGTTCCATGGGCCCCAGGGCAAACTTTGAATTGGGCCCCCCCCCCGGGCCCGACCCCCCAAACCCTCCCCCTCGCACATCCCCACCCCCCGGTCGCACCCTCTCATTACGCCCCGGGACCCATCACTACAGAACATACAGGCTAATACAGCACCCCATACCACTTACATCCAGTGACGTCTCCTTTGATGTAGATGTTCTGTCCTCATCTTCTCCTTTTAGATCTTCAGACCAGACACCATTTTCAGCCATTTCTCATCTCTGCAGTTTGACAAAACATATCTTAGTTTACTACTTCAATCATCCTACCACCCTGTGCTCCCCAATATTATACTGCAGAAACAGTTAAACCCCTGATAATACTAATACCATGCAGATAATCCCCATGCAGTAATTATTGGCACACAGCACCCTAAAATAACTGCACATTTGGCACCCTCTGTATTTAGTTGAATAATTGCCCCCTCACTCAGAATACATTTTATTTTGCCCCCTCTCACTCAGAATATATTTTATTTTGCCACCTCTCACTCAGAATATATTTTATTTTGCCCCTCTCACTCAGAATACATTTTATTTCGCCCCTCTCACTCAGAATATATTTTATTTTGCCCCCTCTCACTCAGAATACATTTTATTTTGCCCCCTCTCACTCAGAATACATTTTATTTTGCCCCCTCTCACTCAGAATACATTTTATTTTGCCCCCTCTCACTCAGAATACATTTTATTTTGCCCCCTCTCACTCAGAATACATTTTATTTTGCCCCTCTCACTCAGAATACATTTTATTTTGCCCCTCTCACTCAGAATACATTTTATTTTGCCCCTCTCACTCAGAATATATTTTTATTTTGCCCCTCTCACTCAGAATATATTTTTATTTTGCCCCTCTCACTCAGAATATATTTTTATTTTGCCCCTCTCACTCAGAATATATTTTTATTTTGCCCCTCTCACTCAGAATATATTTTTATTTTGCCCCTCTCACTCAGAATATATTTTTATTTTGCCCCTCTCACTCAGAATATATTTTTATTTTGCCCCTCTCACTCAGAATATATTTTTATTTTGCCCCTCTCACTCAGAATATATTTTTATTTTGCACCCTCTCACTCAGAATATATACAATGTGAGAGGGGCAAAATAAGATATATACAATTTTGCTCCACAGGTGGGGAAAGTGGAATATCGATAAAGAGGGAAAATGGAATATATACAGAGGGGGCAAAATGGATATAAATAGAGGGCCCTGTATATATCCATTTTGCCCCCTCTGTATATATTCCATAATCATTTATCCCCTGTGTGTATATATTGCATTTTTGCCCCCTCTGTTATCTGTTTAATTTTTTTCCATTTTTTTGCCTTTTTTCTTATTGAAATATATTTTTGTTCCCCATTGGTCCCCTGTGGAGGATTTCTTGCCTGACATTTAGTTCCATGCCAGGTGCCCCCTGTGAGTTATAGCCAGGCAGTGGTGGTGTGCACATTTAAAAAAAAAATACTTACCTCGTCAGACTGCTCCGCTCCCGCCTTCTTGCTCTTGCTTGCAGCCCACAATCCTGTCTTCCAGCGTGCGTTGTGTGATCCCGCGAGACCTGGCTGGCGCGATATCACAGCGCCACCAGGCCTGAATGGGTGGAGGCGGAGCCCGAATGGATGGAGGCAGGGCTGGGGTTGGTGGGGCGGCGCAACTACTCACAGAGGCCGGGGGCCCAAGCGACCAGCCATTTGCCAATGTTAAAATTACTTGCGATGGGGCGACGGAGCTGCGGGCCCCCCCCACCGCCGGGCCCGGTCGCGGTCGCATCCTCTGCGACCGCGATCGTTACGCCCCTGCGGGTGGCACAGGACTGCATCAAAAAAAGGCATTTTATTTTTTACACTTTAGTCTAATTTCAGTTGCTTGCCTGCTGCCAGTGTGTGTCAGGCCGACTTCCATTGACTGTAGTGTGCCCACTGTCAGTGCCCACCACTCATACCGTGTGGCACAGGACTTTGCATCAAAAAAAGGTATTTCATTTTTACACTTTAGTCTAATTTCAGTTGCTTGCCTGCTGCCAGTGTGTGTCAGGCCGACTTCCACTGACTGTAGTGTGCCCACTGCCAGTGCCCACCACTCATACCGTGTGGCACAGGACTTTGCATCAAAAAAAGGTATTTCATTTTTACACTTTAGTCTAATTTCAGTTGCTTGCCTGCTGCCAGTGTGTGTCAGGCCAACTTCCACTCACTGTAGTGTGCCCACTGCCAGTGCCCACTACTCATACCGTGTGGCACAGGACTTTGCATCAAAAAAAGGCATTTAATTTTTACACTTTAGTCTAATTTCAGTTGCTTGCCTGCTGCCAGTGTGTGTCAGGTCGACTTCCACTGACTGTAGTGTGCCCACTGCCAGTGCCCACCACTCATACCGTGTGGCACAGGACTTTGCATCAAAAAGGCATTTCATTTTTACACTTTAGTCTAATTTCAGTTGCTTGCCTGATGCCAGTGTGTGTAAGGCCGAATTCCACTGACTGTAGTGTGCCCACTGCCAGTGCCCACCACTCATACCGTGTGGCACAGGACTTTGCATAATAAAAAAGCATTTCATTTTTTACACTTTAGTCTAATTTCAGTTGCTTGCCTGCTGCCAGTGTGTGTCAGGCCGACTTCCATTGACTGTAGTGTGCCCACTGCCAGTGCCCACCACTCATTCTGTGTGGCACAGGACTTTGCATCAAAAAAAGGCATTTTATTTTTTACACTTTAGTCTAATTTCAGTTGCTTGCCTGCTGCCAGTGTGTGTCAGGCCGCATTCCACTGACTGTAGTGTGCCCACTGCCAGTGCCCACTACTCATACCGTGTGGCAAAGGACTTTGCATCAAAAAAAGGCATTTTATTTTTACACTTTAGTCTAATTTCAGTTGCTTGCCTGCTGCCAGTGGGTGTCAGGCCGACTTCCACTGGCTGTAGTGTGCCCACTGTCAGTGTCCACCACTCATACCATGTGGCACCGGACTTTGCATCAAAAAAAGGCATTTCATTTTTACACTTTAGTCTAATTTCAGTTGCTTGCCTGCTGCCAGTGTGTGTCAGGCCGACTTCCACTGACTGTAGTGTGCCCACTGTCAGTGCCCACCACTCATACCGTGTGGCACAGGACTTTGCATCAAAAAAGGTATTTCATTTTTACACTTTAGTCTAATTTCAGTTGCTTGCCTGCTGCCAGTGTGTGTCAGGCCGACTTCCACTGACTGTAGTGTGCCCACTGCCAGTGCCCACCACTCATACTGTGTGGCACAGGACTTTGCATCAAAAAAAGGCATTTCATTTTTACACTTTAGTCTAATTTCAGTTGCTTGCCTGCTGCCAGTGTGTCAGGCCGAATTCCACTGACTGTAGTGTGCCCACTGCCAGTGCCCACCACTCATACCGTGTGGCACAGGACTTTTCATCAAAAAAAGGTATTTCATTTTTGCACTTTAGTCTAATTTCAGTTGCTTGCCTGCTGCCAGGGTGTGTCAGGTCGACTTCCACTGACTGTAGTGTGCCCACTGCCAGTGCCCACCACTCATACTGTGTGGCACAGGACTTTGCATCAAAAAAAGGCATTTCATTTTTTACACTTTAGTCTAATTTCAGTTGCTTGCCTGATGCCAGTGTGTGTCAGGCCGAATTCCACTGACTGTAGTGTGCCCACTGCCAGTGCCCACCACTCATACCGTGTGGCACAGGACTTTGCATAATAAAAAAGCATTTCATTTTTTACACTTTAGTCTAATTTCAGTTGCTTGCCTGCTGCCAGTGTGTGTCAGGCCGACTTCCATTGACTGTAGTGTGCCCACTGCCAGTGCCCACCACTCATACCGTGTGGCACAGGACTTTGCATCAAAAAAAGGCATTTCATTTTTTACACTTTAGTCTAATTTCAGTTGCTTGCTTGCTGTCAATTTGTTTCAGGCCGACTTCCACTGACTGTAGTGTGCCCACTGCCAGTGCCCTCCACTCATACCGTGTGGCACAGGACTTTGCATCAAAAAAAGGCATTTCATTTTTACACTTTAGTCTAATTTCAGTTGCTTGCCTGCTGCCAGTGTGTGTCAGGCCAACTTCCACTGACTGTATTGTGCCCACTGCCAGTGCCCACCACTCATACCGTGTGGCACAGGACTTTGCATCAAAAAAAGGCATTTAGTTTTTACACTTTAGTCTAATTTCAGTTGCTTGCCTGCTGCCAGTGTGTGTCAGGCTGAATTCCACTGACTGTATTGTGCCCACTGCCAGTGCCCACCACTCATACCGTGTGGCACAGGACTTTGCATCAAAAAAAGGCATTTCATTTTTACACTTTAGTCTAATTTCAGTTGCTTGCCTGCTGCCAGTGGGTGTCAGGCCGACTTCCAGTTACTGTAGTGTGCCCACTGCCAGTGCCGACCACTCATACCGTGTGGCACAGGACTTTGCATAATAAAAAATCATTTCATTTTTTACACTTTAGTCTAATTTCAGTTGCTTGCCTGCTGCCAGTGTGTGTCAGGCCGCATTCCACTGACTGTAGTGTGCCCACTGCCAGTGCCCACCACTCATACAGTGTGGCACAGGACTTTGCATCAAAAAAAGGCATTTCATTTTTACTCTTTAGTCTAATTTCAGTTGCTTGCCTGCTGCCAGTGTGAGTCAGGCCGACTTCCACTGTCTGTAGTGTGCCCACTGCCAGTGCCCACCACTCATACTGTGTGGCACAGGACTTTGCATCAAAAAAAGGCATTTCATTTTTTACACTTTAGTCTAATTTCAGTTGCTTGCCTGCTGCTAGTGTGTGTCAGGCCGACTTCCACTGACTGTATTGTGCCCACTGCCAGTGCCCACCACTCATACCGTGTGGTACCGGACTTTGCATAAAAAAAAGGCATTTCATTTTTACACTTTAGTCTAATTTCAGTTGCTTGCCTGCTGCCAGTGTGTGTCAGGCCGACTTCCACTGACTGTAGTGTGCCCACTGCCAGTGCCCTCCACTCATACCGTGTGGCACAGGACTTTACATCAAAAAAAGGCATTTCATTTTTTATACTTTTGTCTAATTTCAGTTGCTTGTCTGCTGCCAGTGTGTGTCAGGCCGACTTCCACTGACTGTAGTGTGCCCACTGCCAGCGCCCACCAATCATACCGGGTGGCACAGGACTGCATCAAAAAAAGGCATTTTATTTTTTACACTTTAGTCTAATTTCAGTTGCTTGCCTGCTGCCAGTGTGTGTCAGGCCGACTTCCACTGACTGTAGTGTGCCCACTGTCAGTGCCCACCACTCATACCATGTGGCACAGGACTTTGCATCAAAAAAGGTATTTCATCTTTACACTTTAGTCTAATTTCAGTTGCTTGCCTGCTGTCAGTGTGTGTCAGGCCGACTTCCACTGACTGTAGTGTGCCCACTGCCAGTGCCCACCACTCATACCGTGTGGCACAGGACTTTGCATCAAAAAAATACATTACATTTTTACACTTTAGTCTAATTTCAGTTGCTTGCCTGCTGCCAGTGTGTGTCAGGTCGACTTCCACTGACTGTAGTGGGCCCACTGCCAGTGCCCACCACTCATACCGTGTGGCACAGGACTTTGCATCAAAAAAAGGCATTTCATTTTTTACACTTTAGTCTAATTTCAGTTGCTTGCCTGATGCCAGTGTGTGTCAGGCCGAATTCCACTGACTGTAGTGTGCCCACTGCCAGTGCCCACCACTCATACCGTGTGGCACAGGACTTTGCATAATAAAAAAGCATTTCATTTTTTACACTTTAGTCTAATTTCAGTTGCTTGCCTGCTGCCAGTGTGTGTCAGGCCGACTTCCACTGACTGTAGTGTGCCCACTGCCAGTGCCCACCACTCATTCTGTGTGGCAAAGGACTTTGCATCAAAAAAAGGCATTTTATTTTTACACTTTAGTCTAATTTCAGTTGCTTGCCTGCTGCCAGTGTGTGTCAGGCCGACTTCCACTGACTGTAGTGTGCCCACTGCCAGTGCCCACCAATCATACCGTGTGGCACCGGACTTAGCATCAAAGAAAGGCATTTAATTTTTGCACTTTAGTCTAATTTCAGTTGCTTGCCTGCTGCCAGTGTGTGTCAGGCCGACTTCCACTGACTGTAGTGTGCCCACTGTCAGTGCCCACCACTCATACCGTGTGGCACAGGACTTTGCATCAAAAAAGGTATTTCATTTTTACACTTTAGTCTAATTTCAGTTGCTTGCCTGCTGCCAGTGTGTGTCAGGCCGACTTCCACTGACTGTAGTGTGCCCACTGCCAGTGCACACCACTCATACCGTGTGGCACAGGACTTTGCATCAAAAAAATACATTACATTTTTACACTTTAGTCTAATTTCAGTTGCTTGCCTGCTTCCAGTGTGTGCCAGGCCGACTTCCACTGACTGTAGAGTGCCCACCACTCATACTGTGTGGCACAGGACTTTGCATCAAAAAAAGGCATTTCATTTTTGCACTTTAGTCTAATTTCAGTTGCTTGCCTGCTGCCAGTGTGTCAGGCCGAATTCCACTGACTGTAGTGTGCCCACTGCCAGTGCCCACCACTCATACCGTGTGGCACAGGACTTTGCATCACAAAAAGGTATTTCATTTTTACACTTTAGTCTAATTTCAGTTGCTTGCCTACTGCCAGTGTGTGTCAGGCCGACTTCCACTGACTGTAGTGTGCCCACTGCCAGTGCCCACCACTCATACCGTGTGGCACAGGACTTTGCATCAAAAAAGGTATTTCATTTTTACACTTTAGTCTAATTTCAGTTGCTTGCCTGCTGCCAGTGTGTGTCAGGCCAACTTCCACTCACTGTAGTGTGCCCACTGCCAGTGCCCACTACTCATACCGTGTGGCACAGGACTTTGCATCAAAAAAAGGCATTTAATTTTTACACTTTAGTCTAATTTCAGTTGCTTGCCTGCTGCCAGGGTGTGTCAGGTCGACTTCCACTGACTGTAGTGTGCCCACTGCCAGTGCCCACCACTCATACCGTGTGGCACAGGACTTTGCATCAAAAAAAGGCATTTCATTTTTTACACTTTAGTCTAATTTCAGTTGCTTGCCTGATGCCAGTGTGTGTCAGGCCGAATTCCACTGACTGTAGTGGGCCCACTGCCAGTGCCCACCACTCATACCGTGTGGCACAGGACTTTGCATAATAAAAAAGCATTTCGTTTTTTACACTTTAGTCTAATTTCAGTTGCTTGCCTGCTGCCAGTGTGTGTCAGGCCGACTTCCATTGACTGTAGTGTGCCCACTGCCAGTGCCCACCACTCATACAGTGTGGCACAGGACTTTGCATCAAAAAAAGGCATTTCATTTTTTACACTTTAGTCTAATTTCAGTTGCTTGCTTGCTGTCAATTTGTTTCAGGCCGACTTCCACTGACTGTAGTGTGCCCACTGCCAGTGCCCACCACTCATACCGTGTGGCACAGGACTTTGCATCAAAAAAGGCATTTCATTTTTACACTTTAGTCTAATTTCAGTTGCTTGCCTGCTGCCAGTGGGTGTCAGGCCGACTTCCAGTTACTGTAGTGTGCCCACTGCCAGTGCCCACCACTCATACCGTGTGGCACAGGACTTTGCATAATAAAAAGTCATTTCATTTTTACACTTTAGTCTAATTTCAGTTGCTTGCCTGCTGCCAGTGTGTGTCAGGCCGCATTCCACTGACTGTAGTGTGCCCACTGCCAGTGCCCACCACTCATACAGTGTGGCACAGGACTTTGCATCAAAAAAAGGCATTTCATTTTTACTCTTTAGTCTAATTTCAGTTGCTTGCCTGCTGCCAGTGTGAGTCAGGCCGACTTCCACTGTCTGTAGTGTGCCCACTGCCAGTGCCCACCACTCATACTGTGTGGCACAGGACTTTGCATCAAAAAAAGGCATTTCATTTTTACACTTTAGTCTATTTCAGTTGCTTGCCTGCTGCCAGTGTGTGTCAGGCCGACTTCCACTGACTGTAGTGTGCCCACCACTCATACTGTGTGGCACAGGACTTTGCATCAAAAAAAGGCATTTCATTTTTACACTTTAGTCTAATTTCAGTTGCTTGCCTGCTGCCAGTGTGTGTCAGGTCGACTTCCACTGACTGTAGTGTGCCCACTGCCAGTGCCCACCACTCATACCGTGTGGCACAGGACTTTGCATCAAAAAAGGCATTTCATTTTTTACACTTTAGTCTAATTTCAGTTGCTTGCCTGATGCCAGTGTGTGTAAGGCCGAATTCCACTGACTGTAGTGTGCCCACTGCCAGTGCCCACCACTCATACCGTGTGGCACAGGACTTTGCATAATAAAAAAGCATTTCATTTTTTACACTTTAGTCTAATTTCAGTTGCTTGCCTGCTGCCAGTGTGTGTCAGGCCGACTTCCATTGACTGTAGTGTGCCCACTGCCAGTGTCCACCACTCATTCTGTGTGGCACAGGACTTTGCATCAAAAAAAGGCATTTCATTTTTTACACTTTAGTCTAATTTCAGTTGCTTGCCTGCTGCCAGTGTGTGTCAGGCCGACTTCCACTGACTGTAGTGTGCCCACTGCCAGTGCCCACCACTCATACCGTGTGGCAAAGGACTTTGCATCAAAAAAAGGCATTTTATTTTTACACTTTAGTCTAATTTCAGTTGCTTGCCTGCTGCCAGTGGGTGTCAGGCCGACTTCCACTGGCTGTAGTGTGCCCACTGTCAGTGTCCACCACTCATACCATGTGGCACAGGACTTTGCATCAAAAAAAGGCATTTCATTTTTACACTTTAGTCTAATTTCAGTTGCTTGTCTGCTGCCAGTGGGTGTCAGGCCGTCTTCCAGTTACTGTAGTGTGCCCACTGCCAGTGCCCACCACTCATACCGTGTGGCACAGGACTTTGCATAATAAAAAATCATTTCATTTTTTACACTTTAGTCTAATTTCAGTTGCTTGCCTGCTGCCAGTGTGTGTCAGGCCGCATTCCACTGACTGTAGTGTGCCCACTGCCAGTGCCCACCACTCATACAGTGTGGCACAGGACTTTGCATCAAAAAAAGGCATTTCATTTTTTACACTTTAGTCTATTTTCAGTTGCTTGCCTGCTGCCAGTGTGTGTCAGGCCGCATTCCACTGACTGTAGTGTGCCCACTGCCAGTGCCCACCACTCATACCGTGTGGCACCGGACTTTGCATCAAAAAAAGGCATTTCATTTTTACACTTTAGTCTAATTTCAGTTGCTTGCCTGCTGCCAGTGTGTGTCAGGCCGACTTCCACTGACTGTAGTGTGCCCACTGTCAGTGCCCACCACTCATACCGTGTGGCACAGGACTTTGCATCAAAAAAGGTATTTCATTTTTACACTTTAGTCTAATTTCAGTTGCTTGCCTGCTGCCAGTGTGTGTCAGGCCGACTTCCACTGACTGTAGTGTGCCCACTGCCAGTGCCCACCACTCATACCGTGTGGCACAGGACTTTGCATCAAAAAAATACATTACATTTTTACACTTTAGTCTAATTTCAGTTGCTTGCCTGCTGCCAGTGTGTGCCAGGACGACTTCCACTGACTGTAGAGTGCCCACCACTCATACTGTGTGGCACAGGACTTTGCATCAAAAAAAGGCATTTCATTTTTACACTTTAGTCTAATTTCAGTTGCTTGCCTGCTGCCAGTGTGTCAGGCCGAATTCCACTGACTGTAGTGTGCCCACTGCCAGTGCACACCACTCATACCGTGTGGCACAGGACTTTTCATCAAAAAAAGGTATTTCATTTTTACACTTTAGTCTAATTTCAGTTGCTTTCCTGCTGCCAGGGTGTGTCAGGTCGACTTCCACTGACTGTAGTGTGCCCACTGCCAGTGCCCACCACTCATACCGTGTGGCACAGGACTTTGCATCAAAAAAAGGCATTTCATTTTTTACACTTTAGTCTAATTTCAGTTGCTTGCCTGATGCCAGTGTGTGTCAGGCCGACTTCCACTGACTGTATTGTGCCCACCGCCAGTGCCTACCACTCATACCGTGTGGTACCGGACTTTGCATAAAAAAAAGGCATTTCATTTTTACACTTTAGTCTAATTTCAGTTGCTTGCCTGCTGCCAGTGTGTGTCAGGCCGACTTCCACTGACTGTAGTGTGCCCACTGCCAGTGCCCTCCACTCATACCGTGTGGCACAGGACTTTGCATCAAAAAAAGGCATTTTATTTTTTACACTTTAGTCTAATTTCAGTTGCTTGCCTGCTGCCAGTGTGTGTCAGGCCGACTTCCACTGACTGTAGTGTGCCCACTGTCAGTGCCCACCACTCATACCGTGTGGCACAGGACTTTGCATCAAAAAAGGTATTTCATCTTTACACTTTAGTCTAATTTCAGTTGCTTGCCTGCTGTCAGTGTGTGTCAGGCCGACTTCCACTGACTGTAGTGTGCCCACTGCCAGTGCCCACCACTCATACCGTGTGGCACAGGACTTTGCATCAAAAAAGGCATTTAATTTTTTACACTTTAGTCTAATTTCAGTTGCTTGCCTGATGCCAGTGTGTGTCAGGCCGAATTCCACTGACTGTAGTGTGCCCACTGTCAGTGCCCACCACTCATACCGTGTGGCACAGGACTTTGCATCAAAAAAATACATTACATTTTTACACTTTAGTCTAATTTCAGTTGCTTGCCTGCTGCCAGTGTGTGTCAGGTCGACTTCCACTGACTGTAGTGTGCCCACTGCCAGTGCCCACCACTCATACCGTGTGGCACAGGACTTTGCATCAAAAAAAGGCATTTCATTTTTTACACTTTAGTCTAATTTCAGTTGCTTGCCTGATGCCAGTGTGTGTCAGGCCAAATTCCACTGACTGTAGTGTGCCCACTGCCAGTGCCCACCACTCATACCGTGTGGCACAGGACTTTGCATAATAAAAAAGCATTTCATTTTTTACACTTTAGTCTAATTTCAGTTGCTTGCCTGCTGCCAGTGTGTGTCAGGCCGACTTCCACTGACTGTAGTGTGCCCACTGCCAGTGCCCACCACTCATTCTGTGTGGCACAGGACTTTGCATCAAAAAAAGGCATTTCATTTTTTACACTTTAGTCTAATTTCAGTTGCTTGCTTGCTGTCAATTTGTTTCAGGCCGACTTACACTGACTGTAGTGTGCCCACTGCCAGTGCCCTCCATTCATACCATGTGGCACAGGACTTTGCATCAAAAAAAGGCATTTCATTTTTACACTTTAGTCTAATTTCAGTTGCTTGCCTGCTGCCAGTGTGTGTCAGGCCGACTTCCACTGACTGTAGTGTGCCCACTGCCAGTGCCCACCACTCATACCGTGTGGCAAAGGACTTTGCATCAAAAAAAGGCATTTTATTTTTACACTTTAGTCTAATTTCAGTTGCTTGCCTGCTGCCAGTGTGTGTCAGGCCGACTTCCACTGACTGTAGTGTGCCCACTGCCAGTGCCCTCCACTCATACCGTGTGGCACAGGACTTTGCATCAAAAAAAGGCATTTCATTTTTTATACTTTTGTCTAATTTCAGTTGCTTGCCTGCTGCCAGTGTGTGTCAGGCCGACTTCCACTGACTGTAGTGTGCCCACTGCCAGCGCCCACCAATCATACCGGGTGGCACAGGACTGCATCAAAAAAAGGCATTTTATTTTTACACTTTAGTCTAATTTCAGTTGCTTGCCTGCTGCCAGTGTGTGTCAGGCCGACTTCCACTGACTGTAGTGTGCCCACTGTCAGTGCCCACCACTCATACCGTGTGGCACAGGACTTTGCATCAAAAAGGTATTTCATCTTTACACTTTAGTCTAATTTCAGTTGCTTGCCTGCTGTCAGTGTGTGTCAGGCCGACTTCCACTGACTGTAGTGTGCCCACTGCCAGTGCCCACCACTCATACCGTGTGGCACAGGACTTTGCATCAAAAAGGCATTTAATTTTTACACTTTAGTCTAATTTCAGTTGCTTGCCTGATGCCAGTGTGTGTCAGGCCGAATTCCACTGACTGTAGTGTGCCCACTGTCAGTGCCCACCACTCATACCGTGTGGCACAGGACTTTGCATCAAAAAATACATTACATTTTTACACTTTAGTCTAATTTCAGTTGCTTGCCTGCTGCCAGTGTGTGTCAGGTCGACTTCCACTGACTGTAGTGTGCCCACTGCCAGTGCCCACCACTCATACCGTGTGGCACAGGACTTTGCATCAAAAAAGGCATTTCATTTTTACACTTTAGTCTAATTTCAGTTGCTTGCCTGATGCCAGTGTGTGTCAGGCCAAATTCCACTGACTGTAGTGTGCCCACTGCCAGTGCCCACCACTCATACCGTGTGGCACAGGACTTTGCATAATAAAAAAGCATTTCATTTTTACACTTTAGTCTAATTTCAGTTGCTTGCCTGCTGCCAGTGTGTGTCAGGCCGACTTCCACTGACTGTAGTGTGCCCACTGCCAGTGCCCACCACTCATTCTGTGTGGCACAGGACTTTGCATCAAAAAAGGCATTTCATTTTTACACTTTAGTCTAATTTCAGTTGCTTGCTTGCTGTCAATTTGTTTCAGGCCGACTTACACTGACTGTAGTGTGCCCACTGCCAGTGCCCTCCATTCATACCATGTGGCACAGGACTTTGCATCAAAAAAAGGCATTTCATTTTTACACTTTAGTCTAATTTCAGTTGCTTGCCTGCTGCCAGTGTGTGTCAGGCCGACTTCCACTGACTGTAGTGTGCCCACTGCCAGTGCCCACCACTCATACCGTGTGGCAAAGGACTTTGCATCAAAAAAAGGCATTTTATTTTTACACTTTAGTCTAATTTCAGTTGCTTGCCTGCTGCCAGTGTGTGTCAGGCCGACTTCCACTGACTGTAGTGTGCCCACTGCCAGTGCCCACCAATCATACCGTGTGGCACCGGACTTAGCATCAAAGAAAGGCATTTAATTTTTACACTTTAGTCTAATTTCAGTTGCTTGCCTGCTGCCAGTGGGTGTCAGGCCGCATTCCACTGACTGTAGTGTGCCCACTGCCAGTGCCCACCACTCATACCGTGTGGCACAGGACTTTGCATCAAAAAAAGGTATTTCGTTTTTACACTTTAGTCTAATTTCAGTTGCTTGCCTGCTGCCAGTGTGTGTCAGACCGACTTCTACTGACTGTTGTGTGCCCACCACTCATACCGTGTGGCACAGGACTTTGCATAATAAAAAGCATTTCATTTTTTACACTTTAGTCTATTTCAGTTGCTTTCCTGCTGCCAGTGTGTGTCAGGCCGCATTCCACTGACTGTAGTGTGCCCACTGCCAGTGCCCACCACTCATACTGTGTGGCACAGGACTTTGCATCAAAAAAGGCATTTAATTTTTACACTTTAGTCTAATTTCAGTTGCTTGCCTGCTGCCAATGTGTGTCAGGCCGACTTCCACTGACTGTAGTGTGCCCACCACTCATACCGTGTGGCACAGGACTTTGCATCAAAAAAGGCATTTCATTTTTATACTTTTGTCTAATTTCAGTTGCTTGCCTGCTGCCAGTGTGTGTCAGGCCGACTTCCACTGACTGTAGTGTGCCCACTGCCAGTGCCCACCACTCATACCGTGTGGCACAGGACTTTGCATCAAAAAAAGGCATTTCATTTTTACACTTTAGTCTAATTTCAGTTGCTTGCCTGCTGCCAGTGTGTGTCAGGTCGACTTCCACTGACTGTAGTGTGCCCACTGCCAGTGCCCACCACTCATACCGTGTGGCACAGGACTTTGCATCAAAAAAAGGCATTTCATTTTTTACACTTTAGTCTAATTTCAGTTGCTTGCCTGATGCCAGTGTGTGTCAGGCCGAATTCCACTGACTGTAGTGTGCCCACTGCCAGTGCCCACTACTCATACCGTGTGGCACAGGACTTTGCATCAAAAAAAGGCATTTAATTTTTACACTTTAGTCTAATTTCAGTTGCTTGCCTGCTGCCAGTGTGTGTCAGGTCGACTTCCACTGACTGTAGTGTGCCCACTGCCAGTGCCCACCACTCATACCGTGTGGCACAGGACTTTGCATCAAAAAAAGGCATTTCATTTTTTACACTTTAGTCTAATTTCAGTTGCTTGCCTGATGCCAGTGTGTGTCAGGCCGAATTCCACTGACTGTAGTGTGCCCACTGCCAGTGCCCACCACTCATACCTTGTGGCACAGGACTTTGCATAATAAAAAAGCATTTCAGTTTTTTACACTTTAGTCTAATTTCAGTTGCTTGCCTGCTGCCAGTGTGTGTCAGGCCGACTTCCATTGACTGTAGTGTGCCCACTGCCAGTGCCCACCACTCATTCTGTGTGGCACAGGACTTTGCATAAAAAAAAGGCATTTCATTTTTTACACTTTAGTCTAATTTCAGTTGCTTGCCTGCTGCCAGTGTGTGTCAGGCCGACTTCCACTGACTGTAGTGTGCCCACTGCCAGTGCCCACCACTCATACCGTGTGGCAAAGGACTTTGCATCAAAAAAAGGCATTTTATTTTTACACTTTAGTCTAATTTCAGTTGCTTGCCTGCTGCCAGTGTGTGTCAGGCCGACTTCCAGTTACTGTAGTGTGCCCACTGCCAGTGCCCACCACTCATACCGTGTGGCACAGGACTTTGCATAATAAAAAATCATTTCATTTTTTACACTTTAGTCTAATTTCAGTTGCTTGCCTGCTGCCAGTGTGTGTCAGGCCGCATTCCACTGACTGTAGTGTGCCCACTGCCAGTGCCCACCACTCATACTGTGTGGCACAGGACTTTGCATCAAAAAAAGGCATTTCATTTTTACTCTTTAGTCTAATTTCAGTTGCTTGCCTGCTGCCAGTGTGTGTCAGGCCGCATTCCACTGTCTGTAGTGTGCCCACTGCCAGTGCCTACCACTCTTACTGTGTGGCACAGGAGTTTGCATCAAAAAAAGGCATTTCATTTTTTACACTTTAGTCTAATTTCAGTTGCTTGCCTGCTGCCAGTGTGTGTCAGGCCGACTTCCACTGACTGTATTATGCCCACTGCCAGTGCCCACCACTCATACCGTGTGGCACCGGACTTTGCATCAAAAAAAGGCATTTCATTTTTACACTTTAGTCTAATTTCAGTTGCTTGCCTGCTGCCAGTGTGTGTCAGGCCGACTTCCACTGACTGTAGTGTGCCCACTGTCAGTGCCCACCACTCATACCGTGTGGCACAGGACTTTGCATCAAAAAAGGTATTTCATTTTTACACTTTAGTCTAATTTCAGTTGCTTGCCTGCTGCCAGTGTGTGTCAGGCCGACTTCCACTGACTGTAGTGTGCCCACTGCCAGTGCCCACCACTCATACCGTGTGGCACCGGACTTTGCATCAAAAAAAGGTATTTCATTTTTACACTTTAGTCTAATTTCAGTTGCTTGCCTGCTGCCAGTGTGTGCCAGGCCGACTTCCACTGACTGTAGAGTGCCCTCCACTCATACTGTGTGGCACAGGACTTTGCATCAAAAAAAGGCATTTCATTTTTACACTTTAGTCTAATTTCAGTTGCTTGCCTGCTGCCAGTGAGTCAGGCCGAATTCCACTGACTGTAGTGTGCCCACTGCCAGTGCCCACCACTCATACCGTGTGGCACAGGACTTTGCATCAAAAAAAGATATTTCATTTTTACACTTTAGTCTAATTTCAGTTGCTTGCCTACTGCCAGTGTGTGTCAGGCCGACTTCCACTGACTGTAGTGTGCCCACTGCCAGTGCCCACCACTCATACCGTGTGGCACAGGACTTTGCATCAAAAAAAGGTATTTCATTTTTACACTTTAGTCTAATTTCAGTTGCTTGCCTGCTGCCAGTGTGTGTCAGGTCGACTTCCACTGACTGTAGTGTGCCCACTGCCAGTGCCCACCACTCATACCGTGTGGCACAGGACTTTGCATCAAAAAAAGGCATTTCATTTTTTACACTTTAGTCTAATTTCAGTTGCTTGCCTGATGCCAGTGTGTGTCAGGCCGACTTCCACTGACTGTAGTGTGCCCACTGCCAGTGCCCTCCACTCCTACCGTGTGGCACAGGACATTGCATCAAAAAAAGGCATTTAATTTTTACACTTTAGTCTAATTTCAGTTGCTTGCCTGCTGCCAGTGTGTGTCAGGCCAACTTCCACTCACTGTAGTGTGCCCACTGCCAGTGTCCACCACTCATACCGTGTGGCACAGCACTTTGCACAATAAAAAAGCATTTCATATTTTTCACTTTAGTCTAATTTCAGTTGCTTGCCTGCTGCCAGTGTGTGTCAGGCCGACTTCCACTGACTGTAGTGTGCCCACTGCCAGTGCCCACCAATCATACCGTGTGGCACCGGACTTAGCATCAAAGAAAGGCATTTAATTTTTACACTTTAGTCTAATTTCAGTTGCTTTCCTGCTGCCAGTGTGTGTCAGGCTGAATTCCACTGACTGTATTGTGCCCACTGCCAGTGCCCACCACTCATACCGTGTGGCACAGGACTTTGCATCAAAAAAAGGCATTTAATTTTTACACTTTAGTCTAATTTCAGTTGCTTGCCTGCTGCCAGTGTGTGTCAGACCGACTTCTACTGACTGTTGTGTGCCCACCACTCATACCGTGTGGCACAGGACTTTGCATAATAAAAAAGCATTTCATTTTTTACACTTTAGTCTATTTCAGTTGCTTGCCTGCTGCCAGTGTGTGTCAGGCCGCATTCCACTGACTGTAGTGTGCCCACTGCCAGTGCCCACCACTCATACTGTGTGGCATAGGACTTTGCATCAAAAAAAGGCATTTAATTTTTACACTTTAGTCTAATTTCAGTTGCTTGCCTGCTGCCAATGTTTGTCAGGCCGACTTCCACTGACTGTAGTGTGCCCACCACTCATACCGTGTGGCACAGGACTTTGCATCAAAAAAAGGCATTTCATTTTTTATACTTTTGTCTAATTTCAGTTGCTTGCCTGCTGCCAGTGTGTGTCAGGCCGACTTCCACTGACTGTAGTGTGCCCACTGCCAGGGCCCACCAATCATACCGGGTGGCACAGGACTGCATCAAAAAAAGGCATTTTATTTTTTACACTTTAGTCTAATTTCAGTTGCTTGCCTGCTGCCAGTGTGTGTCAGGCCGACTTCCACTGACTGTAGTGTGCCCACTGCCAGTGCCCACCACTCATACCGTGTGGCACAGGACTTTGCATCAAAAAAATACATTACATTTTTACACTTTAGTCTAATTTCAGTTGCTTGCCTGCTGCCAGTGTCTGTCAGGCCGACTTCCACTGACTGTAGTGTGCCCACTGCCAGTGCCCACCACTCATACCGTGTGGCACAGGACTTTGCATCAAAAAAGGTATTTCATTTTTACACTTTAGTCTAATTTCAGTTGCTTGCCTGCTGCCAGTGTGTGTCAGGCCGACTTCCACTGACTGTAGTGTGCCCACTGCCAATGCCCACCACTCATACCCGGTGGCAAAGGACTTTGCATCAAAAAACGGCATTTTATTTTTACACTTTAGTCTATTTCAGTTGCTTGCCTGCTGCCAGTGTCTGTCAGGCCGACTTCCACTGACTGTAGTGTGCCCACTGCCAGTGCCCACCACTCATACCGTGTGGCACAGGACTTTACATCAAAAAAGGTATTTCATTTTTACACTTTAGTCTAATTTCAGTTGCTTGCCTGCTGCCAGTGTGTGTCAGGCCGACTTCCACTGACTGTAGTGTGCCCACTGTCAGTGCCCACCACTCATACCCGTTGGCAAAGGACTTTGCATCAAAAAACGGCATTTTATTTTTACACTTTAGTCTAATTTCAGTTGCTTGCCTGCTGCCAGTGTGTGTCAGGCTGAATTCCACTGACTGTATTGTGCCCACTGCCAGTGCCCACCACTCATACCGTGTGGCAATGGACTTTGCATCAAAAAACGGCATTTCATTTTTACACTTTAGTCTATTTCAGTTGCTTGCCTGCTGCCAGTGTGTGTCAGGCCGCATTCCACTAACTGTAGTGTGCCCACTGCCAGTGCCCACCACTCATACTGTGTGGCACCGGACTTTGCATCAAAAAAAGGCATTTCATTTTTTACACTTTAGTCTAATTTCAGTTGCTT